>BSBM01000938.1:14647500-15247500 GCA_027924585.1 Larix kaempferi | reverse complement strand
TCTAAGGAAATCTACCATGGTTAGGGGAGGAAAACAATGTCTTTGGGATCTAAGAAAATCTTCTCAAGATTTATGGCCATGAACAAGGCCTTGAACCACCACACAAATACTCTTTAACGGATCTTTGGAATCCGAATGGGATATGGGTGCCATTGGCAAGTGTTGTGCACCACAGTTGGGTCTTAGGGCCTCGTTGGACCTTAGAAACATCAATGGGTTTTGCACACCACGCAAATAACTTGGGGCCTTGAACATGGTAAAGGAAGGAAAAAATGTGCTAAGGTCCTATCGAAATCTTCTTAGGATCAAGATTTCATGTAGTAGTCCTTGAATAACCAAACAACACCTATATAGGGGATCTTTAGCCTCTATGGAGTAACTTTGGCACAATTAGTATGTTTTGCATAATAAGAATGGGTCTTGGTGTTCGGGTACACAGGGTACTCCCAAAAGACCGAACACCTAGAGCAACCACTTCACACAAACAGATCACAGATCGATACACTGATGTTTTGGCGTGGTTTAAACCCTCGAGAGGGAAACACTCGACGGCCCCGGCCAAATAGCTTCTACGGAGCAATTTATTATGCAAAGAAAGAAAGTTACAAATGAGCTTTTCATAATCGATCAACTTTCCAATGACCCTCCATGCTCTTTAAATAGAGAGCATAGACCAATCGGGTGTTAAGCCATAGATCAAGGGTAGGTATGATCTAAGAGAAGTTGAGCCGTCGGATCACTCTATGTCAGGAACATGACCATCGGATTAAGTATTTACAAATGCATACTAATGCATACTAAGAAAACACACTTTACCTAACGGATATATTACACAAGTTGACCTTAACTAGCTCCTAAGTGTCTAAGTATCCTAACATCCCCCCTTAAGAACAACTTGGGATAGGATTGAAGGATTTACAAAAGTGACACTATTAGGAGAAGGAATGAGGCATTAGAGCCTATCCCCCCTTAATGACAAATTATTGAACTCCTAACATAGATCGGAGTTTAGAAAACTTCGCTTCTGTAAGAGACTTGGTGAAGATGTCTGCAACTTGATCATCTGTAGGACAAAAGAGTACTTCAAGAACACGATCATGAACAAGATTTTTGATGAAGTGCATATGAAGCTCAATGTGTTTGCTACGTTGATGTAGGACTAGATCTTTGGCAAGCTTGATGGCACTTTGATTGTCACACCAAAGTGGAGTAGGTTGTTGCTGCTCGAATCCAAACTCTGAAAGGATCTATTGAAGCCATAAAGCTTCCTGACTAGCATTAATTGAGGCTCGATATTCTGCCTCTGCTGAAGAAAGAGCAAGAGCTTGTTGTTTCTTACAAGCCCAAGTGATAGGTCCAGATCCCACACTGAAAACATAACCTGCAGTAGAATTTCGATCATCAGGATCACTGGCCCAATCTGAATCAGTGAAACCAACCAACAAAGGCTCCCCCCCCTGTACTGTAATGAATCCCAAACTAAATTGTACCTCAAATATATCGAAGTATTCTTTTAGCTGCTTTCTAGTGACTTTCATGAGGTGTTTGCATATAACGAGCAACATGACCAACGACAAAGGAAAGGTCAGGACGGGAATGAGTCAAATATAGGAGACTACCAACAAGATGATGATACAAGGTGGCATCTACTTTTGGTGAAGTACAAGTGGCAGAAAGTTTGACTCCAAACTGGAACGGAGAAGGGGCTGGTGTACAATCTTCCATGTGAAAGCGACGAAGAAGGTCACAAGCATACTTAGACTGAAAAATAAAGATTCAGTCTTTGGTTTGCAGGACTTGGAGACCAAGAAAATAATGCAAATGTCCTAAGTCTGACATTTCAAAAATTTTCTTAAGACTGGATTTCACATGGGTTATAAGCTTAGAGTCACTACCAGTAAGAATAAGGTCATCAACATATAAAACAAGTATGATGAGATGATTTCCTACTTTCTTGGTATAGACATTGGGGTCAGAATGGCATCTAGAAAAACCAGTGTCAAGGAGAAAGCTATCCATTTTGGCATACCAAGCTCGAGGAGCTTGCTTAAGGCCATATAAGGATTTCTTAAGGTGGCAGACAAGGCTAGAGTTATTCTGAACATATCCAGGAGGTTGTTCCATGTAAATTTCCTCCTGTAAATCACCATGTAAGAAGGAAAACTTGACATCCATTTGATGGACTTCCCAGTTATGTAAGGCTACAAGGGAAAGAACAAGGCGGATGGAGTTCATTTTTGCGACGGAAGCAAATGTTTCATTGTAGTCAATCCCTTCAACTTGGGAAAAACCTTTGGCAACTAACCTTGCCTTAAGTCTTTCAACACTTCCATTTGATGCATACTTAGTTTTGTAGACCCATTTACATCTGACAAGTTTTCTTCCTTTTGGAAGAGGTACAAGATCCCAAGTATTGTTCGCCATTAAGGAACGATATTCTTCATCCATAGCTGCATCCCAATATGAATTTTCTGAAGCTTCTGCAAAGGTTTCTAGATCATGATTCTCAGAAACTTGAGCCAAAAGAGAAGAGGCTCACTAAAACTGAGAATGTGTTCGACGTTGATCTCTAGGATCGCCAGCAAGATCACCAGCTGCTTCACATGTTGAATGGACCCATCGAGGAAGCACTTGTGCTGGTGCAATTGGAGGAACATGAGCAGGTGGAGGTGGATTTTCATCCTCACTGTCATCATCAAAAACTGGAGTTGGAAACCTGTCAAGGAAGTTGGAAAAAGAAGAAGAAGAAGGCACAAGCGTCGAATCAGGCTCGCAGGCCAATGATGGCACAATCACTGAGTTAGGCTCATAGGCCAAGATATTTTCATCAAATTTAACATCTTTTCTAATGATTACATCATGAGAATGTGGTTGAAGAAGTCTATAACTTTTTACATCTTCAGAATATCCAACAAATATGCAGTTTTCACTTTTAAGCTGCATTGCTTTCCGTTTTTCATCCGGAATGTGAGCCCATGCTTCACTACCAAACACACGGAAGTGACTTACATCTGGTTTAATTTTACTCCATGCTTCTTCTGGTGTGATACCTTGTAAAGCTTTAGTGGGGGTGCGATTAATTATGTAATTTGCACAATTTATGGCTTCAGCCCAAAATTGAAGACTTAGTCCCTTAGATTGGATCATACAATTAGCCATTTCTTTTAAAGTGTAGTTCTTCCGTTCAGCTACACCATTTTGTTGTGGTGTATATGGAACAGTGTGTTGTTGTTGGATTCCTTGTTCAATGCAGAAAGTAGTGAAATTTTTGTTAACATATTCTCCTCCATTGTCAGATATTAACTTAATAATTTGATGACCAAATTGTTTTTCAACAAGGGCCTTGTAGGCCAAGAACATGTTAAATACTTCACTCTTAAGTTTTAGGAAATAAACCCAAGTGCATCTGGTGTAATCATCAATGAAAGTTAAGAAATGTTTGAAACCAGAAAAGGAAGCAGATGGAAGAGGACCACACAAGTCACTATGCACAAGCTCCAAGAGAACCGAGGCGTGCCAAGAGGCACGTTTGTCAAAACTGTCCCGATGATGTTTTCTGAGTACACAACCAAAACAAACACCATCCCTGCAAGATACCATCGGAAGACCTATCACCATATTGTCTTTACATAGTTGTTGCAATGAGCGATAATTTAAGTGACCAAATCGCTCATGCCAAAATTTGCTCAAGTTATCACTATGAGCAACAAAAACTGAAGGAAAAGGTGATGACCCAAGGTTGTTAAATTTGTACAACCTGGTAATATCATCAACAATTCTGGTAGCTAGGACCTGTTGGGGATCTTTAAAATCCTTGATTACAACTTGGTGAGGCGTAAACGTCACAGTTTTACCTTCACCAAAATGAGTGATTTGATAAACTGATAACAAATTGCAGGAAATTCTTGGAACACATAGTACATCACTGAAATGACCATTATCTACTAGAACTGTTCCAGCTCCTACAACACTTAGAGATCTATCATCACCAACAAATATTTGTTTGGTGTTACATTCATGCATAGTAGAAAAGATGACTTGATCCTTAGCCATATGATAAGATGTTCCAGAATCAATGAGCCATTCATTTGAAGTAGAAGAAGAAGATGCATTATAAGAATAACCAGAAGCACAAAGTGCATGTCCATGAGAGGTAGATTCTGAAGGCAAATCTAGGGTGATGTGGTGCTTCTTCATTGCTGCTTCCAAGGTTGTCATCTTCTTGAAACACTTAGATTCATCATGACTATCTTTCCCGCAATAGTTGTAATGACGCTTAGTCTTCTTTCCTTTTTGGCTTGGATCCTTTGTCATTTTTTAAAGAAGGAGCTGACTGAGAGGGTTTGGGACCCTTGTTTGACTTATTATTGCAAAAATTTTGTTTCTTGGGAGGCTTGGACTTTTCTTTCTATTGGGACGATAAGGCTTTCCTAGATGTATCTGCATTGTTAATTATTCCAAGATGCATGAGCTTATCTTGCTCTTTAATCAAGGAATCACAAAAGGATTCAAGACTAGGCTCTTGATAGCTAGCTGCATTCAAGGATTCTTTCATGGAGTAAAATGTAGATACAAAAACAGAATATGCAGGTCCAAGTTTGGAAATAATATGATAAATGCATTGTTTGACTTCCCTCTTAATCTTGCATTCTTCACATAAGAGTTTAAGAGTTTTGTACTTAGATAAATAATCTTGTATGCATGAAAAATCAGTTGGATTTAAAGAAATCAACTCATTTTCGATTTGGTGACCTCGAACTTCATTGTGTTTACCAAACACAGATTACAACTTGTCCCAAGCAGCATCAGGTTCATCAATTCCAGATATGTGGAATCACAAATCAGTAGAGATTGACATCCCAATCAATCCACGAGCTTCGTCATATCTATTTGTCCATTTTATTTTATTGTCATCATCAGTGGGTTCTGTTTCTTTCCCTGAGGTAATTCTAAAAAGTCCCCTACTTCGTAGAACATCCTCCATACGAGATTTTCATGAGAAATAGTTGGAACTGGTAAGTAGAATATCACAAGGAGCGGCCATATTGCAAATTAATGGCTATAAAAATAGAAACCAATAGTTTGGATGCGAAGAGCTCAAAAAAATAGACAGTTAAAAAAAAACGGCACTGAAACTGACTTCATATGATGAAGTTATGCTTAAATAAAGAAAAAGTTGAAGATGTCCCCAATAGTGACGTGGCAGATAGAGAATGACCAGCAAAAAAAAAGGACCCCCCTCTTCCCAAGATGAATCTTTGACAATCACTTTACAATAAAGTTGCTTTAAGTTAATCACTTTTGTAAAATAAGTGATTTCACTTTTACAATGATGTTACTTTAAATAGTGCAACAATAAAAAAGAACTTAAGTGACTCACTTTTTATTTTTATTTTTTATTATTTAAGTGAGATGCACTTTTACAATAAAGTAACTTGAAAATAGAAATTGCATGCACTTTTTCTTTTAAAAGTAACTTCCTAAGACTTGAACTCAAGACCTATTAAGGAATAAAGCAACTTTGAACCAAGTGAGCTAGATTAAAAGGTATGTAAAATATGGGAAGGAGGAAGTTTTTTTTTTTACTCTTCTTGCTCGATTTTCGTGCTCGCCTTTTTTCCTGCAAATCACACCATAAACCAAAACAAAACAAAAAATTTCCCACACTTGTGGGGTTAAATCTCGTTAGCTTGCCCGAAAGTCTACATTTTCTCTCTATTTCTGATTTGTCGAGATCGCACAAGGTGCACAGCAAATAGCATACGCAGCTGAGAAAAACCATTTCCCTTTATGTTTCTGATTCGCCGAGATCGCACAAGATGCATGGCAAAGAGCATACGTAGACAGGGAAAGAAACAATCTAAAACTAAAAAAAAATCTAATAATAAAAACTGGAAAATATGAGTTTTTTTTTTTAAATAGAAATAAAAAAGCGTCTCTGTAACATTATACCTTCAGATTTGATGAAATACACGTTTCTGAAGAAACCGGGAACCATTTTCGATCAAATGAAAACTATTTTCCAATGGAAACGGTGCTCCGGACGCAATGGAACACCTCCCACAACCAAAAAATGCACAGAAATACCAGAACCAGAAACTCTTTCAAGTTTTGGCAACAACAGTTCAAGATCTAGATCATAACCGGAAGCGACTCTTCATAAAAGCTCTAATACCATGTTCGGGTACACAGGGTATTCCCAAAAGACCAAACACCTAAAGCAATCACTTCACACAAATAGATCATAGATTGATACACCGATGTTTTGACATGCTTTAAACCCTCGAGAGGGAAACACTCCACGACCTAGGCCAAATAATTTCTATGGAGCAATTTATTATGCAAAGAAAGAAAGTTACAAATGAGCTTCTCATAATCGATCAACTTTCCAATGACCCTCCATGCTCTTTAAATAGAGATCATGGACCAATCGGGTGTTAAGCCACATATTAAGGGTAGATATGATCTAAGAGAAGTTGAGTCGTCAGATCACTCTATGTCGTGAACATATCGTGATCGTCGGATTAAGTATTTACAAATGTATACTAATGCATACTAAGAAAACACACTTTACCTAATGGATATATTACACAAGTTGATCTTAACCAACTCCTAAGTGTCTAAGTATCCTAACACTTGGGGCATGTACCATGGCCAAGGGATGAAAACAAAGACCTTATACCCAAAACAAAGGCTCTCAAGTTCAACGATTGTGAGCTAGGTATCAAACAACCACATAGATCATTTTTAAGGGATCTTTAGCTTCCAAATGGGATGGGGTAGCATTAGGAATTTTTCTACACCACATATGGTAGTCAATGCTTATACCATAGCTATGGAAGGTAAACAAGGGCCTTATGCCCTAAACAAAATATTTGTGTGCTCAATGGCCATGCACAAGCCTCCCAAATGAGAATATGGGCACTATTAGTATGTTTTGCAAAATGAGATGGGTCTTGGGATCACTACCATCACCGGGGGAGGAAAAAAAGGGCCTTAATCACTAGAGACAAAGTTTCTCAAGCTTAATGGTCATGAAATAACCCTCCAAGGGATCTCTAGGCTATCTTTGGCCTAAAGGTGGCATATGGGCACCATTCAAAAGTTTTGATCACTACAGTTGGGTCTCAAGGAATTCGAATTGGACCTCAATTCCATTATGAGGTTTTGACCACATATGGTTCCAGGGGCCTTGACCATGGTTAATGAATGAAAATAAGGGGCTTAGGAATTATTTGAATCTTATCATGATTAACTTCAAGAATTATTTTTTGAATAACCATCTTAGACCTTTATAGGGAATCTAAATGGTCTCCCATTGGGAATATGGGAAATATTAGTATGTTTTATACAATAAGAATAGTTCTCAAGGATTGTACTATGGTTGAGGGAGAAAATAAAGGCCTCAGACCTGAACAAATATTCTCGAGCTCAAGCGCCATGAACAAAGCGTTGAACCACCACAACATCCTCTCTAAGGGATCTTTGAATTTGGGGTGTGATAGCAATGCCATTAAAAAACTGAGATTATCACTTTGCAAAGCCTCAATATTTGTAGGCATGGCAAGGAAAGAGAAGGAACCTTTTTAGGCATTTTTAGAAATATATGGTAGCATGGGTATCTTTTATTCTGTCATGGGAAATGGGTAAAGAGGAAATAATGGCTTGAATTTTTATTACAATGCCTAAAACGTGCACACATCCCTAAAACTAAAAAATTTCTTAGCGAGATTGAAAATTGCCAATTAGGTGTTTGCTAAATTGGTTTCTTCGGATTCAATATTACAACCCTAGTGGTTTGAGTTGCGAAAACAATAAAACTTCCCTTTTTTCATGTTATTTTTAATAGGATACACAAATCCATCATCAATGAAACTACACACACATGTAGATTCAACTATGCATATTCCAAATATAGCGGATTTTTTTAAATTATATTAAAAATATTATAGATATATTGTTTTCTATTCAGCATTTAGGTACTCAACAACTACATTGATGCAAATATATGCATTATATTTAGCAAGAAAAGTAACATACCATTGTTAAAAAAAACTTGAATTTTGCAGTCATACAAAACTTTCATAAATTAAAAATATATATTCCAGAAGTTAATTTGATTTCCTACATTTCATCTTCTTACACCATATTCAAATTAGTTGTTAAAGTACCTCTAATCATCCCTCCAAGTCAACATATTGTTCTTTTTCCATATTTGCATTGTCTCAAATGCATCATGAGAGACCAGTATTAGTTTGCACACAACTTGGTCGCCTTCACATTGAGAGAGTGATCATGTTCTTGAATTTTATGCAAAGGTGAGTTTTTTCAAGCTATAATGGATCTCTAGGCGTGAGAGTGCAAGGGATATTGTGGAAGTTGTGGAGGCCAAGAAGGAACAATCTAAATTTTACAATTGCATTGAATCTACATAGGAAAACAATAAGCACGAAGGAATCCAACATTAATTGACATATATCATAGGCCATACAGTGTATGATTTGAGGCATTACACATTTGATGATGTATATCTTGGGATATATCACAATTACTTATACACTACTCATTGCTTATTATATGTTTTCTACTTATGTCTAATATTACCCATGAGATAAGGTTCGTGTAATGTCCCAAATTTGGAATTTTACCCAATTTGGACAATTTTTGAACCTTGGACTAGTGAAGCTCCAAACTGTCCCAAATGATCCCAAATGGTTTCGAATTATGTAGAGAGTGGATTGACATGTATTATGACACACTAATGTAGCTATTATATTCTTGGACACCTTCTAAGTACTTCAGCAACTTGCATTTACAATTAGAGAATGAAAGGAAAAATTACTAGGAAAATCGATGTCGAAACCCCCAAGGGTAGATGGCTCCAAAAGACTCCTAAGGATTTCGAATTGGGTATGAGAGTGTTTGAAGGGTATTAGGACATAAAAATGAACCTAATGGTTTCTTAGACACTATCAAAATACTTCTGCAACATTCATTTAAGTTCAGGATAAAATAGGGAAATTTGCTAGTAAATTCGAGGTTCAAATCCCCAAGGGTAGAGTTTACTAATGGCTTCCCAAATGCAATACGAACCTACAAAATTTAAGAAAATGGAAATGGATTAATTAAATGAATTCAATGGGAACCCAAATGCATCATTAATCAATTCCTAATGGTTGTTGTAACTCCCATAAATCAGAGGTTTGTAGACATGTCTTCACATAGGGAGGAAAGCTAGGAAACTCCACCACTTGTTATGAATTTCGAGATTTATGCTCCAAAGAGTTATCCAATGTGTATGAAAATTCTTCAGGACATTAATGGCTATCCATAAATCAACAAAATCACAGATATTGACTGATACAAATCGAAATAAAGCAACTTCAAGCTCTCACGACGAGATATAGGGAAAATGGCACCATTTATGCATTGTTTGGTATTTGTACATAGTTTCACTTGGTATTTCGACCTTAGGATCTTCTGAGCATCAAATACAGAGTAAATATATCATATTAAAAATAAATTTTGTATCTTGTACTCTCACAAAGAGATCAGCATCTCACTATGTGCGCCCTTCCTCCAAGAGAAAGAATATAGAGAGAAAAGTGAGAGAGATGTGGGAACAAGTTGAAGAAGAAAAGATCACGAGCTTCCCTGTAGCTTCAACCTAAAAAAAGGGACTCCATTGTAGCTCCAAATGAAAGGTATGAATGGCCTCTCCAATTTCCAATTAGGATGGGAATCTTTCACCCTCGAAATTGGTACTAAGGCAAGTAGAGTAAACACTCCACTATCATGGACAAGTTATGCTCTCCAATTTGCAAAATGAGAAATGATCAAAAGCTGCTCTATTTCTTTGTTCTTTTCTTTTATAAACTTACAAAGGCCTCCATAGCTTGAATTCCATCCAAGAGACTCATGCCAACTCAAGTTGGAAAGAGATTCCAATGTGTGCCACTTGTCCAACAATTCCTAGTCTCCATCTTCCCTCAATTTGAATGGGGAAGCTTTTGGGATTCCATAACTCCCTTGTGTGCCCTCTTGGAGGCTATTTTTATCTCTGACATGTCATATATGTCATATGTCAACAATCAGGTCTGAACTTTGTTATAGGTGTCATAGAATCTTCATCATTGTTGTCATAGGAGTTAGGGAATCTAGCTCCAAGTCTCACAATTCTTCTAAGATGCCTCTTCCTCTTCCATGTGAGTTATTCTTCCAATCCAATTCGACCTTACATGACTCATGCCATGAATAATACCTCTTAAACTCCCCCAAGTATGTTACCCTTCATCTTGAACTTGAATTGGTGAGAGAATCATGCCAAGTGTAGTGGGAAATCTTGCCACATGTGGGTCCCACAACCTCTTATGTGCCCTCATGATCCAATACCACATTATTTTATTTTTATTATTATTTGTTTGACCCATTTAATGTGAATTTGTAATTCTAAAGTCATTTTGGGTCTTGTAGCTCCTTTACTCCAACTTTTAATGCTTCCACCTGCAACCTAGGGAACTAGTAATTTTCCTCCATGACAGTTCATTTGGATGGGAATATTACAAACTTTGAATTGGGAAATTTTCTCTTAATGTGAACCACCTTGTCCCTTTGAATTTAATTTAACATTATTACTAACTTGGACATCATTCTTGGAAATTATTTGACCCTTAGCATCCATTTGACAACTATCATGAATATGGCCAAGGGGGTTAGGCCATTGTGACCTAATGCAAAATTTTGGGACATGACAAATCCTCCCCTCCCAATATTGCTTGTCCTCAAGGAATTTCAAGCATGGATGTTGAATAACCTATTTTCTTTCCAAAACTTTGCTTCCAAAACTTTCTTGCCAAAACTTTGATTAGTGGCACTCATGTACTACAATTGTGTGTTTCCAAAAGCAAGGAGATGTGGGTTTTCTTTTTCATATTGATATCCCCTGTAACATCACCACTAAACACCAAGATATTAATTAAATCCATCAAAACAAAGTTTGCACAATTAGTCTTTACCTCTTCCATATTTTGGAAACGCTTTATGATACCATTGTATAATTCATTGAAGTTGCCGCTAAGTTGCCCAATTTTGAGTCTTCAAGATCCCATGAAAATTTTAGAGAGGAACCACCATGCTTGTTGTTGCACTACTATGATTAAAATCACCTTATTAAGTCAGAAATCAATCTCCCATACTGCTCTTTTTCACCCAAAAAGAATTGAAACCAATGAAACTAAAAATTATTCCAAGGTCCCATTGCTTGTATTGCACTCCAACAATTAGGAGTGCTATCCAACCCATACCATCAAGAAAGAGAATTCTTGGATCCCATTTCCTTGTATGCATTCTTCCAAACATCATAAGTACAAAAGATAGATCATCAAATTACATAACAACATAATAAAAATGTACATCAAGGAGGTGCCTCATCAAAGAATCATGAAAGTGCTTGTACCTCCAAGTAAGTAGACCACCATTTTCTAAGTGCATACAAGCATCAAGGGACCCATCAAATCTGCTCCAATGACATAGGTGAGGATCTCATATCCTATAATGCTTCTCCAAAAGGATGTAAGATGCATCAAAATAATCAGCCTTGTATTCTTTCATCCAAGAAGTGCATCAAGAATCTCCACTAAAATCCGAACCAATTAGGGAGCAAAGAAAACAATGAGCCTTCAAGGGGATCACAGAAGTACCATTTGTGCATCCATGGATATGTGTATCATCAAGAAATAATAAAGGATGTTGCTTCCAATAGAAATGTGCTCCAATCATATATCTCTACAACCAAGTATTGGATGAAGTTCCTCCAACATCAATTGAACTAAGCAAGGAGCAACGAAAAGCATGAGTCTTCAAGTGACTCAAGTGAACATCATAAGGGAATCCATGAAGATATGTATCATCATAAGGTAAAAAAGGATGCTGCTACAAATTTAAATAATAATGTGCTCTAGTCATGTCATCATCAAAAAGAGATATAGGAGTTTCGTACTCCTCATGTGGCACCATAAAAAAGAAACTTTTCACCCATACTTCATTAGGATGAATGTTGCAAAATATGGAAGTGTAGGATGTAGGTGTTATTGGACAATCTACTCGAGTGGACACGAGCCAGATCTCCCTAGTTCAATGTGAATCTCGAACAAATAAGGACAAAATAGAAATCTACTTTCCTAGATCTAGTTAGAGATCGAGTACCTAGACATCTTACCTTCAGATTGTAGATCTTCTTCCTCGTGGTTGCTCCAAGTCCCACGGTCATTAGATCTTTAGCTGCAAGACCTGTCAAAACATGTGGAAACAATACAAGAAGTAAAATAGGTCTAAACAATAATTGATCTAAGTAAATAGTTAAGGAAGTAAACTACAAACATTATCAACACAATAACAGTTATGGAAAGAATTTATATTAGTGTATAAAAGAGGGAAATACAAAGTAGAGATATAATCACAACCCAAGCCTTAACGCTGCAACCCTCCTCCAACAAGTCAAGCCAATGCCTCCAAAGGAAGTGAGAGTCTTCCAATGAATGGATAGGGATCTCCTTAAGCTAATTTCACCAGCATGTAAATGCTATAGACTTCCTCTCTTTGGAATGGAGAGGGGCCTTATATTTATAGGACCAAGTGGATAGAGTAGGTTGAGGATCATGGGGAGAAGACTAAGGGATCCTCCCTTGAGGTTAGGGAACCGTAGGATAGGTCACATCGGAGTCAGGGACATGGATCCACCTCATCCAACTTCTATAAATCGCTCGAAAGCTACCTTTATCTCATTTAACCAACTCTAGCGCAAGTTTCATGAAGACAACCAGCGCCTGAGAAGGAAAACGCAGGACTAACCAAGACAATCTGCGCCGCCGGCGCAGTCTGGAAAAATATGCTCTGTGGCGGCCCTATTTGGGAGTGTCTGGCTCAAAGACAACATGCGCTAGCCCAAATAA
The DNA here is from genome assembly GCA_027924585.1 of Larix kaempferi. Lineage (NCBI taxonomy): Eukaryota > Viridiplantae > Streptophyta > Pinopsida > Pinales > Pinaceae > Larix > Larix kaempferi. Next base: position 15,234,550 of record BSBM01000938.1, on the reverse strand, counting down.
AAATGTGGATAAATGGCATCAAATTTCTCTACATGACTTGCTTGATCAAGGGAACTTCAGGGATTGAGGCACTGAGTTGACAAGGGACTCATGATGACGAGATTTAGGTGTAACAGAATGCCCCCCAAAGCATGAAGCTGGAAAAACAAGATGGGTGAAGTGCTTTTAAAGATAAACGGCAAGGACTTGTTGGTTGGAGGATGTTGCTGCAGTACAATTGACTTTGAGATACCAGTCTCACATGAATCACAACATGGATGCCGACCAATACATTAGATATCCATTGTAGCAAAGACCAACTGAACAAAATCATGGCTATTAGACACAATTGTAGATCCATGATGAGATGATAACACAGCCAAAACCAATACAAAAGTGGATCCGTGTAATATGACTCAAACAGTCTCCATTGCAACCTGGGTAGAATATGACTTCCCTAGGGTCTTCAAGCTAAACCCACAATGATACGAATATATCCATGTGATTACAATGTTTTGGAGTCGAACATGCTAGAAACCACTTGATTACGGGTCATTAATGTATACCGTTAACAAGTGCAAGGGAAATCACCATTAATGTCAATGATCCTCAAGGTATCACAGTACATATCACCAAGCGTGAATAAATGAGTTGAGGTCAAACGCTCGATGAAATATTTCAATCAAGAGTCAATGATGTAAACTCATGTTGAAAGCGAGGTAACCTTCCATTGAGGCATGCAGGCCCAAAGTACTCGATTGATTTCTAGATTCAATCCTTGGATGATGTGTTGAAGTCGACAAGGATGAATTTGTCGAAGGAGGGCCATGATGAATCCCCCATCAACGACACGAAACTCGATAACAAATGTTTGGAGTGGATCGGACAGTAGATTAATGTGCAATATTGACTCAAGGTAAACTGACATGATGGAAGGTGTACTGACTGCAGATGATGAGCAATAAACATCTCTTGAACATGGGCATGATATGACTTGGTATATTTTGACATTACAAGAACGATGTTGACCCCTAATGCAACTGACAGTGGAAGCATTATTCGGATGACCCGAAGGAGTGACACGACTTATGAAATCAGTATGACTCGAAGACAAACAGATGAACCAAGTGTTGTATGAAAATGAAAATGAGTGCCATGTTCAAGAGCAACGATGCAGTTCCCATAAATAAAGTGTAACACAAAATATTCCCTTTTCCCCATCATGACTAATGAGTGCCTCATGTGTTTTTAACGAGCTTGAGGAGGGTAACCAAATGCTCGGTATAACTCATCTCATAGATGAGTCCAATCCCAAATGTTTTACGAACTTGGGAAAGGAGGGGTTTGTCCCATGACGGGCCCTTCAATGTCAGATTTTAACGAGTCCATAGAAGGTAAACTTGACGTCATTTCATGTTTAGAGAGTCTGAAAATAACTAAAAAAGACTCCAAAGGTCCTTTTTCGTAAAGTTAGCCTCTTCGCTCGGAAAAGGGTAAAACAACGTGAGAGAGGACTCTTCTAGTCATGATTGGCTGGAGTATTCATTTTTCGTAATTAGTGCCCCCTGGTCCGAAAAATGGGTAAACTATTACCAGGAAGACGATCATTCAAATACTTTTACAAGTGTGAATGCATCAAGTTCGCTTAGCGATCTTTTCGTATTTAGAGATCCTGAAAATAGCTTAAAGAAAAGACTCCGGGGGGTTCCTTTTTTGTGGGAGTTTAACAAGCCCGAAAAAGTGATAAACTATAACTCGGTGACTTATTATCATTGTTTTACGAGCACGAGAAAGAACAAAGAGTTAGATCGGCATCATATATTAATGGAATTTAATGAGCGAAATAATGACAAAAATACGCTCTATGAGTTGTTCATACGTGAAAATATGCGTGAAAAGACCATAACCGCGAAAAACGGGATCAAAGTGATACTTAAATTCACCTGCAAGCTTCGAAACTAGGTCAAAAATGATTAACCAGGTATAAATGAATCCAAGTATAGCAAAATAACCCACATTGGAATAAATTAAAAAAGGAATATGCTCTTTTTTAATATAAATAAGGGTAAATAGTAAAAAGAGTTACTATTTGTCTTTTACCAAGTTGGAGAGGTGAAAAGTACCATTTGCAGCCATTCTTCTTTTGCTGATTCCGAGAGCTGTGATCCATCATTTTAGATGCCGTCATCGACAAGTAACCCTAAACTTGTCTCTTTAACTTTCTAGCGGATTAGAATTTGCTCTTTACTTCAATTAGGTAGTTTTTGAGCTTGTTGGGTTGGGGGATTTGCGCTCACAGGCCGGCGCAGAACCCGAAAGGGTGCTCTGTGCCGGCGGCGCATTGTCCAAAAGGACGTTCTACACCGGCGCAAACCACCAACTCAACCTCAAAACCTACCCAAATGGGAACTCTTTTGATGGTTGGGAAAAGTTCTAAAGGTATTAAAATGCATTTCTTGATTGGTTTGGAGTGAGCACAATGGTTCTTGAGTGGAGAGAACGTGATCATGAGCTCGATGATGCGCAGGCGAAAAATGATCTGCAATGTGTTGCTGCGTTGAGAAACTGCGGGTTACTCAAGTATTTTCGAGTGCCGGGGATGAGGTCCCAAGTGCCTTTATTGACACACCTAGTCCAATGTTGGGACCCAATACAACAGCATTTCTAGATTGGTGAGCACATGCTGACCATAGATGTCAAGGACACATATTTTTTGACAGGGTTGTCCCAGCAAGGAAGCCCTGTGTCCTTGACTGGGTCACGAGGTGGTGATCGCTCAATAGAAGACATGATCGAGCAGTGATGTACTCCAGGTACGCCGATGACTAGTGGGAATATTCCCATCAAGGATGTCCGGGACCGGGCCCTTCGGATGGTACTCTTTACCATTGTGAGGGTAGCTAGCAGCCAATATGCTCATCTGGCGAGCAAATCACAAATGATGTATGCCGAGAAGTGCATGGCTCCTACCGTGTTCAACTGGTGCGAAGGGCTTCTCAATAGTCTCCGATATCAGTTGACCAAATGCCAACGCATAGCGCTAAAGAAGTTTGGGTATGGTTCGGTGGTGGTGTCCTTCATGCTGGAGTGGGTGCCCCACTTGCGCCCATAGGTGGATCTTGAGGACCGGGATGCACGAGATCCCCATATGACCAGGTGGGCAGAGGTGATGGCTCGCCATGGTGGTGGGGGCTCCATCATCAGTTTTGGTACAGGGTTCTTCACGTGGTTGCAGGTACAGATCCTCATGGTGGAGGACTACCCATACCACGGTACAGACTTCCGAGGAGACCCAAACTTGGTGCTCCCCGAGGGAGCACAGTGGGATGATATTGGTAAGAACAACTGCTTGTGTTTTTCCTTTTATGTATTTATTATTTTTTTTTAGTAATGATGATGAATTTTACATGTTTCTTGCAGACGTGGGTCCAGGGCGACCACTTGGAGTCTCTTGCCTTGTGCGGAGAGGCGCAGTACCGGAGGTGGGCCCTACGGTCCATTATGCTCTCGAGGAGCTAGATGAGGTCGAGGAGAACCTCCAGAGGATGACCTTGGACATTCAAGAGCCGGGTTTCCATGACCTACCCCGTTGCTATCAGAAGCTAGCAATGGGAGTATCAGTACATTTCGACACGCTGCTCCGGAAGGTGGCGAGGGTTGTAGTCCGCTTCCATGCGCAGGCTGGGGTTGTACGGCCTAAGGTTTAGGCGCATGTTTTAATTATGTATATACTGAAAGCTTATGAGCTTCATATTTTGTAGATATGACTTTTACTGAAAGCTAGCATGCTTTAGATTTTTGTATCAGCACTACCATTTTTGTATCTTGTACCAATTTATATATATACAGACACTACTGGCGGTTTTATACATCTTTTGTTCTATTGGTGATTAATGAGATCTTGTTTACATGTTTGCTTATACAATGGATTATTTACATGTTATGTCTGTCTTTATACTTTATGAATATGCTATGTGTGTGCTATGTACCAATCTAAAATGAAGTTGGTCATCGAGTCAGCAATTGTATTCATATCTCGTGGAATGTGCACGTATTGAATAGATTCAAAGGACCTTTCCAGGAGACAAACTTGTTGGAAGAGACGAAGCAAATTAGGGTTGCGGATAGCATAGATCCGGTTAAGATGAGAAGCCACTAGTTGTGAATCCAGATGGATGGAAACGTGGTTCGTACCCAAGGAAAGAGCATCAGTTAGGGTTACAATCACCGCCTAGTATTCTGCAGTGTTTTTGGTTGCGTATCCTAGACAACTTCCTCATGAGCTGATAAGCTCACTGGTGGGAGAATAAAGTACCCAGGCTGCCGAAGAAAGGTTACGGGTATGCTGATTGGCGCCATCTACGAATCCGTAGCAGGTTTCCATCTGCACATGCAGAAAAAACATGGTATAAGTGGTGAAATAAGATCTAGACACACTAAAACAAAGTATCACACCACACAAAACATATGCCATGTACAGTATATACAAAAGTAATCATGCATAAAAGACTTAGGCATAGTACCTCTTCAAGAAGAGCCCATTGCGGAGCTCCCCCAAAGATATCCCATCATAATCCTCTAGGTCGTAGGCTCCCTTCTCCCAAACACATTTCACTATGTATGGTCTGTGCCACATGGAATCGAACTTACCTGCCCCCAACTTATCATTTTTTTGGTCATATGTGAGGACCAAATCACCCTCGTTAAAGATGCGAGGTTTAACTGAACTATCATATTTTGCTTTGATACGTTTCTTGTGTGCCTCGTTGGAAAGAGCAGCATCGCGGTGGGTCTCATCAAGTTTCGCTAGGTGAAGGAAGCGTTCTTCCTCAGCAGTAGTGCTCAGAAGAAGTTCAACTGCGAGTTTGAGAGATGGAATCTTGCACTCTATTAGTAGGACTGCCTCCAATCCATAGAATAATTGGAAAGGTGTGAATCTGGTGGCAGTCTTAACGGAGGTTCGATATGCCCATAGTGCAGAAAAGAGCATGTTATGCCAGTTTGACTTATGTGTACCCACCATACGTTGGATCATGGTTTTCAAGGCCTTGTTGATGGCCTCTACTTGTTCATTAGACTTTGGGTAGTAAGGGGTTGAGTTTTCATTCCGAAAACCCAGTCTGGTGCTCAATTCGTCTACCATAAGGTTCTGGAAGTGAGATCCATGGTCGGTGACTATGGCTTGTGGAACTCTGAACCGTGCAATGACATGATTGAACATGAAGAGTGCAGTGGTTTTGTCGTCTTTGTTGTACGTAGGAATAGTCTCAGCCCATTTAGTAAAATAATCAACGGCTACTATGACGTAACCATGCCCCCTGGCTGAGGTAGGCTTACAGTGCATGAAATCTATGCCCCATTTTGCAAAGGGGCCCATGGAAATAACCGAGTGTAGAGGGGCAAGGTGGGAGCGCTTTTTCGTTTGAAAATGTTGGCATGGGGGGAATTTTTTAACGGCCTCAATGCAATCTCTAAAGAGGGATGGCCAATAATATCCCGCGCGTAGTATTTTATGGGCCGTAGCCATCCCAGAGAGATAACCACCACAAGCCCCAGCGTGATAGTCATTCAAGACGTGTTCAGCCTCCTCGTATGTCAAACAACGTCGAAGAACATAATCAACACCACGACGATACAGGGTATCGCTAATGATCAAGTAATACTTGGCGTGGTGACGTATACGACGACGATCATCACAAGACATTTGGGGGTTGAACCATTGGGTTTGAAGATATAAGGTAATATCTCCATACCATGGGTATGTCATGTTGATGAGGAACAACGACTCATCTAGAAGAGAATCGTTGGGATCAGATCCTAAGACAACATGGGGAAGGTCACAAATGAGCTCGACAAACACCAAAGACTTCTTAGACTTGGCCTTCTCGAAGAGGAGATCGAATTCCTAAAGTATCACAATCCAGTGTGAGTAATTTCCCCCAAGCACTTGACGTGTCAGAACATGGTACATGGGGTTTGAGTCAGCGATAATGGTGGTGGTGCGGAGCAATATATAATGACAGAACTTTTTGACGATAATGACTGACGCGAGAGCGAGCTTCTCGACATGTGAGTAACGAGTTTCAGAGTCAATAAGACCCTTAATGAGGTAATAAATCACATGTTCCTAGGCGTTGTTGTCCTCCTGGACCAATACCATAACGATCATGGTGGAAGAAGCGGCAAGATAAAGGATATAAGTAATTGGGCGGTTGGAGCACAGGGGCATGGGTAATGGCATGCTTCAGACTGTCGAAGGATTGTTGCACTTGCTCGTCCCAGATGAACGGGATGTCCTTCTTCAGTAATCTCATGTATCCCTGTGTCTTCTAAGAGAAATTACAGACAAAACTCCGTAGGTAAGTTTCCTTCCCTTGCAAACTTTGTAGTTCTGTAACGTCAGTAGGAGGTGGGAGAGCGACAATGACTTCCACCTTCAAGGGATCAATGTGAATCCTGTCTTTCGAAACAATAAAACCTAGGAGGCGTCCAGACTCGACGCAAAAAATACACTTGTGAGGGTTCAGATGGATGTTACACTACCTGCATCTGAGGAATACGGTCATGAGATGATCAATGTGGAACTCATGCCACTGCGAATGAGCAGGGAGATCATCAAGATAAGGTTCCACAAAGTCCTTCACATCATGAAAAGTATACAACATGGCCTGCTAGAATGTGGCACCAGCATTTTTGAGACCAAAAGGGAGTTTGCGATAAGAAAGCATGCCCCACGGGAAGATGAAAGCGGTCTTATGTTGGTCGGTCGGGTGGATCTCAATCTGGTTGTAACCAGAAAAGCCATCCATGAATGAAAAGATGACACTTCTGGCACAATTGTCTATGATCTAATCGATAAAGGGAGTGGGGTAATTGTCCTTAGGACAAGCCTTGTTCAAATCCCAATAATCGACATAGACACAAATGGTGCCCTGTTTCTTAGCCACAGGGATGACATTTGAGACCCATTATGTTAATGGAATAGGGTAGATGAAGCCGGCCTTCAAGAGCTTTTCAATTTCTGCCTTAATTGCCACAGTTTTTCGAGGGTATACCAGTCGTAACTTTTGACGGATTGGTTTAGTATTGGAATAGGTTTTAATCTCATGTGAAACGATAGCAGGATCTATCCCGGGAATCTCCTCGTAGGTCCAAGCAAATACGTCACGGAATTGATTGAATAAGGCCGTGAAAATGGTGATCTCATCGAGAGAACAGTTTTGGCCTAAACGAAGATGTTCCATTACACCAGGAGTAACCGAGATGTCTATCGGAATGGTAGGTTCGATGTTCACCAAGTTTCCTTCAGTGACCGTATGACACGTGAGTATCGGTGACTGTGGAAAAGGATAAACATCCGGTGTGAAAATGGTGGTGATGTTGTTCTCCACAGAATCCAATGGGGGTAGGAAAGACAATCGGTGGTGGAGGTATTCCCACGGAGGGTCATCTACACTCATAATCGCCATGATGGACTCGTCAGAATGAAAAGTATGGAGTAGAGAGTCCGGTAAGGATGACGTTCGCTGTAGAGAACAAGATGTAGAGGCCACAGCCAAGTGATCATCTGGTGCTCACTGGATAGCCTCATAGGTGATTTCGGTGGGTGAAAGAGGCATGCTGTCTCCAATCAAATGCATGGTGGCTTCGTTGGGTACAAGCCATTGATCAGTGGAGTTGGGGAAAGACGATATCATGTTCATTGTGGCAACATGGTTAGGGGGATCTGGGGTTGGAAAGACACCCATAAGAGATGATTCTTTTATGAGGCCGACCCCCACGCTCTCATATGGTTGCGAATATTGTCCGAGTAACGAGACATTATCGTTGGGATGAGTAGCGGTGTCCGGTGTACATAAATCCAATTGGTCGATAGTGACAATTCGGCCTTGGTAGGGGAATTGCACAATGCGGAAGACGGATGATGTGACCGCAGTCATGGCATAAAACCAATTACGACCAAGTAAAATATTATAATCCAAAGGGGTTGCGACTACTTCCACGTTAATGGTTGCGGTCTTACCCCCAACTCTACTTCCAAGGCTTGTAACAGCCCATGATGTTGAAAGCCACGACCATCAAATGCTTTCAGGGTAGTGGGAGAACGGTTGAGATCGGGAGAACCGATGTCTCTCCAACACGATATCGACATGATTGAGGTAGAAGCGCCTTCGTATAATACAGTACGATGGATCATCTTCCCATCAATCTTCGTGGAAACTTGAAATGCCAATTGGTGGGAAAGCCTCGGTTTAAAGTACTCGAGTCGGAACATGATTGTATTAGAGGAATCCGAATCTATCGCGTCGATGGAAGCGAGAAGAGTCTTGCATTGGTTGGGACAATTCTGCAAGACTTCTAGCGTTGACATGGCACAAGGGGCTTGTGCCAAGTCCTCTACAATGTTGTAGTTCTGAGCTGCCCGAGCATTAGGATTGAAAACTGCTTTTCGAATCGTGCTCTTGGGCAGACACAACAATGACTCTAAGGAAGGCTTCTCGATGGTGAGAGAAGTTGGTGGCATGGTAACATCGGGAATAGAAGTGGAAGCTTTTTCAGTATTACTTCCAATGGGTTCCTTAGGATGGACTGAGTTGTACGAGCATGAGCGTGTGTTCAAGTTAACCGTCTCATTACACATCATGAGAACATGTGCGGTGGAGGATGTGTCTCCATGTGAAGGAGAGGGCTGAGCAATCATTTGCTAGTTCTGAGTGGGGAAGGGATCATTGAGAACTGTGGGAGTGGGGTTTCCCTTGATAAAATTCTGCACTTCGTCTCAGTGGGGACTTTCCTTAGAGAAATGGTCACCACCACATAATAAATAAGGATACTTCAACTTCCTCTTCTATTTGGTGTCTTCGGGAGTTGTCTTGGGCTCCTGCTGGTTAGAAGATTTCTTGGGTTTACCTTTGTTTTTCTTCTTACCACTGGATTTATGAGGTGAAGCTGATTGCACAGAATTCACCGCTTTGGTGGGAGCAGGAGTGGGTGACTCGGTGGTGTTTCTTCCAGCCTGTGGTGGGGATGGGGAAGAGCCCTGGGAGTTCGACGATCCACCGGTTTGAGCAGAAGGCTGGGAGTTAAGGGAACCAATAATGTCGTCGGCCTGAGGTCCCTTGGGTGGTTTTGCAGGGTCATACATAGGGTAGGGTGCGTCAGGAACAATGTCATACAACGTGTCAGATTGAGCATAGACCAGGTCTAAGTAATGGGCATGGGAAATATCTTGTTCCTCAGTGATGGCCCCTCCCATGGCCACATATCAAGCTACGACAGGTAAAAGAGACTTCATGAACCAGTGAGCTAAGAGTTTGCCTGGAATGGGAGCCTTAATGAGACATCGTCTCCTTAGCCACTTATGGATATGATCAGAGATATGAGTTGTGGTGGTTTGACGGAGTGAAGTCAAAAGGTCAATACCAGTTTCGCAGCATATGGGTAAATGGAAATGAGTCAGAAAAGACATAGCAAGAGAGTGGAAATTGGGAAAGGAATGAGGTGGTAATTCAATATACCACTTGACAGCTGGGCCGGTGAGGGTCCTTTGAAACAACCTTAAACATATCAAGTCGTCTATCAAGGAATTGGATGAGCACCACAAGTGGTAAGTCATCACATGGTTTTTCGGGTCCTCACCGGGTTTGCCATCAAATTTGGGAATATCAGAGGGTAACTTAACCGGAATGGTTGGCCAACTATAGCCGTGGAAGATGGGATAGTTGGTTAGACGAGATAGGTCGGGTAGGTCCAAAGTAGCCAAAAAGGGCAGTTGTTGGTTTGGTTGTGGATACTGATAGTATTGATATGGCATATACGTACCAATAGGACCTTGGATCGACTGGTTATAAGGTGTTCCCGACGGGAATTGGCCATAAGGGGGTGGGACTCCAGGTGGTGGACCGTAGGTGGGTCCTTCGCCATAATAGGGTGGTCCGCCGCTAGGAGTTGGGGGTCCTCCACCACCAGAATAAGGTGGACCTCCAGGTGGTGGTCCTCCGCCATCGCCAGAAGGTGGGCGTCTGCCTCCTTCGCTGCTAGAATAGGGTGGGCCACTGCCTCCACCACCAGAATTGGGTTGGCCACCTCCTCCAGAATAAGGTGGGCCTCCTCCATAAGGTGGGGTTTCGCCACTACCAAAAGGTGGTGGTCCTCTGCCACCGCCGAAATAAGGTGGGCCACCACCTCCAGAATGAGGTGGGCCTCCTCCATAAGGTGGGAGCTCGCCACTACCAGAAGGTGGTGGTCCTCCACCGTTGGAATAAGGTGGCTCTCCACCACCGGAATGGGGTGGGCCTCCACCTCCGCTAGAAGGTGGAGGTCCACCCCCTCTAGAAGGAGGGGGACCATACGGTGGTGGTGGTGGTGGGGCATGAGGAAAAGTTGGTGGGGTTCCAACTGGTGCAACATTAAAATGTGCCCATGGAGTGTATGAGTTTCTAGGATAAGGTATCCCGTGGAGTACGTTTCCGATAATAAGTTGTCCCGACACAAGGTTAAGATAACCTGGATACACTTGACTCCATGGTGGTTGAGTTTGGTTGGAAGGTCCCCCACCATGGGGTAATCCCATGGTGGATCCCACAACAGGTAAAGAGTTTCCAAGGGAATGACCAATTGGCAGTCCTCCACTCGAATTATGGCTAGAAAACGAGGCTTTCCCCCCAGTGACAACATGTTGGCCACTAGTGGATGGTTGACTCAGAATGGGTTGTTGACTACTTACTATTGGAGGAACACTACTCGTAATAAAACCAGGAGGTAAGGAGTATCCTCCCCGCGAGTTTTGGGGTGGGGGAGGGGTGGGTAATGCTCTAGTAGTAGTAGTGGGAGGGGTGTTGGACTGTTGTCCTTCAACAATCTGAGTCATTTGAGGTGCAATACTGCCCCTGATCGAGAGGTGTACTCGTAGGAAATGAAGGTTGACCAGGTTTGTAAGTGGTCATGTTGTATGTGGGTTTTTCCGGTGAAGTAAGAGATAATGAGCGAATGGGAGTGTATTGAAACATGGGTGTCTCCGGAATGTTTCTTCTCCGTGATAGACTCTAGGAACGAATTTCGTCACCACGCTGGCGTAGTTCGTCTATGAGTTCATAGACTGGAGCCATACGCTGGACATGGGAATCCCAAAGAGGGGAAGTCCCAGTGTTCGGATCAATAACCAAGTGGGCCCATTGTTGGCCAAGAGAAGTGTCCCAAAAGGATGCAGATGGACCAAATGTTGTGGATACAGGGTCATCCTTGGATGTATTTAACCATTCTATGGATCCAGGTTCTCCTAGCATCACGCGATGGAAGGATGTGTCTTGTGAAGTGGAAGGTTCTTCTTCTTCAGAACTTGACGAGTTAGAAGTTGGTGAATCAGGAGGAAACATGTTCGCTCTAGACTCCATAGTGGAGTTCTCTACTTCTGGTGACATGACCGTAACTTGTGCGTCCATGCTTACCCTCGAAATTACCTCCTGATTAAGGGAGTATTTCGGTGGTAAGTTCAAAATTCTGCGGGACCTTCTCAAAGGTTGTTCAGCCAGAATGACCGAACTAGAATTTCTCCTAAGGGTATACTAAACAAAAGAAAAGCAGTCCAGAAAAATCTACACGAACTAAGGCCACAAGCAAACTTATGTGATATGTGTGGATTCAAAAGTTTGAAACCTCACGGGATTGTCAAGGCTTCGCAACTCGCGATATACTCCAGGTTCCAATAGTTATACTCGGCCCAATTTTTCAGAGCACTAACTAGGGAGGATTAGGATTGTACCCCTGACCATATAACCCGACTACCTAATAGTAAGTGCGTAGTAGCTCTCTGAGTGCTGTTCTCGGTGTATTGCTCTACCAAGACGGCCAAATGGTCAACTTAGTTGGTTTCAGGAATCCTAGGAGTGTCTCCCGATATACTCAAGGTATATGGGAGCTCAAATCCATGTTGGTGATATCTAATGCACAATTGCACGACAAGAGCCTTCCTATATACTGCTGAGTACGTGAAACACCTTTCGATATACTACCGAGTACGTGAAGTGTCTTTCGATATACTCTAAGGTACGTGAAAGAGCCTTCGATATACCGGTTGGTACTTGAAAGAGCTTTGATATACCAGTTGGTACGTGGAACAACTATAGTGCCCCTAGGATGCAGTGCAGTAAAATAACGACAGCTGCTATGTTTTAAGACGTCGGAACACGTCTCTAACTTAACACACAAGTTACTAAAAATTTTAACCTAGTTCTACCGTTAATTTTATCTGGACGGTTAGGTGAATGCATGAGGTGAGTACATAAACGTAAACGTAATGCACCCTAACTACATGAAAAATGCACTCTTTCTTTTGATGAACTCTATGTACGGGAAGGAGAAATATTTTTCCAATGGTCTCACAAAACAGTACATTTCAACAACACTCTCAATCTACCAAAGATGATAATGAAAGTACTCTTGTCTGTTTTCCAAACAAAACATGAAGAATGTAACACACCAAAACCAAATCTAAATGTTTTTCTTTTTGTCTTTTTCAATTAGAGTGGAACTAAATGATGAAAAAGGAGAATCTCTATCTAGAGCACACTAACTTTTCAATTTTCACAGTGAGGACCTAAAAGCATGAAAATAAAAAATGCATATAACTTCTTCAAGTATGGAATCACTTTTTGCAAAAAATTGACTACACTTGGATTCTTTAAGAAAATGAATGACTCATAATTCAGGAAAAATACAAATGATTAATTCTCTTTCCAAACTTTCCAAAAGATTAATGAATGACGAATTCCAATGCATGAAACAACTTTTACAACAATTCTCAAATGAACTTGAAAATAGTAAAAATGAGGCACTTTTAATTTTTCCATTGATATGCCAAGACAAAACTTGATAATGACGATGATTTTAAGTGTAAAAGGATGAAAATAAAGACTACTTATAGCACTCTAATCACTCAAAAATTCTCAAAGAAATGACAAGCACTCTAATGACCTAAAAACACGAAAAACACTCAAAAAGATCAAATGCAAGTCAACCGAAGATAACTAAGATCAACAGGAATTTGGGAGTGAATCTAGCATGCTGGATAGATCCAGTGAGGTGATTAGGAAGAACAAGCTGGAGTGGATGACCATGGGAGATTGAAATTTCCCACCACTTCAATCAAACCCACTTGATCAAAAAGACCCAAAGACCAACACAAGCAAACCAAATGAAACACTGTTGAATAAAAAGACCTCTACCTGGAATATACAGTGCAGAGATGTCTGCTGATCAATCCAAAAATCAAAAGGTTTGGAGCAAAAAACCCAAGCATCAAGTTTGAAAACTCGGTGCATGTTATGGTTAGGCACAGAGCGCTCGGTGCAGGATGCACATAGAGGAAAAGCATCGGCGACGCAGGATGTCAAATAGGAAAAAGCATCGGTGACGCAGTATCCTCAATGGAGAAAAGCGCTATGGACAAACAGGTGCACTGGATACACTACCCAGGTGCGTCGGGAGAGAAACGCAATGCAAACAAGGAAAAAAATCCAAGCAATGATCAAGTAAATGAACTGAAAATGGCTCAACAAACCTAAAGGAAGTCAGCAAATTCTTAAAGGAAAGAAACTGATGGTGAAAATAGGATTAAGAGGCAAAGCAATGGCTCATTAAGAAAATCAAGAATAACACACTCAAGCTTGAAATCCAAACAAATGTATTCCCTAGTATGGTCACCAGATTTGTTATTGGACAATCTACTCGAGTGGACACGAGCCACATCTCCCTAGTTCAATGTGAATCTAGAACAAATAAGGATAGAATACAAAGCTACTTTCCTAGATCTAGTTAGAAATCGAGTACTTAGACATCTTACCTTCAGATTGTAGATCTTCTTCCTCGTGGTTTCTCCAAGTCCCGCGGTCGTCACATATTTAGCTACAAGGCCTGTCAAAACATGTGGAAACAATACAAGCAGTAAAACGTGTCTAAAAAATAACTGATCTAAGTAAACAGTTAAGGAAGTAAACTACAAACATTATCAACACAATAAAATTTGTGGAAAGAGTTTATATTACTGTATAAAAGAGGGAAATACAAAGTAGAGAGATAATCACAACCCAAGCCTTAACGCTGCAACCCTCCTCCAACAAGCCAGGCCAATGCCTCCAAAGGAAGTGAGAGTCTCCCAATGAATGGATAGGGATCTCCTTAAGCTAATTTCACCAACATGTAAGTTCTATAGACTTCCTCTCTTTGGAATGGAGAGGGGCCTTGTATTTATAGGACCAAGTGGATAGAGTAGGTTGAGGATCATGGGGAAAAGACTAAGGGATCCTTCATTGAGGTTAGGGAACCATAGGATAGCTCACCTAGGAGTTAGGGATAGGGATCCACCCCATCCAACTTCTAGAAATCGCTCGAAAGCTACCTTTATCTCATTTAACGAACTCTGATGCAAGTTGCATGAAGAGAGCCTGAGAAGGAAAACATAGGACTAACCAAGATAATTTGCGCCGTCGGCGTAATATGGAAGAATATACTCTGCGTCGACCCTAGTTGGGTGCTTCTGGCTCAAAGACAACATGCATCGGCCCAACTAGAAATGTGGATAAAGGGAATCAACTTTCTCTACATGACTTGCTTGATCATGGGAACTTCAGGGATTGAGGCGTTGAGTTGACAAGGGACTCATGATGACAAGATTTAGGTGTAACAGTAGGAGAATGAACCAACTCACCCAAATGATCATAATATTCAAAAGTGTCACCATGTGAAGGCTCCATAAGGTAGGATCATGCACCTCCCTAAAAAGTGCAAAACTTTCCTCATAGGTTGGTTCCAAGGTAGTGGAATCATACACTTATTCAAAAATTGTGTAACCATTTCCAAGAGGAAACTCAAGTTCCTCTTCCACCACAACAAGTGCTTGGTTCTCATCAATCCCATCTTCAAACACATCTTCAATTTACCGTGTTTCTCATGATCCATCATGTCATGAGAATCCTTCAAGCAATCTACCATTTGACAATCTAAAACATAGCAGGAAGAACAAGTATCTTGCCACCTATCAAGAAATTGCTCATTTTTCATTTTGAGCTTATGAATATCCTCATTATTATTCAAATATGCTCCATGTAACCATTCATTAAGCTCAACCAAATTTTTTCTATCAAAAAGAAAAGACTTGAAATTACCTTCGATGTTGCACATTGCTCTTTGAATCTTCTCCATATCTTCAAGGAATGATGGATACATCAATGAAAAACTCTCCAACAAGAATTTAACACCAATGCTTGAGTGTCATGGAGTATGCTAAGGTTCTCTCGGATATTTTTTTCATTCCTCTTTAATGACCCTTCAAGAAAAAGAGGCTCTTGTAGAGGGACCTATTCTTCTTTGTCCTTTTTGCTTGAACCAACTTCATTAAGCTCATGTGGTGATGGAAAAGTTGATCTTGGTTCTTCTTCAACTAGTACAAGGTCTTCATTTTCATGCTTAATCGAATTTTGGCTTGTAGCAACTTTCAAGAGTGATCTCTATGTCACCAACATAGAGGTGTGAGCACCCATCAATAGGTACTCCTTCATAGTTCAAGCATCCATCAGTAGATGCTCTCTGATTCATGTCTAAGGCAGAATGTGTCTCGAAATGATCTTTAATATTTTCAATAGAGTATTCTTCATGCTCATGTGATGTCTCTTCATATTTTTCAAAGTCACTTGGGAGTGACTTTCGATCCTCTTCATGTAGTGTTTCTTCTACTTCACCTATTTCAGAACTAGATGGCTCATGGGTCTCCTCCTTTCGCTCCTTCAAGCAAGCTGATGCATTTTGCCCCTTGGTTTCCTTAGGATC
This sequence comes from Larix kaempferi, assembly GCA_027924585.1. NCBI lineage: Eukaryota > Viridiplantae > Streptophyta > Pinopsida > Pinales > Pinaceae > Larix > Larix kaempferi. The sequence goes on along the minus strand of BSBM01000938.1, from coordinate 15,218,749 downwards.
AATATCTTTGGAACCTCTTTTTGAAGAAGACCCAAAAACTCTCTTCAAGTAGCAAACACATGCATTCCATGAAGCTTCAGATATTTCACTGCTTTTTTCACTCACACACATATGATTTTCTCTCCAAGGTCTTTTGTAAGAAGGGCATAGACATTTCTTCACTAACTCCACATCTTTTGGGCCTATTTTCAAACACCCAATCAGCATAGTCTTCGAAAGGAATGGCCTTTTGTGTACCTTCCTTATACAGATCAAGATATGCCTGATATTGTTGGGGCAAGGTTTTACATGTTGCTCTCAATATTTGTAATTCATTCATGGAATTATCCTTTTGTAGTGTGACACACTCATCTTCATCATATTCAAATTCATAAGAATAACCCGCATTCCTTATGAAATTGTATGAAGTGTTGCATGATGGCACCTCTTCCTCATACCATCCACATTCCTCTTCATATTGCTCATAAGCATTGTACTCACAGGATTCATCATAATAGTAAGACATGGCTGCAAATTATTCTTCAATGTATGATATTAATTCACAGATGCAGGACCATGCTCTGATACCACTGTAATGTCTCCAATTTGGAATTTTACCCAATTTGGCCAATTTTCGAACATTGGACTAGTGAAGCTCCAAACTGTCCCAAATGATCCCAAATGGTTTCGAATTATGTCAAGAGTGGATTGAGGTGTATTATGACACACTAATGTAGCTATTATATGCTTGGACACCTTCTAAGTACTTCATAAACTTGCATTTACAATTAGAGAATGAAAGGCAAAATTACTAGGAAAATCGATGTTGAAACCCCCAAGGGTAGATGGCTCCAAAAGACTCCTAAAGATTTTGAATTGGGTATGAGAGTGTTTGAAGGGTATTAGGACATAAAAATGAACTTGATGGGTGCTTAGACACTATCAAAATACTTCTGCAACATTCATTTAAGTTCAGGAAAATATAGGGAAATTTGCTAGTAAATTTGAGGTTCAAATCCCCAAGGGTAGAGGTCACTAATGGCTTCCCAAATGCAGTATGAACCTCCCAAATTTCAGAACAGAGACATGGATCAGTTAAAGGAATTCAATGCGAACCCAAATGCATCATTAATCAGTTCCTAAAGGTTGCTGCAACTCCCATAAATCAGAGGTTTGTAGACATGTCTTCACATAGGGGGAAAAGCTAGGAAACTCCACCACTTGTTATGAATTTCGAGATTTATGTTCCAAAGAGTTATTCAATGTGTATGAAAATTCTTCAAGACATTAATGGCTATCCATACATCAACAAAATCACAGATATTGACTAATACAAATAGAAAAAAAGAAACTTCAATGTCTCACAACAAGATATAGGGAAAATGGCACCATTTATGCATTGTTTGGTATTTTTACATAGTTTCACGTGGTATTTCAACTTGAGGATATTCTGAGCATCAAATACAGAGTAAATATATCATATTACAAATAAATGGTGTATCTTGGACTCTCACAAAGAGATCAACATCTCACCATGTGCACCCTTCCTCCAAGAGCAAGAATATAGAGAGAAAAGTGAGAGAGATTTGGGAACAAGTTGAAGAAGAAAAGATCACGAGCTTCCCTGTAGCTTCAACCTGCAAAAAATGACTCCATTGTAACTCAAAATGAAAGGTCTGAATGGCCTCTCTAATTTCCAATTAGGATGGGAATCTTTCACCCTCAAAATTGGTACTAAGGCAAGTAGAGTAAACACTCCACTAGCATGGACAAGCTATGCTGTCCAATTGGCAAAATGAGAAATGATCAAAAGCTGCTATCTCTATTTGTTCTTGTCTTTTATAAACTTCCAAATGCCTCCTTAGCTCGAATTCCATCCAAGAGACTCATGCCAAGTCAAGTTGGGAAAAGATTCCAATGTGTGCCACTTGTCCAACAATTCCTAGTCTCCATCTTCCCTCAATTCGAATGGGGAAGCTTCTTGGCTTCCATAACTCCCTTGTGCGCCCTCTTGGAGGCCAATTTTAGCCCTAACATGTTATATATGTCATATGTCAGCAATCAGGTCTGAAATTTGTCATAGGTGCCATAGAATCTTCATCATTATTGTCATAGGAGTTAGGAAATCTATCTCCAAGTGTCATAATTCTTCTAAGATGCCTCTTCCTCTTCCATGGGAGTTATTCTTCCACTCCAATTCGACCTTACATGACTCATGCCATGAAGAATACCTCTTAAACTCCCCCAAGTATGTTACCATTCATCTTGAACTCGAATTGGTGAGAGAATCATGCCAAGTGTAGTGGGGATTCTTGCCACATGTGGGTCCCACAACCTCTTATGTGTCCTCATGATCCAATGCCACCTTATTTTATTTTTATTCTTATTTGTTTGACCCATTTAATGTGAATTTGTAACTCTAAGGTCATTTTGGGTCTTGTAGCTCCTTTACTCCAACTTTCAATGCTTCCGCCCCCAACCTAGGGAACTAGTAATTTTTTTCCATGATAGTTCATTTGGATGGGATTATTACAAACTTTGAATTGAGAATTTTTTTCTTAATGTGAACCATCTTGTCCCTTTGAATTTAATTTTACATTATTACTAACTTGGACATCATTCTTGGCAATTATTTGACCCTTAGCATCAATTTGACAACTATCATGAATATGGCCAAGGGGGTTAGGCCATTGTGACCCAATGCAAAATTTTGAGACATGAGAGACCGTAAGGGGTAGGGTTTATACTTGTGTGAAATGGGAGAGGTTGGTGATGTTCAAGAACTTGGGAAAGATGTGAGGATGTTGTAGTGCAAGGACAAAATGAAGTTGTTAGAAACATTGAAAATTTGTTTTCACGGAAGGGGACGACATGGGGGGTAGGGAGTTATGGCATGTTGGGATATCACTTCTATGAGTCTATTGATGATAATGACATTATGTTCCACAACCAAGGCTTGATGGTGTAAGAGGATAGGATGGTTGGTCAAGGATAACATGAACCATGTTGTCTAATTGAATCAATATATGCATCATGACACAAAGAATCGATGTTGAAGGTGGATACATCCATGACATTGACGTGTATCATTGAAACAACATACATATCTTACATGCCTTTCTACCATTGTTTCATGTGACTAGCAAATCCAAGGAAGAAATGCATGCATTTTTAGAATAAGTCTTGTCAAGTGCTACATTAATCTAAAGGATCCTGTCACAAGTTGTTTCAAAATCTCTAATTTTGCAAACTTGTTCCTACATAACATTTAGGTTGATGATGGAACGTTTCTAGATTATGATCACCTTGTTTCAAGTTTAAAACTTCTTCAACCAATCATCTCCCATAAAAAGGAAGCATTTTACAATTGTGAAGAGCAATCATCAAGACTCAGATGATATTTATGTTGGTGCCTTAATCCACAATGACGAAAAAGACTTTATTCCATTGAAATGTATGGAAGTGTGTGTCTACCATTCATAACACAAATTTAAAGTGGAACCCAGTTAGCATCAACTTCATGCAAGGAGTTCAACACATATATCATTTTTCTCCCTAAAATCTTTGTAAATAACCAGGTCTTTGTGTAATTTTTGACAAGTTCAAAACTTCTTCAACCAATCATCTCCCAGGAAGCATTTTACAATTGTGAAGAGCAATCATCAAGACTAAGATGATATTTATGTTGGTGCCTTAATCCACAATGACGAAAAAGACTTGATTCCATTGAAATGTATGGAAGTGTGTGTCTATCCTTCATAACACAAATTTAAAGTGGAACCCAGTTAGCATCAACTTCATGCAAGGAGGTCAACACATATATCATTTTTCTCCCTAAAAACTTTGTAAATAACCAGGTCTTTGTGTAATTTTAGACACGCTATAAACTGGAGGGTCCAAGGTGTCCTCTGAAACACCAGCCTTGTCCACTACACTACACTACTTTCAGGCTACACTACGTGTGCTTCGTGTTCATACACACAAAGATGCATTTCCTCATTTCCCCTCCATTACATACATCTCTAAAAAGGGTCACATTTCAAAACAAATTTAATGCAAAATTGTCACTGAGCGCTCGAATGACCCAAAGGCAAATCTGAAAAAATATTTTATTGTCACTGAGCAATCGAATAACCCATAGGCAAATCTGAAAAAAAATCTGTAAATTTATGAATTTTAGGAATAGTAAATATAATACAAATTCGGGTAATTGCAGAAGCATATGATCGTAACAGATGGATCATCCAAATCACGTATCGATTCCCATACACAACTCTCTCATTAGCAAAACCCCAAGAAGATTTTCTCAGATGTACAGAAAAAGTTCAACATTCTGCCGACACAAATCTTTCATTATCGCCCTTCGCTTGGAAGTCAGAGACCGCAGGAAAGGCAGGGTGAAGGTCATCCATGAGCTCGCCATTGCTCAGACACCGCCCCTCTGCGATCGTGAGCAGCTTTCTCCCGGAATGCCACCGTTTCACCACGCATTCCTTCCGGGAAGGAGCGATTTCCATCCACTGCCCTTTGCCCGCTGCCACCATTTTCGGAATCGCCATTACCAAAGTCTTTCTGGACAAAACAATCTTGAAATAAAAAACCCCAACCTTAACCAAACCCTAAAGACAAACTTCTTTGCACACTACAATACAATGCGACTTAAAGCAATTTTAATAGCAGAAAACTGCTTGAAGAGCACTCAAATCAGATTTTAGATTCTGAGATTTCTTGAGTTGTAATTTCCGCAATACCTTCTGTGTGCTGTAATGCTCTGCGAAATGAATTTAAAGAGTTGGCGAGTAGCTTTCATTTAGCGCGTGAACCGAGAAGAACGCAAAAGGAAACGTTTCTTGCATGTTCGTTCTCCAAACCTTTCTTGCGTGGACGGGCGACTCGGTGAGTCTCTCTCGAACCTTCCAACGATATATTCGCACGAAAGATCCGATTTCGAATCTCCTAACCTTCAACAATAAGCTTTTCAAGAATTAGCACAACGGACTTTTGTTCATCACCAACCAACATCAATGATTCATAGAGCTTCAAACGATCCACGTTGGATGAATCCCCATTGAGGTTGAGGTTGAGGTTGAGGTTGAGGTTGGTAGATCCAACTTAAACATCTTCTTCTCAATTTGTTCATGGGTCAAATACGATAGTGTAGGGAGTTTGGCAATTGAGGAGGTTAAGTCACCATAGGTCACCTGTTCAATTTCTGCATGTCGGGGGCTGAGGATGGGAGCCACCTGGAAAGGAATTAAATTGACCCATGGGGCGTTGAGGATGGTCCTCATCTTCGCACAAAACTGATGACAACATCTTTAAGATCATTCTTCCATTCAACATTGGGGTTGGCCATAGCCTAGGTTATAGACCCACCCTTTGGGTATGGGGATTCCTAGTTGGAAAAAAAATACGATAGCGTAGGGGTATGTTTCTACTAACCCTTCTATAAAGCATCTCAAACTTTATGATGAATTTTCCAAATGTATCAATGTGTTAAATTATTTACCCTTTTGCAGTAACCTCATTCCCTTAAGAGTGGGACCCATGATAGGCAATCTATCTTAGAGTAGAAATCCAAATGGACACTTCAAAAGGTGGAGTGCATTTTGCACTCTGCACTCATTGATTTTAAGTATATTGCACAAAAAGGTTATTGGTATCCCAAGCCATTGGATGTCAATGATTGAAATTATGCAACACTTGATAATCAATTTGATGTGATTCACTACCTTAGTTTGATCATCAATTTGTGGGTGGAAGGAAATACTCCTCTTTTGCTTGGTGTCCATCATTCTCCATAGTACTTGCTAGAAGTGACTTAGCAATCCAATGTCATGGTCAGAGATGATTATTGATGGTAGACCAATCTGCACCTAGACTCTATTACATAACAATTAAGTTATTTATTGTGCAAACACATTCTTCTTGCAACATGCCATGACCATTTTGTTAAAGTAGTCAACTACTACCATGACGTAGTCATTGACCCTAATGATTGGTGGTAATCCTCTAAAGAAGTTCATTGAAATAGACTCCCTGTTGTATCCATGAGATTAAAAGTTGAATGTACTTTCCCACCTTTCAATTCACTAGCTTCAATATACTACAAAGGAGACAATTGTGCCTAAAACTTTTCTATTGTCTATGTCATACTCAACTAGTAAGAATACCTTTGCAAACTAATAGTCTTCTAATGACGTGATGAACAATATCAAACTCAACACAACAAAAACAAAAATACCCAAGATAAACAATTTATATGAGTAGCCTTGTTACCCACACATTACCTAATAATCAATGCATAACCTATGAATAAATGGCTTCACTTGACACAAGATGATATAATGGGGTGGAGATACCATGTTAGAGCAGAAAGAAAAAAACATATCCCTAACCCTAGATGTGATACCATTGGTGTCACCAACTAACAACTTAACTAGACCACATGATAACGAACATGAACGTTCTTGCTCAGCGCATCCCTCTTAACAACACTTTCTTTGAGGAAGTAGTTGGAATATGTTAGATTAGTTGCAACCCTTAAGTTGTGAGCCCTAAATTTATTATTAGTGTTAGATTGTTAGCATATATGGACCCACTATAAAACTATAAGAAACGTCAATAGCCAAGTGAATAAGTAAGCAATCTCTTCTAATTTTTTTTTGTTGTTTTGTCTTCTTCATGCTTGGGGTTTATGTGTGTATTCGTTGGTATTTGGAGATAAACCCTATGGAAATAAACTAAACATGTGGATTAATTCAATGTTTGAGTATAGATATTGCTGGGAGAAAGGACTATGAAGGTATCATAGGGATGCATGAGGACATGTGATCGTCCTAAGGAGCTCAGTATGAGTAGTAATGAAAGATGGTGTTAGTGGACATGTGTGGGTCCTAGCAGCCAAAGGTTCTATAGGCAACGATGGGGAAGGGTTCCCTGATGGAGAAAAGCCTTAGACAGACCTTAGACACTAAGTGTCATAGCCAAGAAAGGAAAATTTAAACATTCACATTGAAGTGAACGAGGCTAAGGAGCATGAAACTAGAGTTGTGGTGTGGCTCCAAATTGGAACAAGACAAGAGGGGGAAAACTCTTACTCTTCTCTTTCCCTTTTGACTGATGCATTTCAGAAACATAGGATTGTTGAATGCATGTTGTGACTGAAAGTTGATTGTGTTAATTGCTTTAAATGAATTGTGAATGTTGAAATAGTAAATTTCCTGTGGAATGATGAACATGAATGAGTTCATGTGTGTGTTGGGAAAGCATGAAAAGTATGGAAGTCTCATGAGTAAAACATGGACGTTCCATGTCAATTGGGAAAATAATTGACTAATTTTAATATTGTGTTATGCTTCTCCTAACAGTAATTGTCATGATGAATCTCATAGTTGAGAAATTGAATCCATTATTTGCAGCTAGTACTAGCCAAGTGTTGCTAGTGAGAGCCAGTTGTGCACATTGATCATGGTAGCAGACCAACAGCTATTGATTTGGCTGAAAATATTCCTCAAATAGTTTCCAGGACAGCAAGAAAGATGGCATCCATGAAATTCCAAGACTTGTAGATCAGTTGGAAGGTGAATACAAGGAAGGGATTGCTGTGGAGCAATGCCCACCTGCAGAGCTGGAATATCAAAAACCAACATGAGCAACTTGTGGAAGCCAAAGGACTGGATCCTGAAGGTTCAAAGTAAAGAGATGAACGCAGGACAGACCTGCCACATTGTGCGAATTTTGGACATGTGTAAAGTGGGTATTTATTCCTAAGTACTGAAACATCGAGGATGGTGTTCTTCCAAGGGGAGAGGAATGTAACGTCCCCATCTTGACCCTATTGCATTAAAATTGTAAATGATGTAATATTGTTATAAAATTGTGGTGAGGAGCTTAAGGCCAAGGCCCCGCCATCGATTTATTGATGCATATGGTTTACGTGCTAGCCAGACACAGTGGAAATCGCGAATATTATGTAAATATGCATTTTGATAAAATACCCACAACTAGCTATGCAATGCAACAAGAGATGGGGGCATGATTTTACAAGGAATTGGGAGGGAAAACATTCAAACCCTTGAGCCAATCAAGTCAAGCCAAGTGTCAATAAGATAACCCATCAAACCCTCAACTATCCATGTTGACTTTTGTACCCAATCATTTATTTCTCCCAAGAGTTGGTTGAGGTAGTTAATGCCTTGGGAATGGAGAGGTATGGCTGTCCAAATTCGAGTATGGGAAAGCCACTCTTCATGGGAAAACGTGTTTGGCTTCCTTGGCAAGAAAAGAGTCATGGATTTCTTCCCAAGCCATTACCCATCAACCATCTTTGCTCTCCCACGAGTTTGGAGCTACCTGGGCATTTTTCTCTATGGATTTCCTGTGTTTTCCTTCATCTGTCAAGCGGGGAAGGGGATTTTTGTTTTGGTTACCAATGGGGAAGAGAATAGGTCGATTTGGGGTTTCAATGAGGCCATTTAGCCATTTGAAACGCTCATAACATATGGGAGAAATAGGGTTGCTCCCTGGGGATGAATTTCCATTCCCACAGTTCGTTTTGGGTAAGCCACGATTTGGGGAAAACCCATGGAGCCTGTTTTGTAAAATACCTTGGTTGTAAATGTGTATCCATGCCCAGTTTATGAGTTTGATGTGTATAATAGAATGTTGGGGTTGAGATGGGTATCCATTACTTTGGCTTGAGCTTGAGTGCAAGTATCCAGAGATAAAGAGGGTTCAGATTTAGCCTGATAAACCCAGCTGTGTACTAGCTTGGCTTATATGCAGTGATTGTTTGGCTGTGTATGAGTATGAATGTCCCCTTTTCCTTGTAGAAATCATGCCTAGCTCGGGGGTGGTCTCTGAGTGCTGAATTAATATAGGCTGGGCAGAGACCTATGGTTGGGTGGAACATTGCAGCGACATAGCTAGTTGTTTGGGACATCATTACATCAAGATGAGTATTTTCTTATGTGTAATTACTTCTGCAAATGTATTAATTTGTTGACTGTGTTAAATTGAATGGCATCATGTAATGTGTGTGGATGATGTTATTCCGCTGTGCATGTTTGCTTTAAATTGCATCTGCACACATTTTATTTTTAATTGTTGTGAATTTAATGAATGGGCTGAGTTTATGTAAAAGCCCCAGATTGGAATCATGTTCCCTTCCTTGAATTGGGTCCACAGGAGGGTACGTTACACACATCAAATTCTAACCTGATAAATTCCACACCCTCTCTCAATGGATACCATTCGTAGACCACTCTCACAAGCCTAAAGATACTTTACAAGAGAGACAATCAACCACTTAACATAGGCTTCCTTCACTTGAATACCCTAGGGTAAAATCATGTGCCACAACCCATAGACCACCTACAGTAAACCCACTCTTGATCGAGTCAAGATTAACCTAATAATTAGAAAACACAATTGCTAAAGTTAACTTTTTATCCATTACACATCAACAAGAAACAAAACATTCACTTGAAACATAAAAGACGCATTTTATAATTGGCCAAAACCATGTGGGTGAATATAAACTCTAGAGTCTTATTAATCTCAAAAATTCACCATAATACTTAGTTGTGCTTAATGAATTAGAAGGAAATAACCTAACTAGGGTGCTACACAATCACATTTATCATTAAACCTGAAGTCCTTCTAAGACAATGTTTTTAGTGAACAAAACAAGTGATGAGTGGTACGATGGCACCAGGCTTTAATGTTGGTAACTGGGAATGTACACTAGCAAACACAACTTTGTGTTGATTGAGTGAAGTGACCAACCCCCCTTAGTCCTTGATCCCCCCTTCAATAAGACTCTCTTAAAGAAATAGAGAAAGGATGATTGAAGTTCTTGTAATGGTCAACTTCCTTATAACCAACATTAGAAAGATTTCATATGTAAAGCATAGTTCAATGTCAATGGCCTCAATGATCTCATTCCTGACTTTGGTTGTCTTCTTTGTTGAGGACTAGAGTTTCATTGTTGTCTACCATTCACTCTTCACCAAATTCATGTCATCATCTTCCCCTTCATGACTTCCTTCGTCAGTGCCTTCGCTCGTCAATTTCATCCATCAATGACACTTTCAATGGTGCATCTACTTGTTAGTGGCCCTTTATTCACTATACCCTCATTCGAGCCTTTATCCTTCAAACTTTTCCTTAATTTACTAGATCTTCATTGACACCTCTATCTACTTTCCCTTTCCTTCATCGACTACCTCTTAACTTGGTCTTGATTGAGCCATTTTGGCTCACATGCTCTACTTTGTGACAAAGTTATTTCCTAAAAGGTTCATTTAGCAACTCATGTTGGATGTCCACATAAATGAGGTTTGCATATGAAAGGGATGAAGTTACTTCAACATCTCCATCATTTAACCCTCCTCCAATCTCTTTACAATCTGAAACAGAAGACAACACAAATGTGAGTACTTTCACTAGCAACAATCAACTTGACCTGTGATTCACTATTGAAGATTCCTTATATTGACTATGCAAGGCAATGTATGCTCAGTTTTCCAATATCCTAAAAAGGTTCATGTCCCAAACAACACTTGCACCATCTACACCACATATGTCTCTTTTGTTTAGAAACTTAAGCCTAGTCAAAGTTCAAGTAAGCATCAAAATCCCTTAGTGTGATGGTAAGAATTAAGTCAAAGCTTTGGGTGGGTGGTTAGGAACAGTCGAAGAATATAGTTATCAGTTGTGACTTAAATAATCATGAGAAATGTTTTTTGCCATGCATGTTGTGTTATGCTTATGGCATTCCCATAGCTAATAGTTCAAGGACAAAGCATAGTCTATAAGGCACACAATATTCACAAAAGTAACCAGTCTAGGAACTTGATCTTATGAATTTCTACTTGCAATTCACAACGCTAACCACCCAAAATAATCCGTTGAACTAATATATATTGAACTTATTATCTATATAGAATTACTAATATATAACAAAATTATTTTCTATATAAGATTACTAATATATATCAAACTTATTATCTACATTTTTAGATTGCACGGGTTCAAACTTTTTGATGCAATATCCATAAATAAAGTAACATATAGAAAAAAGTATGGGGGGTTTCAGGAGGGTTTCAGCCTGGCGGTCGGGGAGCGAACACATAGGGTTTCATGACGCAAAACTAGGGTTTCAAGGAGCATCTTACCTGTGCCTAGGGTCTCTGCGGCGGTGAAATATCTGCTTTGGCGTTGTGGTGATAACTCGGTATTGGAATTGTGCGGTTATGGTTGTCAGTAAGCGGTATTAAGGGGTTGTTCGCGGGCAGTTTCCATTTTCTGCGGCTGGTATTGAGCACTGTCTGGCCCATCGGAACCACGAACTCCGGATCCGGTGTCTCTGGCATGTGGAGGGCGTGTGGGCCTCTGTTACTGGGCCTGCGTGCGGTCAGGGGTTTGCGTTTTTAATCATTCTCTCCATTATCACAGATCCTGAGTTGCCGTCACCGTTCATTTGCTTCCGTTTTGGTGTATTGTTGGCTGGTAAAAGGGATTTGTTTGTTTTCGCGACGGATTTGGCTGTGGTTTATGTCATATGGCTACCGTTTTTGGGGATATGGCGCCGGAACCCATTATTCCGGAGGACAACAGCCTCAACGTCTCCGATTATATGATTGAGGAGGCGGGTTTATTCCAATCAGATGAGCATTTCAAGGAACAGTTAAAGGGGAAGAGGGCCCTTAACCCTGGTGGTCGCCATATGGTTCCGCGTGGCAAAACATACCATGGACACCTGGCTGGGAGACGGACACATGGTGAGTCGGGGGGGTCAGACCCTTCCATTGGCAGCGGCCGGGATTACCCTGATGTGGGTAACAAAACAAACCCTGGTTCATCCTCCCGTGCGGCCCGTCGTTTGAATGGGCGATATTTTCGGCGTCCTGGCGAGTCCTGGTTGACTGTGGGGCGAGACATTGGTCTGGAGGAGGTCGTTGAGGCCAATATGACTGTACTTGTTGGGAAATTTTCATACCATGCAATGAATCGACGCGATATTGTGGCTTGGGTCACGGCGAAATGGCGGCCTCTGTTAAACTACACTCCACAAATTTTCGCCATGGCCTGCGGGTGGTACGGTTTCAAGTTTGAAGAAGAGGCTCAGTGCACTCTTATTATGGACAGAATTTGGCTACATGGTTCTGGAAGCTTAATGCTGCAGAAATGGCAAACGGATTTTGATCCGGAAACTGCCTCGGTGCGCCTACGACATTTGTGGGTCCTTCTGCCTGGGCTTCCCCTTGCTCTCTGGAATCGGGGGGCCTTTGAGGCCATTGGAAACAGTTTGGGGAGGTTTCTGCATGTTGAGGATGAACATCTGAATGGTTTTGACCGGCGCATGGGCTGGGTCCTCGTGGAGGTGGATATTTCCTTGGGGTTAATTGATGTACTAAACATCCGTTGGCGTGGCCGGATTTTTACCCAGATTATAGATTATTGGGGTATCCCCTTCCGTTGCTCTAACTGTAAGGAAGTTGGGCATTTGTGGCGTCAGTGCACAGCACCTGCTTCTTTTGGGCGCCTCAAGGATGGTGGTCCTTTCTGGTCGTCAGATGATGGGAGTGATATTGAGCTGGATACTTCGGGTTCGATGGACGGCTTCTCCAACCGGGTTCCCACTTTGGACGCTCTGGACTCGGCTTTGTTCCGTAAGTTAGAATCTCAAGACCCAAACTTTTTTCATTCATTGAATGAGTTGGATATATCGTTTATAAATGCTCTCGATTTAAATCATGGTAATAATGGGAATTATATGAGTCGCAAACATCACATGAATTCCTCATCCTCTGGTACTGAATATATATCTAATGAATCCGGGGGGGAGGATGGCCTTGCCACTGGGAATGAGCTGACTGAGATTGGAAATGCGGCGAGCCGGATTGACACACCTCTTGTCAAATCGGTATCTCCCGGGATACCACTTACGGACACTCCGACTGTGATTATTTCTAGTGATACTGATGCCCCTCTGATGCCGCGGTATGTATGTGTGACCGGGGGGGGGGGGGTCGTTGCCTCGGGTGGATCCTTTGGTGGGGGTTGGTACTGATTCTGGGGGCCCCGTGGGGGGGGATCTGGTTGATGACACGGTTAAGGGGTTGGTAAGCTCTGAGGAGCCTGGCGATAAGGTAATACTTATACCTTCTTACTCCGAGATGGTGAAGAAGGCACCTATCCCTACCTTCTACAAAAACCGGCAAATTGGGAGGTCTTTGACCCATGGTGATGTTGGGGGGGGGACATTAGATGTTCCTTCCACGGAATTGGTGGGGGGGGGGATGTCTATTCCTGTGAAAGCTACTGGTACTACGGGGGACACTTGTATTCTTAAAGGGGCCCGTAGGGGTGGATTGGCCCTGGAACTCTCTCCTCTTAAAATGAGGAGCGCCAGGAAAAATAAGAAGGTCTCCATGGGGGGGAATGTGGATGGCTGTGTCACTGTGGATTCCCCCATATCTATTGATACCCGGGCTCTTAGAGGATTGAAAGCCCTTGCAAGGGTTCGCAAATGATTTTTTTCTCCTTAAATATTCAGGGTGTGGGAGGGATTCCCAAACAATTGGCCCTCAAGAGAGTTATTCATATTACAAATCCCGATTTGGTTCTTCTGCAGGAAACTATGGTATGTGGTGATAAGGCACGTATTTTCTTTAATAAAGTTAAGCCAGGGTGGATGGTTTGTACAGTGGACGCAGTTGGTCTATCAGGTGGTCTTTTAGCGGCTTGGAACCCAGCGGTTCTGAGACTTGATCCCTCTATCACCTCTCTGGGCATCTTATTATCGGGCAATATCAGAGGGATGGATAAAAATGTCAATATTATCAACTGCTACGGGCCATATGCTGACAGGATGGCTTTCTGGGATGATGCGGTCACGAATCATTTGCTAGACCTGGAAAATTTATTTGTGGCTGGGGACCTTAACTTCACTTGGGGGGATGACGAAGTCTGGGGTAAGGTGGCTCGTAGAGACACGATGGGATCTTATTTTAAACAACTCTTCATGAAATTTTCACTGGTTGATATTGCGCCATGTCCGCTGGCTCCCACTTGAACAAATGGTAGGGGGGGCGATATGATGATCCAGAAACGTATTGACCGGTTTTTTTATCTCTGAATCTATGTTGGAAGGACTTCACAATTACAGGTCTTGGATCCACCAAATCAAAATCAGTGACCATCTTCCTATTATTCTACAATTTGAAGTGGAAGCCAAGCCACAATGCTACCCTTTTAAATTCAATTCTACTTGGCTCATGGATGGGGAATACACTCAGGGTGCGAGGAACTGTTGGCTTCAGATGGATGTCACGAGGGAACGCTCTGCCATGGACAAGCTGGCGGTGAAACTGAAGACCTTAAAGGATCATACTATTAGATGGGAAAAAAACAAAAAAGCTGATATGGGCCGTGAACTTAATGAGATTGAACTGGAATTGACCTCGTTGATGCGGGGTTCTATTGGGTCTGATCTTAGCCCTGAGGATGCATTGAAAATTTCCTCTCTGGAGAGCCGTAAATTGAATATTCTCCTTATACAAGAGGAGTCCTGGAGGTTGAAGAGTCGGGCTATTTGGATTAAGTCCGGGGACCAGAATACTAAATTTTTTCATCAGTTTGCAGACTCTTGAGGGATGCAGAATACTATTTGGGACCTTAATGATCACTGTGGTAGGCGGATCTGGGGGTCTGATGATTTGATGGAGGAGGCTGTCCACCACTATCAGGAATACTATTGTGACCCTAAAAACACCTCTATGGCGAAGCAATTTAAAGTTATTAAGGAATATCCTCGCATGTTCAATGAGGTGGAGGGGGATGATATATTTTTGGCGGTCTCCCTGGATGAAGTGGAATGTACTTTGCGTGGGTTCGCAAAAGACAAGTCGTCGGGGCCAGATGGGTGGACTGTGGAACTATTTTTACACTTCTTTGATATTATGGGGGAGGATATCAGAGTGGCTATTGAGGAATCTCGGAAACAAGGATCTGTATCTGGGGCACTCAATTCCACATATCTGACTCTTATTCCGAAGACCTCCCACCCGAACAATTATAATGAGTTCAGTCCTATTGCTCTCTGTAATTTAATATACAAGATTATTGCAAAAGTTATTGCTGACCGGATCAAACCTGTACTATCCAGACACATTTCAGTTGAGCAATATGGTTTCCTGCAGGGCCGACAGATCCATGATGCGGTGGGTGTGACACAGGAAATTTTCCACACTATAAAAAAGAAGCATCTTTCTGCCCTTATTCTTCAGCTGGATCTGGTGAAAGCATATGACCGGGTGAATTGGGATTTCCTGAAATTTATTCTGATTCAAATTGGCCTGCCTTGGAAGGTGATGAAATGGATTATGGCTTGTGTAACCTCGGTTAATTATGCAATTCTGGTCAATGGCCTTCCTACGGATTTTTTTAAAGCCTCACGGGGTCTTCGACAGGGTTGTCCTCTATCACCACTCCTTTTCCTTTTGGTTATTGAAGGCCTAAGTTTATCCATACATAAGGCTAAGAGGGATGGATTGATCCAAGGCATTAAAATAGCTAAAGATATATCTGTCTCACATTCTCTGTTTGTGGATGATGTAATGCTCTTCGGTATTGGTACCCTTGATGAGTGGGTACATCATAAGAGGATACTGGACCTGTTCTGCTCGGTTTCTGGTATGATCATCAATTATAACAAATCACGTTTCATAAAACACTCTCTATTGAGAGAGGTGGAAAACTCCATATGTACAATCTTTCCCTTAAATTTCTTGGAGTTAGAGGCTGGAACGAAATACCTTGGCTTCTTTATAAAGCCGACTAATTATCTGGTGAAGGACTGGAGCTGGCTCGTTCGTCGATTTGAAGGACGTATCAGTCATTGGAGCTATCGCAACCTATCTATGGGGGGCAGACTCACACTGGCAAAAGCCGTTCTACAGAACCTCGGAGTGTACTGGTTTACACTTTGCAAAGTCCCAAGGTCTGTTCTATGTCTCATTCGTCGAAAGCTGTTTAACTTTTTATGGTCGGGTTGTGGTTGTCAGGAAAAATATCACCTTATTGGTTGGTCCCGGTTGGCTCGTCCTTGGAAGTTGGGTGGATGGAATATAAAGAACTTGGACCTTTTTGTTATGGCTCTGCATGCGAAGAGCTTGTGGCGTGCTCTCTTTGACAATTCTATTTGGGGCCGAATTATTAGAGCTAAGTATCTGAAGAACACCTCTGTTGAGGTATGGCTTCGTGGGAACCAGCCTGTCAATGTGGGGGTGTCCAATATCTGGAGCGGGTTGCTTGGATCTTTAAAAGTTATTGCACATTGGATTGCTTGGATACCTGGAAATGGACGTGACATTAAGTTGGGACTTGACCCGATCTTGGGGGGTCCTTCTGAGCATACACTATCATTGGAATTAAGGACCCATCTCAGTTCTAAAGGATATAACACTCTGGCACATGCGGTGGGGCAGTTCATGGGGGGACGGCCTCTTTGGATAACGGCTACACAGCTGGGTTTATCTGGCACTATGGGATTGGAATGGGATGCATATATTGGGCCTTTTTATCACTCAAACACACAATTAACTGATGAGGCTGACAGATTGGCTTGGTCGTGGGATGTGGCTTCTGGAGAGCCTACTGCAAAATTGGTCTATGATGCATTGTTTGCCGATTCTTGTGATGTCATCTGCTGGTGGGAATTATATATTTGGAAGCTGGTCATTCCTCTCAAGGTTAAGTGTTTTATCTGGCTTGCGTTATCAAACCGGATACTCACATGGGATAACTTATGCCGTCGTGGGTTCTGTGGACTGGGTAGGTGTCCGCTCTGCTGCTGTTTGGAGGAGACAGTGGATCATCTGTTTTCGACTTGTACCTTCATTCAGAATCTATGGGAGCAGGTTGCTCATAGTTCCGGCGTGCAGTTCCGTTGGGGTGAGCATACTTTATGTGATTGGTTGGAGGCTTGGACGAGCCTTCACAAAGAATGTGTTGAACTTCCTTTCTTTATGATCTGGGAGGTGTGGCGTGCCCGCAATGCATGCATTTTTGAAGATCTGAAACCGCACTGTGCAACTTTATGCTATAAGATCATTGCTGCACATAAGGAATACATTTTCGTTTTTGGTGCGGGTGTTGGCTCGAAGACGCGGATATTGAGAAATCGTTTGACTCCCCCTATCCTGGTATTTCCTTGTGGTTTTTTCGATGGGGCTGCTGTTCGCTTGAATGGCGCTGGGGGTGCCGGGGCAACTATTCACATTTTCAATACTACCACTGTTCATTATTGGCTAAACCTGGGTAATGGTTCAAACACTCGAAGTGAGATTTGCGCCCTTTGGCTCTTGTTATTCTGCGCCCGTCAAAGGAAGATTTCCTCCCTTGTTATTTATGGTGACTCACAGGCTATTATCGCTTGGGTTAAAGGTGCTGCTTCCCTGAATGTTCTCCTGCTCAAACACTGGTTGGAGGAGGCTCGAAAGCTCATTCTTGAATTTGAGCACATTCACTTTGAACATATCTTCAGGGAGGTGAATCTGGTGGCAGATATGCTCTCTAAGCGGGCTCTCAACTCCCTGCCTGGGGTCATCTTGTGGCAGGAATGGTGGGATGATTTGCTATTTTCTCATGGTTCCCACTTGTTACATTGGACTTGAGGGTGTTTGTCTTTTTAGCTCTTTCTTTTTGTCTTTCCATATGGGATTTATGCGGCTGGTTACTTATATGTCTTGTAGTTTACATGTGCAGATTCTTGATTATGATGCGTCCAATTACTTGTTGGGCATAACTATATATTCTCTCATATATTTTTGCGGCCTTATATCACCTACCTGTAGATGCTGACTCAGATCGGGTGTAATATTCGTATTTCACCCCACTTTATGCTGGGGTGACTTTGATATTTATTGTATGTGGATATCTATATTTTGGACTTTTTAGGAGACGCTTATACTTTTGATGATGTGGCATTTGTTTTACTGATATTACTGGATACATAGCAGTTTGACTATGGGAGTTGGTAGCTTTTGTTGACTGTTTAAGACAGCCCTCATGTTTTCATATTGATGATATAACCGGTTTGTTCCGGGGATTTCTATTGGCAGATTTGTATGTATTGCACATGGATTGACAGTTGAACATATTTTACTATTTCACATATTAATAGTAAGTTATATTTTTTCTGTGAAAAAAAAATAAAGTAACATATAAATCAGAATTTTTATGAAATTAAGTGTTGAATCCAAGTTTTTTTACAATGAATTTGCATATAGATATCGCTTGGCAAAGCATATGAATGATGAACAAATATTTCCTTTTTGTGGTGGTTCTAAATCATTTCAATTTTGATTCCTAGAAACAACTATCAAATATGCAAAGCAAAATTGTAATTTGTAAACAATTATGAGATCTGCAAAGCAAAACTAGTAGTAAAGAAAAATTTTAAGGCTTTCCATAGGCAATATTGGGCTACTTATCAGCATAGATCCATCTTAAACCGGGATCTATCAAGCACCAAGAGGGATCCAGTTTCTTGAGGTGTAGTTTTTTTAATTTTACGGTAAAATCAAGTAATTTGATCCCTCTCTTGCTTGATAGATCCACGTGTATAGGTCAACATGGATTTTTTAATTAATTTTCAAATTTTTTATTTTATGAGCCAATATGAATTTTTTTATTACTTTTTATTTTTGGTAATGTAACGTTATGTTACATAACGTTACCTTACATGATAACATCTTCCCCATAATGAACTATACAATACCTCACTCGGACTCTCAATACAAAAATGTTTCGAATGTAAAAATATGCATGCATCTTAAAATACCATACCCACTAAAAAGTCTATAAAAACATTTGCTCATCTTAAAAATTTAAAAATAAATAAATATGTTGACTAAATAATCCATAAAATCATGAAAGAGAATAAATAGTTTTTTAGGGGATTAATGTGTAGAGTACATGATGGTACTACTACCTATAAAATAATGTGATATAGACCTATGTAAAATGTCAACATGGCAATCACCACGCAATCACGAAATAATACCACCTTCTAGATTGCCACTACTTTCCTTGCTCGTTAAGCCGAACTAATAGCGAGACCTAACTCATACCCATATCCTAAACATAAACTGTGACTTAATTATATCACATCTAAAATGACAAACATACTCTATACAATTTCTTCTCGATAATGTAAAGCTTAATGACTAAGTATATTTTAGGGTCCCATCGATGTGGACACCGAATGAGTAAGTATATCTTAAAATTTTAATATTTAAATTATTCAGATAAAAAGTGTTTACTTTATAGAATCATCATAATTAAAGATATTTTAATGATTTTAAATATTTAAAATTTAGAATTTAAAATTATTTAGATAAAAAGTGTTCCTTTATAGAATCACCATAATTCAAGATAAAATATAAGAAATGTAAAAATGGTCGATGAAGAAACATGGGAGAATATATGAGAAAAGGGAGAGGTAAATTAAATGAGATAAAAAGGTATAGGAGAAGCATAAACATGATATTAATGTTGATAATGAGAGCTATGTTTTTAAGTTTTTGTATTATATTTAAAAAATAGTGATGAAAAGATGAAGATAAATAAAATTTAAAATGTAAGAAATACAGAGTGATGAGGAAATTAGGGGAAATAACTAAAGCAATTTTTAAAAATGAAAAAGGTTAAAAGATGGACTAACAAATTATTGATGTTTGAAAAAATAAAAGAGAAAAAACAATATTAGACAACCAAAATAAGTAGATTAACCAGTGGATGAAAAGGTTCTAACGTAGAGGCCTTTAAGTATGAGAAATGGTAGAGGCTTGAGAAGGAGAATGAAACCATTTTGGATTTTAAAGTTTGAAAAAAGATATTATAAATATTGGAGAAAATATATATAAGTTCTTGAGAAATGATATGATCTCACGAGTTAATGTTAATTGTCTGAGTAATGTAGGTCATTGAAGGATTCATGATGAGTGGTTGAGCGAAAAGGTAATGACATCCCAAAGGCATGGTCACAAGAAAAGAGATGTGAACACCTCAAAGGTCGAAGCTACGAATGGGAAAGGGTTAAGCTACAATCATTATCAAAGGGTAAGATCTCATAAGAACTTTGTAGTAGCTCGAGGCTATGGATCATGATTTTGTTGATAATGACAGTATTATTCTATTAAAGTATAACTACCATGCAATATCGGAATATCTCCACATGAGAGGATAGGGTTTTGAAAGACAATGAATTCAAATTTCAAGATGGTTAATCCCATTGGATGCCATGGTCAATACAATATATGAGAGAATGATGGTTTCCCATTTCATCAATGTATCCTTTTCCAAGCATTATAGTTACCTTCTAATATCGTTTCCTTTTAAACTCATACTATGAGTACATTTCAAAATGGTTAATTTTTTCTATTCAATAATTCCTCTGCTAGAATTTGATTATTTTCACACTATTTGATTGTTGCCAACAAGGAGTCTACTTAATTTATACTCAATATGTGTGAAATTCCACGGGTGGAGATCACTTTAGCTTGAACAAACCTCACAATTTCACTCAAAGAATTGCAAAGAAGAAGAGACAGAAGATGATCAAAATTCACACATGAAACTCAAAGAATGTGGTAAGCTGTTGTTGTTACATTCATTAGCTGTAAGCTGGAAAAAAGTTGACAATACAATAGTATGAATTCGATATCATCCAAGGTGATTCGACTTCTCCTCAAGGCATGGCTTGGATTGCATTGGAACCATCACCCAATCAGTGGTAGTGGCCACCGATACTCAAGGATTAGTCAACCTGAGTCTAACTGAGTCTAACTAAGTCTAACGATGCATGTGAGCACAAATCTAGGGAAGGAGACTCCAAGGAGGGCACGGTCTAGCTGTCAGTGGTCAAGTAGAGCTACTCTAGTCTCTGTAGCAGTCAATCTAAGAGCTACAGTCAATTAACTGAGTAACCAATCCTCAAATCAAGGAACTGATCCCCAAATCATGGAACTAACTGATAGATCTCCTAAATCAGTGGAAGAGGGCACAGTTGTACTCCAGTGATGGAAACAAGGGTGCATCAATGGCTAGGAGGGATAATACTGAGCAAAAATAGGCTCCAGGGGGCCCAAAACT
This sequence comes from Larix kaempferi, assembly GCA_027924585.1. Classification (NCBI taxonomy): domain Eukaryota; kingdom Viridiplantae; phylum Streptophyta; class Pinopsida; order Pinales; family Pinaceae; genus Larix; species Larix kaempferi. The sequence goes on along the minus strand of BSBM01000938.1, from coordinate 15,197,605 downwards.
AGGGACTAGGTGCTGGGAGACTACCATATTGATGATTGGATGCATGCAAATACAAATGATGACGGTGACAATATTCCAACACCCCCCCGCAAGCCGGACTACGAGGAAATAACTGAAAATAGTAGGGCCCTGGTAACTAAGACCAAAGGTCACCCCGTACAACAATCTAAATAAAAAGTGAGGAAAGAGGGAAAACCCAGTGGGAAGAAATCCCCCTCTCAAGATAGACTATAAAAAGATAATCAAGCATGTGCATCACTCACCCCGAGAGAAGGTAAGTGAACTTCTTCACCAAGAAATACTTAGTGAATATATCTGCAATCTGCTCTTCAGTAGGACAATAGAGCAATGTGATGGTACGATCATGCACCAATACTCGGATGTAATGCATGTGTATCTCAATATGTTTGGTTCTTTGTCTCAGAACTGGATCTGTAGAAATCCTGATAGCACTCTGATTGTCACAATAGATGACTGGTGGAGTACTGAAGTGAATCCCAAACTCTGACAAGATGCCCCGCACCCAAATGCACTGTGTGGTTGCATTCATTACACCTCTGTACTCGGCCTCAGTTGAAGAAAGAGCTAAAGCAGTTTTCTTTTTGCTCGACCAACAGATAGGTCCAGATTCAATCATGAAAACAAAACCCTATGTAGACTTCCGATCTAAGCTATCTCCATCCCAATCTGAGTCTATATACCCAACTAGATTCAAAGGAAACCCAGCTGCATAGTGAATACCATGGGTCTTCATCCCTTGCACATAATGAAAGATCCTCTTTCCTGCCTTCCAGTGAAGCTCATGAGGCTCCTACATGTACCTGGAGACAGCACTAACTGCATAGGATAGATCAGGGTGAGTGTGTGTAAGAAACAACATACTCCCAATCAACTGTCGATACAAAGTACTATCCACCAAAGGTGTGGAAGATCCATCCTCAAGGCTGATCCATGAAAGAAAAGGAAATGTTGTTGGTTTGCATTCGCTCATATGAAACCTGTCAAGTAGATCTGATGCATATTTGGACTGTGCAACCTTGATTCCTGAGTCACTCTGAGTGACTTCAAGACTAAGAAACTGCTTTAGCAATCCCAGATCTAACATAGAGAAGGATTTGTGCAAAGTTGTTTTGATAGATCTGATGCATGAAGAGTTTCTCCATGTAATCAGCAAGAACAAGACAGATGGAATCCATCTTAGCAACAAGACCGAATGTCTCAGAATAGTCAATCCCATGAACTTGGGAGAAACCCTTTGCAACCAAACGAGCCTTGTACTTGCTTGTGACCCCATCTAAGTCCATCTTTGTTCTATATACCCACTTGCATTGAACAAGCTTCCTCCCGGGAGGGAGAGAAACAAGCTCCCAAGTCTCATTTCTTTGAAGAGATTGATACTCTTCATCCATAGCTGCTATCCATCTCGGATCTTGGGATGCCTCAAAGAAGGTTTTTGGATATGATCCAATCATAAGAAAGCATCTCTCAGCAATAAATGGATCTATGTGAGAGAGTACAATCCTTGCATCTTGGAAATCATATCTAGTTTTTCTTACATCTAGTGAATCTCCAACAAGATCATCGGTGGACACAGGAGTGGTGGTAGCCCACCTAGTAAGAGGAATTGGATCTTTAGGTGATAGATCTTCAGGTTCTTGTGAATTTGGATCTAACATTCGCTCTTTTTTACTTCCTGAAGTGTTACTGTGAGCCTTCCCTTTCTCAACCTTATGGTCTGGATGCTTGTCAATCAAGCAACTTTTACAGGTGCCTCTACCAAATTTGATGTTGGGTAGTCCTTCAACCATTTTATGATTTTGCATGTCTTGCAAATACTTGTAGTTGAGATGCCCAAATCTCTCATGCCAAAGTCTGCTCCCTTCATTTGCATGTGTGAGAAGTGCACTTTGTTTTGAGTAAGGGAGGAAGTGAGGAAACTCATAGAGTTTCGAATGATGATCTGCAACACCTTTTGCAATGATGTTTCCAGTTGAGATCTCTTGTATTTCGACTTCATTAGGAGTGAAGATGACCTTCTTGGGTACTCCTGTATGAGTCATTTGGTAGACAGAAAGAAGATTTGCTGCAAGAGTAGGAACATAGAGTACATCACTAAAGTACCCATGCTCAATATTGATCCTTCCAATCCCCTTAGAGGAGACTTCAGAATCATTTCCCATCAAGATTGAAGGACCAACTGTAGATTCGAAACCATAGAAGATATTCTTGCAAGCAGACATGTGCCTGGATGTTCCAAAATCAATGATGAAAGAGGAATATTTTGAAGCACTATCCATGAGTGCATGGAACCTCTCTTTGTCCTCAGATCTGGGGTTAGCTTCCTTCCTTCTAGCAACTGCAGGTACTAGGAGGTTTTTTTTCTCAAGTAGCTGGGCCATTAGATCTATTGTCTTATTCATGCAAGCACTCTCAGGATGGAATCCTTTGTTACAATAGGGACATTTGGACTTCTCCTTTTGACCTTGCTTGCCTCTCTTAGAATTCGAAGCCGCTTCTGACTGATAGAGAGCCTCTCTTGGCTTCTACTCATTCGACTTCTTCTCTTTACCTTTTTGCTTCCATTTTCCATTCGCATTCTTCCCTTCTGCAACTACAAGAGCTGAATCCATCCTTGGCTTGATCACTCCCATTTGCACTAGTTTGTCCTGCTCTTGTGAGAGAGACTGGATGAATGTTGTAAGAGTGGGAATATTCCAATTTGGAATGGATAGCTTCGCTGATTGGAAGGTGGAGACAAAAACTGAGTAATGAAGACCCAAATTTGACAGAATGGAAAGGATAAGCTGCTTCTCTTCTTTCTCAATTCCCTTAACCCTTAACCCTTAACCCACAATCTCCCCCCCTCTATCCCCCTAAACCCACAACCCACAATCCCCCCCCTCTCTCCCCCTAAACCCACAACCCACAATATCCCCCTAAACCCATAACCCACGAACCCCCCCTCTTTCTCTCCCTACACCCATAACCCACAATCCCCCCTATATCTCTCTAAAATTTATTCAAGATCACTAACATGCTATTAATGTAAAAAAAAATATACCCGAAATACAATACATGGACGTTCACCAACCAAATTAATGCAACAAGAGCGTGTGCGCTCCCAGAGTAGTCGACATCTGGAAAAGTCCACCACGGTCGTACCCTGAACGTTGTTGGAAAACGTTGATTAGTTAATGCACAAAGGATTGTGTGCGTGCTATTAATGCGCACACACACCTGTGTCTGAAAAAGGCAGGATAACATTTCCTGCGCATCATCCAAAATTCCAATTTTCACTCTTACGCGGTAAACTGAGCTCTTCTTCGCACAATTTGAGTTTTGTAACTCTTGCACTCACATTGAACTTGCATTCTTTGGAACATTGGAACCCTCCCAACCATCTTGCACACAACATTTACACTCAACAATTCTCGGAGCTCTGTTTGGAACATTGGACCATTTTATTACAATTGTTGGACACATTGGAGTTCACTTGTTTTGCAATGCAAGTAAGGAGCTAGTAAGGAAATGTATGATGACAAATTTTCTACATGAATTGTATGAGTTTTCTACCCTTGCAATATCCAAAGGATGAAGATGGTGTATTCATTCAAATTTAAAGATTGTAGATTGTAAAATATATATATGTGCTTGATTTTTGTTCAAATTAATCTATATGTACAAGAATGTTGTAATTCCAAATATCAATTTGATATAAGATGCATTTTTTTAAGAAAACTAATAGAGTAACAAGTGTGTAAAGAAATGCATGATTTTGATTAGAATGAAAAAATTGATATACAAGTTCTTCCACAAATATATTAACATGAGGGATAGCACACACTCTCTCCTAATTTATTACTTAAATTGAAGATGTCACAATCATTCTCAAGTTGAGGGGATATATCACTCGGTGGTACCTCTTCCCCTAAAACATAGTATGTGGACCAAAATGGATCATTACATACATTTCACATACAACTATGAAGCTCAAAACCAATGGACTCTATAAACCAAACTTGCCAAACTTGATCAACATGCATACCTTGGGCCTAATCATTGATACACATAGTAGAATCCATCACTATGAACTCCAACCCCTTTTCCATCACTATGAACTCTAACACAAAGTAGAATCCAACATATTGCTCTATCCTTGTTAGATTTCAATAGGTCCAAACTCAAAATCCATCATTATTTGTGATCCATCACTATGAACTCCAACCCCTTTTCCATCACCATGAACTCCAACACATAGGAGAATCCATCACTACGAACTCCAACCCCTTTTCCATCACTATGAACTCCAACACAAAGTAGAATCCATAATAGTTCTCTATCCTTGTTAGCCTTCAATAGGTCCAAACTCAAAATCCATCACTATGAACTCCAACCCTTTTTCCACCACCATGAACTCCAACACATAGTAGAATACATCACTATGAAATCCAACCCCTTTTCCATCACTATGAACTCCAACACATAGTAGAATCCATCATAGTGCTCTATCATTGTTATCCTTCAATAGGTCCAAAATCAAAATCCATCACTATTTGTGATCCAATAATGCACTTTCTACTGACAAACTCCATCCACTATAATAACTATATAATGACAAGGGGAAGCTTGAAATGAACTACACCAACCATTTTGGATCAACAACTTCCTATTTATCTCAATGGAGAAACCATCAAGACCTTTTTGGAGAATCCAATGACCAATTGCAACTCCTTTATTGAGACTTATTTCATTATCTCTCTATTCTATTCTTGTATCATAGAGTTAGGAGAAAAATATTCCATTTTTATAACCTCATAAATGTTTTCTCTTGGAGGTTCCTTGAAACTATTACTAAAATGATTTTCTCCCAATTTAGAAACATGAATTCCAACCCCTTTTCCATCCTTGATGTTCCAAATAGTGTTGAATTTTTCCTTGTTCATATTTTCATCCCTTAAGCAACACAAGTTCCTTGACTTTTTGGCCACCATTTGGCTTCTTCCTAGTCTAATAGTTATCATTTGGTTGTTACCTTCACCTTCACCTTCACCATTTGGTTGCTTCCATTAGAATGTCACAATCTTACCTTCTGTCCCAGTTGCAAATCTAAGAATCATAAATAGCAGGTGTACAACAACACCTACTCCACCTACGCAATCGCTTCCTTATACACATATGCATGGTAAAATCCATCATACTGCTCTATCCTTGTTAGACTTCAATAGGTCCAAACTGAAAATACATCACTATTTGTGATCCAATAATCCACTAATTCTTAGAAGTATAGACAAGTATATTATCAAAAAGTACCAACACAAATGACGTGATCACCAAAACTTTATAATGACCCTTTTGTGCTTTGAATATTTTTTTTAGAATGTCTTCTTGCATACAAAGTAGATATTACAAGATCACTTGCGTAAGAATTCAATGGATAATATGGAATGATACTCACCATCTTGTTTCAAATGTTATTTATTCTAGCAGGGACAATAAACTTGTTTTCTAAAAAAAATTGTTGGAGATGGGAAACAAACATAATAGAAAAAAAAAGTCTAGACGGAAGGATCTATCTCCTGAAAAGCTCCAAGATCTAAGAGAAAAATCAAGGTTGGGCATGGAAAGACATGGACATGCAACTGCCACCGCATTAGATACTAGCACAATGAACAACACAATGACTTCTAGTTCAGCTCCACAAGTGAAGCGGATGCGCCCAACGGATCCCATTCAAATTCCACCAGCAAGTCATCCTCCAACCAATATTCCGTCACCAACCAATGATGAAGTGCTTCAGAACATTCAAATATTAGAAAAAGATGAGTATGCAGAATTGGATGTGCATCGAGTTGTGGATTTGCAGTCTCCCCAAGAAGACCACACACATGTCGAACACACTCCCAATCTGAAACATCATGAGAACGAAGTGCCACAACAAAGTAGTGGTGGGACCCGTACTTCTCCTACACCTACTTTACCTCGATTGTCCAGTGCACGATGAAAAATAAATCCTAGATGTATTCATGTGGATGAAAGTTCCCTAATAGGTCTTGAAGGTAAGTTACCTAAATGAACTATTGATTGGAAATGCAGCAAAATTGTCAAAGAATTTTTTGAATCTAAGAGTGATGCATTGAAATGTCAATTATTTTTAGCTTTGTTAAAATCGCATTGTTTAGACACTGTTAGGAAAATTTTAGTCATAATGTTAGTTATAAGTTCAGAGGCTAATAGTCATGTTGTTAGAAATCTCCAAGCTGCATTTAATTTAATTGGAAAGACGTCTCATACAAAAGATCTTAACGTGGCTCGTCCTGTACCATATGAATTGATTGTAAGCAAAATCACGAGGCATAGTCGCCTTATATCACACACATCTCACCTCTTTAAAGTAGATAGAAAGACACTCCATAAGTATTCTTCTATTAGAGAAAGACTAGACACTCCAGGACAAAAAGATTGTTGGGCATTCATTGGTAGGTTGCCTCATTCAGACATGAAGCTAATTGTTGCACTTAAATACCTAGTGCACAAGTTTTGGCATGATAACACTAGACCTTCATCCAATCAAAAATATGTTTTGAAGTTCAGAAAAGATATTAATGAGTGTGAACCCCACATCAAACACTTCCTTGACATGACACAAATGGAACTCTGCGAGAGATTCAGGACTCAGCACACACAATTGAACCTGGGCCAATGGTCACTTGAAAAATGCAAGCTCTGGTATGTTAGAATTTGGACTAACCACAACACATGCTGCTGTAGATACCATGTAGAGTTTGATTATTATTATGACACATATAAACATATATTCCGTGATTTGCATACTAACACTCTACGGGAATGTCTTTTCGTACTACCATCAAATGCATCAAGATATTTTATCTACAGCATAATGTGTCCAACGGCTGAAGGTGAAAAATATTCTGCAAAGTCATGTCTTTATGGAACATGTTCCAAGTGCAGTGGATTTACATTGTTGGGACATTGCACCCATGTAAGTGAGGTGCACGAATATGGGAACATGACAGTAGAAATGCAAAGCTTCAAATATGTAACGTATCAAATAGATAGCTTGAAAGAGGGAACACAGATTGCATTGGTCAAGTCATAGGTACGTGATGATTACATAGGATTTTCTTGCCCATGCAATAAGTTGAACAAAACTTTTTTCATCCAAACTACTTGACAAGTTGTTAATGTTGCACCCACATATTCTATTTCAGGTGACCAAATTGTAACTATGGGATGCTTCTTTGGTTCCCATGACAAAGTACCCATAGAAAAATTAAAATCATATTAGCTCATGTGTTTTTCTTATCGTCAACACTGCATGTAAAATCACTATCTGTGAAACCATTCAATTATGGAATACAAAATTCAATGATATGATGTACTTGCAATGTATCTTAAAATTATTTTACCAACTTGCCAATGAGTACTTCTTTGAGACTCCATAAACCTTGATATTAAACTCACAACAAACATATATGGCCTAATTGTTATTAGGTACATCAAACTTCCAACTAATTTCTTGAATTGTGTTGGATCTACAAAAGATACATCATCCTCTTTGCTTAGTTTAGTACCTACTACTACAGGTGTTGACATTGGTTTCCAATTCAACATTCTAAATCTCCTTAACATATCTTTATCATACTTTGATTGTCATATAAAAATTTCATTTTTTAATTGATCAACTTCAATACGAAGGAAGTACTTCATCACACTTTGTCATTTCAAATTCATTTTTCATGGCTCTTCTAAATTTGTCCAACATCAAATTAACTGTAAAAAGTATATCATTGACATAAGAATTTTAACTTGCTTATATGTTTTAGTGTACAAAGCGAGGTCACTTTTGCTTCTATTAAACACATTGCTATTCGAATAGTTGTCTATCTTGATATATCAAGCTCTAAGACTTTGTTTCAACCCATATAAGACATTCTTTAGCTTATAGACCTTATTTTCATGTCCTTTTATCTCATAACCATTTTCTTTCTTAGGCTTAAACCTCCAAAGTGCAAGTTTCCAAACCTCAAATGCCAAAGCCATGTTTGATCAACAACATTAGGTTTATATGCATTCATTGAGTTTTGAATTTCACTCATCATCTTGAGTTGGAACAGTATGTTCTTGGTGCATTTCAGACATAGACTAAGTACACATCATCAATATGTTTCTTATCTCCATTTTTGGCAAACATAATCACCCATTAAGTTCTAACAAATACATTTTTTCAATAATACATATAAAATTCCATTCACCATGAACCAATCACATTCACCATTAACCAAGTAAAAGTCATGATATATAACATCAAATGCACCCATGTAAGTAAGAATCCATAAACACTTTTTCGTATACACCAAATGAAAGTTGTAAATTTGTATTGGAAATTTGTTCAAAATTACATTTTTATACAGAATGAAGCATCGTTCACAATAGTGGATGCTCATGCCCAAAAATGGAACAAGGGAGGCTCATGGACTATACACAAGTAACCATCTCCTGCCAAAAATGCCACATCGTGGCTAATGTACATAATGGGTGTCTCAATCACCTTGGCCACCATCGGCACCCCGACGCTCCTCTCCAAAATCGATCTTCCTCCTCGTTGAGCTAGAGGAAGATTGGGCCCCCCGACGTTTGGGTTTGGTCTGAAAGGGAAACAACAACATGTCAATATTCCCACAATTCTATAAATTAGTACACTTAAAAAAATACAAGTAGAATTCAAATCTTGAGTACTTACATGAGGTGAGACAACATGTCATGATGGGGGTGTCTGTCTCCTCTATCCCAATCTCTCGGTAATGCCTCTCTGCAACAATTAGAAAAATAATTAATACATAATACAAAAATGAATTGTTTTATGAAATTCATTCATGCTTTATAAGATTTTAAATAACTTATAAATCTCACTGTGAATATCGGAGGCGATGCAAGCGATTTCCCTTCCGGGCTAGGAAGTGGAACACTTGGCTGCACAACTTGCTCTGAGGCAATGGTGGTGGAGGGGTATGATGTAGGTAGGGGCCGGGGGTTGATGTAGGTAGGGGGGTGGGTGATGATGTAGGTAGGGGGTGGGGGATGATGTAGGTACGGAGACGGGGGCTGATGTAGGTAAATGGGAGGGAGTAGATGTATGTGAAATGGATGGAGCTGAAGTGGATGGAGCCCGTGTGGATGGGACAGATGGAGCCAAATTGTGTACATGAGGGGAAAACACATGAGTGGATGGGTGTGTGTGGCGATATACCCCTGGTGGCTGTATAATGGGTGGGAGCGACCTATGGGGGTATACGGGAATGCCGATCATAGGAGAAGACTGCCCAATCATCTAACTCGACATGAAATGTGGAAACACAGAACTATGTGGAATATACACAGGAATGTGTGCACATGGTGATTGGATGGTCGGCGGTGGAACCTATATAAACATATGAAATACATTTCATTATAATAAAAAAACATGCAAATTAACCATACAAACACAATGAATTTCACATGATACATCAAATATATAATTAATTTCAAACAAGTTACCTACATGGTAGGTGATCTTCTCAACATAGGTGGAGACCTGTGCTCAATCTCTTCCGCATGCACCTGTGGAAAAACAAAAACATTAATATTGATTTCTCATATAAAATATGAAAATTGCAACTAACTCAATTTTTAAATCCTACAACCATACACTATTTTATATACATGTATGTGAGGTGTCGCAATACTTTCCATTGTCGCCATGGACGATCAAGGTTGGGAGCAGTAATGTCCTCCCACCTTGATTCAGTTGTTTCATCTCGAAACAACTACACATGCCAAAAACATCAATTGCACATTCAATACACTAATCAATGTTAATATAACAATTGTAAAATGTACATTTAAAAATGCAATTAACCATTTACAAATCATGTACTAACCTCATGCATAAAGGTATCTTGTGCAGGATCCTCCGTAGGGCCATGGTAGGTATGGCCAAAGTGAGTGAATGATAGGATAATCCTTGGGTGTCAAAAGGATCCTTTGGCGCACTAGTTGTGCTAGATCCATGACCAATGGGGCCCGAAGGAATTACACCTTATGGTTCTCCATGCTACTCTGATGTGTCATGCCTAGATGATGCCACAAATGTGCTGTGTTGTAATACAATATGAGTAAGCTGTGATATGGCAGTGGCAGTATCAGTTAGGTGATCCAATAACTGAGGTGTCTATGGAGGGGGGTTAGGTGTACGCCTAGGTGTAGGTATCCCTCTCAATGGGTTATGCCTAGCGGTGGGTTGATCCTGGGAAGATACAACAGCAACCCCATGAAACTCACTAATGTCGAAGTAGTTTACATGTAGGCCCAACACAAACTCTGCATATAGTTTCTGAAGAAAATAAAGTGGGACGTCCCTATTGTTGCAAGGAGGTTTGTCAAAAACCATGAACCATCAACTCATCCAGTTTTGTCTCCATGGCTCATGTGTGCACCAATCCATGCAAAGGCGCCTTTTGTGTGGATCAGCGGGTAGGTTGGTCCTGGGGTCAATGAAAAAACTAACTAGAGTTTGTTTTGAGATGTTCAAGTCTTTGATTTGGTCTCTACTGAGACCAGTGGAATAATATGCTCTCATCCTAGCCCTATACTCGGTTATGCTCATAAATTGACCATGAGCATTGTCAATTGAGGCAATGATGCTGTCGAGGGATGTGGCTAGGGAGAGTCTCGATGGTTCCCTAGTCGTTCTAAGTTCTTGAACCAAGCTTCTTAATTGGTGTAAATTTTGGTTTATTTGGGCTTCTGTGCTTGGGTTATCCTCATGGTGAATGTTTACTTCGAGGTTTTATGTGGATGGGTTGTTTGTTTGGGGGTTTGGCTCTTCGTTGTCTACCATTGTGATGAGGCAAAGATTAACTGGAATTAAAAAAATTGAATTTGTTACAATATTGTTTGATTTTTTTGGATTTTTTATAATATAATTTTTTTTAAAATCATTGAAAATACAAAAAAATAGTAATTCAAAGTAAAAATCTTACCTGGATGAGTATTGGGGGATGTTGGTGGAGGAATCGGTATGCACAGGTGGTTGTGAGGCATTGTTGGCAAGCTATGAACCGGCGCAATCGAGAAATGTGGGTAACAAATGGGCCTCGACCCAATTTTTAATAAGCAGAGAAGTGTACACGCACTATTAACTAATAGTGCGGGCTTGTTAAAAGCTTGCACGCTAGTAGTGCACAGACGCTCTTAAGACCTATGTGGACGCCTACCTAGCGATTCAAAACTTTACCAAACATTTACGCGCACGCGGTCTTAAAAGCGCGCGCGCTATTTTTTTACTGCTCACGCATTCCCATTACAATGGATTTGGAAAACATCTTCCTATACACTCCCCTAAATGCCTATTAACATAATTAATTTAAATGTTTTACTCTTTATCTATAATAATTTCACATCATATTCATGCTTTGTAAAATCCCACATATCATGCAAAACTACTACTCTCCATTTGTTTTTATCTCTACTTGTTCACATCGTACATATTTTTATATATCAAATACGAACTATCAAATTTTTACCACCCACTTGTTTAATAAGTGAGATTTGGACTTCATCAAGTTAAAAGGTTAATTTCTATGAGATTTAGGATGTTGGGTTTTTTAGTCAAATGATTTCAGAGAAGCGGCACTATATGATGATCATAGGGCTTAGGTGATTTTTTATTTTCAATAATAATAATAAATCCAAAAAAATCCTATAAAATATATAAAAACTAAATAAAACATAAAATCTATAATAAGATTTAATAAAGAAACTGATAGCATCGTCCAAACTCACTTTTTCAAATAATACAATACATGTTACAAAGTAGAGTTAAATCTACAATATTTAAATTTTTTGGACTCTCAACCATTTTTTTTCCAAAACATTTATTAATCAATTTAAAAAGATTATAATTCTTTTAAATAAAAAAACAAAAAGCTCAAAATTTAAAAGAATGGATGATTAAGAATTCATGAAACTATTTTATATTTTATTTTTTCAATTTATTTAATCAACATTTTTATAATATGGAACTAGTTTGGAAATTTTTTCATAAAAATTAAATAAAAAATTAAAACTTTAAACATTCTAAAATGTTACTTACATAAAAATAATGAAAAAAAAAAACTAATAACTATTAACATGTATTAAATACCAGAAATCATTCCTCCAAATAGATAACAATTTGAAAAAGTGTAAAGCTAGCTCGGACGGGAACGAAAAAACCCTAGCCGCAGGCCTCCTCCTCGGCCGCACGGCCGCTCTCCTCCTGCGATTCCATGGCCCTCTCCTTTGCCGACTGCCTTGCGGGTAAGGCTCTTGATGCCCCCTCGGGTTCTTTGGCTGCGAGTTCTCCTTCTCGCTCTGGTTCGTTGAAGGTTGAAGCGCTCGCTGCGGCTGGAAGCGCGAACCCACTCCAGCAAAGCTCCCCTCTGTCTTCTGGCCGCTCGTCTGGTTTTTTGGTGGTGGAAGCTCCGGATCTGGTTCTTCCAGTCAGTCAGGAAGCCGTTTTGCATGCGGATCACTACTCTCAGCGCGCCTTGGTTTGCAGGTTCAATGGTTTTTGGCCGAAGCTTGCAGATCTTCATTCTTGGGTCCTGTCCGCTTGGGCTCCTATTCTGAGCTCGGATGCTCTTATTTGCCCTTGTGCTAGAGGGTTCTTTGTTGTCATTTTTGGATCTCCTGAAGATAGGGACCAGATCTGCAAATCCAGACCCTGGTTTTGGGGCAGATCTGGACTGTCCTTACAGCCTTGGTCTCCTTCCTTTGATGCCTCTACTGCAGACATCTCCTCAGCACCAGTTTGGGTCCGTTTACCAAATCTTCCCCTCCACTTTTGGGGACCTGAATCCCTGCAATCCATTGGAAATGCTCTTGGGAAATTTCACAGCAGAAGCCCTGAAACAAAAACGGCTTTTACAACCTTTGCTCGTATCTGCGTTGAGATGGACTTCACCAAAGGATTCCCTGCTCAAATCATTCTTCAAGGTAAAGACAGATCTTGGACTGTGAAGTTAGATTATGAACATATAAATTTCAGATGCAGAGTATGTTTTGATACAGGGCATATAGCTGCTAACTGCAAAAATTCAGAAAAAAAGAAATTAGCCAAATCTCGTCAGAAGCCAACTTGGTGGGAGGGGGCGATCCCAGCTCACCAAAGTATTTCAAAGGATCCAGACTCAGAAAAAACCCCGGATGATCCAGCAGAACAGACCCAGAAAAAACCCCGGGTGACCCAGCAGAACGACCCGATTCCCACAACATCTTCAACAGGCCCAAGCTGGGCTGATCTAGCAGAAGAAGCTCTCTTGGATGCCGAACCAGATCAGTCCATGGAATGGACGAAAGTAATAAAAAAGAAAAAGACTCCTTTTTCCAGGCATCCAGTGTTGACGCGTAGTCAAACTGGATCTTTGAAATAATTTGTTTGAACTTCAGCAAGTTTGTTTGCCTGAAGTAGAGGCGTTGCAGACTTAGTGCATCTCTTGTTCCTTTAGAAGAAGCAGTTCTGGTCTTATTTGTGATGAGGAATTTTGGTTTTTAGACAGAATTCTAAGATGTACCTTTTGGATGTTGACGCGTAGTCAAACTGGATCTTTGAAATAATTTGTTTGAACTTCAGCAAGTTTGTTTGCCTGAAGTAGAGGCGTTGCAGACTTAGTGCGTCTCTTGTTCCTTTAGAAGAAGCAGTTCTGATCTTATTTGTGATGAAGAATTTTGGTTTTCAGACAGAATTCTAAGATGTACCTTTTGGATGGCTCAGCCATATAAAACCTACTCGTTTTTGTCAAAAAAAAAAAAAAAAAAAAAAAAAAAAAAATGTATTAAATACCTATAATGCGATAGGTTAACTAACCCATGCCACACATTTCTTTATGTAATTATGGAGTCCCACCTTTAAAAGAAGGCCGCCAAGAAGTATTCTCATTCTCTAAAAATATATCGTTAACGCATGTGGCTTCGGAGATACCCTCCCTTCTCTTGTATTGGCGCGTGAAATGAAAGGTACTGATCACCCTCACAAATCACACCCCACATGAGGCGTCGTGGAAATCGCAAAGTTTAGAAATGTCGGTACACTAAATACATCGTTAGAAGCTTCGATAGAGACTCCACTGCTGTCAAAGAAGGGAGGTTCGCTGAACGAGCGCACCAAGTTTCCTTTCTTTCTCTAAATGTAAACTGCACACCAACAGCGTTAAATTCACAGGCCACCGCATCACAGCATACGAAGTGATAGAAATGGGAGTCATCTAAACCGTTTTTATTATTTTATTGGTTAATTTTTTAAATATTTTTATCTTTCAAAATTGTTAGAATTGTAGATAATTATTGTTGGAAATTGGAATTATTTAATCTGGTTATCCAGACATATTTGAGGAGGTCAACCGGAGGTCGGCTGTTCGAAACCTGGCCCTCCCTCGGTTATGGAATGATAGGGGAACGTCCGGCGCCTGACAACGAAAATCAGGATGAAGTCCTCCATAACCAAAGGCTGTGTTCAAAAAAGGATAATGACACCAAATCACAAAAGAAAAATGACACCAAATCACAAAAGAAAATAAGTTTTGCAGTCGTGCTGCTCTGTCATAAGGTTTACAATCGCGCTACAATAGGAAAGGAGGAGGTCAGTTGTTCGAAACCCGCCCTCTTCGACCCCACTCGCTCCCATAATCATAATCTTTCATATTCAGTTACATTCTTTTCGTTTCACCAGTACAATCGAGAAAGAAAAATGCCATATTGTGAAACTTTAAAGAAATGTGATATCAAAATTCAATTATATGAATGTGATAAGGAGACTGAGCATGCGTTTTGCGCCACACTTGAGTTGGAGCATGAGATCTCATAAATTTTTGCGTGCACTTCTGAATTCATTAAACGTTCTGATGGAGCTCTTGTACATTCACATTTTCACATATTGATTTTGCACATTCACAATTTCACATCTTGATTTTACTGTTATTTCTTAATTACAGTTTGAATTGATCTCTAAAAGGGTTATGAGTCACGACTTTCAGATGCACACAATAATATGAGAAGAACTTGAGCATGAATAATGAACCTGATTTCATTTTTCGTGTTCTAACAATTTTTCAGTAATATGACACAATTCGCAGCCCTTTACTGTAATTGAGTACATTAGTAGGTTTTGCTAGATATGGACCATCCAAATCAGTATCAATTCTCATAAAAAAACTCGGTGACTTGAAAAAGTGCAACAGAGAAAAACTTCAAGACTCTCCACTCGCAGATCTTCCATTATCGCCGGCCGCTTTGCAGCCACATAGCGCAGGAAAAGCAGGTTGAAGGCCATCCATGAGCTCACCATTGTTGAGACTCCGCTCTTCTGCGATAGCGAGCAGTATTTTGCCAGGAGGCCGCCGTCTGACCTCGCACTCCTTCCGGTAAGGAGCTTGTTCCATCCACTGCCCTTTACCCGCTGCTACCGTTTTCGGAATCGCCATTACTGCAGTCTTTCTAGGGAAACAATCTTCAAATCAAACCCTTACGGTGGAATGCTTTGCAAGCTGCAGTACAAGGCGACACAAAAGTGCGTTAAATAGCAAGAAACGTCTTGCAAAGGACGATAATTTAATCTGTGATTTGGTAGAATGAATACTTCAACTGAAATTTCCATGACTCCTTCCGATGGTTGTCCTGTGAATATAATGGGCGGGTGGGTCGCTTTCATTTGAGAGGAAAACATGTATCGATATGTTCGCCCAACCTTCTTGCATTGACGCGTAGGGTACATATCGAAGCCAACTCTGCGCCAAACAAATGGTTTGCTTCTAGATGAGGGCGTTTAACTTTGACCCACCAACAACTTTCTTCACCATCATTTCAGTCGTTTATTTCTTTAATTTCCGAAAATGAAAGGAATCTTCCCCCAAAATATCATTTGGCACTTGGTTTCTCTGTTTTCTGAATTCTTTCGATGCTTCTTATTGTTCGATCAGAATAGTCAAACTGGATTATTTGCTTTATATTGCCGTCTGGTTTCCGTCTTTTGAATTCTTTGGATGCTTCTTATTACTTGGACTTTGTCTTTTTATGCATTGCATTAAAAGCGTTTAGGGATTAGTTAACTTTGTTGCAATTAATGTTATTAAATATTTGAATAGTTTAATATTAATGGTTATTTTGTTTTAATTTTACATAAATTAAAGCAAGATTTACTATTTAATAAAACATCCACAAATTACTTTATTAAAAATTAATTTACAAAATAAATGTGACATATATTTGATTATATGTATGAAATCCATCTCAACCTAAATTTTTATTAAATATTATTTTTTATAATAAAAAGCTTTAGCGACTAAGATATTAAGACAAATCATTGGAATCCAATTTGAGAAGCACAAACCATGAAAACCGAAATTGAGAGACAAAAATAAAACAACAAAGAAAAAACCATATACTACCTAAAATGTAATCCTTTAAAAAAAACCGACTACCATCAAAGGAACATTGCGAAGATGAGTGAGACAGGACAAATAACCTTGAACCTAACACAACAACCCTGCATCACAACTCTACTTTCCTTTCTAATTCAACCACCTTAGCTTTCTGACAACGTTGTGAAAATGAGAAGTAGGTGCCTTTCCTCTTTTCCATTTCTTCATGTTATACATGACAACTTTATAAAGGCATCTACTAAAATGTTTATTACCGTCAACTTTATAAAGCCATTCACTAAAATGTTTATTTATAACCGTCAACTTTATAGAGGCATTTATTAAAATATTTATTACAATGGTTGTCCAGTGAGTTGTGTGCTTGACTCTCGATGTTCTATAGTTCACTATGAAGTAAATGTTGTAACGGGTAATCTTGTGTAAGATTAATGGAAGTGTGTGTCTATCCTTCATAACACAAATTTAAAGTGGAACCCAGTTAGCATCAACTTCATGCAAGGAGGTCAACACATATATCATTTTCTCCCTAAAAACTTTGTAAATAACCAGGTCTTTGTGTAATTTTAGACACGCTATAAACTGGAGGGTCCAAGGTGTCCTCTGAAACACTAGCCTTGTCCACTACACTACTTTCAGGCTACACTACGTGTGCTTCGTGTTCATACACACAAAGATGCATTTCCTCATTTCCCCTCCCATTACATACATCTCTAAAAAGGGTTACATTTCAAAACAAATTTAATGCAAAATTGTCACTGAGCACTCGAATGACCCAGAGGCAAATCTGAAAAAATATCTTATTGTCACTGAGCAATCGAGTAACCCATAGGCAAATCTGAAAAAAAAATCTGTAAATTTATGAATTTTAGGAATAGTAAATATAATACAAATTCGGGTAATTGCAGAAGCATATGATCGTAACAGATGGATCATCCAAATCACGTATCGATTCCCATACACAACTCTCTCATTAGCAAAACCCCAAGAAGATTTTCTCAGATGTACAGAAAAAGTTCAACATTCTGCCGACACAAATATTTCATTATCGCCCTTCGCTTGGAAGTCAGAGACCGCAGGAAAGGCAGGGTGAAGGTCATCCATGAGCTCGCCATTGCTCAGACACCGCCCCTCTGCGATCGTGAGCAGCTTTCTCCCGGAATGCCACCGTTTCACCACGCATTCTTTCCGGGAAGGAGCGATTTCCATCCACTGCCCTTTGCCCGCTGCCACCATTTTCGGAATCGCCATTACCAAAGTCTTTCTGAGAAAACAATCTTGAAATAAAAAACCCAACCTTAACCAAACCCTAAAGACAAACTTCTTTGCACACTACAATACAATGCGACTTAAAGCAATTTTAATGGCAGAAAACTGCTTGAAGAGCACTCAAATCAGATTTAAGATTCTGAGATTTCTTGAGTTGCAATTTCCACAATACCTTCTGTGTGCTGTAATGCTCTGCGAAATGAATTTAAAGAGTTGGCGAGTACCTTTCATTTAGCGCGTGAACCGAGAAGAACGCAAAAGGAAACGTTTCTTGCGTGTTCGTTCGCCAAACCTTTCTTGCGTGGACGGGCGACTCGGTGAGTCTCTCTCGAACCTTCCAACGATATATTCGCACGAAAGATCCGATTTCGAATCTCCTAACCTTCAACAATAAGCTTTTCAAGAATTGGCACAACGGACTTTTGTTCATCACCAACCAACATCAAATTAATGATTCATAGAGCTTCAAACGATCCACGTTGGATGAATCCCCATTGAGGTTGAGGTTGGTAGATCCAACTTAAACATCTTCTTTTCAATTTGTTCATGGGTTAAATACGATAGTGTAGGGAGTTTGGCAATTGAGGAGGTTAAGTCACCATAGGTCACCTGTTCAATTTATGCATGTCGGGGGCTGAGGATGGGAGCCACCTGGAAGGGAATTAAATTGACCCAAGGGGCGTTGAGGATGGTCCTCATCTTCGCACAAACCTGGTGACAACATCTTTAAGGTGGGCAGATCATTCTTCCATTCAACATTGGGGTTGGCCATAGCCTAGGTTATAGACCCACCCTTTGGGTATGGGGATTCCTAGTTGGAAAAAAAATACGATAGCGTAGGGGTATGTTTCTACTAACTCTTCTATAAAGCATCTCAAACTTTATGATGAATTTTCCAAATGTATCAATGTGTTAAATTATTTACCCTTTTGCAGTAACCTCATTCCCTTAAGAGTGGGACCCATGATAGGCAATATATCTTAGAGTACAAATCCAAATGGACACTTCAAAAGGTGGAGTGCATTTTGCACTCTGCACTCATTGATTTTAAGTATATTGCACATAAAGGTTATTGGTATCCCAAGCCATTGGCTGTCAATGATTGAAATTATGCAATACTTGATAATCAATTTGATGTGATTCACTACCTTAGTTTGATCATCAATTTGTGGGTGGAAGGAAATACTCCTCTTTTGCTTGGTGTCCATCATTCCCCATAGTACTTGCTAGAAGTGACTTAGCAATCCAATGTCATGGTCAAAGATGATTATTGATGGTAGACCAAACTGCACCTAGACTCTATTACATAACAATTAAGTTGTTTATTGTGCAAACACATTCTTCTTGCAACATGCCATGACCATTTTGTTAAACAACTACTACCATGACGTAGTCATTGCCCCTAATAATTGGTGGTAATCCTCTAAAGAAGTTCATTGAAATAGACTCCCTGTTGTATCCATGAGATTAAAAGTTGAATGTACTTTCCCACCTTTCAATTCACTAGCTTCAATATGCTACAAAGGAGACAATTGTGCCTAAAACTTTTCTATTGTCTATGTCATACTCAACTAGTAAGAATACCTTTGCAAACTAATAGTCTTCTAATGACGTGATGAACAATATCAAACTCAACACAACAAAAACAAAAATACCTAAGATAAACAATTTATATGAGTAGCCTTATTACCCACACATTACCCAATAATCAATGCATAACCTATGAATAAATGGCTTCAATAAATGGCTTCACTTGACACAAGATGATATAATGGGGTGGAGATACCATGTTAGAGCAGAAAGAAAAAAACATATCCCTAACCCCAGATGTGATACCATTGGTGTCACCAACTAACAACTTAACTAGACCACATGATAACGAACATGAACGTTCTCGCTCAGCTCATCCCTCTTAACAACACTTTCTTTGAGGAAGTAGTTGGAATATGTTAGATTAGTTGCAACCCTTAAGTTGTGAGCCCTAAATTTATTATTTGTGTTAGATTGTTAGCATATATGGACCCACTATAAAACTATAAGAAACGTCAATAGCCAAGTGAATAAGTAAGCAATCTCTTCTAATTTTTATTTTGTTGTTGTTTTGTCTTCTTCATGCTTGGGGTTTATGTGTGTATTCGTTGGTATTTAGAGATAAGACACTTTATGCCTTATCACCACACGTCAAACACTTGAGACTCACTAACATAACTCAGTGTGGGACCACAAATTGGAATTAAAATGTTAGAATTCAATATTAAACTACTATAACATCCCTCCTTAACCTTTAACCTTTATTTATGGACAAAAGAGCGAAGGAAGATGTTACAAATCATCAACCCTTAGTGACAACATCCTACAACCCAAGCACAATATGAAATTCTAAAGCTGACCTCTTTCAAAACCTTAATGAAGATCTTAGTAATATGGTCCTCAATGTCACAATACTCAAGGTGAATATCATTGATAAATCATTGTATATGATGTTGATGGCCCTTCATATGCTTGGTCTTGACATGGTACACCACACCACCAAGAATATGAATAACATTCTTATTATCACACTAGATTAAAGTCATCGGATCCTTTTGAAGTCCAAGCTCATCCAATAATGTTTGAATTCATACCAACTCCTAGCCAATAGCGATAGAACATTTATATTTAACCTCAAAATTAGGAAGATAAATCATAAATTACTTCTTAATCATCCAAACAATTGAACATGACCCAAGAAGATAGACAAACCATGAATTAGATCATTAATCATCATGGTTTCCATCCCAATCTAAGTTGATATATCCAACCAAAATAGCCCCCTTACGAGTACTAACCTCGGGCTTATGAGTGCTCTTAATTTATGTAAATATCCATGTTTTTTCCTTCCAATATGTATATGAAATCTCATTAGGTTGAACATACCTTCAATAGATCTTGGTCATCTATGCAACGATGGGAAGCAAATGCAATGCACTTGGGTTAACTCAAGAAAGTGAAAAAAAGTGTTGAACTAAAAAACAGTAATACATGCATCATTTAGACAAGTAAGCAAACTTAAAGGTAGACATAAATCATCAAGCAGGTTGTTGTTGAAAGAAAGAAAAGAAAAACAACCCTGGTAAGAAGACCTGAAAACTAAAAGCAAAAACACAAGTCTAAAATGCATAACACAAAAAAATAAAAATAAAATAGTGTTTTACGAGTTGTTTTAGATATGTATATTGCAAGAAAATACTTGATCTTAATGGCATATACCATTTGCAATGTTGGGAGCTATCTTCATATATAAATTCATAATGATTTTCAATCATGTTTGGGAGATAAATTCTAACATGAAGGCAATATGATAGGAACCTATACTAGCATTTAAGCTCAAACAACAACCTAAGGCACAATATGTTTTGGTCAACCATCATAAAAGGATGATTATATCCATTGTCCTATAATTTTCAAACTGGTTGAACCAGGAATCCAAATCCTATTGTGAAGGATTTGCTAATTAGATATTCTTCCCACCTATTTAAATAAATATAAGGCAACCTGCAATAAATGGAAAAATTGTTGTTAGTCTCAAACAAAACCTTAATGTCCTCATTACTATAATATGAAATTTCAGTTGCATGGCTAACTACTTCAACCTTTATGACATGGTCATTGAACTTCTCCTTAGAACAATCACTCTCCTTGATGAAAAGCTCAGGATAATCATCACAAATAGAAGTAGATACTAGTTCTAATGGGGTATATTCTTGAGATATTGTTGCATCATAAAAAAATGCAACTTCTACCCTTAGAAAAGCACTTAAAACATCCTTGGATTCATATACAACTAGCTTAACATATTCCTTCCTGGGAGAGGAGGAAGTATGGAGGGCCAAAACATTAACTAAGGCGGAGTTTGGATCATGCATCTCAGAATCAGTCCTTGAAAATTCAACCTTAGAGGAAAGCCAATTTGATTTCATTCACCATTGAACTTTAGGTCCTGTGCAATCAATTCAAAGAAAATAGATCCATTCAAAGGGTAGATATCCAAGGGAAAATCATGGTCATCAATGGCATAAGGATCTAATGCTTTTGTTGGATATAATGTGCAGTCCCCACATTGTACTCATCATACAAAGGGCAAGGTTCATTATTGTTGACCTCATCAAATTGGAGCATCTTATGGTTAGTCTTGGGTTTTTAATTTTCAAGCTTACAATCACTAAGCAAAGCTAGACTTCCAAACTGATGAGGGATAAATAAGTCTTATGTCATATCTTCAACTTGAAAGTTGGTAGCAATCACATTGCATTCTAGATTCACTTCTTTGTTGTGAAATTCTTCTGTATTCAAGTGATCATTAGAGAAGGGATTTTCGTAGTCATTTACATCATCAAAAGCTTAGTTTTTCCTTTCACAACTTTCATCCTCATGTAACACTTCATCTTGCAAATTATGATGACGAATACCAATAAAGAAAGAATCAATAAACTCAACATGAGGTTCCATCATAATGGTATGCTCATGAGGGATAGGGATGTGATGGGTTTGCTTGGGACAAGCTTGAAAAAGGGCATCCTTGAAAGGAAAACAACATAAATCTCTTGCTCTAAAGGTGATTCATGAAAAATAAAGTCATCAAATCAACATTCGTCAACAAAATCTTGCTTAGAATGTGAACTCGATTGAGAGCCATCGATTAAATTCTCAATTGCTTAGACAAAGGAGCTTGGGTTTTGGGAATGATCATCCAATGTAGAATATTTCTCAAGAACCTTTTCACACTAATTTTTTTATTTATCTAACATGGAAATTCTTGTAGATTCTGAGAATTCACACCATTAGAATCATGGTGTTCATCACAAACATCACACCATGGGAGGGTTGATGAAGGGTTGAAATCAAGCTTTAAATTCTTAAATCTTTCCTTAAAGAGAAAAAAAATGTTTCTCCCTTCCCATGATAGATTGATCAGGAAGATAATTCAACCATTCAATATATTTCTTTTGAAACATGCGTCGAGGGAAAATGCATACCAAAATTGGAGGATCAAAGATTCACTTCAAGAGACAATACTCCACAAATATTTTAATATGCTCTTTTAGATATTCCTTAGGAAAACCCATAAATTGAGTAAGTTCATCAACCAAAACCAAAATTCCAAATTATATTCAGAATAACCTGTACTATTTCAAGGTATTAATGTAGGCCACCAAACAATTGTCGTGACTGAAAATAGTAGAATGACTAAATTAAATCAAGGCCTATACCAACATGGGGGGAGGAAAGGAAGGTCCTTGGGCCCTAAACGAATATTTCATGTGCTTAACACGTGTTTAATGGCCATGAGCAAGGCCTCCAACAAGGAATATGAGCACCATTAGTATTTTATTAATAATAAGAATGGGTCTTGGGTCCTCTACCATCGTCAAGAGAGGAAAATAAGGGCCTTAGGACATTATCAAATCACTTCCTTAGGTATCAGGATTATTGGCCATGAACATGTCCTTGAACCACCACATAATTCCTCTCCAAGGAATCTATGGCTTACGGGGTGGACTATGGGTTCCACTCACAAGTTTTTTGCACAATGTATTGATCTATAAGGTGGCATGGATATTCCATTAAAAATAGTTTGTCACAACAAATCTTTTAATATTCTACAATCTCTTATGATAGAGTGTTTTACTTTAGATTGCAAATTTAATATACTATCCTAATTCTAAAATAAATTGACAACAAAACTGAAAGATGAAAACAAATAATACACCATCCACATAATGAACACAAGATGTACCCTAGGAAAACCCAATATGGGAAAAATCTAGCTAGAAGGTGAAGCATGTGCTCAACTCTTTTCTTCTCAATTATGAAATGCAAAGTCAAAGATAGGGGCCCTCACTATGGAGTTTCCATAAACAATATGATTAATATGGTTGCTATAAGATCATCTACATCATTTTTTATGGTCTAAAATCCCACTCCCAAATGCTTTTCTCAACTATGTAACAATAACAATACAAATAGATTGGAACCCCTTCTTTTGTTAGTATCCCAATATTTAACATAACCTAATAGTTGTTTAGGGTTAGGGTTAGCATTTTTGCATGTCTCAACCCCCATTTAATGTTTGGGTTTTGGACCCTCGGGAATTTTCTTGAAATTCCAAATGTGACTAAATCCACATGTGCGAGTAATGGAAGTTGGCATGGAATCTACTCGATACCATAGTGGGAAACAATAGATCAACTCACGGGAGGCATAACTTCTATATATGAACTCTAATTGAGGTGATTTTTTCATTGGTGGAAATAGCTCGATGTGTATAAAAACATTAAGGGTATAGGAGTTTTTGTCATAAGGTTTTGACACCAAAATAGTTATTTAAGTCCTCAAATGGGATCTAGAAGGTTTTGGACCCCAAAACACCAAAGTAGGACCTACCCATAAAAAGGGCCCCACAAGCCATTATCTCCAATTTTCCACCTAGAAAGTACCAAAATAGATGAAAAATTATATAATGATCCATTATGAATCATACCTCCCCACTTAGGGAGGATTTTGGTCCCCAAAATATTTCACCAAAAGAGGTGAGGAAGTTTCTCCTCTACCTTGTCCCTCAAGTACCATTTGGAATTGCCCAAAAGTTATCCTTTCAACACAATCTCTCAAAGTTCATGTTGCCCCCATCTATTTGTCTTGGAATTCCTCTACAAAATTGTATCTTCTGCTAACTCTACTTGAGGTTTCAGAGCTAAGTCCTCCATCATAGGTAGGACTTTCTCATTAGTCTGTTGGTCGAACATGGAAGGATCGTAGAGTTTCAAATTCTACACATTCACTATTGAATAAATGTGCATATATGGTGCTAGACTGAGTCTATATGCATTATCACCCACCCTATCAACACTTCTAAGGGACCTACTATATAGGCTTGATCTTCTTACCAATACCATGTAGCCTTTCCTTGTTCAAATGCGATCAAACTCTATCTCCCACCTTGAATGTTTTCTCAATTCTATGTTGATCATGGCTAACCTTGTAATTTTCTATGTGACTTCTTTAATGTATCTTGGACTTACAAATGGATTTTCCTAATCTTATCAACGAAATTTTTATCCTTCAATTCTTCTCTTATGGTGTCTTCTCTCACTCCTCCTTGTTATCCATCTAAAACATCTAAGGGTGGAGGTGGAAACAATCCAACGCAAGTTTCCAGAGGGGACTTGTTGATAGAAGTCTATACTACTATATTACATCAGTGTTGGGTATAAATCAAATTTTCATCCCAAGTCCTTGGATACTTTTGGTTGTAACCCCTAAAAAGATAAACCAACTTCCTATTGACTACTTTTGTCTACCCTTATATGTGTAGATGGAAAGTTGTCACTCTCTTCAATTTGGAGTCCATATTATCCCAAAGTGTAGTCCAAAAGGCATTGATAAATCTAGTATGTCTATATGAGATGATGCTCCTTGGTATCCCAAAGTGAATCCATAGCTATGATATTGGATTTGGGTTGCCTTGAAAGAATGTATACCAACTGATTAGTGTTTCCCTTCTTGTATTTGATGATTAGATAAAATTGTTGTAAAAACCCCATCCACTTATGGTGTTTGGTTTGTTGAATCTCTAGGCTTGCAAGTACTATAGTGGCTACTGATTAGTGCGGATGATGATCTCCTTTCCGATCAGATAGTGCTTCAATTTCTTAACATCTTGAACCAAAGCATAAAGTTCCTTATCATATGTATGGTATTTCAAGGCTCCACCATGAAAATTTTCAAAATGATAGCATACCATATTTCCTCCCTGCATCAAGATCTCTCTCATACCCTATCACTTGCATACCTCTCCAATTCAAAAGGATTCTACAAATTTGGCAATGGAAGGCTTGGTGCTTGACTAATATTTTGTTTCATTTCTTCAAAATATTTATGTTGATTCTTTCCTCACTAGAAACTATTGTCAATGGTTTTATGGCATGGAGTCGTGGATCCATATCTAAAAAATATATAATGAAAAACCATTTTTGCACCCCGAACAATCATTGGAAATGTGGAATTATTGGAATATAACAAAAAACTTTGCAAGGCACCTTATTTCTTATATGACCGGTATGTTATTACAAATTCCACATTCAGGGCATTCATTTTTTATGCATGTTTTCCATAATATGATCATTAGGAGATGCATCAATTTTGTTATACTCCATTCCTATATCTTTCCTAACAACGCACATTTACCTATATGTGTGAGGTAAAGTATTTGATGGTGGTAGAACAATATCACCTAACAATCTACAAGAAAAATTAAAATAGTATATTGGAAAATGAAAATTAAGGGCCTATATATAGCAATCACAAATAAGTAACAAACAATTATAATTATATATAGAAAAATATTGCATACCTTAACACATGTGCCATTCCTGTGTTTGAAATACAATTCATTACCTTCAAGTTGACCAACAACAAAATATCAGAGAGAAGACTTGTCTTTGAGTCTTTGTATAAGGATTTTTGTGACTTATCAATAAGAGGTACATCATGAATATCTTCATAGATCTCATCCACAAGTGCATTCTCATCCATTGCAACAAATATGTCTTGGATCAACCTATCTATCCTTTCATTCTCAATAATATTAAGGTCATTTTCTTCCATAGTATCAACTTCAATTTCTTTACTCTTGCCATCCCTACTATGAATTGTAGCATGTGTAATTATGTTGATGTTTGGAGCATCTTTGGGAAGACATCCTCTTGGGCGTAGCCGTGGTGCTTATATCGATGGGTCATGATGATTTGACCTATGGAGGATGATGATGGTTCACTCATTGGTGTATGTGAGGCCCTTGGACGTATCCTTTCTTGGTCACGGTGCTTGGCCAAGTAGTAGAAAGCTTGGATGCTTGCATATCTACTCCCTGGTTTTGGGAGGCCTTGGTATAGTCCTTCTTGATCATGGTACTTGATCAAGTGGTATAGAACTTGGGCTTCCCATCACATGCCTACTTGGCTATGGTATTTCTTGTCATAATAGAGTGGATTTGACTTGCCCATTCTCAGGGATTAGCTACCCCTGTTGGAATGGTCAAGTCTACTCTAGTGTGGGTGCACACACACTATATCTCTTCTGACATGGATGGATGTACATGTGAAACAAGCTCATGGACATCCTTCTTGGGATATGAAGACTAAGTTTCTAGATCTTGTTACGTACATAAATGATCATTAAAGAATAGTTGAGGGTATGTGCAATTAAATAAATATAATAAGAGAAATAAGAGAAAATAATGAGTAAAACATTAAAATGAAAAGATAAAGAAATAAAATACCATAGGCCAATACCATGGTTTTATGAAACCATGGAGAAGCAATGATATAATAATAAATTAAATATTAAAATGAAAAGATAAAGAAATAAAAATACTATGGTTTTATGAAACCATGGCAGAGGCAATGATAGAATAATTAATTAATTAAGCATCTAAATAAAAAGTAAAAGGACGTGTCTTTTACATTTGAAAAGGCATGATGAGACATATTTAAAGGTCTATGTATTGTATTGTATTCATCCTTTTTTTCATTAATCATTCATCTTTTATATAAAACATTTAAGGTGTAACATATGGTTGAATCTTTCATTGTATAATTATTTTATGAAGAATCTCCTACATAAAATTCATAAGGGAAATAATTATCAGATTTGAAAGTGGTAAAATCAACAAATTCCAAGCATTGACATTCTTGTCTTTGTAATAATTATAAAAAATAATACAATTAGTATTGAAATAGAAAAAATATTAAAACTATTGAAAAATGTCATAAAATATGTTTTGTCTATCTTACCAAGGGGTGATATTCTTTTCCACCTTCCAAGTGCCAATGCTCTAAACAATGTTTTCTAACTATTTACTTAAGAGCTCTTCTTCTATTTATGCCTTTGCATTGCGTACAAGGGAAATAACATTTCACATCGCCAATATTATGATCAAGATTGGGATGATTTTGAATAATTTTTTTATCATCATTGCTAATCCGTGTAAAATAATTGCTTCAATTGGAGCAAGATCCATAGTGGCAACATATACAAAATTGAGAACCGATTGTATATAAGCATTTTGGTCATATACACTAGTGCCATAGTTAGGGTTACCTGACATTGTTTTCTACCTTAATAAAATACAAAAACCATTCATTAGTACACTAAATAAATTTAAAGAATTTCACAAATGGAAAATTTAAAATGTATTAACAAAATTCAACTTTATGCCAAATGTCTCTTCATGGTGTAGTGTTTTGAATGGTTTGTGTATTAAATGTGGTAATTTATGGTGCACAAACATCATTAAAAAATGAACCTAGTCAACTCAAAACAATTAAAAAAAAATCAAAGAACAGAAACATACTTGCAAGAGAACACCAATATAGACTAGGGTACATGATGAAGAAATGTGTAATGTCCCCATTTTTGGGTTCTCTTGCTCTATAAGTGGAGATGAATTTTGGGGCTTGTGTCAGCCTGATCAGAGGGGTAATTTGATGTTACCAGTGAGCTCATAGGGTTTATAAGAGTTATATGATGCCCAACCAGGTCTGTTTATCATTTTCCATCATCGAGATCCCTCATGCACAGTTAGTTTTCGATTCCAATGCATTTCGACCATTCACTAAGGTTGTTATTTTATCTAAATTATCTAATTAGGGGGAACCTTAGTGTAATAGATCATTGGAATTGGGATGAAAAACTTTAAAATTTGGGGTGATGAAAAGTGACTTCCAGTGCCCGAAAATGCTTTAAGGTCAAATAAATCACTTTTTGGAGTAAAAAGGTTTAATAAATTAATAAAGTGATTTTGGAGCAAATATTGAAGAAATAATTATAACGCCATTTTTTAATTAATTATTGAGCAGGAAAGGTGAAAAAGGGATAAAAGAGAAATAAGAACTTATTCTCTCGTTATTCATGACTTATTTTGAAAAATATAAATTGAATAGCTCTTGTGGCTTTGGCTCTTGGGACGAAACCCTAAGATAAATTTGATTCGGTGGTGAAACTATCCACCGTAACTGATTGTGAGAGGAAAGATCACTTAGATATTTCATTGCACTTCATCGTGGAAGAAAGAGACCATGCTATTATTACACATTTATGAGGACTCAAAACATTTCCAATCATTCCTTGGAAGGCGCACTTATCTAGGAGAGCGCATTGAGTTGGGAAGCTCACTAAACCTTCATCCATCCATTGGTTCTTGGTCTCCATGCTATATATTGTTGTGAGAGGAACTATTTGGCCTTATGCATTGAGTTTCATTGAAGAGTGGAGGACGTTGCTTATGGGGGGGAAGCTCCACCATCTTATGTACCATATCCTGCTCCTGGGGACGTGTTGGGACTGTTGTACGATCTAAATGTTGCAACTTTCAACGGGTTGTGATCAACTATAACGATTTGGGCTTCCATACAAGAGAGAGACTTCATCTTCAGAGAAGGTTATCTATACACTTCAACTACAGGTTAGAATATTTATGTAAATATGATGTTACAGCCTGTATGAATGTGTTGATATACCAGTTTAAATGTTCATATCATTTTCATTTAATAAAGTTCCAATTCATTTATGTGGGAGTCATAAAGTGTTTTCCATAATTGTATTCTGCAAAACGATTTGGCATAGTAAATTTACGCAGAAGGAGATTTGAAACATAAGAGGGATTGTCCACATATTCCTACCTACAGTTCAACTTATTGTGGGAAGTAAGTTTGTTGCAGTTGGTGCATTCTCATTGTTATTGGTTTTGTGATTGAGTTGAATTAAATACCCCATTAGTAAGCAAATATTCAACAGTATCATCTTAGGTTGAGATCTGAAATCTATAAATACCATAGCAGATCAGCAGTGGTAAATCATGTATCTATTGTTATACTACCGTTTAGAGGAAATCTTGTTAAATGTTTGAAATGTAAGGTTTGCTTTTTGGTATTGAGTCCAATTAAATTCTAGTTGTGTGCCAAATATTGGGTTGTTGTGAACCGTTTGACAAAACCTCCAAACCAAGAAGGCACTAGACACAACATCCTTCCGTCCAAAAACATATCAGCAGTGAAGGGATCTTACAATGGAATATAGTGTAACTGTTTGACAAAAATATCGAACCACATTGAACACTAAACACAACAACAAACTAGTGAGGGGTCATTACAGTGGTATCATAGTAGTTGCCGCCAAAGTGTTTGACGAAAGTTCCAAACCAAAATACATAAGAATTTAACTAAAAAATCAGTCTAGATCTAGTTGGGGATACTACAAAATATCAAATAATAATCCTCTTAATTCAAAAATAAATTGTAGTTTCAAGGATAATCTGAAACCGAAGGAAATTTTACTTCTAACCAAATTTCTCCTTATAGCAATTTTTCTCAAAAAATGTATTGTTTTCTTTTTTCCGATCAACTTTTCATTGTCACATAAAACAGGAAAAATAACCTAAAACAGTCGTAATGGTTTTTAAGAGACGAGGGAATAGAGACATTGCTTAAGCTACGTTCCATGGACAATAGCAATGCCTCTTAAGTAGTGTTACTATACCAATGTCACTTAACTGATGTTTATTGGGACATGACATGAATTTCCCTTTAGATTTTCCGCCCATTCGACTTCAATTCGACGTTAAAAGTTGAATTTTTCATTGGACATCAATTGAAACATCGAATTTGAACCCCAAATTTAGTAGTGAAAGTAATGATCTTGGGCATAAAATGAAGTTTCTTGAAATCAAAGGCCTTGAACTAGGCCTCAAACAACTACACAGGTCCTTTCCAAGGTATTTTTGGCCTCTAGGTGGGATATGGGCAACAATAGGAGATCTTTTCACACCACAAATGGGATTCAAGGCCTCCAATAATTATTCAATTTTCAATGTTATATCAATGGTATCTTTGAAGTCTACTAGACCAATATAACCAACCTTCTCCAGACACATCAATACAATTTTATATTTGACCCTAAAATGAATACCACTTGGTAAAATATCTTAGTCCATTATTTTGATGATTTTTTTTGTTAATTCTATTTAATATACGTTTTTTAGTGTACCATGGCCAGGGAAAGAAAACAAGGGCCTTAGGCCCTAAACAAATATTTATTGTGCTTCATGGACATGAAAAAGGCATTCACTTAGGAATATGGGCACCATTAGTATATTCTTCACAATAAGAATGGGTCTCTTGACCTATACCATGGCCAAGGGAGGAAAATAAGGGCCTTAGGCCATAAACAAAATCGTTTTTGGATTAATGGCCATGAACAAGGACTTAAACCAATATGCACATCCTCTCTAAGGGATATCTAGCCTTCAAGTGGGATATGGACACCATTGGCAGGTTTTGTGCACCATAGTTGGGTCTTGAGGCCTCAAAGTTGGACCTCAAAGCCATTAAGAGGTTGTATGGACCATGTTAGGAAATTATGGCCTTGAACATGGTTAGGGAAGGAATGGAAGGTGCTAAGGCCTATTTAAATCTTCTTAGGATCAAGATTCATGTAGTAGTCTCGAAACAACTACAAAATTCTTGTGTAGGGTATCTTTGGCCTATGTGGGGGATCTTTAGTACCATTAGTATGTTTTTCATAGTAAGAATGGGTCGCAAGGCCTATACCATGGTTAGGGAAGAAAAACAAGGACCTTAGGTGCAAAGCAAAGCTTCTTAAGTTCAAGGGCCATGAATTAGGCATCAAACAACCACATAGATCCTTTCTAAAGAATATTTGATAGCACCATTAGGAGTTTTTTCACACCACATATGGGAGTCAAGGCTTATAGCATAACTAGGTAAGGAAAACAAGGGCCTTATGGCCTAACTGGAACTTTCGTGTGCTCAATGGTCATAAACAAGGCATCTAACTAGGAATATGGGCACTATTAGTATGTTTTGCATAATAATATTGGGACCTATATCATCATCGGGGGGGACAATGACATTAGGCCCTAAACAAATATTATGAGGCTTTATGCCCATGAACAAATCCTATAACGAATCTCTAGGGTATATATGGCCTACTAGAAGGATATGGGCACCATTCAAAGTTTTGCACACTACAATTGGATATTGGGGCCTTCAAGTTATACCTTAGCACCCATATCCCATTTGTATTGGACACCATAGTTGGGTCTTAGGGCCTCCAAGTTGGACCTCAATGCTATTAAGAGTTTTTTCATGCCACATATGGCACTAGGGTCCTCAACCATGGTCAAGGAATGAAGAGAAGGGGCTTAGGCCCTATTTGAATCTTCTCATGGTAAAGATCCCAAAAGTAGTCCTCGAATAACCACCTTAGACCTTTATGGGGGATCTTTGGCCCCTGAATGAGCATATGGATGGCATTAGTTTGTTTTGCAATAAGAATGGATCTTAGGGATTCTTTCATAGCTAAGGGATGAAAAAGGGCCTTTGGCCCTAAACAAATCTTCTTAGGATCAAGGGTAATGAACAAGGCCCCTGACCATCACTTGATCCTCTTTAAGGGATAGGTGGCCTTGGGGTGCAATATTGAAACCATTCAAAAACCAAGATTGCCACTTTAAAAAGATTCAATATTGGTAGGCATGGCATGCAAAGAGGAGGGGCCTTTGTATATATTTTAGAGATATATGGTAGCATGGTCGGTATCTTCTATGTTATCACGGGCATTGGGAAAAGGGGTAAGAATGGTATGGAATTTTGATGGTGTGATTTTTTTATCATAATACCTGGAAGACACATGCACTTCATAACACACATGCATTCCACAATGCATGTGTGTTCTTGTAACGTGTTTGTGTTCCTAATTCCAAAAATTATTAGTGAGATTAACAATTCCCAGTTATCTGTGCTATCTTGGTTACTTCTAATTTAGGTTCAACATGATGGCTTTGGTGGTTTGGGCTACCAAAAAAAAACTCCCTTTTTATGAATTCCTTTCAATGTCTCAGTTTTTCACATTATTTTTAAATAGACTACAAAATTCCATCACCGATGAAACTACACACACATATAGACCCAACTGCATATTCCAAATATATGATTTAAAAATATGTATATATATTAATGTTTGAGAATTTTTATTTATTTTTGTCTTGACATATACCAATGTTTTAAAATAAAAATGTATTTTATTCATGCTATAAAATTTTGCAAGGTGGTAAAAATTTATAACATGAATACAAGACATTTGTATTCATCAATAGTGCATACCAACCTTCTTCAAACATAAAAGGGGTTTGAGATAGGGTTTTTCACTCCTACCATTCTTTTTTTGTTGGTGGAACAAAAGTATTTGGGATTCTTATAAAGGGTCAAGGTTGGAAATTTTTTGTTTCTAACCCATTTATTATATGTGAATGATATATTGGTGTTCTATAATGGTTCAAAGAGGGAATCTAGAAAAATTCAGGAACTCAACCTCTATTGTGTGGATATAGGTATGGAGGTGAATCTACAAAATTCATCCACTAGTTTCAATGGTTTGAATCAGAGTTTGAAGCATTCTTGAAGGTATTGTTTCAATTTGGCCATTTTGATTAACAAGAATGTTTCAAATACTTTAGCTTCATTCTCAATCCAAATGGATGCAAAAATGGTGATTAGGGATGGTTGTTGGGTAAAATAAAAAAATAATAATAATGCATTGTGTTGAACTAGGTGGCTCTCAAGACGAACCATATTAACCCTAGTCAAGGTATTCTTGGAAGCCATCTTGGTGTATTGGCACTCTCTAGCATGGATCCTTAAAGGAGTGCTTGAAAAAATTAGAAAGATTTTTTTCAATTTCTTATGGAGTGGTAAAGGTGAAGATGGTGGGATTCATGGGACAAATAGTAGTCCATGTCTCTTCCAAAAAACAAGAGAGGATGGGACTTGAAATAGAAACATGTATTTGGGAAGGCTCTAATTACAAAAATTCTTTGGAATCTCATTACAAATGGAAGTATTTGGAAAGCTATTATTCTTCAGAGGTATGTATCCCCAACTTGTTTACTAGACTAGATAAGGAACCCTAATAAAAACATTAAGAATGTTTCAAAACAATGGAAGGCCATGGTACTAGCCTTTCTTTCATTGGAAACTCTCTTGCATGGAAGGTTGGAAATGGGAAGAATGCAAGGATTGGATCATATCCAATTATGGGATGTGGTGAACAAAATTTTCTAAGTCCTAATATGATAAACCATCTTCACGAAAAAGGTATTTATACTTTACATTAGATTTTGGATACTAATGCTACAAATGTTTGGAAGAAGGGTTAGAAATCAACATAGTTTACTAACTTGCATGGAGAATGGATGGATAGTTGACAAATCTATTTGAATGAGATGGAAGAAGTATATATAAGAATAAAGGATTTAGATGATTCCTTGATGTGGGCTAAAAATAAAGTTACATGTATGTTCACTGCAAAGTTAGGTTATGAAGCTTTAATGGATCATAAGTGGTCAAGAAGAGATGTGGTGAAATAAAATATGGAAAATAAAGGCACCTCAAAAGATGAGAATCTTCTTATGGATCACACTCAATAACAAGGTTCCAACATCAGAAGGATTTAAGAGGAAGATAAGGACCAAACATTGGAAATATTTCAGAAAAGAAGAAGATAAGGCCCCAACATATGCTTGTTATGCATGAGGGACATAGAAACAATTTCTCATTTAGTTATTCATTATTCATATTCTCAACATCTACACAGAGATCTAGAAAAACTGACAAGAATGGACAATGTTTGGGGAGGTACATTAGTAGAGGAATGCCATAGATATTGGTTTCATTCCATGGATGCAAATTTACTACTAACATAAGATAACCACAATAGGTGAGTGACTTATATATTGACAAATCCTCTCCCTAAGGTTTCTTTGATGGTGCTAGACAAGGTGTAGAAAACTTTAGTAGCAAGGGAGGTGTTATATTTCTATGTAAGGAGCACTTTACTATATTCAAGGCTAGTTTAGGAATTGGATCAAATAATCGTGCTAAAATGATGGCCATTTGTCTTCTTATGAAAAATAGCCATGGATAAAGAGGTTAGGATCTTGAGGTATTTGGGAATTCCTTCTTGGTTATTCAATGGATGAAAAAGAAGATTCAAATTATTATGTTCAAATGGAAGATTTTCCAAATCAGTTAAAAGAGGTTCCATCCTTGTTTGAGGTTATTTCATACAATCATGCCTTATTGTGAACACAATATGCTAGTGGATTCCCTTTCAAAGGAAGGCCAACAAGATTATGTTGGATTATATGTTTTGGAAGAATCCATATCTAGTACCTTGACACAATAATAAAGAGCTCTCTACAATTATACAAATTATTTTAAGGAAAATCCATCATTTAGGTACTCAACAATTGCACTAACATAAACATATACATTCATATTTGAAAGAAGAGTAACATTCCTGTGCTAGAAAAACTGGAATTTCACATAGTCATACAAAATTTCCATAATTAAAAATTATATATTCCAAATTCTAATTTGATTTCCCACATTTCATCTTCTTACACCACATTCAAATTAGTTGTAAAAGTACCTTGAATCATCCCTCCAAGTCAACAGATTGTTGTTTTCCATATGTGCATTACCACTAACAAATCATGAGAGACCATCATTAGATTTGCACTCACCCTATGGTATTCTCATTAAAAGAGTGATCATGTTGTTGGGTTTTAGGACAAGGTGAGATTTGTCAAGGTACATTGGATCCCTAGTCATGAGAATGGAAGGGATATTGTGGAGGTTGTGGAGGCCCAAAAGGA
The DNA here is from genome assembly GCA_027924585.1 of Larix kaempferi. Taxonomy (NCBI): domain Eukaryota; kingdom Viridiplantae; phylum Streptophyta; class Pinopsida; order Pinales; family Pinaceae; genus Larix; species Larix kaempferi. The sequence continues at coordinate 15,162,091 of BSBM01000938.1, read as the reverse complement.
ACAATCTCAAGATGATGATCACATTGTATCTACATAAGAAAACAATAAGCACCAAGAAGTACGACATTAATTGACATATATCATGAGATATACATTGTATGACTTAAGGAATTCCACTTCTAACGATGTATATCTTTCACAATTGGTGATACACTACTTGGTGCTTATTGTTTGTTGTCTACATATGTCTAAGATGACCCATTGAATAAGGATGACAAGGGGTAGGTTTTAGGCCTGTGCGAAATGGAAGAGTGTTGTGAGGAAAATTCACCTATAGTTCAGGGGAGAAACTACCAACTTCAAGTATGAAAGATAGACCTACAAATGTTCTGCAAGTGCAACTAGTAAGTGAAGAGATTAAGGTTAGAGATATGTGCACCTTATTCAGAAGGTTGATCCAAGCCTTCTCTTCCTTGCTCTTCAAAGCTATTCAATGTCGCAATTCCCACACCTGCAAAACAACTTGATACCTTTCTCAAATACATTTGACTACATATATAAGAGCGATATTCATAACAGAAGAAGACATCAAAATATAAGCAAACTGTAATCAAATCTAAGACACATATAAATAGGTCATATTTGGAAAGGAAAGATTGACATCTGATCTTTATTAATGAATGAAGCAAGTACATAAGATTATACCTTCCTTCAATCTTGGCACTTCATGAAACCTAGATTCAAGGTCTCCTGCTTTTGTTCTCGAAGGATCCCAACCTCTAATCAGTTGTGCTAGGGTTTATCAGAAACTGACGCACAAGAGAGGGGGATGAGGGTCTCAATTCCTCCAACATAACATTGTTATAGGCTTGGTCCCCTCACATGGCCCTTCTACCTTCCTTATATAGTAAATGAAGGAGAGGAAAAGTAGTTATAAACGATCAGGAAGTTCCCCAACCAACTCAATTTAACCAAAATTCAAGATTTTGACTAGTTCAGGAAAGTGCCCTACTCTTCCTACTGCAAACCAGCGCATTTTTCAAGGTGTGCGCTACTCTAGTGAAGCAGAGTTGCATATTTTTCAAGATGTGTTCTACCCTACAGGCATGATAGTCGCGCACATGCCCTACTCCATAGGCATAAGAGTTGCGCACACATCCTAGTATGCCCTACTCTATGCATAGGATACCAACGTTTTGGGGGGAAAATGGCCAAAAACTGGGTTTCTAGATGATTTTTAGGAGATGGTTTGGTCTGGAAAAGTGTTCCTAAGGGTTATAACCATCAAATGGGTCAGGAGTGAGGTAATTTCAACCATTTTTAGTGTCCCAAATGACCCTTCAATCCACAAGTGTCCTGTTGTGTGATTAAACTTGATCTCAAGAAGTGTCGTCATGCGACCAAGCGATACAAGTGTCGTCACGGACGGAGAAGTGTCATTTTAAGCTATAACAGATGCCCCCTAATGTGTGAGGTCATAGGGAGTGAGGGAAACGATGGCCGAAATACATTATAAATAACAAAGAGTTGAATCATGGAGGAACCAGAGAAACCAAGAATCATAAGCTCAAATGAAGTACCTGAAAGCAAAGGCAATGTTAGACAATCTCATCCTTGGGGTAACCGTCCATGTTCAAATAGTGGAACATGACCTCCAAGAGGATACAATAATGATCCAAATACTGATGCATATATCATGGCCACTAGAATACAAGCGTGGATCCATGAAGAACATAAGTGTAAACATAGCCACATAAATACAAGGTGGATCTATGTCAAAACTGGAGAACATAGCCATAGAGAACAAGTTGGATCTATGTCTCATCAAGAGCCAAAAAGAGTGAGGCTCAGTCTTGCGCAACTTGGGAAATAACATAAATGAGATAATGCTATCGAGGATCCCAAGGTCTTCATCCAAAAACAACCCAAGGTACAAACCTATCCATGCGAATAAATGAGTTGATGTCGAACATGGGAGGTATCGTTTGATTACCGGTCACTAATGTATACCGTTAACAAACGTGAGGGTGTCCACCAATAATGAAAATGGAACCCAAGGTACCTAGTACATTCAAGCAAGTGCGAATAAATGGTCTTGTTGTCAAACACTTGAAGAATCCATCGGATAGGAGAAATTGATGTATTCCCATCTATCCAATAGCGAGGGAAACTACCACTAATGACTGCAATCCCCAAGGTACTAACCGAAACTCTAAACTTCATTCCCAGAACACAATGAGTTGAAGTCGATGGGAAGAAGTCCGTTGGAAGGGAGGCCTTAAGGCATCCTCCATCATCCAACACGAGGGACACTCAACAGGTATGAGCTGATTTGGAGTAGGACTGAACACATGATGAAACATACTGACACCAAGGAATGGTTGACGCATGAGGTCAAGGCAATTGCAGAATGGCTGACACAGGTTATATCCTTGAACAGTGAGCACGACACAAGAGTGACTTAGGCATCTTTTAACACAAAGGGACCACGATGAAAATCTGCAATGTAGGAGACATTAACAGATTCTCCATATGATTGAAAGACTAACCAAACGGAGGAGTAAGAACTCTGAGATCAGGTTTATCCTAAGGCCAACACTAGAACCCAACTTGTTTGATAGACTCAAAACAGGTGCTTTGTTCAAGGAGACAGTAGACTTGCTGCCATCATATTGAAAGATATTTTAACATTCTTCCCTTCCCTTTCCTTTTTCATTTTTTAACGAGCTTGACAAAGAACTAAAGCATGCTCGACGGTATTTTCATATTTAAGGAGTCTGAAAAACCTAGAAGAAAACTCCATACACCTATCCGTGGATTTTATATCGAGCTCGGATTGGTCTGTGCTCGGTAGTGTTTTCTTGCTTATAGAGTTGAACAACTTAAACAATCCTCTATCAACCATCTTGTGGATTTCACATCGAGCCCGAGTAGGTGAATGTTCGCTTGGTGTTTTCACGTTTCGAGAGTCTAAAAACCCTAAAGATGACTCCAGAGGTCCTTTTTCATAAAGTTAGTCTCCTTCCCCGAAAAAGTGTAAAATAATGGAAGAAGAACTCTTCTAGCGCATACCAAAGTATACCTAGAGTATACATTTTCCATAAATTATCCACCAAGGCCCGGAAAAGGGGTAATTCTATACCTAAGTGGATGTCGGTTCAGTTATTTTAACGAGCCCGAAAAGACAACTATGCTTGGCAAACTTTTCCTATTTAAGGAGTTTGAAAAGGGCTTAAAAGAACTCCATAGGGATCTTTTCCGTAAAGGTTTAACGAGCCCGAAAAAGTAAACTCGTGACCTCCTTACTATTTTTAGCAAGCTCAAAGGAGATACAAAAAAATGCTCATAACTTCCTTACTGTTTTTAATGAGCTCGAAGTGAAGATGAAAGAAATGCTCATAGCCTCCTTACTGTTTTTAACGAGCTCGAAGGAAAGGTGGAAGACTGCTCGTTTGGTTTTTTCACATTTTGAGAGTCTAAAAACCCTAAAGATGACTCCAAAGGTCCTTTTTCGTAAAGTTAGTCTCCTTCCCCGAAAAAGTGTAAAATAATGGAAGAAGAACTCTTCTAGCGCATACTAGAGTATACCTAGAGTATACATTTTCCGTAAATTATCCACCAAGGCCCGGAAAAGGGATAATTCTATACCTAAGTGGATGTCGGTTCAGTGGAAAACGCTAGTTATTAAACACTGTAGTTGCATGTTGGGCGCTACTCCACTGTAAAATAGTTGCGCACATCTTAAAATATGATCAAAAAAATATTAATTTGATGAATAGGTATTAGTTGCAGTTGGTTTCCCAACTTCCCCTTCAACCACATCTCGACCTGAACTGCCTACCTTGTCCTATAAATACAAGGAGGTTTGAAGAGAGGAGTTAGACATGAGAGCCATAGAGAGACTCTTCTTATATGAGAAGCTTGTATTGAAGGTGGTTATGCTGGAGAAACTTTGAAGTCAGAGAGGAGTAGGAGCCTAGGATCAGGTTACATGAGCATGCTGCAAAGTCAGGTATACTTTGTATCATTCATATGTTTTTGATAATAAAAGGTTGAAACATCTTTCTCGTCCCAAATCAAATGCTTAATGGACTATGTATTTGTTTGGATCAATGTTGGTTAATGCTTGATGTTTGAATTACTTTTCAATTCCATCATTATTATATTGGCCAAGACACGTTGAGAAAGGTCTTTGTGTTGCAGGTTTATCAGATGGGAGATTGAGTGGAGGATTGAGCCCAAGGTTGGACAAAAGCTAGGATCTAACTTCGTTCATAAGGTATGTCCTCAAGGTCTCTAATCTATTTCCCTTTATAAACGCTTCTGTAATGCAATCAGTATGTTTACCTGTCACCCCCTTAAGTTGATAGTGTCTATTTCTTCACTATAGGGTAGTATTTCCCACTAACAAAGAGGATGGTGATGTTTACAAATTTGGGGGAAAATGTGAAATTGTTGTAGTTTGAGGACAAAATGAAGTTGTCGAGAACATTGAAGATTGGTTGTAATTGATGGGGAAGGAATGGGGGGTGGAGAGTTATGGCATGGTGGAGCATCACTTCTGTGAGGATATTGATGATGTGATGGGTGCATATGATTATATGTTATCTTTCACAACCAAGAATTGACGTTATAGAGGATAGGATGGGTTGTTGAGGTAACCTAAACCATGTCATGTATAAGATGCCATAAAAAATTGAATCAATATGTGCGGCATGATGCAAAGAATCAATGGTGAAGGTGGAGACATCCACGACATTGATGTGTATGACTAAAACAACATATATATCTTACATGCCTTTCTACTACTGTGCCATGTCAATAGCAAAATGCATGTCATCTAGAGCAAAAGTCTTGTTCGTGTGCTACATTAATCTAAAGGACCCTATCAATATTTGTTTCAAACTTAGAGTCTCTAATTGTGCAAACTTGTTCCTATAGATCATGTGGCTTAGTGGTGGAATGTATTTAGATTATGATCACCTTCTTTCAAGTTCAAAACTTTTTCTCCATGTTGATTCTAGTTTACATATTTTCCATAAATCTTTATGCTCGGACCTTGAACCTTTTGTGTCAATGAACAAAATAATTTTAGAGTTGTGAAGAGCAAGTGATTGAGTTCACTCCAAAAGATATAGAGATGAGGTTTATGTTATCTTTCAAGGTTACTCCAAAAGTACTTACACCATGTTTGAGTGTGCTTCATGATATTTGGTGTACATTGTGTATGATCAACCCATGGATGTTTGTGATAGATTTTCACATTGGATATGCCTTACTCAGTATTTGTTTGACCTCAATTGGGTGCTTGCATGACATTCTTCCTTATGACGTTGGAGATCTTCAAACAACATGGTGACATTCTATATGTTGGCCACATGGAGGAGGTTGCTTGCTTGGAAAATTCCATGCATTGGAGGAGTGTTTGTCACCCAGGAGGAGGGATTTGATCCCTAGACAACATGGGGTAGCTTGGATGGAGGCCTAGAGTTGGCTTTGGGATGCCTGGTTTGTAACAATCTTTATGCAGGGGTAGTAAACCCAATGGAGTACATGTATTAAAAGGTTCATTGGAGTAATTTGAGGATTATAGGAGTGTGGACACATATCGTGGAGCACCCTGTCATTTGAAGCCTTGATTTTGGATGGCAACACCTTGGATATTGGCATGTGTACCCTTGGAGTGTAGCACTACACATGTGTGAACTACATGTGTCCTTGTAGGTTGCTTGTAAGGGAATATCCCACATATGTATTGTTGGCCTCCCTTACCTCTCATATATATAAAGGAAGGAGATAGTCCTTTCATCATCATCATTTTACTCTTCTCTTTGTACTTATCTCCTTAAAGTGAGACACCAAGGCTCATGGGGAAACCCTAGGAGAAGTTATCAAATGGAAAGTTGATGTCTTTGTTGGGAGCTTGTTGTTGTGAGATACTTGGGTTTACTCTTGTGAAGAAGACATTGTAGATGATCTGATGATCATTCTTATCACTTGTGTTAGAGATGAGACTAGGAGTGTACTAATCTTTCTCTCTCTCTTAGTTCTTCATTTGTACTTTATTTCTCAGCTTGGAGTGGCTAGGGTTTCTTAGAGCTTCTTAAAGCATGGAGACATGGGAATTAAGGTTTTGAGATGAAAATCTAGGTTGTACTCATTAAGGAAAAGAAGAAGAGGAGATGTATTGCCTTGAAGTACATGGTTGTGTGATGTTAGCTTGTTGGAGCTCCTAGGTGTGAGCTAGTGTTTTCATTGTTTTCCCTAGATAGGGTTTTGGAGAGTTAAAGGGTTGTACTAGCCTTGGGATAAAACTATGATATATATATATATATGAAGTTTTGAGTTGTACAATCCTTGTGTATTTTCATATTTGATTTTCAACTATCTATTTCTTCATGATTTTGTAATTTCCAACACTTGTGTGTCTTGTTGATTTGACATGAGTTAAGGTTACAATTGTTAAGTCATTTAACATTTATATTGAAGAAGATAGGGCATATTTGTTGTTGTATGTACACTTTTCATAAGTGATTTTCAATATGTTTTGATGCATGATAAGGTTTCCCTAAAGCATTGAAACTTATGAGCACACTTTGATATATTTCTCTTGAATTGTCTAGTGAATTAGAGTTATTAAGAAGTGAAATATTGTCCAATGTTGTTTTTGTTTTATTTATATTTAATAACATTCACGAGAATGAAAATTCACATGATTAAGATTTAAAAAACCTCTAGTTAGGAGGTCAAATTTCTATAGTATCCACTTTGTGAAATGTTTAGGAAACCAACAATCTATTTATGATGATAGAAACTAAGTTATTAAGGTTATAATGTAATCACATATTGCAAAGTTTGTGCAAAAAGCATAAGTGTTTAAACTAACAACTATACTAAAATAAATTAAACTAGAATGTGAACTCCAAAGATACCAAAATTTCATAGCCTTGATGACAATAGAATAGGTAACTTTCTCCCCCAAATCATGCACATGTTTAGTGCACTGTAATCATATAAAATATATGTAGCCTTTTGTCCACATCTAAACATGATTATAGGCTTTGGTCAAATACTATGCATATATCATTTCATGGATATTGACTTTATTTACATGAATACACATGGATTTGATGCCATATGAATATTAGCTTTAGCAAGTGTGCACATAAGGATTTGAATGTATGCACACATATACTAAAAGAATATGTTTAATAACTATAATAATGTATTAAATCCTTCATAAAAATAATATGTTTAATAACTATAATAGTGTATTAAATCCCTCATAAAGATGAAACCTTGGTAGAAAAGTCATAATTGTCACCCTGTTTTTTAATATTTTTTCAATTCCCATTTTTGAGGTTTGATAAGAATTTTTTCTATTCCCATTTTTGAGGTTTGATAACCCTTTTGAATTAAAATGAAAAAAAATTAACACATCCAATTAAAAAGTGGAAAGACGTTGCAAATAAAATGTTGTATGCAAAACTTATGGTTTTAGCATTGTGATGTTTACAACACCTGACGTGGGCTCTCATGCGCTGTGCTATAAATTTAAAGAGTTGGCGAGTGGCTTTCGTGAATAGAGAAGAAAGGGAAAGGAGACGTTTCTTGCGTTGACGGTGGAGCCACTATCTCGAAGCTTCTAGTTCTAACGACACGTTCGAACTAATGTATTCACCAATAAGATCCGATTTCGATTCACCTGTAAGATCCGATTTCGATTCACCTGTAAGATCCGATTTCAAATCACAAAACTTAGTAATTTAGATATAAATAACCTGAATAATCGGGCATAAATCCAACAATGTGTTCATTCAGTAATCCCAACAAAAATACGAAGCATTGTGAAGCTTTGAACATTTAAAAGTATATCTTTATAATAAGTATAAAATATTAAATTTTAGATTTATCAAATATTTTAGATTTTTCTGGATGAAATCCATAGTTAACATGGATATATACTAGTTTGTATTTTGTCACGAAGGATTTAAATATGGAAAGATTAAATCCTAATTTTATATTTTCATGTTTGATTAATCTATACTTAATATGGATCTAGATTAGATTGTATTTTGTTATGACATTGTAAAAAGATAATATTTGATTTTGTCGATTTTTGATAGATCTAGAGTTAATATGGATTTAGACTAGTTTGTACTTTGTCATGACATTGTAAAATGATTTGATCCCTCTCAATGTTTGATAGATCCAGAGTTTGCATGGATAAGACTAATTTGTACATTGTCATGACTTTGTAAAAATATTGATGTTGAATTAGATGTTTGGTTGTTAGAAACTTCATAAAGCTTCCTATTTCTATTGATTACTTAATATAAATTGGGGTGGATTTAGAGTCGAATATTCTTGTCATGTATATCTTAATTTCAAAGTTGGATATTTGAAACGAAATCTTATAGGTGAATAAATTAGTATGAATAAAGCGTTAGAAGCTTTGTGATAGTGGCTCCATCATCGACGCGAGAAGGTTTGAAGAACAAACACACAAGAAATCTTCCCCTTTCACATTCTCCTCAAGGGATTTGATATGGATCTATGCTGGGTATTTTTTTTTATTTTTATCGCCTACATGTGGCAGCATTACCCACATTACATTATATCACATGTGGTAGCATTACCCACATTACATTATATCACATGTGGTAGCATTACCCACATTACATTATATTACCTAGAATTACTAATGATGGTAGACCAAAGTTGATGTATATATAGCCTTGTATTCCCTCCCCAAGGAAATCACACCCTTCAATATACCAGCCATGTATAGATCGAATGGCTCAGCAAATAATCATGGCATTCTTCCCAAGGAGGACACACCCAACTAGCCACTATTTTCCAACTCAATGAGTATTTGTTGAGGGGCTTCTCCTTATTTCTTGTTTTCTATGATGACTTGTGTTTATGTGCATTCATGTAGATGCATATTTCCAACTCTTGGGTTGAGGGAAGGAGTTTTTAATTATTTTCCTCATTTATGTGGACACTTTTGTGATATTATATAAAAATTAGTTGGTCTCATAATAAAGCTAAGCCATTTTTGTCAAGGAGAACTATACTATTGCAATATCTCTTGTACTTATTATTTTATTTCTTACTATTGAATATTATCTAGTGATTAATTACCTTTTGATGGTGTGCTTCCTCTCGCATATAAATAAATTCTCAAAAGTTGAATTCCATATCTAGTTCATTGGAGTGTGCCCTCCCATTCAAATATCTATTGTTGCCTGCTCTAAGGCTCTTCCCTACTTTGAGTTCAAGACTAAAGTGGAAATATTACCTAGAAATAGTTTTTTTTTATTGTAGATTTGGTTAATGGAAGCCCACCCCTCCCACCTAGATCTTAGGTTCTCAAGCCGGTTCTCAATTGTGCATTCAATAATTTTCTGGGGTTTTCAATGCTTTGAGCTCTCAGTCTCAGCATTGGGATTGATCTATCCATTCCACCTTCTTCCATCCAATATCTTCCTTACCCTAGTTGCTAAGGTTTTCTATGGTCTCATTTTTCATATTAATTCCCTCACAAGCCAAGATGCTAGGGTTTTCCAGGCATAGTTCTTATGTCATTTTTTATCCCACAAGATCTCATGGCCCCTCACAAAGATGCATCCACTATCAAGGTTGAGTCTACATATGCCCCTCTACACCTAGACATCATCAAGCTACTAAAGGAAGTGCTTATGAATAACCCTTATCCCACTATCTTTTAGTTGGATACGAAGATTACTCTCCCCAAATATGACAAGAAAATGAAGAGTGAGGTTGAGGATTCCTGGAGCCATAGCCTCACTACTTACTTTTATACCAATCCTAATATCACACAAGACCAACAATTACTTTTTGTCAGCAACCACCTAGAAGGAATATCATAGGCATGGTCGTAGTCTCAACAATAGGCATATGCAGTATATATTGAACTTAATGATGAGGCAAGCTTCTCCACTACCTCGAAATGAATTAGAACTTAGGAGTCTTTTTATGAGGAAATTAATAATGGTTTATACCCACCTAACTACCTCACAAATCTATTAGCTCATTGGTTTCAACTTAGATAGGTGTTAGGACAAACTGTGGAATAGTTTATTGAAGTCTTCACCCGACTTCACAGTTTAGCTACAAATTCCAAATCTACATTAGGTATTCATTAATAAAATTAATTCATGTTATTGTATTTTATTCAAGATGAAGTTTCTATGTTTGAAAGCAATACCCTAGACTAGGCTTTCCAACAAGTCCTCACTATCAAATGCAAAGTTCATTGTCACTCTAATTTTCCTTCACCATGAAACCTAATGTCATTTCCAACCCTCAAACTTGTAGTGCTCCAACAATTCCCAAGCCCACTTCACCTCACCCCACAAACCATAAGTTCACTTCCCATCAAGCCCCCAAAACATATCAATGGTGTCCACTTCATCGCAATTATAGGCACTATGTCATCAATTGAAGTGTCCTTAATTTTCCTACCCCTTCCAAATCCCTATTTATCGACCAATCATATCCATAAATTGAATAAACCCTCCCTAAATCTTCCTCCCATCCATCTATACAAGTGGTCTCATTATCCAACCCTAGCACACATGATCCATCTGTCATTTTGCTCAGTTAGAACCACACTATCACATCTTCCCTCTTCACACACAACTACCAAATTAAGGATCAGATAACCACAATGATCCTCACTAATAAAAATCAAAAGAATGTGTCTTCCCAAACCCTTGTTCAATGTATGAAACTCCCTACCACCCCTCACCCTTCTCCCTTACATTTGGGATGGGTGCAACAAAACAGACCTAATTTACTCATACACCATAATTGTGCCATGAAATTTGCAATTGGCCCATTCAAATATATTGTAGACTATGATCTCTCATCCTTCGATTTATTAGACCTCATCATAGTCCTCTCCTACTAGAAAGAGTGCCACAATATCTATAATGCTCACCATAACACCCACACATTGGTCAAAGATAATGACACTTATAAACTCATGACTACCAATCCAACTAATCAATTCCTTGGTTGACTACACCAAATCAACATCAACAAGTTCCTTTCCCTTCATGTTTTTCGCTCCCCTCCCTAGTCCCCTCCAGCAATAAGGCACCCAAAACCACCTGTTCATCATTCTCTTCAACCTATGTTTTCCCTTATCCCATTGCTTTCAATAGAAACTTAAATACAAGCCAAGACACCTTCTTCCATACCTCAGTTGCATATTCACTCACTACACTAGTCGCCTACATAATTTGCATAGCTCTCAGTACAAAATAACTTGACCCTCAACATCAACACCTCCATGGACGTTCCAGTGTAGCACCTCATACAAGCCACATGCTTCTAGAGGCATATTCCATACTCCATATATACGTTATCCTCTTTGCTTGGTTCAACCACCAAACATGCCTCCCTCACAATAAAATCTAGAGAGCAAGACATGACATGGCTAGTACATATATCCCAATGCTAGCCATCACATCTAGGTAGCAAACAAATGCATCCACGATTAGATCACTAGTGCAAGTGCACCATTTACCATCCCACTCCAACAAGGTTAGGCCTAGTTTTCTCAACACTACATCATTCACATTTGCATTTTTAGACTCCACCAGTCGATAAGTAGGTTGTACACCCTTCAAGTACATTTCAAACACAATACTCAACTCTTGACCATTCCCAATAATTTTGCATCAACAAGCTCTGTAGAGTAACTCACATAATTTTCACAACTAATAGCTTCATGCAATAGTTTCAACATTTTCCATCTCCCTCCAATGTAGCTAGACCTACATGAAATTAATATATGTATCATTAGTTTCATATGTATAGATAGTGTCGTTAGGACCACATGGCTGAAACAAATCCCTAGTGTCCCTTTTCTGGTCTAACTACACATTTAGTGCATTTATGTCCCCTCACTCTTCCTCTCGAGATAGATGGTCTATTTCTTCAGACAAGTCATGAAATGCACCTCATTTAGCTTCCAACTTCACATATCTACACAAATATAGTGAGGATAATTGTCCAAAGTTATCCTAGATCTAACACACATATCATTCTTAGTTTTTGGACATTACGCACTTCACATCCCTAGTACTACACCTCACTAGAGCTAGTTCCACTACCTGTCAACAACATTTTGTATGGTGTCATTCTTAAACTAGGAGGCATCGGAGGTACACATCATATCATTTATGTCACAACCCCAGATATCACCACTCGCCTCAGAAACAACCACTCTCATAATTTTTCAAAGGACATCAACACTTTAGGATCCCACCATTCTAGAGTATTAAATTGGGGCAGTTGAATTCATCAATGCATTATGCTATTTTTTCATCCCTACCCAAGTTCGAAAGTAGGGACACTTTCAAACTAAATTGAGAGGACCTAATGTATGTAGAGCCTTGGGTTCCCCACCAAGGATATTGTACCCTTCATATGAGCCACATACAACTCCATTGACCCAAGAAACAACCTAGGCATTATTCTTAAGGAGGAAACACCCATCTAGCTAGTATTTTCCAACTTAACAAGTAGTCATTGAGGCAATTCCCCTTATTTCTTACCTTTTGTTATGATTTGTGTTTATTTGCATTCATGTAGATGCATCTTTCTAGCTCTTGGGTTGAGTGAAGGAGTTTATAATTATTTTCCTATGTTGTGTGGACACTTTTATAATTCTATATAAAGACCAGTTGGTCTCATAATAAAGCTAAGTCATTTTCTCCAAAGAGAACTATTGTCATTTCTCTTGTTCTTATTGTTTTAATTCTTGTTATTGAATATTATCTGGTGATTATTACCTTTGGATGGTGCACTTCATCTCTAACCTAGGGCCTATATGTTTGCAAAGGTCATATATACATCAAAAGTGCACCCATAATCTATCAAAAACAACTAATTTGTCAATTGTGCAGAAAAAATATTCTTGCAACATGCTATGACCATTTCATTAAAGCGGTGCACTACTATCATGATGTAGTTAGTGCTGTTAATTGTTGCTGGTAACTTGAGAATAAGTTCATTGAAATTGACTCCCATTGTATCCTTGGGACTAGAAGTGGAACACAATTTCTCACCTTTCGGCATTGGCTTAAATATGCTACAAAGGGGACAACTATGCATACACCTTTTATATTGTTTATACCATGATACTCAACTAGTAAGAATACCTTTGCAAACTAATAGTTTCCATTTTTAATAATATTTAGAAGAATGACATGAGTAGCAATATGAGATTCCATAAAACAAACCCAAAAATACTCAAGATAAATGATTTAGATGAGGAACATTACTACCCACAAGTTGCCCAAATACTCAATGCATAACCTATGAATAAATGGTTGTACTTGTTACAAGATGATACAATGGGGTTGAGATAGCATGTTAAAATAGAAATAAACATATTCATAAACCTAGATGTGATATCACTAGTGTCACCCACTAACAATTTATGAGACCAAATGTCAAACACTAGAGGGCCACCAACATAACTTAATGGGACCACAAGTCAGACACTAAATGGTCATAATTCAATATTGTAACATTACACTAACTTCTATCATTAAATGTATTTAGGGACACAAGAAGGAACAGAGGCATTACGGATTATCCTTCCTTAATGATCACTTCCTACAACCAAAGCATAGTATAAAATTTGACAAATTTGACCTCTTTCAAAATCTTGATGAAATTATTAGTAATCTAGTCCTCGGTATGACAATATTCAGGGTTAAATTGTAACTCAATTCTCAAACAATTGCCTTATATGATGTTGGTAGAGCTTAATATGCTTGGTCTTGACATGGTGCACCAAATTGCAAGGAATTTGAATAACACTTTTATTATCACACTACAGTAAATTCGAGTACTCCTTTCAAAGTCCAAGCTCATCCAATAATGTTTGAATCCATACTACCTCCTATGTATAGCCATAGTGATAGAACCTCTATACTTGACCTCAAAATTAAGGAGAGCAATTGTAGATTAACTTGAATAGAAAATCGAACCTAACACAACAAGATAGACAAACCTTGAACTAGATCATTGATCATCATGCTCTCCATCCCAATTTTAGGCAGTGCTAATACCCATATGAGTACTAATACCCAAGATGATAAGTGCTTTTATTTATCTAAAAACCCACCTGTTTTTCCTTCCAAAATGTATATGAAAACAAGATCAACATCAAAGGTGATATTCATATTGGAGTAAAATAAATGAAATAACCCACAAGCTATTGATACAAACTAGCATTAACCATCAAAGGGGTGTAATGAGAAGTTATTTGACTCTAGATTCAAAAGCATCAAGAAATATTTACAATATTCTATATGGAACTTCCTTAGGTTGTGAAAGGAAAATTTGATCATCAAGTTGCAAAACTTGGATACCAAGAAACCAGTACACTATTGATTTGTATGCAACATTTATTCCCTTCTAGCAGCAGTCCAATTTTAAAGCCTAATTTCAATGACATGAAAATGATTGGCTATTAGGAAGAATTAAATGTTGCTAGTATTTTCATGAGCAAATGTTTTGTCATTGTAGTATTGTAATACCTTGATTTGACCCTTTGGATGCATTAAATCATATTATGTATAACTTGAAAATAAGTGTTTATAATTATGGGAGTCGTGTTGTATGAGCTTAAATAAATGACTCCTTGTGTGAGAGATATAGATATGTTGTATAGATCCCTAACACAAAGCTCAAGGGCAAGTTTGAATGGCTAAGCATGTAATTACGGTAATTGTGTTTTCTATGTACCATGTGGTAGAACTTCCATGGTATGCCCGATATATGTAAATATTATGTTGAAAATTAATATAAAGATCCAATATGATTATGGAGAGCATGAGAGGGGGCTATGAGTCCACTAGAGGTTAAGAGGAAAGGGGGGCCAAGTTAGTGGGAGAATTACTCCTATATTTTTATCATGTTATTTAAATCTCATCCACTATCCTTCACCTAGAAGCCAATCATTGAATGCATGTGGTGGTTGGTGAGGGATTCAACCTCACATAGTTATAGAAGAACGGGGGGATAGGTATAATCACCAAGAAAACATTATGACCATGCATTAAAATAATTAATGTTGTAATCCCCAAAGGTTAGCTCAAGTGGTATTGAGCTAGATGTGAGATATCCCCCCCCATAGTAGGGATGGTCACATGCTCAACTGTCTTGATCCCCTCAAGGTTAGGTTTTGTAATTAGGGCCGACAGTTTACCCTGTTTACCATCCATGAATCATGGGGAAGTACTTGGAGGGTTTCCCATGATTTATCCCATCATGAAAAAAATAATCAATGTTGTATATGCTAGGATATATATTGTTCAATTTGAAGTACCTTCAAACCAAACGATATATATCCCATTATATACAACATTAATTCATCTAATGCAGAGTGCATATTGAAATCCCAAACGTCATGGGGAACTGTAAAGGTGACCCATCCTCATGGAAATTTGTTCCTCCACCCTTGGGTATCTATGGGCCTTCACCATACTCATGCACACTCTTTTAGTTCTTATTCACTCATTCATGCACTCACCATTCTCATGTCCAAGCACCACCCAAGTTTTGGAAATTGCAACCTCATGTTTTAGATTGATACACAAACCTACCAATTGGGTTTAGCTTGGATGGTAGAAAGGAAAATATGTTATCCTTCCCACACTATTTCAAATCTCACTTCTGACAAATTCTCTCTACATGTGCCAGCCAATTGGTGATTGATGCTCTTCTTGATCCATGAGAAATATGCCACTCTCACTTATGGGTTGGAGGGTGGGATGAGAAGTTAGATGTGAAAAAAACACTAATATAAAAACCTAAAAATGACCAAACCAACTATGGGAAAGTAATTTTGTGGACATGCGAAGAGAGATGGATGGTTGTGGAGGAACATAGAGGTTACGATGTTTAAGAAACCTCCCTTTCCTTGTTAATTAATATTCATTGGGTGCCTTAGAGCCAAGGTATTTTTTGCCAAGTTATCTAGAAGATAAATGACAAGATGGGTTCTTCATGCTTACACTAAGAGCACTAGAGGGTAGAATATTCTCAAGGGAAAGTTGAGTAGAGAAGGGGGGTATCTTCCTTGTGTTGTGTGGGCGACATGTGATGACTCTTGATCTTGCATGATTACTTGGATTCTTAGTTGTGAATAGATTTGTCGAGCCTGAAAGAAATTGGGTTGGGTGAGTGACCTACAAGTCTATAACTAGTTTCCTTTGCCCCAGTGACCTCATAGCTTAGCTTAGCTTAGGGGTGGCATATATAGTGGTTGCTTTCTATTGGGTGGAAAATTACTTACACATCCAATTTCTTGAGCCATCTTTGTTAAAATATAAATGTTTCGTCTCTACTTTTCATTCTTTATTTATAAATATGGAATTAAAATTTAAATTTTATGATGAATGAAATGGAAATAGAATCCATAATTTAAAGTAGTTTATACATGTTTATTTCCATTACATTATTAGTTAAATACATATATGAATTCAAACGATATATTGAGTTCTAATGAGTTAAAATTTATATATAGACTAGCACATTCACATTAGTTAGCTAATGGAAAATGCCGAAGTGTCACAATTCAACCCAAATATACCATGTTTTCTCTCTCGTTTATCACTATTTTATTAAATAAAATATGCATTACATGGTAGATTCTACTTATAGAATCTAGCATAATAATGACAATTTATGTTATTAAGCCTAGCACTTTGACTCGTAACTTTAAAAAAGTGAACATTATATTTAACACTAAATAATACATAAATAACATGGCGTGTTATTGGTCAAAGGAAATGTGACAACCAAACCCTTTATCATATTTCATACAATATAATTATTAACAAGCAGATTGATTGCTAACATCAACCACATGCAAAGGAGGTCAACACATAAGTGATATTTCTTCTTAGAAGCTATACGAATTTCATTCAATACCAAGAGCATGCACCACCAACTAAGTGCTTCTATAGTTTGACATCATAATGCTTGATAAAAGAATTGCAAGGTGGAATAGTTTCACCAAGGATTTGGAAATTCCATTGATAATCAATTTGCTAGAGTGATTCTTTGAGAATTTGTTATGTAGCTCCTTGCTAAGTTTTCTAGTTTGTGTATTTGTTGGTTGACCCGAAGATAAAGGAACCATTATGATGCAAATTTTAATCTTATTGTACAATGCATTGTTGAACCACAAAACACAAATCATTTGATCTATACCACTGATGAAGGGCCAATTTGCAAAGGTATGAACCCATGTTGTTTTGGTTCTATGCTTGGATTGCAAACAAAGTTCCAATATGACATTACAATAGCCAAACGCAAACTAGGTTCATACCTTGATAAAAGAATTGCAAGGTGGAATAGTTTCACCAAGGATTTGGAAATTCCATTGATAATCAATTTGCTAGAGTAATTCTTTGAGAATTTGTTATGTAGCTCCTTGCTAAGTTTTCTAGTTTGTGTATTTGTTGGTTGACCCAAAGATAAAGGAACCATTATGATGCAAATTTTAATCTTATTGTACAATGCATTGTTGAACCACAAAACACAAATCATTTGATCTATACCACTGATGAAGGACCAATTCGCAAAGGTATGAACCCATGTTGTTTTGGTACTATGCTTGAATTGCAAACAAAGTTCCAATATGACATTACAATAGCCAAACACAAACTAGGTTGTTGAGGCTCTAGAGTGATCACACATTGCAAAGATTGTGTAAAAACCATAGGTGGTTGAACCAACTACACTAAAATAAATTAAATTAGATTGAATCAATGTAGTCACATAAATTTGTTGCCATCAATGCACATAGTTGCCTTGAGGAATTGGATTATTAAATATATCATTATTTAAAGAGAACATGGATATATCATTAATTAAAAACAACATTAATAAATATGGGCTTAAGGAACTTGATTAATAAATATATCATTAATTAAAAACAACATGGATATATCATGTTTACACATCTAAACGTGAGTATTGGCTTTGATCCACATAATGTAAATATATCATTTCATGGGAATTGACTTTGTTCACATATATGCACAATATTCTTTGAATTTTCGTTTGGTCTACATGATGTGAATGTCATTTTATAGATAAACATTCTTATAAATATGGAACTTTGGTCTACATAATGTGAATGTCATTTTATAGATAAGCATTATTTGGATGCAAAAAAACATATTCTAAAAAAATATATTCAATTTTATTAAAATAACATTATATTTAAACCCTCATAAAAATAAAACCTTGAAATAAAAAAATTCATAATTTTTACCATGCTCTTTGAAAATTTCTCCTCTTCAAAATCAAAATCAACTTAACCTTTTAAGTTAAAATGAAAAAAATAAACACTTAATTAAAAACCAAATTAAAAACCATCGCTGACAAAATGTTGTGTGGAAAAACCAAATTAAAAACCATCGCTGACAAAATGTTGTGTGGAAAACTTAACATACATTTAATTAAACAACTTAACCTTCAAGTTAAAATGAAAAAAATAAGCACTTAAATTAAAAACCAAATTAAAAGCCATTGCTAACAAAATGTTGTGTGGAAAACTTAACATACATTTACACTTAAATTAAAAACCATCGCTAACAGAACACTTAAATTAAAAACCATCGCTAACAGAATGTTGTGTGGAAAACTTAACATACATTTTGAATCTAAAAAACTTACTAGGTGTAAAGGCTTCTAGTATTTCCTTTGAAGTTGATAACGCAACTTCATTCAATCTTTTGCCCTTAAATGTATCAATGGATTTGTACTGTGTCTACACCTATTTATACATCTTTCAATGAAGGATATTCGAAGTTTATTCTCTTATGAAACTGTTGTGGTCTTTCAAGGATTCATATTTAGTAAATACGATTACCATTTTATTCATTGCCGTAACTAGAATACTGAAAAGTCTATATGCTTTTCCCTTAATTCATGAAAAATTGTTTTCCGACACAGGCAATCGCCGGAAACACCCAAATCTCTCAAGAGAACGAGGTATTATAAAATATCTCAATCCTTCTAAAATATCGAGGGTTACAGGTAATCGCCGGAAGAAACCAAATCTCAAGATAAGGGAGGTATTATCAATATCTCAATCAGATCCTTGAATGCTCCAAAAATGAGGTTTCAAGGTGGCTCTCAAGCCCGTGTCCACTTCTCTTTGCAGGTTAAAATATACAAAAGTGTTCCCTCAAAGGGTTACATTTCAAAACATATTCAACGCAAAATTGCCATTGAGCAGTCGAAATGACCCATATGCAAATCTGAAAATATATTTCTGTGAATCTTCCAATAAATTTCAGGAACAGAAAATATAATACAAATTCCAGTAATTGCACAAGCATATGATCATAACCGATGAACTGCCCAAATCCATTATCGACTCCTACAAACAACTTCTTAATTTGCAAAGCCCCGCCCAAATCCATTATCGACTCCCACAAACAACTTCTTAATTTGCAAAACCCCAAGAAGATTTTCGCGGATGTACAGCAAACACTTAACACTAAGCCGACGCAAATCTTCCATAATCGCCCTTGGCTTGAAAATCAGAGACAGCAGAAAAAACAGGTTGAAGGCCATCCATGAGCTCCCCAGTGCTGAGACTCCGCTCCTCTGCGATCGTGAGTAGCTTTTTGCCGCAAGACTGCCGTTTCACCACGCATTCCTTCCGGGAAGGGGCCACTTCCATCCACTGCCCTTTCCCCGCTGCTACCATTTTAGGAATCGCCATTAACAGAGCTTTTTCTGGAGAAAACAATCTTTAAATCGAAATCCCAACCTGCAGCAAACCCTAAAGGCGACTTCTTTGCAAACTGCAATACAAGGCGACTTAAAGCCCGTTTAAAGCAGAAAACTGCTTGCAGAGCACGCAAATCAGAATATTCTCCGGTTTTTTAGCATTGTGATGTTTACAACACCTGACGTGGGCTCTCATGCGCTGTGTTATAAATTTAAAGAGTTGGCGAGTGTCTTTCGTGAATAGAGAAGAAAAGGAAAGGAGACGTTTCTTGGGTTCGTTCACAGAACCTTCTTGCGTTGCGGTGGAGCCACTATCTCGAAGCTTCTAGTTCTAACGACACTTTCGAACTAATTTATTCACCAATAAGATCCGATTTCAGTTCACCTGTAAGATCCGATTTCAATTCACAAAACTTAGTAATTAACATTAATTTAAGATATATATAGCCCGAATAATCAGGCTTAAATCCAGTTCATTAAGTAATCCCAACAAAATATACGAAGACGAAGCCTTGTGAAGCTTTGAACATTTAAACAGTATATCTTTTATAATAATAAAGTATAATATTATTTATCAAATATTTTAGATTTTTTTAATGTTGGAAAAATCTATAGTTAATATGGATATATACTAGTTTGTATTTTGTTATATTAATGAAGTATAATATTACTAGCATTTGCCTTTGGAGGTGCAAAAGTGAATGCCGGTAGGAAAAGAGCAAAGTTTGTAACAATCTTGGAACACGTGTTTTCGACTGGAACAGTTAGTTGACTCATCGACCATCACATTTATGGATGGAGTTGAATAGCATAGATGGTGACAAGAAGTCGACAAAACTCTAAGTTGGTTGATAAAAGTTGTCCCATCGATATGAAATGGTCAACCTTATTGTCATTATTATTAAAAGTTGTCGGCATTGTATTTTATTTTTTGTAAACTATGGTCAGTTCGATGAGTCATTCTATTGTAAATATGGTCGATGTAGTTTTGTCGAAACTAATTAGTCGAGAGTCATCTTCAATTGATTATAGACCATAAATTTCTTATGGCATAATGAGAAACGTGATAACAGGAGAAGGCGGCATAACTGGGCGATGGTGTAATTAGTCGGGAGTGAACTTGTGCGTGGTCGGTTGGGTTCTTTGGTCGACAGTTAGTCGATTATGTCGATCACATCCATTGATGGTTGGTCGACTTTGGAAAAAAATATATGTCAACCAAATGATGTGTCGACCAACGCGACCATATATTTAAGAACCGACCAATAAATATCAACTATACCGATCATATAACTTTTAATATGTCGATGATAAAGTATCGACTGTACTATAATCATTTAAATATAGAAAATGTATTCTTGACCCAGATGTAAGTATCGACCACAAATTTTATATGTCGACCAACATATCAACGAGATTGGGCTTCAACCAAATGCAAACACTTGTAACTTTACAGACATAAGTTAAAATTGACTAAAATATATTACAAAATTAAGCAAAGCCATAAAATATTTTGATGGACCCAGATCAAGCAAAAAGTCGGCTGCATTAGGCGATAGGCAAGTAAAGTCAATGAACGGGCTTTAGGATGACAACTTCTCAACTCTCTTCACATTAACTACTACCATTGGTTGCCACCGTCGACGACTTCATCAACTATTGGGTGATAGTCGACCATTCAATATCAGAGGGGCATCGACCATAATTGTATCGACAATGAGAGGTTCGACCATATGACAACCACTTGCACCGGCCGTCAACATTCGACTAAGTATCATCAACCACCGACTGTACCGATCGACTTCCTCCATGTCGGCATCGACTACAAAGACCTAGTTGACCATTGCACCGCCAACCGACCAACTGCCCACGACCCAATTCTTTCATTGGATTGTCGCTGCAAGGTTTTTACTGATCTTTCATAGTCAGGATAAGTGTTGGTCGACTACACCCTGTCGGCTGATCTTTTCTGGTCGACTGTCGACTCACAAACTTTTGAACTGATGGCTAGACTCAATTTGCTCTTGGTCGACAACATAGTCGTCAACTTAAGATTGATCAATTTAGATATTAAAGACGAGTTGATATTCACAAAATTCCAACAGCTGGAGGATCATTGGCGGCTAATAGGCAGACTCATCGGTTGACAGATTAATACGATCTATCTTTTCATTGGAAAAATATAAAAACAAAAATCAATCTGAAACGTCATGCATTTAGCACTCTATAACTCGCATCGGTTTGTTAAGTGTACCATCTTGTCGACCAAACTTTTCAACATGAGAAGACAGACGATCATCGATGTGCAACAATATTCAATACTCAAATGCATTTATCATCGATGGTTACATTATTTGATGACGCACATTTGGAGTCGTCTATCATCAATGGTTACATTATTTGATGACGCACATTTGGAGTCGGGCTTGACTATCTCGGTCAGGGTCTGAATCAAGTGTCTCTAGGAACTCCCCTTCTAACTTTCCTCTTTCCCTACCGGCGTTCATTTTTGCCCCTCAAGATCGACAATGATGACTGAGTAATTACTCATTGTTGATGCTTAGTTGCTTGTGTGTGCATACAATCGACTTGAAGCTGTTCAACCAGAAATGACAAGGCCATGGCCGCTGATATTCCTACGATAGCATGACAAGGAAGTATGCAGTCGACTGTCGAAGGTTGGGTTGGTCGACTATGTATTGATAACATAAAGTGATGATACGAAAGAGATTTTCAAGGAAGAGGGTCCATACGATTATCTCTGCGATCTATGTATTCATTTTTTATATGCATAACTTCTCA
The DNA here is from genome assembly GCA_027924585.1 of Larix kaempferi. Classification (NCBI taxonomy): domain Eukaryota; kingdom Viridiplantae; phylum Streptophyta; class Pinopsida; order Pinales; family Pinaceae; genus Larix; species Larix kaempferi. Next base: position 15,139,543 of record BSBM01000938.1, on the reverse strand, counting down.
ATCTAATGGAGGAGCCCTGCCATTGCGATTCCGTACACTAACCCGTCAACAATAACTTGGAAGTTGACCAAGTGTCAGCAACCACAATGATGGTCCAGTCACGTCGGCTTGTAGGAGTCGACCTATTTTATTTTATGTCTAAACATTAACTACTTTGGCCATTTATTGGACTTGTCGGAGACTTGTTGGGAATAGTAAATTGACCGAATTGTGCTATCCCATTGATAATCAGTTCGTTGTGATGCCATTGGATGCCAATCAAAGAAACCACTTGACCCTCTGATTTGAGCTCAAATCTATTAAGGAGATTGTACATCTTTATTTACATCGTATCATGGTTGATGCCAATATTTCTTTCTACTGACGGGAGCGATCAGTCGACGAATGCCATTCAAGTTTCCATATGACTTTGAACGTATGTCGTTCAACAATTGCAACCATGGATGAAAGATATCATTTTGTTGATCTCGACTGCCAGTTTGTCAAAGCTACCGTCATCAATCAATTACTGAACGAATGAAGAAATCAATCAAGACTATAGTGAGAAGATGCATTTGTTGAAAAAAATATGAAATCCTGTCAGTTGCTCGCTGCCAGATGACTCTCGACCTTATCCGTAGATCAAAGGTTTTGCAGAAATGTCCACTCGACCAACTACTTCACCGACTGTTATCCACACGATCATATGAACACTGACATGAGGAGAATAAGAGAATGAAACCTACAGCTGTGTCGACCAAGGAAGCATCGCAGGAAGCTTGACCACCAAGTATTAATATCAAATATTTGCAGATTGGTTGATAGCAATTGATCGACCTCATAATCCCATCGTCCAAATTCGACCATTAAATGACATCTCTTATCGGGTATAATGCTAATTTGCATGACTTTTTCGACCTCCAACTTGGCACCATCGTCCCCGAATTGAGAAGTTGATTGATGATTCCCATGCCGTCTAGTCTGACATAACTCCAAAAATTTTCTCCGACTATGGGAAATCGCAAAGCTCCTTCATTCCACGACAATCTGCCAGATCAATAGCTTCTTCTTCCATGTATATCTAGTGTTATGTTCATTCAAGTGCGGAATTCATCTCCAACAAAACTTCTTCTTCGTGTAAATAAATTCCATTTTATTTTCCCTTTCTTCGATTTAATTGTTAAAACATTATTGACCTGGGATTTTCTTTCATACACATAGCTAAATTCAGATGCGTTCCCCAAAAAATCTCTAAATTCTTCACCTAACACGCTTATTTAATTTAATCTATTCTTATAAACCAACTTCCTCCTGTTTAGCTTCCTCTCTACCTTTGAAGTGCTTCCAAACTCCTTTCATTTCAACACTTCACTTCCCAGTGCTACTGTTGAATAGTTATAGAGATATTAAATCATAGATCTTACTGCTATTACACTCTGGTAGGCTCCGTTGGTAATACACCTTTAAGAAATTAGATTTGAAAAACATTTGTGCATAAGCTGAAGTCATGAAAAAATGCCCAAACAATGATGGTTTGGGCATTTACGATCAACAAAATGATATCTTTCATCCATGGTTGCAATTGTTGAACGACACACATTCAAAGTCATATGGAAACTTGAATGACATTCGTCGGTTGATCACTCTTGTCGATAGAAAGAAATATTGGCATCAGGCATGATACAATGTAAATAAAGACGTACAATCTCCTTAATAGATTCGAGCTCAAACCGGAGGGTCAAGTGGATTTACTGTTTCCAACAAGTCTCTGATAGGTCCAATAAATGGCGAAAGTAGTTAATGTTTAGACATTAAATAAAATAGCTCGACTGCTACAAGCCGACGTGATTGGAACATCATTGTGGTTGCTGAAACTTGGTCAACTGCCAGGTTATTATCGACGGGTTAGTGCATGGAATCACTTATTAGCCATAGAAGTTAATTTTTGCAATTATTTATCTTGATAACAATCTTAAGCTTGAACCCATATTAGAGTTTGAAACCATAAAATACTAATATTTTTAATTGCATGGAATGCCTTAAAGAAAAACCTGGATTGTAGTCCAATCAAATGTGGGCATGTGCTTCTCGTTCCAAGAGTATTACACTACTTGCCCCAATGCATTGACCATGTTAGCTTATTGTTAGCTTTGCATTTGGATGCTGAGGCTATCAACCCATCTTTTCATCTTGGGTACAATAGTCAAGCAGATTTTGCAACTATAAACCATCTGCATTTAAAAGTAGGACTGCTATTTTATTAAGAAAATTTGACTGTTGGTCTATCAAACTGTTTCTATGTACCTTTTGGCATAAATATAGAAGGTGGCATGGGACAACAGTGATTTGGCCCAATAACTCGGAGGTGCACTATGAATCGAGAGCCCCATGTTAATATTATGTGCCTTATGCAAAATCGCAACCCTCTCCATGCAATTGTGGTTGGCCTTAATATCATCTTGATATTGATCATGATCTATACCATATTTAACATCGACTTCATTAAAAGACTCGACCACTTTACAATATCGACCATACTTGACAAAGCCGACCGAAATCTATAGCTTCGACTCTATATATAATGACTTGACAACTTTGAATATTGAGCAAAATGACCCGACTACTTTGAGTTTCAACCATTTTATGTGTTGAATACTTTTACTATCGACCAAACATAAAATTTATTACAAATATGTTATAAAAAACAATCACCACTTTTTACTTGACTTCATTGACCAACCTTAAGTGACTCGACCATACTAAAAGATAAACAGACTTGGTTTACAATGCCGACCACTTTACATTTGGTCATCATCCACCAAAGAGATCGACCATATTGAAGTTTCAACCACTCTTTACAAAACAAATACCATCGACTTGAAAGTATTATCAACAAAATATTGACCATAAAGCAACATATACTTTCGCTTCAATTTGAAGGTGAAGAGACTCCTCGATAAACTTCTGACATCGACCACATGTAAATAACATCAACGAGTTTACTTAATGACCAATAGATTAGGGATCAAACTTAAGATAATGTCGACCAAGAGATCTACCATAAACGAGATTGACCAAGAAATATCGGCATCTTAGAGTTTAATCTCAAAAGGACGTCGAACTTCATGTCAATACTTCAAAAGTAAGTAAGCTCTTGAACATAGTTTTTGTACAGAAGCAATAGCACCCATAGCTTTCAAAAGATGACACATAAGCATAGCCGATGATAAACTCGAATGTACTATGTCAATTTGTTTTTGGGTATGTAACTGAATTGTTTCTCGATGGTTGAGTAGCCACTGGTGGCTGGTTAATGAATAATACAATTTCAATACCAATGACTTCAAACAACTGGATATCTATGAACATTAAAAATTACGTTGTATTGTTCTGTTGTATTCTTGAACTGCTCGACGTTGTCCATGATCACCACCATTAGTCAAGGGATGACCACCACAACGGAGCTGTGCTTGCATTTCAGAATTATGTTGACTGAAGTCGATCCTTCTCGTCAATTAAGTTATGATCCAATGCCTTGAATGCAGAGTTAGATAGGGAGGCGACTGTTATCGAACAATCCACTAGAGCAGACGCGAGCAGGATTTCCCTAGCTCAATGTGAGTCTAGAACAAATAGAACACACTACCAATGCATTTCCTAGATCTACTTAAGGATCAAGTACTAGATGTCTTACCTTTTACTACGCAATCCTTTCTCCTGAATGTTGCTCCACGTTCCGCGGTCGTCAGATCCAAGCTGCCAGACCTGTCAAGACAAGAAACAAGAGAAACCAGTAAAAGACATCTATACAATAAGAGATCTAAGTAAACAATTAAGCAGGTAAACTACTCAATATCATTGCACACATGAACAATATTGGTGGAAAGCATTTGTATTACTGTAAATAGAGGAGTACATGATAGAGATATAGAACCACAACTAAGGCTTAACGTTGTAGCCCTTCTCCGACGAAGCCAATTGCCATATCCTTCCAAGGAAGTATGAGTTCTCTAAGAGGTGAATGGAGGTGTCTTAAGAGTGATTTCACTAGCATGTAGATACCATAGGCTTCCTCCCCTTGGGATGGGAGTGAGCTTCACTTATATAGGACTAAGTGGATAGGATATGGATAGGATAGATTGAGAGATGGTAGGAGAGAGATAGGGGATCCTCCCAAAGAGTTAGGGGTCGAGTACCAGATCCCCTAGAGGTTAGGGATAAGCCCCTAAATGAGCAATTTTCGAGAAGGATCTTGAATAAGGTATTTTTGCCCATTAACTAACCTCGTCGCACCCTGCAGTGGAGCAAGCTACGACGTCGCATGTTGATAGTGTGCAACCTGCGACGACCCTTCAAAACCTAGCACAACTGAGCACAAATCCTCCTAGGATGATTATTTAGTCCAAGTATCTTTAGGGGTGTATACACTGAATCTTATGATGAGTAGATTTTGGGTGTAACAGAATGCCCCCTAAAGCATGAAGCTGTTAAGGATGTATAGGTGAAGTGCTTTGAAAGAAGTAATGGAAATAGACTTATCGGACGAAGGACATTGCTACAGTACAACTGACTCTGAACTGACAATCTCATATGAAGTACAACATGGCTGTTGACCAATACATTGCAAATCCATGGTAGTAATGACCGACTGAACACAATCATGGCTACTAGACACAAGCGTAGATCCATGATGAGATGATAACACAGCCACGACCAATACAAAAGTGGATCTGTGTAATATGACTCAATACAAACTCCATCGCAACCTGGGTAAAACATGACTCTCCAGGGTCTTCAAGCTGAACCTGCAATGATACGAATCTATCCATGTGATTACAAATGTCTTGACGTCGAACATGGTAGAAACCACTTGATTACCGGTCATTGATGTAAACCATTAACAAGTGCGAGGGAGATCACCATTGATGTCAATGATTCCCAAGGTATCATAGTACATATCATCGAGCGTGAATAAATGAGTTGAAGTCGAACGTAAGATGAAATATTTCAATCAAGAGTCAATGATGAAAACTCATGATGAAAGTGAGGTAACCTGCCATTGAGGCATGCAGGGCCAAGGTACTTGGTTGGTTTCTAGATTCAATCCTCGGATGATGTGTTGAAGTCGACAAGGATGAATCCGTCGAAGGAGGGCCATGATGAATCCCCCATCAATCGACATGAAACACGACAAAATATGTGTAGAGTGGATCAGATGGTACATTAACATGTGAGACTGACTCAAAGTAACAACGGCATGACTATAAATGATGGATGGTGAACGTGTTCTTGAACATGGGCATGGCATGACTTTGCAGTATTGACATAATGAAAATGACTCAAACTTCTAATGCAACTGACTATAGATGATGGATGGTGAACGTGTTCTTGAACATGGGCATGTCATGACTTGGTAGTATTGACATAATGAGAATGACTCAAACTTCTAATGCAACTGATAGTGGAAGATTTCTCCGAATGTGTACTGACTATAGATGATGGATGGTGAACGTGTTCTTGAACATGGGCATGGCATGACTTGGCAGTATTGACATAATGAGAATGACTCAAACTTCTAATGCAACTGATAGTGGAAGCTTTCTCTGAATGACTCAGAGGAGTAACAGGACTCAGAAAGTAAGCGGGGACTCATAGACAAACAGATGACACAAGTGTTGTATGCAAATGCAGATGAGTGCCATGTTCAAGAACGACTATATACTGCCACTAAGGTATGTAATACAAACACTTTCCTTTTTCCCCATCATGAATGATGAGTGCCTCATGTGTTTTTTACGAGCTTGATGAGGGTAACTAGATGCTCGGTATAGCTCATCTCATAGATGAGTCCAATCCCAAATATTTTTTGAACCTGAGATAGGAGGGGTTCATCCCATGACGGGCCCTTCAATGTGAAAATTTTAACGAGCCCATAGAAGGTAAAATCGGTCATCATTTCATGTTTAGAGAGTCTGAAAAGAACTAAAGAAGACTCCAACGGTCCTTTTTTGTAAAGTTATCCTCATCGCCCGAAAAAGGGTAAAACAACGCAGGAGAGGACTCTTTCAGTCATGATTGGTTGGAGTATACCTTTTTCGTAATTAGTACCTCCTGGTCCGAAAAAGGGGTAAACTATCATCAGGAAGACGACCATTCAAATGCTTTAACAAGCGTGAATGCGACAAGTTCACTTGGCAATCTTTTCGTTTTTCGAGAGCCTAAAAAGAGCTTAATGGTAGACTCCGGGGGGTGTCCTTTTCCGTGGGAGTTTAACGAGCCCGAAAAAGTGATAAATCATAACTCGGTACTTGCTCTCATGGTTTCGTGAGTATGAGAACAAACAAAGAGTAAACTCGTCCTCACGCAATAATTATGACTAACCAAAAATAATAATGACAAAACATTCAAAGGGGTGTTCATACCTGTAGTTACCGTTGGTGATGCAAGAAATGGCACAAAAGACCACTTTACGACTCCTGTACACTAGAGAAAGTGTCAAATAGCCCCAAATATAATGAAAAACAGTCGAAACTATAGTAAATGGTCCAAAAGCATCAAAATATTTGAAAAGGAATATTCCATTCTATTTATAAATAGAAATATGGGCCAAAAATAGAAAACATTGTTTCAATTGACAATTTGGGTGGAGAAGTACCAATTTGGAGCTAAAACTTCCTTTGCCGATTTCGAGAGCTACGATTCGCCATTTCACCAACCGTCTAGATCAGGTAGGCCTAAACTTCATCCAACAACTTTCCAGTGGTTTAGTTTTTGCTTTTAGGTCCATTTTTTGGGTTTTTGATGGTGTTATGGAGGGCTTCATGTGCCCTCGGCTCGTCGCAGGTTTCCCTTTCAGGACCTGCGACGAGACCAAGTCGTCGCAAGCCTCGAATGCGAGAGGTGCGACGTCATCGCACTGTACCTAAACGTACAATGCGACGATGGAGAACCATAATCCAAACATCAAAAAGAATTCAAAAAATGCACTTCTGAAGGTTGAAGCAGGACCTAACAGTGTTAAAATGTCCTTCTTGGCAGGTTACCAGCTAGCCAATATGGTATTGGAGTGGCGAGAGAGAGAACATGAACTCAAAGATGAACAAGCTACGAATGATCCACAATGCATGGAAGCTTTGAGAAACTGCGGGTTACTCAAGTTCTTTGAGATCCAGGGGATGTGTTATGAACCTATGTCAACCCTTCTCTTTACTATGTTAGTATATTGTTGTTGGATGCATATGCTTTGTAAGTCGTCCCGTAGTATTTGTTGATCCGTAGTTTATATTAGCCCATAGTATTGACCCATAGTATTGGACGCATATGCTTTGTAAGTCGTCCTGTAGTATTATATGTCCCATGGTTTTGACTCATAGTATTGGGCACAGACTTAGTATATAAGTGTGTTTTGAGGTCATTGAAGGCACTGTGAAGTTAATTGTATTGAGCTTGCTCAAAGGAGGTTTCCCCCTCGAAGTGGCCCGTGATCAATATAAAAGTGATTCTGAGTTCTATTATTTCTGATATCTCGTGTATTTGCATTAATTAATTATTGTAGGTTCATCACATTTGGTATTAGAGCACTTTCTTGGGCTCGTTGGGTGGAATTTCAGCCAATTTTTTTTTTGCATCTATTGCAGCTTCAGATTTGGTAATAATCCCTATCTGCTTAACTGTGGGAAGTACTTGGGCATAAGCCCTAAAACTCATTGTGAGGAGTACCGCAGGAACCCCAAAGTAGCTGGCCCATTGAGAGGACCTGCCAACGAAAAGGGCAACGACCCCTACCTGATTAACTAGTTCCCACCTGCGAGGTAAACCAAGGGCTGTCGTTTGTGGCAAAGCGGTTATCAGTTTTACCTGAGCCGTGGAGTGAGGGGTACTGCCCCAATACGCAAGCCGTCAGACAACATTGGTGGCCGAGTGAAACACCTGAACTGTTAGGAAGCTGTACATACTTGGGGTCCATATCTATTTTCAGTTGAACTATTGCCGCTCACTTCCGCTCCAGATCCAGCCGTTTCAGATCTATTCTGAAAGTCATTCTAGATCCAGCCATTTTCGATCCCTTCCGCACCATTGCGCTGCTGTTGCCAATCCATTTCTGTAAAAAAAAAAGGTATAAAATTCAGTTTTTTCTCCATATCTCCCTTGTTTTCACTCTGTTTCTCTTGAAATTTTCGGGGAACCCCTGTCATCCCATTCTGCATCTTTCATTCCTGAGGACCCTATCCCCAATTTCCCTTCCCAAAGCCCGAAATCCCACATTTGTCTATTTTTAGGGTTTGCCATAACTTCCTCAGATTTTACTCAATCACCTTCAAATTTTACCATAGAGTTCCTTTCTGAATTCTGCTTCTTTGTCCCTCTCTTCCAAATTTTCTCATTCTATCACCCCGCTTCTGAAATCCCCCTTTTTGCTTTCTTGTCCTTTCGATAGTGTCCAAAATCTAGTCAAACCCCAATTACCCATCAGATTGTTTCCCCAATTCAAATTTCCCTTTACTAAATCAGCTTCTGTTTGTGTTTTTCTACCCATTCCACCGACCAAAAAAAAAAAAAAAAAAAAACCTGGTTATGGTTGTCACCCGTGCAAGAGCACACACCATGGAGGAAGCACTTGCAGCCATCCAAACCAAACTCCAAGATCTGGATGAAAAATTTCTCAGCCTCCATCTTCAGCATTCAGCCATGAACAATACCAGACAGCCAGAATCTTTTGTAGCCAACAGGTTCTCTTCTTCCATCAATTTTCGTGGGCCGAAGCTTGATTTTCCTCGCTTCAATGGTACTGATTCGACTGGATGGATATATCGAGCAGAACAATAGTTCAGTATGCATAATACTTCTGATGCCCAGAAAGTTCCACTTGCATCCTTTCATTTGGAACAGGAAGCCCTTCAATGGTACCATTGGTACATCAAAGCTCATCCCGAGCCAACCTGGACAGATTTTTGCCAACTCATTTTGCCACAATTTGGTCCTAATGATTTTGATGATTTCACAGGAGCACTCACTAAACTTCACCAAATTGGCACAGTGAGAGAGTATCAGACAGAATTTGAGAAATTGGCCAATCACACAGAAGGATTGTCTGATGAATTTTACAGGAGTTGTTTTATCAGTGGTCTCAAGGATGAAATCTGCTCAGAGGTCAAAATGTTTTGTCCCAACACAATGATGGAAGTCCTAGGGTTGGCTAAGCTGGCCAAGGACAAGATCACAGCTCAACAACGCTCGAACCCCACCTTTGTTCCCTTCAGAAATATGGGTTCCCAACGACCTCCCATCACACCTGCTCCTCAACCAACTCCTATCAAGCATTTGTCTGAAATAGAAATGCAGGCACGCCAAGAAAAAGGGATTTGCTATAATTGTGATGAGAAATTCACTCGGGGACATAGATGTGTTCAACAAAAGCTCTATCTCTTGGATGTGGATTCTCTACCTGCCTTAGAACTTGGTGAAGAAGCTACAGATACAGTAGCTGATCAGGTCGACATTCAACACCCTCCTGTTGACACCCCATCTCAAGACGACCCACCCGAGATCTCTCTCCATGCTGTAACCGACATCACCACCCCACAAACAATGCGGGCTAGGGGATACTTCAAGAAGCTCCCTCTTACCAGACTCAATGATTTTGGTAGCACTCATAACTTCATTGACCCTCGGATTGCCAAATAGGCTGATTGTTTTGTCCATCCTTGCTCTAACTTTGAAGTCATGGTTGCCAATGGGGGCACCTTACCTTGCAAGGGGAAGTGTCACAATGTGCGTATCTCTATGGAAGATTATAACCTACGCTCTGACATGTTTTCCTTGTCCTTAGGCGGATGTGATGTGGTTTTGGGCATTCAATGGTTACGCACACTTGGCCCCATCTTATGGGATTTTGCTGAACTTTGGATGCAGTTTAAAGTCAATGGGGCACAACACAAATTTATGGGATTACAACTAGGGTCTCTCTGCATCATCAGTTCACATTGCCTGGAAAAAATCCTTAAGAAGAATTCACATGGTGTCATCGCTCAGTTCAATTCCATTCAGATGCACCCATCAACAGTCTCCACTACTTCCTTGGATAGATATGCAGGTATCTTTGCTGAACCAATGCGCTTGCTGCCTTCAAGAGACCTTTTTGGTAAGAATTTAGCCACATCTACCTCTCAGCAGGAAATGATGGCTATTTTGCATGCAGTACAGAAGTGGTAGCCATACCTATTAGGGAATTCTTTTTGCATCAAGATTGATCTCTAGAGTCTGGAAAATTTTCTGGAACAATGGGTCTCCTCCCCAACACACTTGAAATGGGTTATCCAACTCATGGGTTATCCCTATGTGATCACTTACAAGAAGGGTAAGGACAATATGGTGGAAGATGCTCCTTCTCGCACAATTGATGACCCAGTTTCTCTTACAGCTCTTTCTCTGCTTGTTCCAAATTGGTTGCAATATGTTCAACATGGCTATCTCTTCTATGAACTCCATGCTTCTTCATCAACAGGGCACTCTGGGTTCTGCAAAATGTATGACCGGGAACAATGTAACTTCTTTTGGCAGGGACTAAAAATGACAATTCAACAGATGGTAGCTGACGATGATACTTTCCAAGTCAACAAGGGTGAAACGACACTCCTTTCGGGATTGCTCAAACCCTTGCCCATCCCTACACAGCTTTGGCCAACTATTTCTATGGATTTCCTAGCAGCGCTCTAGTGGTACAATACCACATCTCAAAGGACACCATATGAAGCAGTCTATGGAAAAACACCACCAGTTCTTCTTCTATACACCCTTAGCAGCTCCCCAGTTCAGGAAATTGACTCGGTTCTTCGAAACCGTGATCAGATTCTTCTCATCATGCAGGACAATCTTCACATGGCCAGAATTCGCCTGAAACAACAAGCCGATCAACACCGTTCTGAGCGCATTTTCCACGCAGCTGACAGGGTTCTTCTTCATCTACATCCTTCCAAGCAATCCTCCTTGACACTCCAAAGGCGTCAGTGGCCCGAAATGCAACCCGAGGATGCTATTGGGGAACCACTCCTTCAGATTCTGCAGCAATTTCTCCAACCAAAGCTTTGAGGACAAAGCTTTTTCTAAGGGAGAGGGGATGTTAGGAACCTATGTCAACCCTTCTCTTTACTATGTTAGTATATTGTTGTTGGACGCATATGCTTTGTAAGTCGTGCCGTAGTATTTGTTGATCTGTAATTTATATTAGCCCATAGTATTGGATGCATATGCTTTGTAAGTCGTCCCGTAGTATTATATGTCCCATGGTTTTGACTCATAGTATTGGGCATAGACTTAGTATATAAGTGTGTTTTGAGGTCATTGAAGGCACCGTGAAGTTAATTGTATTGAGCTTGCTCAAAGGAGGTTTCCCCCTCGAAGTGGTCCGTGATCAATATAAAAGTGATTCTGAGTTCTATTATTTCTGATATCTCGTGTATTTGCATTAATTAATTATTGCAGGTTCATCATAGGATGAGATCCTAGATCCCACTACTGACACACATGCTCCAGAGTTGGCAGGCGGCCCAACAATACTTTGTGGTAGGTGAGCATATCCTCACAATAGACATTGAGGATATCTACTTTCTTACCGATTTGTCCTGAAGAGGGGACACTATACATCTTACTGGGACACAGGCCAGTGACCGTACAGTTGAGGACATGATATCGCAGCACTGTATCGCTAGCTCTTGACCTTCCAGTGGGAATATTCTCATCAGGGATGTGGTGAGCCGTCCACTGCGGACCATATTGCTTACCATTACTAGGGTGGCGGGTAGCCAAGCCCCACACACGGCTACTTGGACCCAGATGCTGTATGCGGAGGACTGTATGTCCCCCATGGTTTTCAACTGGTGCGAGGGTCTCCTCGCAAACATCCGAGCTCAGCTGACCAAGTGTCGACGAGGGGAGCTCAAGCAGTTTGGGTATGGATCGATCATAGTATCGTTCCTCTTAGAGTGGATTCCTCTTCTACGTCCACAGTTGCTACTTGATGACAGGGAGCCCAGGGATCCCCATATGCTCAGATGGGCTGAGGTCATGACTCGTCATGGTGGCGGGCCCATCATTAGCTTTGGTCCCAAATTTTTTAGCTGGCTAGAGGGCCAGTTACTTATGGTCGAGGACTTTCCATATAGCGGCACGGACTTTCAAGAGGATCCCAACTTGGTCCTGCTCGAGGGTGCAGCACGGGGTGAGATAGGTGAGAACAAAACTACCCTTGTATTTTTAATTTTGTATATTATATCATTTTTTTTATGTAGTGCTGACAAGTATGTAATATGTGTGTGCAGATGTGGGCCCCGTACGGCCGGTGGGTCTCTCCCTTCTGGCGAGGAGAGACAGAGGCGGGGAGGCAATCGTTCCTGCAGGTGCTCATGCTGCCATCGAGGAGATGGAGGAGGTGTACAGGAACCTATCCCAGCTTACCGTGGAGGTACCATAGCCAGCTATTGATGACTTACTGAGGCCCATGCAGAGATTTGGGGTTGGAGCGTCCGTGCACTTCAATGCCTTACTCTGCAAGGTGGTTCGGACTGTGCACTGTTTCCTCACCCAGCGACAACGAGCTGTTCAAGCTAGGGGTGGTGTACGGGTCAGGCGTCAGGCCTGATGACACTTCTATACTTGTACTGAGAGCTTAGAGGCCTCAGATTTTGTACTACTGAAAGCTATGATGCTTCAGATTTTTGTACCAGCACTACTTTTGAGCAATATATATATATATATACAAACATTACCGATGATTTATACATTATGTGTTTTTTAAAATGATTAGTGATGTGATCTTGTTTACATGTTTGCTTTTATACATTGCATTTACATGTCGTGAATGCTTTTACATATTATGGATATTATGTGTGTGTGATGTACCAATCCAAAATGAAGTTGGCCATCGAGTTAGAAACTGTGTTTAACTCTCGTGGAATGTGCAGGTATTGAACGGATTCAAATGACCTTTCCAGGAGACGTACTCATCTGAAGAGACGGATTAAGGTGGGATCACGGATGGCGTAGACCCAGTTCAGATGGGAAACCATTAATTGAGAATCCATGTGGATGACAATGTGGTTCATACCCAAGGAAATGGCGTTAGCTAGGGTTCCAATTATTGCCTGATACTCTGCGGCATTCTTGGTCGCAAACCCTAAGAAACTTCCTCTTGAGTTAATGAGCTCACTTGTTGGGAAATATAGTACCCATGCTGCCGAAGCAAGGTTACAGGTATGTCGGCTGGTGCCATCCGCGAATCCATAGCACGTTGCCATCTGCACACGCAGACAGAACATGGTATAAGAAGCGGAAACAAGATCAAAAGACACTCGAAAAGAAATGTGTCACACCACACAAAAACACAAAAACATGCCATGTACAGTATATACAAGCAAGTCTATGCATGAGAGATCAAGCATAGTATCTCTTCAAGTAAAGCCCATTCCGGGGTTCACCCATAGAGATTCCGTCATAGTCTTCAAGCTCGTAAGCACCTTTTTCCAACACACGTTTTATAACATAAGGTCCATGCCACATGGACTCGAACTTCCCTGCTCCTAGTTTGTCGTGCTTCTGGTCATAAGTGAGAACCAGGTCACCCTTGTTGAAGATACGAGGTTCAACTGACTTATCGTATTGGGATTTGATGCATTTCTTGTGCGCTTCATTAGCAAGAGCGGCATCTCAGCAAGACTCGTCAAGTTTTGCTAAGTGCAAGAGACATTCTTCCTCGGCAGTAGTGTTAGGAAGAAGTTCGACAGTGAGTTGTAGAGACGAAATTTCGCACTCTATAGGTAGGACAACCTCCAATCCATATACCAATTGGAAGGGAGTGAAGCCTGTGGCAGTTTTGATGAAAGTTCGATAGGCCCATAATGCTGAAAAGAGCATGTTATGCCAATTGGACTTATGTGTCCCTACCATCCTTTGGACCATAGTTTTCAAGACCTTGTTAATGGCCTCGACCTGTCCATTGGACTGCGGGTAGTAGGGTGTCGAATTTTCATGGCAAAAACCCAACCTATCGCTTAGTTCATCAACCATATGGTTCTAGAAATGGGAACCATGATTGGTAACAATTGCCTGGGGAACTCCGAATCGCGCTATTACATGATTGAACATGAAGAGTGTGGTGGTTTTGCCGTCATTCTGGTATGTAGGCATAGCTTCGGCCCACTTTGTAAAGTAATACACAGCTACAATTATGTAATTATGCCCCCCGGCTGAGGTAGGCTTACAATGCATAAATTCAATGCCCCATTTTGCGAATGGGCCAATGGCAATAACCAGATGTAACGGGTCAGGATGAGTGCGCTTCTTCGTATGGAAGTGTTGGCAAGGAGGACATTTCTTAATGGCCTCAATACAATATTTGAAGATGGTAGGCCAGTAATATCCTGCGCGTAAAATCTTCTGGGCTGTAGCCATCCCAGAGAGGTGACCGCCACATGCCCCAGAATGACAGTCATTGAGAACGCGTTCGGCCTCATCATGGTGAGACAACGTCGAAGAACTGAATCAATGCCATAGGGATACAAAATATCATTGATGATCAAATAATACTTTGCATGGTGACGTATCTTACGACAGCCGTCACGAGACAGTTGAGGATCGAAGCATTGGGTTTGGAGATATAACAAGATATCTCCATTCCACGGATCAGTCGTACTGATGAGAAACAATGATTCATCCAGAAAGGAGTCATTGTGATCAACTTCTGCATCAGGATGGGGAAGGTCGCAAATGAGCTCGGAAAACACCAAAGACTTTTTAGACTTGGCTTTCTCGAAAAGAAGATCGAATTCTTGTAGTATCACGATCCAGCGTGATTACTTTCCCCCAAGCACCTGACGTGTCAGTACGTGGTACATGGGGTTCGAGTCGGCGATGATAGTGGTGGTGCGGAGCAAGATATAGTGTCAGAACTTCTGGACGGCGATGACTGCCGCAAATGCGAGTTTTTCGACATGTGAATATCTAGTTTCGGCGTCGGCTAGACCCTTACTTGCATAGCATATTACATGTTCCTGGGCATTTTTATCCTCCTGTACCAAAACCATGGTGATAGTGGTAGCAGAAGCGGCGAGATATAAGATGTAATCTCGATAATAATTAGGTAGTTGGAGCACGGGGGCATGCGTGGTGGCATGTTTGATACTATCGAAGGATTTTTGAGCTTGGTCGTCCCAAATGAACGAGACGTCCTTCTTGAGTAGTCTCATGTACCCCTGAGTCTTCTCCGCGAAATTGCAAACAAAACATCTTAAATAAGTCACCTTCCCTTGGAGACTTTGAAGTTCCGTAACATTAGTCGGGGGTGGTAGGTTGATGATGGCCTCCACCTTTAAGAGATCAATGCGGATTCCATCCTTCGAAACGATAAATCCTAAGAGGCGTCCGGACTCAACGCAAAAGATACACTTATGAGGATTCAGACGG
Source organism: Larix kaempferi (assembly GCA_027924585.1). NCBI lineage: Eukaryota > Viridiplantae > Streptophyta > Pinopsida > Pinales > Pinaceae > Larix > Larix kaempferi. The sequence goes on along the minus strand of BSBM01000938.1, from coordinate 15,124,108 downwards.
ATATTGTACTGTCTGCATCTGAGGAAAATGGTCGTCAGATGATCAATGTGGAATTCACGCTGCTTTGAATGAGCAGAGAGATCGTCCAGGTAAGGTTCCACAAAGTCCTTAATATCAGGGAAGGCATATGACATAGCCCGCTGAAACATGGCTCTAGCATTTTTAAGGCCAAATGGGAGTTTGCGGTATGCAAATGTACCCCATGGGCAGATGAAAGCCGTCTTATGTTGTTCGGTTGGGTTGATCTAAATCTGGTTGTGACCAAAAAATCCATCCATGAATGAGAAGATGACGCGTCCGGCACAGTTGTCGATGATCTGGTCGATGAAGGGGGTCGGGTAGTTGTCTTTTGGACAAGCCCAGTTAAGGTCCCGATAATCAACACAGACGCGAATGGTGCCCTGCTTTTTGTTCACAGGAACGACGTTTGAGACCCAATCCGTCAATGGGACATGATAAATAAAACCAGCCTTTAAGAGCTTTTCAATTTCTGCCTTAATTGCCGCAGTCTTCCGGGGTGTACCGGTCACAAATTTTGGCATACAGGTTTGATATCGGGATAGGTTTTTATTTCATGAGAAACAATCGTGGGGTCTATCCCAGGCATCTCCTCATGGGACCAAGCAAATACGTTTCGAAATCGCTTGAACAAGGCCGTGCTAACAACGATTTCTTCAGGGGAACACTTCTGGCCTATACGAATGTGTTCCACTATACCTGGTTTCACCGAGATGTCTACCGGGGTGGTTGGCTCAATGTTGGCCAAGTTTCCCTCCGTGTCTGTAAGACATGTAAGGATGGGGGAATGAGGGGATGGGTAGATATCTGGTGAAAAAAGGGTGTGAATGTTGACCTCTATGTACTCCAAAGGAGGAAGAAAAGATGACCTATGGTGGAGATCATCCCACAGACTGTCATCAATATTCATTACTTCCATGATGGACTCGTCTGAGTGAAAAGTCCAAAGTAAGAGATCAGGTAGAGATGACGTCCGTCGTAGAGAACAAGATGGAGAGGCCACGGTTAAATGGTCCTCGGGTGCTGATTGGATAGCCTCATAAATACGTTTAGCGGGTGAAAGAGGCATTATATCTCCAAGCAGGTGTGTTGTGGCTTCATCTGGTACAAGCCAAGCATCGTTAGAGTGAGATGAAATCTCTATGGTGTTGATGTATATGTAACTTCGGAATGTATTTCATCTGTGTATTTTATATATATTTATTGTACCCTTATAAGAGATGTGTTATTCCTCTATAAGGAAGTGTCGTCATGTGGATTGACAAGTGTCGCAAGTGTGTGTACTTGCCGATGGGTTATTAGACCACCATGTGGGGTCGACCCGGAATTATATATAATATAATGTGGATGTATCTAACTAGACGAGTCAGCCCCATAAGGTCACTGGGCAAAAAGGTGAGTATAAATAGAGATAGGAGATCTCTATTTTACTCACTCGGAAAAGTAACTCACTCTCACTCTCAAAAGTGGCACACTAGTGAGGAAGAGGAGGATCATCTGCTAGGAGACTATCTCAATGTTATTTGGTTGTATTTTTGGTTGAGCCATTGCTCTCTCTATCTCCGAGGAAGTTGTGGGGTTTTTCACCTTAGGGTTTTCCCCACGGAAACTCTGTGTCTCTTGTCTCTTATGCTTTTGATTCTTGTGATGCTTGTCATATTGTGATTGTCATGCATTGATATACTGTATATGTTATTCTCTCAGCAAAGATCCTAGAGTATAATGAATTAATGCTCAAAATTTAACATGGTATCAGAGCTAACGTGAGAAGAAGACATTTTGCAGTGACGGAAGCTTGAGTTCCTTGTTTATTGGGTTTCTCTCCACAGATTTTTGAAAATCAGTATAGTAGATTGACTCTACTCATCAAGGCGCATCTATCTGTCCAATCAGAATTCAATTCCGAGCATTTTCATATTTGGCCCTAAAAATTAGGGTTTCCACAAAAATAGGAATTTCTGGAATCTGAAGGCACAGCTGGAAGCTTCTTGCAAAAATCGAAGTTTAGAGCTTTGGATCGAGATTTTTGGCTGGGTAGATCTCCATGAAACTCAAACCCTAATTCAGGGCTCTCCCTAGTGAACCCGGGAGGACAAAAGGGAAATTCTAAAGGACAAGACTTTGCTGATTTCAAATTCTAAATACACCAGGCTGATTAGCTCACCAAAGCGCATCTTTCTATCCTTTCAGAAATTTGAAATTCACATTTTGAATTTTTAGGGTTTCTCTGACAAACCCTAATTTGGGACTAGATCCAGTTTTCAGCATTTCAAGTGGTAAGACCTAAATCTTTTCTATTTCCATTTGACGTACTCTTTAAGATGTCTCTCCACACCAAGCTTGAGGATAAGCTTGAAGGGGCTGATAACTTCCGAGCCTAGAAGTATAGGATTGGGTTAATCCTGGAAGAGAATGAGTTGGACTCATATGTGAAAGAAGACATCCATATCCCAAAGGATGAAGAGGCCAATGCATTGCACAAGAAGAACTTGGTCAAGGAAAAGAGAATCATTGCTGATTCCATCAAAGACCATCTCATACCTCATGTGTCTTCTCTTAAGACACCTAAGGAGATGTTTGAATCTTTGACCAAGCTATTTGAAGGGAAGAACATAAATCGGAAGATGACCTTGTGGAACCAATTGAAAGAAGTGAAGTTTCAGAATGGAGAAACCATTCAATCTTATTTTTCAAGGGTCTCCCAGATCAAGGAACAACTAGAAGCAGTAGATGAAATGGTGGAGAACGGTGAAGTAGTGATGACCACTCTAAATGGCCTACCCAGGTCATGGGATTCCTTCATTCAAGGAATTTGTGCAAGGAAGAAGTTGATCTCCTTCAACATATTGCGGGAAGAATGCTCTCAAGAAGAAGCTAGACTTATAGCTCGTGAGGAAAAGATGGGAGGTGAAGATCAAGCTCTTGCAGCTCACACCAAAAGAAGCAAAACCAAGAAGGAGCACTCTCGCCATAATAGATCCTATCAAAAGAAGAAGAAGGACCTAAGATGCTTCACATGCAATGAGAAGGGTCACTTTGCTTCAGATTGTCCCAAGAACAAAAGGGATAATAACAACAACTCCAGTAAGAAGAAGAAGGGAAGCAAAAGAAGGTTTCATGCTCATGCTGCCGAAGATGATGAACCCCCAAAGAAGAAGGCTAGGGCAGAAAGTGATAGTGATGATGACTCATCAAGTGAAGAAGAGTATGTTCTGATCTCTGCTCTCACAGGTACTATCTCCCATGGTTGTAATGATTGGTTGATTGATAGTGGGGATTCCAAAAACATGACTGGGTTTAAGGAATCTTTTGTGAACCTGTCTGAACATGAATCACCCCATAAGGTGAAACTTGGGGATGATTATCAATACCCAATCAAAGGAAGTGGTGAAGCCTCCTACAACCTAGATTCTGAAAAATCTTTGAAGATGAAAGAAGTCCTTTATGTACCTAGGCTCAAGAATAACTTACTCTCCATCTCTGAATTGGATGCAAAAGGTATGAGGGTTGCATTTGTGGATGGCCAAGTCCTAATGTGGCCAAAGGGAAAGAACATAGATGATGCAGTAGTGATTGGAGAGCAAAAGGGAGGATTGTATAAATTGAAGGGACAACTTGAACATGCTATGGTGCATGAATCCATGGAGCCAAGTGAACTTTGGCATAGAAGACTTGCTCATATGCACTATAGAGCACTTCCAATTGCAAGCAAGGCAGTAGAAGGTCTTCCTGAAATCAAGACCAAACATGAAGGTGTTTGCAAAGGATGTGCAAAAGGTAAGAACATTAAGAAGGCTTTCCCAAGCAGTGAAAGCAAGGCAAAAGACATCCTGGAAATCATCCACTCAGATGTATGTGGCCCTTTGTCATCCAGTTCCCTGAGTGGGTATGTTTACTATGTCTCATTCATTGATGACTTCTCTAGGAAGACTTGGGTATACTTCTTGAAGAACAAAGATGAGGTACTTGATAAATTCAAGGAATTCAAAACCTTGATGGAGAATCAAACTGACAAGAAGATCAAAACATTCAGATCCGACAATGGTGGAGAATTCACCTCAAGTGAGTTCAAGAAACTTTGTAGTGATTCAGGGATTAAGAGGGAGTTGACTGCTCCGTATAATCCTCAACAGAATGGAGTTGCAGAAAGGAAGAACATAACTATCATGGAAGCAGCAAGGGAAATGCTGCATGACCAGGATCTACCTATGCATCTATGGGTAGAAGCAGCTAGAACAGTTGTGTATGTGCAGAATAGAACACCCTACAAGATGTTGGACAACAAGACTCCATAAGAGGTATTTTTTGGTAAGAAACCTGAAGTCAGCCATCTCGAAATATTTGGTTGTCCAGTATATACTCATGTCCCAAAGAAAAAGAGGACTAAACTAGATCCCTCAGGAAATAAGGGTATCTTTGTGGGTTACAGTGAAAGCTCGAAGGCTTACAGAATATACTTTCCAGGGTTCAAGAAGATTGATGTCAGCAGGGATGTAACATTTGATGAAAACTCAGCATTCATCAAATCAAGGAAGGCACCTATCGAAGTTTATGAAGAAACTAAGGAAACAAGATTTCAAGACACTACCATGACTGAAGCAGTTCCAGAAGTTGTTCATGAGTTTGAATATCCGCAAGAACCTGTAGATCCACCCCGTGAGGATAACTCTCACAAGAGGAAACCTGCATGGGCTAGAGAGCTCATTCAAGATGCAGAAATATTTGGCATTCCAGAAGAAGAACACAGAGCAAAGAAGAGAACCAGATCACAGACCAACTATGTTGCTTTGCTCTGTGACATTATGAACAAAGAGCCTTCCAGTTATGAAGAAGCAGCGGAAAAGAAAGAATGGAAGGATGCCATGGTGGAGGAATACCAATCAATAATGAAGAATGATGTTTGGGATGTTGTCCCAATACCTAAAGAGAAGTCTGTTGTGACTTCTAAATGGATCTTCAAAATCAAGCATGCTGCAAATGGCAGTGTGGAGAAATACAAAGCAAGATTCATAGCTCGTGGATTCTCTCAGAAAGAGGGAATAGATTATGAAGAAAATTTTGCACCTGTAGCCAGATATACTTCCATCAGAACAGTAATTGCCCTGGCTGCAGCTATGAAATGGAAAATACACCAGATGGATGTCAAGACTGCTTTCTTGAATGGCGTAGTTGAAGAGGAAGTATATGTGGAACAACCACTCGATTTTGAAATACATGACAGGGAGTCATATGTGTGCAGATTGAAGAAAGCCTTGTATGGCTTGAAGCAAGCTCCCAAAACCTGGTATGGTAGGATGTACAGTTTCCTATCTAGCTTGGGCTTTACCAAGAGTAAAGCTGATTCCAACCTTTATTACAAGGTTGAGGAAGGGAATCCTGTGATTCTACTCTTGTATGTGGATGATTTATTTGTAACAGGAGATGACAGACTGGTTGCAGATACTAAGAGGAAGCTTGCTACTGAATTCAATATGAAAGATTTGGGAATGATGCACTACTTCCTAGGGATGGAGGTGTGGCAGAGTGCAGGTGGGATCTTCCTTGGTCAAGGGAAGTACACAGTAGATATCCTGAAGAGATTTGGGATGATGGATTGCAAGGTCATGGCCACACCTATGGCATCGAATCTGAAGCTTCTATGTGATGCTTCATCTGAGCCAGTTGATGTCTCTATGTATCGTCAGATGATTGGGTCCTTGATGTACCTGACGAACACAAGACCAGACATTTGCTTTGCTGTGAACACATTGAGCCAGTTCCTGACGGATCTGAGGAGTGTTCACCTGGTTGCTGTAAAGCATGTTCTGAGGTACCTGAAGGGTACAGTGGATTATGGGCTCAAGTATGAAGCAAATCAAAAGTTTAACCTACAGGGTTATGTTGATTCAGATTGGGCTGGCAGTGCTGCAGATAGGAAGAGCACATCTGGGTGCTGCTTCAGTATGGGATCAGGTGTGATCTCTTGGTTTAGCAGGAAGCAGTCCTGCGTAGCACTGAGTACAGTTGAAGCTGAGTATGTTGCAGCCTGTTCAGCTAGTTGTGAGGTAGTATGGCTACGGAAGCTACTGTCTGAGTTATTTGATCTCCCGTTGGAGGCTACTGGTATCTTTTGTGATAACCAAAGTTGTGTGAAGCTATCCGAGAACCCAGTGTTTCATGACAAGTCGAAACACATAGAGATCAAATATCACTATATCAGGGATATGGTGCAGAGAGGAGCTGTGAAGCTCCTGTATGTTGCAACGGACGAGCAGATTGCAGATGTGCTGACGAATCCACTAGCCAGGGTGAATTTCAAGTACTTCAGAGAGAGGCTTGGAATTCTTCAGATCGAGGACACTTCGAGGAAGAAGTGATGGACACATTTGCTGAAGCCATTCCAAGCATGTTGGAAGGAGGATCCTTCACATGGCTGTGGATGTAAGCGCTGGATAATGAGCATCAGGATGATGTTCTGGTTTCTGCTTGGATATGATTAGTTGGATCATTTTTATGTATGTATGTATGCATCATGTTAGATGCTGGATATGATCAGTTGGATCATTTTTATGTATGTATGTACGCATCATGTTGGATGTTGGATATGATCAGTTGGATCATTTGTATGTACGCATCATGTTGGATGCTGGATATGATCATTTGGATCATTTATATGTACGCATCATGTTGGATGCTAGATATGATCAGTTGGATCATGTGTATGTATTTTTGTATATGCATCATGTTGGATGCTTAGACCATGTATTTGTATATGTATCAGATGGATACATTGTATGATCAGGTGGATCATGTATGGTGATATGTATCATGTATTTGTATTTGTATCAGGTGGATACATTGTATGATCAGGAGGATCATGTATGATGATATGTATCAGTTAGATACTTGGTATGCATTAGGTAGATGCATTGTATGATCAGGATGATCATGGATGACGAGCTTCAGGATGTTGCTCTAGATGACATGCAGCAGGATGTTGCAGTGATGATGATCAGGATGATCATGGATGATGAGCTTCAGGATGTTGCTCCAGATGACATGCAGTAGGATGTTGCAGTGATGATGATCAGGATGATCATAGATGACGAGCTTCAAGATGTTGCTCCAGATAACATGCAACAGGATGTTGCAGTGATGATGATCAGGATGATCATGGGTACATCAGGATGATGAATAATGAGTATCAGGTTGATACTCTATGGCCGTGGATCAGGTTGTGCAGATGAGCATGTAATCCGGTGCCCTGGGAGATTTGCAAATAGTCTTTCAAGGTTTTGCCTATGGCATGTAATTCGGTTCCCTGGGATATCTGGCAAATGCTCTTTCGAGGTTTTGCTCTAGGAGGACATGTAATACGGTGCCCTGGGAGATCTGCAGATAATATTTTGAGGTTTTGCCTATGGCATGTAATTCGGTGCCTTGGGATATCTGGCAGATGCTCTTTCGAGGTTTTGTCCTATGGCATATAATTTAGTTCCCGGGGAGATCTGATAGGTTGGGCTGTGTGCCCGTAATCAGTCTTGGGATGCTCTTGCGAGGTTTTGCCATGACCACATGTAATTCGTTGCCCTGGGAGATCCTATAGGTAGAGCTGTGTGCTCGTAACAGCCTGGGATGCTTTTGCAAGGTTTTGTGGTGAGGTCACATGTAATTCGGTGCCCTGGGAGATCCTATAGGTAGAGCTGTGTGCTCGTAACAGCCTGGGATGCTCTTTTGAGGTTTTGTGACACACGTAATCAGTCCTGAGGATTCTTGTCATAACCCGAAATTTCTGAAAAATTTAAAATTTTTATTATAACAATAAATGTTAACTAAATGCGTTCCTGGTCCTGTTTAATTTCAGTAACTAATCATAATCTTGTTAATCAGTTTCTGTTTAATACAATTGTAAATTTTTTTTTTATTTTTTAAAGTGGACTGTTTTCTTTCAAACTGCAAAGGGAGAGCTAGCCATAGCTGACTGGCTTACTTAGCTTACGAGCTAATGCATACTTTGTCTTTTGTTCGCAGGTACACCGGGGAAGTATGGGTCACTGTAATTTTAATCTTTGTAAGTATCAAACTCCTTTCCCTGCACTGTAAAAACTTAAAGAAGATCTATTTACTATGCTGGTTGTCGTGTAATACAGTAAGGTTCTTTTCATGAAAGTTACGCTTGAAATAAAATTGATAGTCTGCCTCGACATGATATCTCTTATCCTGGATAGTATCGTCAGGTTTGCGATGAATTACAAAGTTTCCGTCATATTCATTGCGATATGATCATGACTCTAGTTTAATACTGAAACTATCACTGTAACAAATTGTTTGTATCATGTTTATTGTCGGCATATAGTGACGTTTGCGTTATGTGATATGTTGTCGACTATTACCGGTGATTACTGCTGTGTTCACGTGTTATTAGCATAAGTTGGAAATGTGACGCCTCTAGCGTTGTTCTATTATATTCATCTATAATTCAAAATCCAACGTCTACTTAGTATTATTGTTCAACCTATGTCCTCTAACTGTGCCATGTTTTTAAAACTATGTTCATGGTATGGACCTGTAGGTGAGTTTATATTTAAACATCATAGTAATAGAGTTTGTTATTCTAATTGTTGATTGTTTAACAATAGTATCAAGAGAGTTAAGATAATATGACTTATTAAGTCATGGTGTATCCACCATATAGTTATGGTACTTTTCAATGTCTTAAAGGATGTGGAATTCTCATTGAAAATTTGATTATATCATTGTTTAAATGACTGTAGGTATAATATGATGCGCCCTTGACATTATCGATGACTTGGTTTTTCATATATATATATTACAATGATTGTATAACAATCATAGTATTTTCCATACGTTGGGCAAACTTTATATCCATGCAAATGATTTTTAAATCGGTGAACAATGATTCGAAATGCAACCAAACTATATGATCTCGACCCAAGTTACGTTGATAAATTTCATTGCTACGTGTTTGGCTCTCCTCCATGCATTTGCTGATATATAAGCTAATAATGAAACCCTACCAGGTCATTGTCTTTGCCTTCGGGCTCGGGTTCTAAGGGAGAAACCCTCCATGTCTGAATTTTGTAGTTGGGCATTGTAAAAATACAAAATGCTTTGTGTTGAGCCCAGAATTGGCCCTTTTTGACCATCATTTATCACTGTCCCTTACCTTGTCTCACACCAATTACCTTGGCAATTCAATTTATTGTCCTTATATATTCCCCCAATTTACCAAGGTATGGCCGATTATTGTTTTATTGTATTAATACTTATGATTGTGATGATTTAAGCTGTGCATCTCTTAATTCGTGCTAACATGATGCAAATTATGAAGGTAGTAAGATAAAGGGACTGCAGGAAGATCGGAGCTGAACGAGTCACGGAGGAAGGGACGTCCATTGCTTAAGGAAGGTTCCTTGGGGCTCAATTCGTCAATCAAGGCACAGTCGTGGCAGGACAGCTGTAACATAAAGTTCTATCTTAAGTATGTCGCTGCTCAAATCCAGCTGTGAGCTGGAAGGACCGCCACTCTTGGGACAGTTGATAACTCCTCGTATATTTGGATATTTCAGTTCTGCCACGCATTGTAACAGCTAGATTATTTAGGGCGCCTGAAGATCATAGATCTTCATGGCCGCCCAATTATAGGTTTAGATGTTGCAACTTTATGTATAAATATGTGGTATTACCTCGATCAAGGGGTTGGACAGCAATTAATTAATTCATCTTGTATTAGCAGTCAAGCTGAAACTATGTACTCGTCCTTCTGTTAATATAAAGAGTTGTTTCTGAGTTAAAGAGAGCGTTGTTCAACCAGCGTCTCTGTGTGAAGACTGGGCCCGTCTTCCACAGAGATTGCTGTGTTAATTTAGGATTTCATCTTTCTGTTGTGTGATGATTTGATCTTTCGTTTGTACGCAGCAACAATATTCATTGTGTGGATTTCTCAGTAATTGATTTAATCGTGAGATTGGGAATGGTATCAATAACAGTCGACTGAGTCAGGTTTGTTTTATGTAATTCAATTTCTGTTCACACTGTTGTGCTCATCCTACAGCTGAACGTAATCCCAGAAGCTCCTAGGAATTAGCTTTCCTGTTATGTGTTGATTGATTTATATTTTGCAATTCAGTATCTTAGAACAGTTGCATCAATCTCCTTTATTAAATTCTAGAGTAATGTTCAGGTTATGCTTCATGATTCTCAGCCTGATCTCATTAGACAGTTGATTACTTTAGAATGCAATTGAGTTTTCCTTTCTGCAATCGTTGATTAGATCTGATATTCGTTTTGCTTGATGCATAATAGAAAAGGATTGTAGTACAGCAGTTAGAAGGCAATTGGGATTGCGTAGATTCTTGGGATGAACATAGATGATAGAAGATAAAAGTATTCACTTCTGATGGTTTGTGTTTAAGCATATATTGTGCACTTGTCCTTTGAAATAAAAAGACTTTCTCGGGTTGACAATAAATTTCATACGCTCTGTGTGTTGATATTTAATTATCTGCAATTAGAGTGCTTGACATTTTGGCGCCGTTGCCGGGGAAGGATAAAAATTAAACACTAGTCATTAGTTGTATCTGATAATTGCTTTCAGTCAGTCTTTTGGTTGTTTTTGAAATGATCTGCTTCGCATGAATACGAGGGGGGTAAAACGCGATCACCTCTCGACCCCCAAAACCCCACAAATTACTAACAGTACAGGTGGTTCGGGTCGTGGTCGAGGTCCACCGCTGGGCAGAAGAACATTCATTGACGACCTTGTTGACAAAACTGATTCAGCTGCTAGATCTCGTCAACAGGGGACTCCTATCAAAAGAGGCCCTACTGATCCTGGAGCGTTAGCATCAGGATCTACAGTGGAAGATACAGGAGCAGCGGTGATTTCTGCATATACTCCTGCTAAAGAAGGAACAGCTGATTCGGCTGTTGCAATTAAAGAGTACGCAGTTGTTACAACTGAAGAATACGCAGCTGCTACAACCGAAGAATACGCAGCCGCTACAACCGAACAATACGCAGCTGCTGCAACCGAAGAATACGCAGCTGTTACATCCGAACAATACGCAGCTGTTACAACTGAGGTAAGGGATAAAGGAACAAACGAAGGAGAAGATACAGAAGAAAAGATGAATAACAGACATGAGAATGAAGAGGAAGAAGCAGTGGTACAATACCATCATGAAGATAATTCCCCGCCGGAAACTATGGCTACATTGCAATTCCCAATACATCAGCTCGAGGGGACAGCTCCTATGAAAAACATCTCACCGTCGGTGTTACCCCGCTTCCATGGCAGGGCGGCAGAAGATCCAGACGAATTCCTGTTTGAATTCGATATCCTCTGTCGCAGCTATGATTATGTCACAGATGCTCAAAAGTTGAAGCTTTTTCCTGCCACCCTGAAGGACAATGCATTACGTTGGTTCATGAGCCTTGGGGGAGGAACTGTTGCTAATTGGAACAAGATGAAGCAAGTGTTCCTGGAAAAATATCAAGAATATTGCAACACCAGGGACAAGAGGGAGGAGTTATTCAAAATGGTACAGAAGGAGGACGAAAGCTTGGAAGATTTTGTAGAGAGGTTGCTGTACAATGTGCAGAGAGCTGGACAGACGAACATGGGACTAGATGTGCTTAAGATAATCCTGCTTCGAGGAATCAGGGACGATTGTTTAGACATGCTCAATTTATTAGGAAAAGGGGATATCTCTAAAGAATCTTTTGAGACAATTGTGGAATTATGTAAGAGATATTCCAGGGGATCTTCTAGGCATAATAAGCAGAATAAACGAAATAACCTGGAACGTGATGTCTTCGACAGAACTCAGAAGTCATCCAATGGGGGAGCTACACGTGCAGAGATAGGCAATCTTCTTGAAAACTTTAAAACAGAAATGATGAGCTCTATCTCTTCAGAGATTGACGTCTTGAAGGCCAAGCAAAGACAGGCAGTGGAGGATCTCACACTAGGGGTATTTTGTCCCCGATGTAGAAAGACTCATCCACTGAAAGAATGCCCCCTTGACAAAGTTCAAGTATGTCAATTGTGCGAGCTGAATCATGATATGAAAGAATGCCCCACGCTGCCCCAAGTGAAAGCTGTTCTGCAGGCATCAACTCCAGAGGTGGATTCAGCCTACTTTATTGCACAGAAGAAACCCTGGCAGCCCCGGAATCAAGGTATGTCTCCCGATTCATTTCCATTTTTGAATAATTTGAATAATTGGAATACTAATATGCAAAACGTGAATACACAATTCCCTTCAAATTATGCTCAGTGGAATTCTCCTCAACCTACGATGCAAGGTTATAATTCATGGAGTCCTTGGACACAGCCACCTCATCAACCTACTTCATGGTCTCCTGGATGGAGGAACTTCCATCCTGGGAATCAGTTTCCTCAACCACCTCCACCTCAACAGTTACCGTATCCTCCATATCCTCAATTTCAGCAATATCCTCAATACCTACCTCAGCAGTCGCAGCTGCAGCTGCAAAATAATCCTGTGCCTAACATACCAATACGGCCTCAGCTGCCTGCCCAACCTAACCCTAACCCAAATAATAAAACAGTCCAGCAACTGGAAACTCTCAATATGCCAGCCTACTCTCTCTCCCCTGTACCTTGTAATGACATTCGCTTACGGTCTGGGAAGGTAGTAGAGCGTATAACTTCAGAAAATATTCCACCAACCGTGTATGACAAAGGAGAGAGTTCCCAGCATCCTGTTGAATCGGTTCCTATCATTGAAGATGCTGAGCATCCCTCAGATGGGAGGGCTGAAACATTGAACGATGAAGTGGATAACACGCAGCCCGCCCAGTTGGTAAGGCAACCACCTTACCCTGAGAGATTGATGCTGCCACAAAGGGGGGGGCAACCTCAGTTCAATCTCTTAGGAGAATTGAAGAACCTTTATGTTAAGATTCCCCTCTTACAAGCTCTTCAAGATGTACCTATCTACGCTAGAACTGTTCGAGACCTGTGCACTAAAAGACCGGGAAGGAAACCCAGAGATCCTCCTACTGTTCATGTTATAGGGAATTTATCCGCTTTAATGACTGGAAAAACCCCTGTAACTAAGTATGAGGATCCCGGCAATCCTACTGTCACTGTACACATAGGACAAACGCAGATACCCAACGTACTAGTGGATTTAGGAGCTGCGATCAATGTTATAACGATGGAGACTGTAAAAAAACTCGGATTCACCAATATTAGACCGACCCCTACTATCTTAGAACTGGCAGACAGATCCACTATCAGACCTGAAGGGATTTTGGACGACCTTGTTATTTCAGTAGACTCGTGGGAATACCCTGCCGATTTTCTGGTATTACAGCCAAAATCACAGCTGGGGGGACATCCATTGATTTTAGGGAGACCTTGGTTGGCTACCGCTGATGCTTGCATCAGCTGTCGATCAGGATCTATGACTATATCTGATGGCATGGAAACCAAAAATCTTACCCTGTACCCTCCAGCAAGGCCGAGTCTAGAAACTGAAACCTCCCTTTGGATAGAACAAGAAGAAGAAGAAGATGTTCAGCCATTACTAACAATAGGGAAGGCACTAACTTTCAAAAACGAAACAGAAGACGATGCCATTAATAATTTCATTAGCGAACCTGCTTCTGTAGACAAGGAAGTTTATCAACTTCTGAACAGTACCCTCGGCAAAGAAGAACAAGAACAGCTTACGGAGGAAGCACTAGCCAATGACGCAAATATAATCCCAGTATTGAAAAGCTCGAGAAGTATTTCTATTGAGGTAGAGCCTGGAAGAACTTTGAACATCAATCCTGCTCTCTCCTCAGAAGAACAAAAGCGCTTAACCAATCTCTTGAAGGAACGAAAGGGGGCATTCGCCTGGGAGTATACAGACATGAAGGGTATTCCTTCTAGTCTGTGCACTCATCATATCTATATTAAAAATGACTCCCGGCCTGTATGTCAACCCCAACGACGCATGAACCCCAATCTGAGGGATATAGTGAAGGAAGAAATCCAGAAACTCTTGGAAGCAGGATTCATCTATCCTATTTCAGATAGTGAGTGGGTTTCCCCACTTGTAATTGTACCCAAGAAAAACGGTAAATGGAGAGTCTGTGTCGATTATAGGGAGCTGAACAAGGCTACACAAAAGGATCACTTTCCTCTGCCCTTTATTGACCAGGTACTTGATAACTTATCTGGGAAGAAGTTCTTCTCCTTCCTGGACGGATTCAGTGGGTACAATCAAATCCAGATTGCTCCAGAGGATCAGGATAAGACTACCTTCACCTGCCCTTGGGGAACGTTCGCTTACAGGGTGCTTCCCTTTGGGTTGTGCAATGCACCTGCAACGTTCCAAAGAGCTGTGATTGGCATATTTTCTGAATTGGTAAATGATAGCATGGAAATTTTTATGGATGATTTCACTCCTTATGGCAGGGATTTTGATGAAGCGTTGGAAAATTTGAAGAAGGTTTTAATTCGCTGTGAACAGGCTCGCCTCTCACTGAGCACTGAAAAATGCCACATGATGATGAGTGAGGGGGTGGTATTAGGACATTTCATCTCTACTAACGGTATTCAAGTGGATCCTTCAAAAATTAAGGTGATAAAGAATATACCAACCCCTTCAACTCAGAAAGAGGTGCGAAGTTTTCTGGGACATGCTGGGTATTACAGGAGATTCATAGAAAACTTCTCCAAACTGGCTTCTCCTTTGTTTTCATTGTTAATGAAGGATGTGCAGTTTGCATGGAGTACAGCATGCCAGACAGCATTTGATAAGCTTAAAGAGAAACTGTCCACAGCCCCTATTTTAAGGGGACCTAATTGGACCATACCTTTCCACATTTCTTCAGATGCTTCTGATACCGCCATTGGAGCAGTACTAGGACAGCAGGATGGTCAAGTACCTTATGCTATTTATTATGTGAGTAAAAACTTAGCCCCTGCTGAACTAAATTATACTGTTACTGAAAAAGAATTTCTTGCTATTGTTTATTCTATTAATAAGTTTCGGCATTACATTACTGGGTATCCTACATTTGTGCATACTGATCACTCTGCCATTAAGTATTTAATGAATAAACCTGTCACTAATGCCAGAGTAACCAGGTGGCTTTTATTATTACAAGAATTTGATATTACTATTATAGATAAACCTGGAAAAGAAAATGTTGTTGCTGATTTTTTATCACGATTTACTAACAGTGATGACAGTTCACCTGTTGAGGATGCTTTCCCGGATGAACATTTATTCGCACTCTCAGCTCATTCACCCTGGTATGCAGATGTTGCTAATTATTTGGCTGCAGGGAAACTTCCGCCACATATGTCTAAACGAGAGAAAAGAAAAATTATTCAGCAAAGTGCCAGGTATTGTTGGCTTAAAGGCCATCTCTTTTACACAGGACCTGATCTTGAAATTAGAAGATGTGTAAGGGAAGATGAGATCTTTCATATACTGAAGGCCTGTCACGATGAACCTTGCGGAGGACACTTTGCAGATAAAAGAACAGGACATAAGGCGTTGCGGATGGGCTATTATTGGCCGACACTGTTCAGAGATGCTAAAAAATATGTTCAGTCCTGCGACAGCTGCCAAAGGATGGGCCAACCTAATAAGACAGACCAGATGCCTTTACAGCCCCAAGTGGTACTAGAACCGTTTGATAGATGGGCATTGGACTTTGTTGGTCCTATCAACCCTCCTTCCAAACAGGAGGTTTACATCTTGGTGTGTACAGACTACATGACTAAGTGGGTAGAAGCTGTAGCTTTGGCTAAGGCAAACGACCAGGCGGTGATTGATTTCCTATACAGTGAAGTTTTTACCCGATTTGGAGTACCAAAGGAAGTAGTTACTGATGGCGGACCACAATTTATTTCACATCAATTTGAATCCTTGCTCCGGAAGTATCATGTGCAGCACAAGATAACTTCACCTTATCATCCCCAGGCCAATGGTCAGGTGGAAAGCACTAATAAGGTTATCGAAGCAATCCTTACTAAAACAGTTAAAAGCCATCGAAGGGATTGGGCTGACAGACTTCCAGAAGCACTGTGGGCATATCGCACAACTTGGCGCAATACCACGGGCTTTTCTCCCTATGATCTGGTGTATGGTAAGAGTGCCATCTTTCCAATTGAATTTGAGATCAAGACCCTGAAAACAGCCATTGAAATGAACCTGGATGTAGCAGAAGCTCAGAAAAGAAGATTGAATCAGTTGAATGAACTGGATGAGAAACGATTAGCTGCGGTAGACCAGACTGTGCTACTTCAGCAACAGAGATCTAACTGGCATGACCGATTCATCAAGAAGAAAATCTTCCATGAAGGAGACTGGGCACTACTGTACGACTCTAGATTCAAGAAAGATTTTAAGGGGAAATTACGCACAAGATGGCTGGGTCCATATTTGGTTGACAGGGTATTTGACAACGGCACTGTTCGCCTGATCACCATTGATGAAAACCGTATGCCATTACTTGTTAATGGCCACAGGCTGCGACTGTATCGGAAGCCCATTTCGAAAGATGCATTCATTTCACAGATTGCTGCTGATCCAAACTACCAATTGGCACCAGAGCAGGAACATTTTTCTACCTTTCCCAAATCTTAAAATGAAAATCATATTTGCTGTACATAAATAATTTCTTGCTGTAGCGTATAATTTTCGTTTTCTTTCTTTCTGCATTTGATCTCTTTGCTTGCTGTTGTCTTTTAAGAAAAAAATTTCAGGGAGTGCCAGGAGAATGATCAGTTTGGGGCCCATAATGAAAATCTCTCTGTGCCGTCCTTGTGTTAAAAAAAAAAAAAAAAAAAAAAAAAAAAAAAAAAAAAAAAATTTCCGGCAGCTGCAACATATTTTCCGGCAGCTGCAACATATTTTCCGGCAGCTGCTTTTTCCGGCGACCGTATTCTCCATTTCCCGGGAGCCGTAAATGCCCTTTCCGGCAGCCGTCAATCTTTTTCGACAGCTGCAACTTTAGCGGCTGCAACATCGGCAGCTGCAACATCAGCGGCTGCAACATCGGCAGCTGCAACATCAGCGGCTGCAACATCGGCGGCTGCAACTCCAGTTTCCGCGGCTGCCACCTCATCTTCCACGGCTGCCATCTCATTTTTTCGCAGCTGCCATTTCATTCACCAGCTATGGCCACCTTATCTTCCACGGCTGCCATCTCATTTTCCGCAGCTGCCATCCCATTTACCAGCCACAACCGTATTCTCCATTTCCCGGTAGCCGTAAATTTTTCCCGTCCACCGTCAAATCTTTTCCGATAGCTGCAACTCCGGCAGCTGCAATCCCGGCGGCTGTAATTTCGGCGGCTGCAACATCTTTTTCTCGCAGTCGCCACATCACTTCCCGGCCGCCACCTCATTAACCAAGTCACTTCCACACCACAGCTGTCATTTCTTTCCAGCGGCTGCGACATATTTCCCATATTCGAAAAATCTTTCCCGCCAGCCGTAAGTCTCTTCCGACAGCCGTAATTTTTCCCGGATATTGTGAATCTTTTTCCGGCTGCCACGAATTCTTTCCCGATGGCTGTAACTTCTTTCTTGTCAGCTGCAACAAGCTTTTTCATCGGCCGTGTGATCATTTCTTTGGCAATTTGCAGTGGTAACTCCCGTGTTAACAGAAGGATTGTTTAAACTTGCTAATTATGACGCTGATTCAGCCCAGTCCTGCCGGCGAACTCATCATTTCAACCCGGAGGATGCGACGCCTTGTGTTTTACCGGCGAAGGAAATCAGTGCCTTATCCGAGTCATCATGATTCCACGTCTGATTGTGCACGCGTTCGGCTACACGACGTCACCAACTCCATGCTCCACCAGTTTCCGCAGCCTTCCGACGCACAGTTTTATGAGGTATGGCTTTCATTTATCACGTGACTAAGTATTGATATCATGTAAACGAGATTGGCCGTACCTTCACTCGTACCACCATTTATATCCGATTGAACCTTTCCCTCGTACGACGTAATACTAATAACTGCCACCTTCCCCAATTCGGCATGAAAATTTTAAACTCCTCTCTGCGCTTAACTTTCCGAATTAGTTCATTTGTTCAACGTCTCCGCTCAACGATTCGTGCATTCTCCGCGCTGCAACTTCTATTCTGGATCCTGTACTCTGTCGAAACAGCACTTCTATCTTGCAGCCAGGACCATGGGCATTCCAGTTCGCCATGAACCTTTCAATACCCGGGAACTTAGACGGAATTTGCAGGTTCTGGCCATTTTTCAAGCCGCTGGCTGGGTCGAGTTCTTTGAACGATTGGATGGATTCGACCGGGACGCAGCCCTGCAATTTGCATTGAATCTCACTAAAACACACTCCACGGTGTGGGGGTTGTGTATAGATGTTTCGGAGGTCATTATATCCGAGGTTACAGCTATCCCATTGGTGGGAAAACCTTGGTTTAACCGTCGAGTTCCTGCAACAGCTGCACGGGAACAATTTTTACTTCCGGGGGAGCAAGTTGAAGCATCCAGGAGAGGGATTGCATTGAAGTCACTGCCGCAGCCATGGGACCAGGTCGCTATCTTCCTCAAGAAATACATAACTTGCGAAGGCAGATACCAAACTGTGTACAACTCTGAACTTCCTTTGCTTTCTCATCTCCGTCATGGCATTTTGTTAAATATTCCATTTTATCTATTGCATGATTTGCGCCATATGGCAACATTCGTTCAATCTGCAAAACACCCATTATCCTCCCTCACACACCATGGCCTCATCAAGTTAATTATTATGAGAACCCTGGCCCAACATAATATAACATGGGAGCAATTCATCACCCGGCCACAGCAACCTGTTCCCTTGAGGGTTATTCCATTACAGCAATTACCGGTTCCGCCACAACAGGAGGACCGGAGTTCCTCCAGTGAAGTTGGGGGGAGGGATGAAACGGAAGAAGAACCACAGAGGGCACAGGCAGGACCATCCGGAAGGGATGAAACGGAAGAAGAGCAACAGAGGGCACAGGCAGGGACATCAGGGGTTGACAAAACCACAGAGGAAGAACAGCCCGAGGCACAGGTAGAGCCATTTGAAGTATATGAATCCCCAGCACAAGCAGAACCAGTGGGGGATGACACTGCATCTGAAGGAGAGCGAGGGGAAGCTCAAACAGAGCTGCCAGGGGACAATGTAGATGAAACCCTCGCGGAAAACCTAGATAACAGGGCAGCTCCGACAGCAGAAGGTGAAATTGGAACAGCATCAAAAGCTGCGACAATGGAACCTGAAGATGACGGAGCTAGAGCAATGGAGGACGACATTGAGCTGGTCACAATCGAGTCTTCACCGGAATGGGCAGGAGGAGCAGCTGTGATTGAAGAAGAACAGCATGGGGGGCAGGGAAATGTTCCTTTGACTTCAGTTTTGCCTCCCTATGTTCCAGCTCCACGAGAAGAAACACTACAGAAAGGGAAGTCACAAAAGAAAACGCAGCAGAAAAGGAAGAGGACCACCAATGAGTTTGATTTAGTGGCACCAATTAGAAGGAAGCGAACTCGGTCAATTACAGCAGCAGAGGCAGCTAGAACAAAATGGGCAACCTTAGAGACACAGGTTGAACCCCCAATCCTTACACCAAAGCCGAGGGATGCTCCACAAAGGCCAGTAGAAGAAGAGCCGGGAGTTGAGGGACTCTTGTATGAGAATGCAATGATGAAAGAGGACCTCCAAGCACTTAGAAAGGAGCTGGAAACATGGAAGGAAATCTGCCAAAAGCAGGGTGGAAGAAAGATGTATACATTAATAGAGGCTGCAGACCAAGTGGAGGAAACAGCTTCTGCTGAAGCTGGAGAAAAGGATGAGCGAATACTCTGCCCCACCTGTGGGGAGATCTTTGAGGAAGCAGGTCATAAAATTTTACTTAGCACCTATTCAGCACAACAGCCTGCAGCCACAGAAGGGAAAGCAGTGGAGAAAGAGGATGCTGTAACACAAGAACCAGCACCTTTAAACATCCTTGCTGCAGCTGCTACTTCCCATGATGCAGAAGTCATAGAACGGATGGGAGAAGAACAGGGAGTGGAGGATGCCCTGGAAATTTATAAGGAATGTATGGCAATTCCAAAATGCTCCCACAACATAGAAATCATAGAACAAATGGGAGAAGAACGGGAGATGAAGAATGCTCTGGAGCTCATAAAAGAGTATGGCGAGACCCCAGAGTGTTCTCATGACACAGAAATCATGGAGCCAAAGGATACCCTGGAGGATAGTGAAGAATTTTGTGCTGTAACCCCAGAACGTTCCCAGGACACAATAATTTTAGAAGGGGAAATGGAAATGCAGGACAGTGACAAGTTGAAACAGGACGCTGCAACACAAGAACCAGCAATCCTGAAATTGACCGTCCAACCGACTGAGCAGATAGAAGAAAAAGCTGGGACAGAGGATATTCTGGCATTCAACGATGAACTCTGGGTGGTGACCCCAGAAAGCTCTCATGATACAGAACTCATGGAAGAGAAGCTGCAGCAAAATAAAGATGAAGATGTAAGCCAGGATGTTGTCACACAAGAACCAACATCCTTGGATGCTGCAGCAAGAATCCCTGAACTGCAGTTGGAGGATAACCCGGGAGTAGAGATCATTCCTGATATACAATGGAGTGATGATGAACAGGTACAGACACCCTGCTCAGGTGACACTGAAATCTTGGAGGAGGAGCTGCAAATCGAAAAGGATATCCAATCCCAGCAGCCAATTGACAAAGAAGACACTGTTACACAAGAACCAGTGTCTCCAAAAGCAATAAAGGCAGCTGCTGAAGAAGGTTTAAGGGATGTTGCTGTTACACAAGAACCAGCAACTCCCTTGATAAGATTAGATGCGCTGGAAGACACTGTCCCACAAGAACCAGTGCTTCCACCTCCTACAGGTATTATTGAATTGGATTTAGATTGAGTGTGTCTTTTCAACTTCCCCAGGCAAAGCATAAGAGAACTGCAGATATTAGCAAGTAGTGGGGGAAGGGGAACAGTAAAGTTGGGAACTGCTGGGTTGCTCACAGAAATTTTTCAAAGGGATAGAAGGGATGCCTGATTTATCTACATTCTTTCCTCTTGCCTGGACAAGGTTCAGTACAATATTCAGCTGCAGGTTGTTGCATGAGGACATGCAACAGGATAGTTGGGGGGAGATGTTGAGCCCAGAATTGGCCCTTTTTGACCATCATTTATCACTGTCCCTTACCTTGTCTCACACCAATTACCTTGGCAATTCAATTTATTGTCCTTATATATTCCCCCAATTTACCAAGGTATGGCCGATTATTGTTTTATTGTATTAATACTTATGATTGTGATGATTTAAGCTGTGCATCTCTTAATTCGTGCTAACATGATGCAAATTATGAAGGTAGTAAGATAAAGGGACTGCAGGAAGATCGGAGCTGAACGAGTCACGGAGGAAGGGACGTCCATTGCTTAAGGAAGGTTCCTTGGGGCTCAATTCGTCAATCAAGGCACAGTCGTGGCAGGACAGCTGTAACATAAAGTTCTATCTTAAGTATGTCGCTGCTCAAATCCAGCTGTGAGCTGGAAGGACCGCCACTCTTGGGACAGTTGATAACTCCTCGTATATTTGGATATTTCAGTTCTGCCACGCATTGTAACAGCTAGATTATTTAGGGCGCCTGAAGATCATAGATCTTCATGGCCGCCCAATTATAGGTTTAGATGTTGCAACTTTATGTATAAATATGTGGTATTACCTCGATCAAGGGGTTGGACAGCAATTAATTAATTCATCTTGTATTAGCAGTCAAGCTGAAACTATGTACTCGTCCTTCTGTTAATATAAAGAGTTGTTTCTGAGTTAAAGAGAGCGTTGTTCAACCAGCGTCTCTGTGTGAAGACTGGGCCCGTCTTCCACAGAGATTGCTGTGTTAATTTAGGATTTCATCTTTCTGTTGTGTGATGATTTGATCTTTCGTTTGTACGCAGCAGCAATATTCATTGTGTGGATTTCTCAGTAATTGATTTAATCGTGAGATTGGGAATGGTATCAATAACAGTCGACTGAGTCAGGTTTGTTTTATGTAATTCAATTTCTGTTCACACTGTTGTGCTCATCCTACAGCTGAACGTAATCCCAGAAGCTCCTAGGAATTAGCTTTCCTGTTATGTGTTGATTGATTTATATTTTGCAATTCAGTATCTTAGAACAGTTGCATCAATCTCCTTTATTAAATTCTAGAGTAATGTTCAGGTTATGCTTCATGATTCTCAGCCTGATCTCATTAGACAGTTGATTACTTTAGAATGCAATTGAGTTTTCCTTTCTGCAATCGTTGATTAGATCTGATATTCGTTTTGCTTGATGCATAATAGAAAAGGATTGTAGTACAGCAGTTAGAAGGCAATTGGGATTGCGTAGATTCTTGGGATGAACATAGATGATAGAAGATAAAAGTATTCACTTCTGATGGTTTGTGTTTAAGCATATATTGTGCACTTGTCCTTTGAAATAAAAAGACTTTCTCGGGTTGACAATAAATTTCATACGCTCTGTGTGTTGATATTTAATTATCTGCAATTAGAGTGCTTGACACTTTGGTTCTGGTTTCGTTGTTTCATTCTGTGGTAGGATAGAAGTCCTCGGCTCTGCTAATGGCGTCTACTTCAGTTTCCTTTGTATACTGGTCTCGTTGTTTCACCATTTTAGAGTCACCTGCTACTTACAGCTTTCCACTGTCGCTGGTGTGAGTATGATGCAGGGTTTCGCTACATTTTTATCCATGAGATGATTGTGTATAGGGTTTGGAAATGTGCTCCCTGACTGGTTCGTTCACATCTTAAGGGTTTTGTCTTGACTGTTGCCTTTCGTGACTGTCAATAGTGAGATATTGGAAGTTCCCTTGCTCATCTAACTGTCGAATGAAATGGGGTTTCGCTACGTGTTTCCACTGGTGGCTACCAGGTTGTCCACGGGTTACTTCCTCCATGGCTCTGGTAAGATAATGGGTTCCCAGTTTTGGTTTTGCACAGATTGTTTAGATTTATATTAGTATTAACTACTCTCGGCATTCAATAATGTGATTAATATCTCTCGGCATTCGTTAATGTGCAGGTCACGCGGTTCTGAAGGTGCACAGGGCTTCATTTCCAGCGCTGGCTCCTCCGGGTAAGCCTGGTTATCCACGGCTGTCTCTCTCTTTGTTGGTTTTGTTGTGCTAGGGTTGAGTTTGGAGGGGAACTCCTGTATAATGGGATCATTGCTCTTGTGACATGGGTACAGTCACCTGTATAATTGTTTTGTTTATAATAGAAAAGGGTTTGATACCCAGTCGTGTTATGAAGAACCATATACGGCTCAGACTGTATGAGGCCAGGGGATTATTACTGTTGTTTTGTTTTCTATAAGTAGGGTTTTTACCCACGCTGTATAAGTTAATAGTTGAGGTAATATGGGGCCTGTCATGGCCGTGTATCATTCAGTGTTTTTGTTAAATGAATAGAGTGTTTTTTAAAAAAAATCTATAAAGACTGTTTTGCGTTCTCCGATACCTGCACGAGATGATAACTCTACTGTAGGGAATTCATGTATCTGTATCTCTGCGTTTTCTTGGTTTCTTTTGAATGTTTAATAAACGAAATGTTGATATTACTACCATTATTGTAATGGTTAAATAATATAGGGTTAACCCTGACAAGTTGGGGTTCTGTTCCTGATTCAAAACATATATATGGAAATGTTGAATTCGGTGGTGACTGGAAACGAGTTGTGAAATTTTGTTTTGGTTTTTGCATAAATATTTAATATAACTGTGGATAAAATTATATACATAAACTATGTATAAAACCTCCTGTAGGTTCTGTCTGTCATATAAGGCATTTCTTTTCTTTTGTTTTCAGTCTGCCGAATTAATGTGATCAGGCTACGGCCGTGTTAGGTTGTAGTCTACTCTTAATGAGAAATATTTATAATGAAATAAATATTACTACAGCGAAATAAATACGAGGGTTGGTAACAGCCAATAATGGTGGCGTTCGTTGATAGTTTCTCTACGTCTTAAGGTGTTTGTCTAAAGGTAGGCAAATTCCTACCACAGTGCTTGTGTATTACATGTAATATGAGTTCGATAACGAACAGTAATCTATGCCTATGATTTGGTTAAAGAAACATTGAAGTCTTTTGAGACTTGGCTTCGAGCCATTCAATACGTTTGTCCTGTTTTAAACAACTCTGTCAACTCTGTTGTGACAATATGGCTATTAAATTATAGCATTAGGCTTTTTAAAAAGAATAACAATCTACAGTTTATGTGTTTGTATTTAACTACTATTTTTATTGAATGAGATTGCATGAAAAGTTTTTAAACCATGATACATTTTTGCAGCCACACCCTTTAGATAATTGATAGCAGTCAAGGATGTTCTGAGTAAAATAAATAAAATGACATGAGTTTTGTTCTCCTTAGCTCGATACAAAGAATGACCTGTATCTATAGTTGACTGAAATATGAAACAGATATATATATACAGGTATATTGCTCTAATAGAAACTATTCCTGTACATTTCTCTAATAGGAAATATCTCACAGTAAATCTAAGATTTATCTATGTTTGTTCTTATGATTGTTTTAATAAATATAATTCTGGAATAACTACTGTTTAATATTCTGTCTATTATTTAACTATTAATAGAAATTCTAGAAATAAATAATCATGATATTTGATTTCTGTAACAGTAACAAATATATTCTGCATAGGATAATTACTCCTTTTAAGTGATAATAGGAATTACCGAAACACTGATCTACTGAAAATAAACACTGTTCAAAACACAGTTGAGATAGTCCATTCTACATTTAATTTATTAAATAAACAACAGGAAGAGTGGCAGAACCTGTTTCTATGGCAGACAATAACAGCGATGGGAGGCTGTTCCTCCCTACCAATTCCTGGAGAGTGCCCAGACAGCACTTCTCAGGACCCCCGAGCTTGCTCTGGTCTAACTGGATGGAACTAGGTACAGCCAACAATTCCCTCAGCCCAAACAGCTATACTGGAACCAAGTTACTGCAACTTCCTGACTCAAAACACTTCCTTACTGTTTTCCCACTTCCTCAATGGGACTCCTGAATAGCATTCACCTGAATGTATTCTCCCTCTAGAACAAATGCTGAACCCCCAGCTCAGTTCATTGAGTAGTATTTAAAAGATTGCCTAGGTCTTAGTTGGGCTAACTGTCATTAATGAGCCACCTGCTCAGATTCCACTTTCTTGGGGAATCATGACCCCAAAATATAGGGAAGTTGCCACCTGCAACTCAGGAAGTGTTTGAGGATGCTGCCACTTGTCTTTTGTCCTTCCACCTAATTCCATCCACCAGTTAGACCAGTAACCTCTTTTAACAGCTCTCCCATGCTGTTGTCTCCATAATTTATTTATTAATAATAATTATTCAGAATTTACATTCCATTTCTGGAGACTCTGCTGAGTCATCCATTCCTACTTAGCATTAAATTTAACATAATGTCTCAGGAATATTAAAAATAATTACATTATTTTAATAAAATTGGGGTATGTGACATACACACCCCCTTAAAATGTAACATCGTCCTCGATGTTACTTATTCTTCTTCTTCAGCCACCTGCTGGAATAGATGGGGATATGCTTCCCGCATCTTACTTTCCAGCTCCCAGGTAGTTTCTTCAGGACTAAGGTGCTTCCATTGCACCTTCACTTGTCCAATTATGCGGTTCCGCAGAGTAATTTCCCTCCTCCCGAGGATACAATCCGGTTCCACCAGAACTTCCCCTTCTGGTTCTACCTGTACAATGTTCCAATCAATAACATGAGTAGCATCATGAACATATTTTTTTAAAATAGAGATATGAAAAACATTGTGTACTTTTAAATTTGGTGGTAATGCTAACTGATAAGCAACTTGACCGATTCTAGATAAAATTTCAAACGGACCACAGTAACGTGGTGCTAATTTTGCACAACTTCCTAATCTTAGGGAGCTCTTCTTTGGCCTTACCTTGATGAACACATGTTCACCTACCTGGAACTCTTTAGGAGTTCCTTTCAAATCCGCTTGACTCTTTTGCCGATCCTGGGCAATCTTCAAGTTTTCCTGCACTTGTTTCACAATCTGCTCCATTTCTTTCAATAAATCAGGTCCTAACACTAATCTATCTACTGGATTACTCCAAGAGATAGGAGTGTTGCATTTTCGTCCATACAAAATCTCAAAAGGACTAAACTTAGCTGATGATTGATAGCTATTATTGTATGCAAATTTGGCTAAGTGTAAATAATCCTCCCACTTACCTGGTTGATCTTTAACATAGATCCTTAACAGATCTTCTAATACCTGATTAACTCTTTCAGTTTGTCCGTCCGTCTGAGGATGGAAAGAGGTGCTGAAATTCAAAGTGGTGTTTAATCCTTTGAACAAGGACCTCCAAAAATTTCCTGTGAATTTAGGATCCCTGTCTGATATAATAACTTTTGGAATACCGTGTAACCGAAAAATCTGTTTTAAAAAGATATCTGCTATGTTTGCAGCCTTGTATGTGGTTTTAACAGGAATAAAGTGTGCTGATTTACTTAATTTGTCTACCACTACCATAATCGAATCATTCTGATGTTGATTTTTGGGTAAACCCGTAATGAAATCCAGGCTGATTATTTCCCATTTCCAGCTAGGAATAGGTAAAGGTTGCAGCAATCCAGCTAGATGTTGGTGTTCTGTTTTTACTTGTTGGCAGTCCAAACACCTAGCTAAATACTCAGCTGTTTCAGATTTCATGTTAGGCCAAAAATATTCTTTTCTCAACATGGTGACGGTCTTTTGATAGCCTGGATGCCCGGAGTAAGGGGTTTTATGAATTTCGTCTAAAATTAACAGCTTAACTTTAGGTGCATTAGGAATATACAGTCTATCTTTAAACAATAAAAATCCGTTTTCGTTTAAACTATACCCTTTTATCAAACTTCCTGTGGGTTGTTCTTTGGCTGCAATTTGTAAATGCTGATAATTTTCGTCTAATTTTATCCCTTCAGCCAGCTGTTCATTTAAGTCAGAGGTATAAGTGCTGCTAGCTGATATAAAATTTAGTTTTGCATTTCTGCTCAAGGCATCAGCCACCTTATTTTCCTTCCCTTTTATGTGTTGGATTTCAAAATCGTATTCACTTAGGAATGCCAGCCACCTGGCTTGTCTTGCATTTAGATTTGGCTGATCTAAAAGGTATTTCAGACCTTTATTATCTGTTAGTAAAGTGAATTTTCTGCCTATTAGGTGGTGTCGCCACATCTTTAAAGCATGAATTACAGCAGCTAATTCTAGGTCATAAGTGGCATAGTTCTTTTCATGGATTTTCAGCTTCCTAGATTCGTAAGAAATGACATGTCCTTCTTGAGTCAGCACTCCGCCTAAACCATCATTACAAGCGTCGGTGCAAACTACGAAATCTTTATTTGGGTCCGCTATTCTAAGAATAGGTGCAGTTGTCAATAAGGTCTTAAGTTTCTTGAAACTTTCTTCACACTTCGCATTCCAATCAAACTTCTTGCCTTTCTTTTGCAAAGAAGTGATTGGGTTGGCTATTTTTGAAAAGCCTTCAATAAACCTCCGGTAGTAACCGGTAATCCCCATGAAAGATCTAACGTCCGTCACATCTTTAGGTACTGGCCATTCTTCAATCGCCCGAATCTTTTCAGGATCAACTGATATCCCTTCCTTAGTGACTACATGTCCTAAGTACTGGATTTCGTCTTTGAAGAAGTCACACTTACTGAATTTCGCAAAGAGCTGTTGTTCTCTCATTTCTTGTAAGACTATACGTAAGTGTTCTTTATGCTCCTCCTCACTCTTAGAGTAGACTAAAATGTCGTCGATAAATACGACAACAAATTTATCTAAGTACTTATGCATTATGTTGTTCATTAAGCACATGAAAACAGCTGGGGCATTAGTAAGCCCAAATGGCATTACAACAAATTCGTAATGTTCGTACCTTGTTCTAAAGGCTGTTTTGAAAATGTCTTCCTCTTTAATTCTCACCTGATGATAACCCGATCTCAGATCGATCTTGGAGAATACCGTAGCTCCACGTAGCTGATCAAACAGATCATCAATATGAGGTAACGGATACCTGTTTTTGATTGTCATCTTGTTTAGTTGACGATAATCTATGCAAAGTCGCATAGTTCCGTCCTTCTTTTTAACGAAAATCACTGGTGCTCCCCAAGGGGATACACTGGGTCGAATATAGTTCTTGTCTATTAACTCCTTTAACTGAGTTTTCAACTCGTTAAGCTCCAAGATATTCATACGATACGGGGCTTTTGAACTGGGAACAGCACCTGGTACCAGCTCAATTGTAAAGTCTAGCTCCCTCTTGGGAGGCAATTCTGGGATTTCCTCAGGAAAAACGTCAATAAATTCATTGACTACAGGGATGTTCTCTACTGTTTTCTGGCTGCTTTCAGACTTATCTGTCTCATCTGTAATAGTTACAGCATAGGTCTTGCACCCTTTTCTGACTGCTCTTTTAAGTTGTAAGGCAGAAATCTGCCTAACTACTGTTTTCCTAGGGATACCCCTGACAGTTACAGGCTGTCCACTACTGTTTACACACCTAAAAGTTTTGTCAAAACAGTTTAAAATGACCCTATGTTGTTCCAACCAGTCCATTCCGATAAGTATGTCATAAGAGCCAAGTGGTAAGATGTTCAGTTTAACTGTTGTTCTAAAATCATTCATGTTTAAGATGCAGTCTTTTACATAACAATTTACTTTCCTCTTTGCCCCAGTAGCTAATTGTACAGACCAAGAATTATCAAATCTTTCAACAGTCAGTTTACATTTTTCTACCAGCTGAGGTGAAATATAACTAAGACTAGCACCTGGATCTATTAAAATAGTAACAGGGGTTTTGTTAATCATACCTCCTACTTCCACCATGGAAGTTTGGTAGTCAGCCTGGCGGTTTTCCAACGCTGCATTGATTCGGGGCATAGTTCCTGCAAAATCCCCAACTGTCATTTCATCTTGAACAGTATGAATGTTGCTGATTTGTTTCTTTCTGTTTGGGCAGACTGAAGCATAATGTGGCCCATTACACTCCCAACACTTGACAGGTTCCTTTCGCTCAAAATTTTTGGTGTAGTTTCCATGATCATTAGGAGTCTCCTTGCTGTTTTTGTAATTGTTTGAATGGCTGACAGCTCCGTTTTTGTTTCCCTGGAAGCTTTTACCATTGAAGTGGTTTCCGTTTTTGCCATTCTTGAAACCTTTTTGAGAGGCAAATTCCTTTTTCTTGTACTCCATCTGATTGCTGTTCTTTTTGGCTTTCCAGCTGGCTATTCCCTCTTTCTTTTTATTCTGTTCATAACAGAAATTGGCCTTGTGCATAGCTTCTTCTAGTGTCTTGGGGTTGTCATATTCAATTCTGTCCTTGATATGATAGGGCAGACAACTAAGAAACCGCTGTATTTTTGGTTTCTCTTCAACAAAATACGGTACATACTGCAACAGACTTAAGAATTTACTGTTTAAGTCCTTCATCGTCATAGATCCGAGCTTTAGTTCATAAAATTCCTTAGCTCTCTCCTCATAATACTGTTCGGACAGGAATTTCTTCTTGAAGTATCTTTTAAAGGTACTCCAATTAACTTCTCTTTCTTTAATCCCTTTGACCCTTTTCAGGTCTTGCCACCATATGTTCGCCTTTCCCGAGAGGTTGTAGATGGCCATTCGTGCCTTCAGCTGATTTGAATAGTTATAGATTTGAAAATATTTTCTCATCCCGGATAACCAGGATTCTGCCTCTTCTCCAGTTTCAGATTCTCCATTGAAGGTTGGGGGCTTTATCTTCTTAAACTCCCCGGAAATCTCTTCATAAGGTCTGTACTTTTTCCTTCGGTTGTGCAGCTCAGTTTCACTGCTGTCACTGCTTGTGTGATAACTGGGTTGTCCCTTTCTTTCTTCAAATGAGGAACTGCTGTCGGACTTAGCTGGTTTTGTCCTTTTTGACCCTTTTTGATGACTCACTTCTTCTGAGTCAGCTCGTTTTCTCCTTCCTTCTGTCTGAAATTTTTCTATCAATAGCTGATTTAACTGTTCCTGAGTCTTTAAAATTCTTTCATTATCCTTCTTGACTGTTTCCATCTTTGTCTTTAATCCTCTTATGGTCTGCATCAGCTCAGTGGTGTGAGCCATTACTTCTTCTGTCTCAGGTTCTCTTGACATCTGTCTTGTCACTGCATTTGGAGATTCCTCCTCAGTGTATTCTCCCAGTTTTTCCATACCTGTCTGAAAAATTCAGAAAAAGGAAATTTTCTGTTCTGTTCATGAAACCGAAACATATGTTAGTACTTTATATATATAAATTTTTTTTTCTTTTATGGTCACTGTTTTTGCGGAAGTTAGTGGAGTCACCTCCAAGCCTAGTGTCTGAACCATGCTCGGATACCACATGTCATAACCCGAAATTTCTGAAAAATTTAAAATTTTTATTATAACAATAAATGTTAACTAAATGCGTTCCTGGTCCTGTTTAATTTCAGTAACTAATCATAATCTTGTTAATCAGTTTCTGTTTAATACAATTGTAATTTTTTTTTTTTTTTTTTTTAAAGTGGACTGTTTTCTTTCAAACTGCAAAGGGAGAGCTAGCCATAGCTGACTGGCTTACTTAGCTTACGAGCTAATGCATACTTTGTCTTTTGTTCGCAGGTACACCGGGGAAGTATGGGTCACTGTAATTTTAATCTTTGTAAGTATCAAACTCCTTTCCCTGCACTGTAAAAACTTAAAGAAGATCTATTTACTATGCTGGTTGTCGTGTAATACAGTAAGGTTCTTTTCATGAAAGTTACGCTTGAAATAAAATTGATAGTCTGCCTCGACATGATATCTCTTATCCTGGATAGTATCGTCAGGTTTGCGATGAATTACAAAGTTTCCGTCATATTCATTGCGATATGATCATGACTCTAGTTTAATACTGAAACTATCACTGTAACAAATTGTTTGTATCATGTTTATTGTTGGCATATAGTGACGTTTGCGTTATGTGATATGTTGTCGACTATTACCGGTGATTACTGCTGTGTTCACGCGTTATTAGCATAAGTTGGAAATGTGACGCCTCTAGCGTTGTTCTATTATATTCATCTATAATTCAAAATCCAACGTCTACTTAGTATTATTGTTCAACCTATGTCCTCTAACTGTGCCATGTTTTTAAAACTATGTTCATGGTATGGACCTGTAGGTGAGTTTATATTTAAACATCATAGTAATAGAGTTTGTTATTCTAATTGTTGATTGTTTAACAATAGTATCAAGAGAGTTAAGATAATATGACTTATTAAGTCATGGTGTATCCACCATATAGTTATGGTACTTTTCAATGTCTTAAAGGATGTGGAATTCTCATTGAAAATTTGATTATATCATTATTTAAATGACTGTAGGTATAATATGATGCGCCCTTGACATTATCGATGACTTGGTTTTTCATATATATATATTACAATGATTGTATAACAATCATAGTATTTTCCATACGTTGGGCAAACTTTATATCCATGCAAATGATTTTTAAATCGGTGAACAATGATTCGAAATGCAACCAAACTATATGATCTCGACCCAAGTTACGTTGATATCATTGCTACGTGTTTGGCTCTCCTCCATGCATTTGGTGATATATAAGCTAATAATGAAACCCTACCAGGTCATTGTCTTTGCCTTCGGGCTCGGGTTCTAAGGGAGAAACCCTCCATGTCTGAATTTTGTAGTTGGGCACTGTAAAAATACAAAATGCTTTGGTTCTGGTTTCGTTGTTTCATTCTGTGGTAGGATAGAAGTCCTCGGCTCTGCTAATGGCGTCTACTTCAGTTTCCTTTGTATACTGGTCTCGTTGTTTCACCATTTTAGAGTCACCTGCTACTTACAGCTTTCCACTGTCGCTGGTGTGAGTATGATGCAGGGTTTCGCTACATTTTTATCCATGAGATGATTGTGTATAGGGTTTGGAAATGTGCTCCCCGACTGGTTCGTTCACAGCTTAAGGGTTTTGTCTTGACTGTTGCCTGTCGTGAATGTCAATAGTGAGATATTGGAAGTTCCCTTGCTCATCTAACTGTTGAATGAAATGGGGTTTCGCTACGTGTTTCCACTGGTGGCTACCAGGTTGTCCACGGGTTACTTCCTCCATGGCTCTGGTAAGATAATGGGTTCCCAGTTTTGGTTTTGCACAGATTGTTTAGATTTATATTAGTATTAACTACTCTCGGCATTCAATAATGTGATTAATATCTCTCGGCATTCGTTAATGTGCAGGTCACGCGGTTCTGAAGGTGCACAGGGATTCATTTCCAGCGCTGGCTCCTCCGGGTAAGCCTGGTTATCCACGGCTGTCTCTCTCTTTGTTGGTTTTGTTGTGCTAGGGTTGAGTTTGGAGGGGAACTCCTGTATAATGGGATCATTGCTCTTGTGACATGGGTACAGTCACCTGTATAATTGTTTTGTTTATAATAGAAAAGGGTTTGATACCCAGTCGTGTTATGAAGAACCATATACGGCTCAGACTGTATGAGGCCAGGGGATTATTACTGTTGTTTTGTTTTCTATAAGTAGGGTTTTTACCCACGCTGTATAAGTTAATAGTTGAGGTAATATGGGGCCTGTCATGGCCGTGTATCATTCAGTGTTTTTGTTAAATGAATAGAGTGTTTTTTTAAAAAAATCTATAAAGACTGTTTTGCGTTCTCCGATACCTGCACGAGATGATAACTCTACTGTAGGGAATTCATGTATCTGTATCTCTGCGTTTTCTTGGTTTCTTTTGAATGTTTAATAAACGAAATGTTGATATTACTACCATTATTGTAATGGTTAAATAATATAGGGTTAACCCTGACAAGTTGGGGTTCTGTTCCTGATTCAAAACATATATATGGAAATGTTGAATTCGGTGGTGACTGGAAACGAGTTGTGAAATTTTGTTTTGGTTTTTGCATAAATATTTAATATAACTGTGGATAAAATTATATACATAAACTATGTATAAAACCTCCTGTAGGTTCTGTCTGTCATATAAGGCATTTCTTTTCTTTTGTTTTCAGTCTGCCGAATTAATGTGATCAGGCTACGGCCGTGTTAGGTTGTAGTCTACTCTTAATGAGAAATATTTATAATGAAATAAATATTACTACAGCGAAATAAATACGAGGGTTGGTAACAGCCAATAATGGTGGCGTTCGTTGATAGTTTCTCTACGTCTTAAGGTGTTTGTCTAAAGGTAGGCAAATTCCTACCACAGTGCTTGTGTATTACATGTAATATGAGTTCGATAACGAACAGTAATCTATGCCTATGATTTGGTTAAAGAAACATTGAAGTCTTTTGAGACTTGGCTTCGAGCCATTCAATACGTTTGTCCCGTTTTAAACAACTCTGTCAACTCTGTTGTGACAATATGGCTATTAAATTATAGCATTAGGCTTTTTAAAAAGAATAACAATCTACAGTTTATGTGTTTGTATTTAACTACTATTTTTATTGAATGAGATTGCATGAAAAGTTTTTAAACCATGATACATTTTTGCAGCCACACCCTTTAGATAATTGATAGCAGTCAAGGATGTTCTGAGTAAAATAAATAAAATGACATGAGTTTTGTTCTCCTTAGCTCGATACAAAGAATGACCTGTATCTATAGTTGACTGAAATATGAAACAGATATATATATACAGGTATATTGCTCTAATAGAAACTATTCCTGTACATTTCTCTAATAGGAAATATCTCACAGTAAATCTAAGATTTATCTATGTTTGTTCTTATGATTGTTTTAATAAATATAATTCTGGAATAACTACTGTTTAATATTCTGTCTATTATTTAACTATTAATAGAAATTCTAGAAATAAATAATCATGATATTTGATTTCTGTAACAGTAACAAATATATTCTGCATAGGATAATTACTCCTTTTAAGTGATAATAGGAATTACCGAAACACTGATCTACTGAAAATAAACACTGTTCAAAACACAGTTGAGATAGTCCATTCTACATTTAATTTATTAAATAAACAACAGGAAGAGTGGCAGAACCTGTTTCTATGGCAGACAATAACAGCGATGGGAGGCTGTTCCTCCCTACCAATTCCTGGAGAGTGCCCAGACAGCACTTCTCAGGACCCCCGAGCTTGCTCTGGTCTAACTGGATGGAACTAGGTACAGCCAACAATTCCCTCAGCCCAAACAGCTATACTGGAACCAAGTTACTGCAACTTCCTGACTCAAAACACTTCCTTACTGTTTTCCCACTTCCTCAATGGGACTCCTGAATAGCATTCACCTGAATGTATTCTCCCTCTAGAACAAATGCTGAACCCCCAGCTCAGTTCATTGAGTAGTATTTAAAAGATTGCCTAGGTCTTAGTTGGGCTAACTGTCATTAATGAGCCACCTGCTCAGATTCCACTTTCTTGGGGACTCATGACCCCAAAATATAGGGAAGTTGCCACCTGCAACTCAGGAAGTGTTTGAGGATGCTGCCACTTGTCTTTTGTCCTTCCACCTAATTCCATCAACCAGTTAGACCAGTAACCTCTTTTAACAGCTCTCCCATGCTGTTGTCTCCATAATTTATTTATTAATAATAATTATTCAGAATTTACATTCCATTTCTGGAGACTCTGCTGAGTCATCCATTCCTACTTAGCATTAAATTTAACATAATGTCTCAGGAATATTAAAAATAATTACATTATTTTAATAAAATTGGGGTATGTGACAATTCTACAGTATGGCCAGTGATGATGAAGACCTGCAGGTGGTGGGCCTACATCCAGTATGAAAAAGGACTGGCTCTGTAGAACTTCCTATGACGAGTAGAGTCAGAGATTGGTTGAGATAGCAGCAGCAGTGACGATGATGATGACGATGCATCGATGACGATGATCCAGAGAAGAAGACTTGTCTAGCAGATCTGTGTCGAGAAATACCTTCCTAGTTAAGAGGGAGTGTTGATGTATATGTAACTTCGGAATGTATTTCATCTGTGTATTTTATATATATTTATTGTACCTTTATAAGAGATGTGTTATTCCTCTATAAGGAAGTGTCGTCATGTGGATTGACAAGTGTCGCAAGTGTGTGTACTTGCCGACGGGTTATTAGACCACCATGTGGGGTCGGCCCGGAATTATATATAATATAATGTGGATGTATCTAACTAGACAAGTCGGCCCCATAAGGTCACTGGGAAAAAAGGTGAGTATAAATAGAGATAGGAGATCTCTATTTTACTCACTCTGAAAAGTAACTCACTCTCACTCTCAAAAGTGGTGCACTAGTGAGGAAGAGGAGGATCATCTGCTAGGAGACTATCTCAGTGTTATTTGGTTGTATTTTTGGTTGAGACATTGCTCTCTCTATCTCTGAGGAAGTTGTGAGGTTTTTCACCTTAGGGTTTTCCCCACAGAAACTCTGTGTCTCTTGTCTCTTATGCTTTTGATTCTTGTGATGCTTGTCATATTATGATTGTCATGCATTGATATATTGTATATGTTATTCTCTCAGCAAATATCCTAGAGTATAATGAATTAATGCTCAAAATTTAACATATGGAGACCATGTGCACCGTAGAAACATGATTAGGGGGGGTCCGTTGTTGGAAAAACGCCCATGAGAGATGAATCTTTCAATAGGCCAACCCCTACACTCTCATACTATTTTGACATTTGTCCAATGGAAGGAACGTGGTCACCAGGATGAGTAGTGGCATATGGTGTACAAAAGTCTAATTGGTCGATAGTAACAATTTGTCCTTGGTGGGGGAATTGTACTATGCAGAAGACTGAAGAGGCTACCACTTGCATGGTGTAAAACCAATTGCGACCAAGCAAGAGATTATAATCTATCGGGGCCGAGACCACTTCCACGTTAATGGTTACGGTCTTTCTGCCCAACTCAACTGCAAGAGCTTGTAAGAGCCCATGAGGTTGAAAGCCACGCCCGTCGAATGCTTTCAACATGGTAGGAGAACGATTCAATTCGGGGGAGCCAATGGCTCTCCAACAGGCGATCGACATGACAGAAGTGGAGGCACCTTCATCTAGAAGGTTACGATGGACAATCTTCCCAGCAATGTTTGCAAAAACTTGGAATGCGAGCTGATGTGAGAGCCTCGACTTAAAGTTGTCAAGCCGGAACATGATGGTATTCGAGGAATCCGGGTCAACTGCACCGATCGCCGCAAGGAGAGTTTTGCGTTGATTAGGACAATTCGGCAAAACTTCTAGGGTAGACATGGCGTAAGGAGCCTGTGCCAAGTCTTCCACGATATTGTAATTTTGAGCCGCCTGAGCGTTAGGATTGAAAACAACTTTTCGAATCGTGCTTTTAGGCAGTCGCAATATCGAATCCAAGGATGGCTTCTCAATGGTGAGAGAAGTTGATGGTACAATGACATCAGTCAAAGAGTCGAAAGCTTTTTCAGTATTACTTCCAGTGGATTCCTTCGAAGGGACTAGTTCGTAATATCGTGAGCGAGTGTTCAAATTGATCGTCTTGTTACGCAGCATGAGAACATGCGCGGTGTTGGATGGTTCCCCCTGGGCTGGGGTGGGTTGAGCAATCATCTGCTGGTTCTGAGTAGGAAACGGATCATTGAGGACTGCGAGAGTTGGTTTACCCCTAAGAAACTTTTGTACTTCGTCTCTCTGGGGACATTCTTTGGAGAAATGGTCATCTCCACACAGTAAGCAAGGATACTTTAGTTTCCTTTTCTGCTTGGCATTGTCAGGAGTGCTCTTTGGTTCTTGCTAGGCAAAATACTTTTTGAGTTTCCCCTTGTTCTTCGTTTTGTCGTTAAACTTTTGAGATGAAGTTGATTGAATAGAATTCACCTCTTCAATTACAGCAGGAGTGGTCGACTTGGTAGTGTTGTGGCCATCCAAAGTCGAGTTGGATGATCCAACAGTGCTAACAACAGGCTGGGTGTTAAGGGAACCAATGATTCCATCAATTTGGAGTCCCTTATGTGGTT
This sequence comes from Larix kaempferi, assembly GCA_027924585.1. NCBI lineage: Eukaryota > Viridiplantae > Streptophyta > Pinopsida > Pinales > Pinaceae > Larix > Larix kaempferi. The sequence continues at coordinate 15,087,032 of BSBM01000938.1, read as the reverse complement.
TCATAAGGTCATTAACGTCATGGGGTGCGTCAGGAAAAATATCAAACAAAGTGCCAGATTGAGTGTAGACTAGGTCTAGCACATGGGCACTCGCGATGGCTTGTTCTTCGATGACAGCACCTCGCATAGCAACGTCTCTTGCTTTAGTAGCGATGGGGGATTTTGTGAACCAGTCTGCTAGGAGCTGATCTGGAATGGGAGCTTTAATGAGATGTTGTCTCCTTCGCCACTCGTGGATATGATCCGAAATGTGAGTGGCGGTATTCTGACAGAGCGAGGTTAAAAGCTCAATACCAGTCTCATACCATATGGGCAGCTCGAAATGTGTCAAAAAGTTCATGGCAAGAGAACCAAAATCAGGAAAAGAGTGTGGTGGCAACTCAATGTACCACTTGGCAGCCGAACTGGTGAGAGTCCTTTGAAACAATCTAAGATGAATTGAATCGTCCATTAAGGAATTAGATGAACACAATAAGTGGTATGTCATCACGTGGTTTTTAGGGTCTTCACCCGGCTTGCCGTCAAACTTGGGGATATCAGACGGAAGTTTCACCGTAATCGGTGGCCAGTTAGATCCGTGGTAAATAGGATCGTTGGTTAAAGAGGATAGGTCAGGCAAGTCCAAAGTAGCCAAGAAGGGCAGCTGTGGGTTAGGCTGCGCATATTGATAATATGGATAAGGCGTGTAAGGACCAAACTGACCTTAAGGTGCACCAGGAGGAAATTGATCATAGGGGGGTGTGCCGCCCGGACCGTAAGGGAGTCCGCCACCATAAGGTTGTCCATTCCAATAAGGTGGGGGTCCACCTCCACCACTAGGAGGGGGCGGAGGTCCGCCGCCACCACTGAGAGGAGGTGGGGGTCCATAACTGTAATAAGGTGGCCCACCACCGCCTCTTCCTGGAGGGGGTGGTGGACCACTTCCACCGCCAGAAGGATGGGGGCCCCCGCCACCTCTGTCGATGGAAGGATGAGGGTCTCCACCACCACCGCCACCATCATAGTAATTAGGTCCTCCACCACCTCTACCAAGAGGGGGTGGTGGACCACCTCCACCACCTGAAGGGAAATGACCTCCTCCACCATGATAGGGTGGTCCCTGTTAACACCCAAAAAGTGCTCACTAGCTCATTTCCCTATTCACATGACCCATTTGTCCACTTTTTCACCATTTGAGCCTCTGAAGCCAACATAAGGTCACCAAAAGGCCTTAATACACCCCTTTTTCCACTCAAAATGAGTGTTTTTCCTAAAAAAGCATAAAAAAACCCTAAAAAAGGGTCCAAAATTCCAAAAAATATTAAAAAGGGAATAAAAATAATAAAAATATTCAAAAAAGGAAAAAGGAGGGAAAAGTACCCAAACCATGTTGGTCAATACCATTGGTTTCCACAAAACCACAATGGTATTCCCCACCACCAAAACCTATAAAAAGGTGTTAGGGGCTCCTCATTTCACATCCATCCATCTTCCTATCCTCATGCTGCCAAAATCTCCCTTGAGCTTTTTTGGCCATTGTAGCAACCTTGGAGAAAGGACCCTTTGGAATTTGGAGCTGCTCATCCTGGAGCTTCTCAACTATCTTCATCACTTGGAGGTATTATTATTGCAAGCACTTGCTTGCCCCCATTTTCAATACAAATTTATTTTCTTTATTTTCTTGTTCTTGTTTTTTAATTCAAAAGTTTATTATGATATGCACATGCTAGTTTAGTTTAGTTTAGATTTAGTTTATTGTTTTTGCTTAATATTGAAACTGCTGCTACTAGTTAGCAGGTGCCCATAGCACTAAGCTTGGTTGCAAAACCAAGCCAACAGTTTTTGGCGACTCCACTACTTTCGAATATTTAGATCTCACTTTTGCTTTAGATCTTAGTTTTTTATTGTATTAGTTAGTTTAATTCATAGATCTGCCACCCTAGACAGCAGATCCATTGCTGTTCTAGATCTTGGCCCATTTTATTGCCATTAACAACCCGAAATTCTCAATTTTTGGGTTCATTTTTCGGCGTCGCCGTACGGCTTTCGCCTCGCGGCTTTTTTCCTGGTAGTCGCGCGGCTCTTTTCCATGCGGTTCCCCGCGGCTTCGCGGCCTATTTGCGCGCTGCACATCGCGGCTTCACGGACATTTTCTGCACTGCACATCGCGACTGTGTGACAAAATCCCGCGCTACACATCGCGGCTTCGCGGCTGAAACCCGCGCTACCCATCGCGACCGTGTGATAGAAGCCCGCGCGGTCCATCGTAGCTGTTATGTCAAAACCCGCGATGCTAATTTTTTCCATTCGGCCAATTCGATTAAAAAATTAATTTTTTGCTGTATTATCTGCCAACTTAGCTATTTTTACAGTATCAAAAAATCTGCATTATTACAGCCATAGGAGAATTTTACTATTTAGAATGCACCTTTGAAATAGTCTTTTTAAAAATTTTCAGAAAGTGAAAGAAGGATTTATTTCCATTTTATCTAGATAAAATTTTTACTGTTTACTTCTTGATATTTTTCCCATAGCAAAATTTTAAAAGAAATCCACTTATTTCGTAAAGAAGTCATATTATTTGCTTTCCTATTTTCAAAAGATCCTTTGTTTTTTGAATAGTCTTTGCAAAGCATTTAATTTCCATTTATTGAAAAAAGTCATAATATTTGCTTTTTTATTTTCAAAAGATCCTTTGTTTTTTGAACATTTTCTGCAAAGCATTTACTTTTTTCAATTTCAGTTTAAAATACCACACGTGCACCCACTCAAACACTTAATTTAAACTGAGCCTTAAAAAGTACCCTAACTTCAACCCACTTTTAACCCCACTTGGGGAACACTTAAAAGAACTTTGTAGCTAGGTAGTATTGAGGGGATAGGTGTTCCAATAACACCCCTCATTTATTACATCTGAGACATCGAAGTTGTCCATTAGGGAACCAAAATCTCCTAGTTATTTTTGGCACGGTCACAACCGATTTATGGGAAGGCCTCTCCCCTAGGAGGGTTGAAGTCGCGAGGATGGTTCCGGAAGCCTGAGTGGAATACCTAAATCCATTCAGTAACCGAAGGGCTACCATTCGCAGTTCTCGAGATATCCCTGTATGGGGGTATTGCGGTAAAAGGACCAAACGACAGATTTACCTTTTCTCGATGTGTCATGAATGGAGTATCCTAGTTGCCATTCTTTAGGATTGATTACCCGGTGTCCCTCCCAGTAGGGGGATATCTAGCCGTTGACTCAACACTCATATTGTCTGACTTGGATTTCATCACCTTGCAGAGAATATCGTTTGTTGATTCACAATACTTTTAGTTAGGTGTTTGCATGATACAATCCACCTTTGGTCTAGTTACACCTCTTTTTTCTAGAAGTTGTTTGCATGTTGGTACTCTGACCATTTTTTGCATCCCTCCACTTATTATAGCACAGCTGCTATAATAAGTGCCTTTTTTGAGGTTTATTTTTTGGCCTGAGAGCCTTCATTTTCACTCCCCTTCTTGCACCCTTGGTTGCATTAGGGTTTCGAGTCTTTTATACATTACCACCTTACACAAAACAGATTTTTTACACAAAAACTTATTTCTCACCATTGAGAATTTTAGATGTTCTCGTCGTCTTCAGGGCGAACTCCCAGAGTTCAGTCTACTTGGCTCTCCACGTCACTGACGTAGAGCCTTATCCCTTGACTCGACACATCGTCGGTCAACCATACAGTCATCCGATTCTGACACGCCTCACTTCACATCCGATTCTGAGGCAGAATCCGAAAACCCCTCAGAGTTATTCCCAACCAACCTTATGGCTGGAACACCATTTGACCCACTTTTTACCAGCACCATAGGAGAGACGTCCATCAACCCTTCTACTGCGGTGCCATCCATGGCAACCACCACCCCCCTAGGTATGCCTAATATGGCAGACACTCCACCTATAGGAATGCCCAACACAGGGCCACCACCTGTTATGGGTATGCCCAACATAGGGGTCACACCCCCTCTGATTACTACAACCCAGATTCCAGGAATCACCACTACTATTCCTAACCCCAGTGTAACCCATGTTGCACTCGAAAACGCTGGCCCATACCAGACCACAGCTATTGGAGGACACATACCTTCAATACCTAGCATACCTTTAGGCGCTACTGGACCCCTTCATCATACCACCATGACTAGTCATGTCCCAGTCACTACGCCACATACATCTGCTACCTTACCTTACATGGCGAGTATGAACTTACCAGACTTAGCCAGGCTCGCCAATGACCCTATCAGACACGATCCTGCATGGCCTCTCATGCCTACCAAACTCCCCTCCGACATCCCTAAGTTTGAGGGCAAGGCAGGTGAGGACCCCCAGAACCATATCATGTCCTTCCATCTATGGTGTTCCTCCAACTCCATAGTGGACGACTCTGTCCGCCTCCATCTGTTATAGTGCACCTTCACTGGCTCTGCATCTAAGTGGTATATCGAGTAGCCCCATGGGACGCATGCCACGTTTACCTCCCTTGCCTCGACCTTCCTGCAGTTCTTCCAGTTACCTGTCCGCTATGATGCGGGAGTTGAGATCCTACTGTCTTGCAGACAGAACATGGCCACCCACATCACTGACCACATTCATGAGTGGCGTCGATGCCGAAGCCTCTGCAAAATCAAGTTAGATGACCGCATCTTCTTAGATTGGTTTCTAAAATCCCTCCTCCCTCTCATTGCGAAGGATGTGGCATCCGAACGACCCCAATCTGAAGAAGAGGCCATCCTCAAAGCCCAACAGTTTGACCTCATTTACGCCCAGTCGGGTTACCTGTATACCATTATACCGAACGCCCCTCGAGCTGATTCATCCCAACACGATGCACCGGGGGCATCCCATGCCGCAGATGGCATCATTGGTCATATTACCCCGCATCCCCAACCCTTTTCCATTGCACATCCTAGCCATGGTCCCGACCTTTCGCGGGCTACATCTCAATCTGGAGCAACCAATTCATATGCTCCCATGGCACATACCCACGGACCTTCATGTCCACCTCAGTGCTTTGGATATGCACCATCTGCATACGCCCCCCTAGCTGCACCTCAACCAGTGTACTACCCACAACTAGCTACGACAGCTAACCCAACACCTCCAATAGCTCAGGGTTACCAACAACCCCAGCAGGTAACTGGTCCACCTCCAGCCCCACCGGCTTATTATCCACCACAACCTGCTCCCGCACCTGCGGTGAACCAAAATCCTCCCACTGCTCAAGGGCAAGTGTACACACAGCACAACCAGCCGCAGCACCAAAATAATCAGCGCAACCAAGGTGCGCAACAGAACCATGGAAGAGGACGTAACTGTGGTAATAACCAACAACATCAGCAAGGTCCTCCACCTCCCAATCCTCCGCAAAATAACAATGCTGCTCCTCCCAACTGGAATCCAAATCATAATCCCGGGAAGCCCAAAAACAGTAACCTCAGAACAAACCATCCTTGTTCTATTTGCGGGGTTTATGGTCATTACACGCATGCTTGCCCACATTTGGACCGAGCTCGGCAACTTTGGACTGACGATGCCCATCGTCAAGGGCAAGCGGCTCCTCAGCCGCTGCCCAACCCTCCACCACCTCAACATCAACCTTTGGTGCTGCAAAATCCCTTTCCAAACCAAGGTGTAGTGAACACTCAGCCGTTAGCTCCCCCTCAGGGCAACGCGCCACCACAACAGATCACTTATGTAGCTCCTGATCAACCCATGTTTGATTCAGGTACTCACCACTTGTTGATGATGTCAACCGCCGATGCCAACCTCCAAACCCGTCGGAACCAATATGGTTCCGCCTCTGAAGCCCCTCCTGCCGACAAAAATGCTAACGTTAATCCCACAGATCAAACGTTACGTATACCTCCGGTTCCACTTGATAGCGCTACCAAAGCACCTCGCTTCCCACTTCGTTGCATCAATAATAACCCCAATGCTCGCACTGCGTCAAATTACAACATCGTAGATGACTTAGCCCAGTCTCCTGCAGCCATGTCTGCTTTAGAAGTCTTGAAAAACTGTCCTTCGCAGCGCAAGACTTTGCTCTCTGCCATTGGCGCTATTGACCCCAATGATTCACAACTGATCGCATTCGATTCAGACCAGTCCGAACCACGACTGCCTTCCAGTTTAGCATTCCAAGTTTTTGTTTCCATTCATAATCTTGTCATCCATCAATTCATTATCGATGAAGGGGCCTCTACATGCGTCATGTCCACATTCGTTTGGCAGAAGTTGGGATCCCCTACTCTCCAGCAGTCCACCATTGCGTTGCGAGCCTACGACGGCCGTTTGGCTCAACCCCAGGGTCTCTTACCTAATGTCCCCGTCCAGCTGGCTGGTAAAACCGTACTCATTAACATTGAGGTCATCAATGCCCAAATTGATTATAACCTTTTACTTGGACGCAGCTACATGTATGCCATGTGGGCTGTTGCCTCATCCGTTTTTCGTACCATGCAGTTCCCCCATGAGGGACGCATGGTCAAGGTCGACCAACTCACCTATTACTATCCCAAGGCCCCCGCTGCACCCGAAAATGTTCTCCCCATGGTTGAACAACCTGTTTGTGGTGCAAATACCTCATTCGTTTCCTCAGTGGGACCCGGACTGTACTCCGACGCGCCTATGACTTCTACATTCCAGGCCATTCCACCACCGTCACTGAAGACTCACGTCGCTAACCTATGTACTATTTCCCACAATACACAAACGCCCAACAATCAATCATCCGTGTTGCCTAAACCACCATTGGTACCTAGTCACATTGGGGTTACACCCATCCACACAATCCCCTTTCTATTCCCTCCTTCGGGCGTAGTAAGCGCTCCGGTTATGGCTACCCTTAGTCTCCCCGGGCTAACCTTGGGATTACCCGTGTGGTATATTTCGCCTCCCGTTCCCCCGCCGACACCAAATGTCATCCTGCAACCGGTACAACCCATTGTCACTTCTACCCAACCACCTCCCGGTATCACTACTCCTTCGTCATCCACGAATCCCCCTCCTATCATCAGGCCCACTGGGGGTAGAGGCCCACAACCATACACTGCCATACCTCCTCCCAAAGCAGTTAAACCTCCCCCCGTGTTTCGTACTCCTCCTAAATGCTCGTTGTGTGATGAGTTAGGCCATCCAACTCATCAATGTCCACAGTTACCTGCATTACAGGAACACATGCAAATGCTGGACGACGACCCCAACATCCCGGTTGTCAAACTCGACCCAAATCCCAAGCCTCGTGATAAGTCACTGCGCACGAACCACCCTTGTGCCATATGCGGTGTTTATGGCCATTACTCACATCACTGTCCTGATATCCTAGATTACAGAGCAGCGTTGTATGAGTTGAATAACGTCGACTTAGAAATATCTCCTCCCCTCATTGAGGAGATCTACCCTCCCGCATCATCCTCATCCGGAGAGATTAACACCATCTATATGATCTCTTCGACTGCCACTACCTCATCACTTGATTTGACCACTCAAAGCTCCCGCAATGATGACGAGATTCTAGAGGCTCCTACAGCCCCTAATTATCCCTAGGAAGACATGCACCATCGTTCACACTTCCTCCCAGAAGAGACCTCATCCACCACCGCTACCCAATTTGCGGTTGAGTCCAAAGATTTCCTTCCTACTAAAGTTGACTGGTTCAAGGACCCTATTCCTACTCCTGATGCTTCCGAGGATAATAACATGGCCAATATTTCTCCTGTCATCCACATTGACATCTCTGACCCACCTGGTGCCCTTCATACCATTACATTAGGAGCCTCCTAGAGTGAGCACGAGATTGGAGAATACAAAAAACTGTTCCAAGAATTCACTGATGTCTTTACTTGGTCAGATACCGAAATGCCTGGCCTTGACCCCACCATTTATACGATCTCCATTGGATACCCCTCTGTCCGGTCGGCCCCTTCCATTGATCCCGTTCACACACATGTTCCACTCTGCTACGTCGGTTTCGCTGATGGTGCAAGCCGTTGGTCCTCCAATCTGGCCTCCGCAGCTTGGGTAATATATTCCCCTTCACATGAGTTGATCCACATCGACGGAGTGTGTTTAGGAGCCGCAACCAACAACCAGGCTGAATATGATGCCATGACCGGTCTCCTGGCCGCAGCTCTCCAAATGAGCATACGTCACCTTAACGTTTTCTTGGACTCGCAACTCCTTGTTTCCCAACTCAACAACGATTACCAAGTACGCAATCCCTGTCTTTTCAGAAAATTCCTGCGCACTAAACAAATGGTTAGATAGTTTGAATCCATTTCATTCACACATGTCCCACGAAACCTCAATAGTGTAGCAGACCATATGGCCAACAACATTCTAGACTGGCATACTAATTGCATTATACCAAAACAAAATGTGCATCCACGTGCATAACATGTGCCTCCACGGGCATATACAAAAAACAAAATGTGCATCCACGTGCATAACATGTGCCTCCATGAGCATATACAAAAAATAAAATGTGCATCCACCTGCATAAAATGTGCCTCCACGGGCATATACAAAAAACAAAATGTGCATCCACGTGCATAACATGTGCCTCCACGGGCATATAGAAAATCAAACATGCCTCCACGGGCGAACATAAAGACAACAAGTGCATCCACGTGCATACATGACCATAAATCCAAACATATATATACATATATATATAAACCATGATAGTCAACATGTCATAGGTGCCCTCAGCACCCAATATACAAAAAATAAATCAGCCGTACAAAAAAGTGCTTCCCCATATGCTCATCAGCATTTGGGGGCAGATACAATATCATCTAGTCATCAGGATCCCTAAGCTCCTCTGGCACCTCCTCCACTGGCCCTGCCGGATCATGGCGAGCTCGAACTCTCCACTCTGTTGGTCCCGCTGGATCATCCCATAGACGGATCCTCCTCTCAGCCGGCCCTGCCGGGTCATCCTGAGCACCATCCCTGTGCTCTGCCACAAAAACCGTTGTCCTCAACAAGATCGACCGCCACTCACGCGGCGCACCGAAGCAACGCTCCACGATATCCCGGTCCAAGTCTCTCTAGCCATCCTCGGGGAGTCCAGCTAGAATCATGTCAAATTTCTGCCTGACACCCTCTATGGCATCATCTCGCGGGCCAACCCCTCGCCCACGAGCCGCAAATCCTCCACCACGTGGAGGTGGTACCGCTGCAGGAGGTTGAGCAACCACCATCGCCCGCCCCCGACGAGCCACGTAATCCGCCGGTGTTACAGGACCAACATCTGCACAATGCAAGTAAATCATCATATACATATCTAACTATAATCATAAACAAATCACATGATATAGTAGAAAACAAACCACAAAACATACCGTCTAAACCCCAGGCCTGTCCCTGGGCTCGAGGCATCTCTGGATCGCCTCGGTAGTCCATGCCAGCATATGGGTAATCCTCAATCACTAGGGGCATCTGCTCCCACTGCTCATATCCCTCCTTCGTAAAAAACCCGCGGACACTACCACCGCCACGAGGCATCATATGCCCCCACCGCACCATGCGCGGCTCACTCACCAGACCATCACGAATGGGCACCCGTGGTCGCAAGGTCGGCACCCGCTTGAAGAAAAAACAACATAGAAAGGAGGCATAACAGAACTCTCCTCCCTCTCGATAGCACTTGTCCAGATCTCTCTGGACACCAGCTAGAAACATCTGATCCCATGCATAATAAGTCCCCCGAAGCACAGAGTCCACCATCATCGTTTGTCCCCCAGACAAACGATGTGGCGCCGCAGCACCCAGCACTCGCAGCACACATGCCCCAACAGCCCTCATGTCCCACTCCCGTAGTGATTGCAAACTCAAAGCGATGTTCTGCAAAATGGCCCCATCAACACAAAAGGTCTTCAGCAAATCCTCCATATCAACACCTGGCGGGATCCTCGACAGAAGATCTCCCACCTCCCCTAAACGAGGCAACCTAGTGAGAAAATATACGTCTGTGAGGGTGATCTCCAACATCTGTCCCCCAATCATAAAAGCACCCTCTGCAGGCACCCACCAACTCACCAACTTGTTCAGGAGCCGTCTCACTGAACGCATTGGTGGGATCTGAGCGAACTTCAAAAGTCCACTCACCGCTAGAGTCTGTCGGACCCCCGGATCAGTTTGAATCCTCTCCATCAGATCATCATCTATCTCCCGCTCTCGCCATGAAGTCAACGGTCTCCTCAACATCCTGCCAAAAAACAGAAGAAATTTTTAGCCCCAGCAAAATTTTTTTTGCAAAAAATACCATCGCGGCTTTTCCATCAAAAGCCGCGATGATCATCGTGGCCTCCATACAAAAACTCGCGATGAACATCGCGGGTATTTGCCAGACAGTCGCGATGAACATTGCGACTATCTCCCATGAACTCGCGATGAACATCGCGGGTTCCAACCTCATAGTCGCGATGAACATTGCGACTGTCAGCCTAAAACCCGCGCGGTTCATCGCGGGAAGAGACCCGAAACCCGTGATATTCCACGTTGGAAGGTCAACATGGAATTTCACGGCCTTCGGGGGCCCACTGCCAAACAAAAAAGACATAATTGAAAAGGCTAAGGCAAATAGAGTTACCTGAAACTCGCAAAATTGAAAACCAACGGTCAAATCTCCCAGAAATCGAGAAAGAGCTCTGACTGCTCTGCCAAACTCACGCGTAACAATGACACGTCATATGGGCCCCACACCCTATTAATAAAAATTCCACCATTTTTCAAACAGCCATTCCGGTCTCATACGACGTCCGTTTCTCAAACCGTTGGTACCATTGGAATCAACACAGCGAGAACTTCACGATAGATCTTTCCTTTTCCTGTTTTCATCAGGTCCATTTTTTGACCATTTTTTTGATGCCCTCGTCACCACGATAGATCGCCAGATTCAGTTTTCCACGCTCGTGATGATGCTGGAGATCATTTCTCGCTCTCACGTCCAGATTTTTTGGGCATTTTTCCCATGCCCCCTCGTCACCTCGATTTACGTGCCACATCGACCGTCGTCCGTTTTGGACAAGCCTTATATCACCGGATTCAGTTTTCCGTGCTCGTGATGATGCTTGAGATCATTTCTCGCTCTCACGCCCAGATTTTTTGGGCATTTTTCCATGCCCCCTTGTCGCCTCGGTTTGCGTGCCACATTGGCCGTTCTCCGTTTTCGACAATCTTTATATCGCCGGATTCAGTTTTTTCACGCTTGTGACGATGCTTGAGATCATTTCTCACTCTCACGCCCATACTTTTCGGCCACTTTTTCAAAATGCCCTCTCATTGCCTCGGTTGGCGTGCCACATTGGCCGTAGCCCCCTTTAGACAATTTTTATGTCACCGGATCCAGTATCCCACACACATGATGACACTTGAGACCTTTTCTCGCTCCCATCAATCCCTCTTTGTTCGGTATAATTTTATCCCTTTTTCGAGCCGAGCAATCCCTTTTACGAAAAAGGCACTTAGGGAGTTTCTGTTAAGCTCTTTTCTGACTCCTAAAACAATGAAAAGATCGCTGAGCAACCTTGCTTCCTTTCATGCTCGATAAACGTATCTGAAAGGGCGTCTACCTGGTATAAGTTTACCCCTTTCCGGACCTTGTAGACTAATTACGAAAAAGGAATACTCTAGTCACATCGGCTAGAAGAGTTCTCCATCTGCATCATTTTATGCTTTTTCGGGCCTTCGAGACTAAACTCACGAAAAAGAACACCAATAGAGTCCACTTACCACTTTCAGACTCTCTAAAAAATGAAAGCGACCACGAGCAATCACCATCCTGGGCTCGTAAAACCAACAGGACAGTAATCATAACTACTGCAGAGTCTCCTTATCGTTTTCAGACTCCTTAAAAATGAAAGCACCAATGAGCATGAACAGTCCTGGGCTCACAAAATCCAAAGGACAGTACCATTTCAGAGCACACTTTTATTCCTTCTTGGAGCTCATTAAAACTACGAAGAAGGACCCAATGGTGCTTCTCGGTGCCACGACAGATCACGCCTACTCATATGGCAGCTTCCCCATTTTGGTCTCCTTTGTTCAGATTATTCTGCAGTATGTCACCCTGAGAACCCCTCGATAGCACCCATCAGCTTGATTCCCCCCCAGAGTCAATACATACCCTTCAGTCCTTAAAAGCAATGATACCCATACCTACAAGTCAGTTCCCTACGCTGCCAGGTCAACCATGTCATCATGCTCTGAACAAAGGAAGTTTGAGTCTACCCACTCTATGACCCCAGTTACTTCCCATCCCCACAAGTATGTCAGTCCTACCATCAGTACTACCACACTTCAGTTTTACACCTCGCGCTCCTATCAAGGAAACATCATTGTCTTGTTAGTTGTTGGTCTCCCTCTGTCGACGACAACCAAATTTATTCTAGAGGATAGACCTAGAGGTCCCTGTGTCTTGGACTCATCACCATTTATGATGAGTGCCTACGAATCATTTCGAGAAGAGTCCTTAGTGCCTCTCCAAATGGTTGTTTCTCACATGCTCAACGTCAACACCTTGATCGCATCGTTGAGACTCGCACAGGGCATTGGTCCGTTCAGTTATTAGTTGAAGACCCTGGATACCATCTGACTCCTCCACATTTGAGAGTCTACCTATGGATACAACCAGTTATACTTTTCCTATTGATATCCGGGTTGCGCATGGCGACAGTATTCAGATGTACCCCAGTTTTATACTCCCTCGAGTATACAGTTACAAATACTTCTCAGAGAGATTCTCAGTCATTGAGTCCCTACAGATGTTGGACACCTTCAGTTTCAGCAGTTCAACAGTTATTCCAGTGTATCAGTTATTGAGATCAGTCATGTTATGATCATGAGTATATCCCAAAATAACGTCCCCTCTGGACCATTATGATGTACCAGTAGATTCTTTATGTATTAGATCCCCCTTCTTGGGACTAATTGTTATGTATATGTCTTGATATGAGCATGGGTATGCCCGCCTCGTCCATTATTAGAGATTATTCCTCATTCATATTGAGGCCATGTAACATTTGTTTATTTTTTGCAGCTTCCAAGGTCCGTGGATCCAGACTCCAAATGGTCTCTTCTCCTCCCCAAACCCCAGAAAAAAGACAAAAGAACTATGATGTCTATCGGCCATACGATGAGCTCCTGCCCTCACACATCAGGGGGTAATCTATTAACACCCAAAAAGTGCTCACTAGCTCATTTCCCTATTCACATGACCCATTTGTCCACATTTTCACCATTTGAGCCTCTGAAGCCAACATAAGGTCACCAAAAGGCCTTAATACACCCCTTTTTCCACTCAAAATGAGTATTTTTCCTAAAAAAGCATAAAAAACCCTAAAAAAGGGTCCAAAATTCCAAAAAATATTAAAAAGGGAATAAAAATAATAAAAATATTCAAAAAAGGAAAAAGGAGGGAAAAGTACCTAAACCATGTTGGTCAATACCATTGGTTTCCACAAAACCACAATGGTATTCCCCACCACCAAAACCTATAAAAAGGTGGTAGGGGCTCCTCATTTCACATCCATCCATCTTCCTATCCTCATGCTGCCAAAATCTCCCTTGAGCTTTTTTGGCCATTGTAGCAACCTTGGAGAAAGGACCCTTTGGAATTTGGAGCTGCTCATCCTTGGAGCTTCTCAACTATCTTCATCACTTGGAGGTATTATTATTGCAAGCACTTGCTTGCCCCCATTTTCAATACAAATTTATTTTCTTTATTTTCTTGTTCTTGTTTTTTAATTCAAAAGTTTATTATGATATGCACATGCTAGTTTAGTTTAGTTTAGATTTAGTTTATTATTTTTGCTTAATATTGAAACTGCTGCTACTAGTTAGCAGGTGCCCATAGCACTAAGCTTGGTTGCAAAACCAAGCCAACAGTCCCCCACTGCCTCCGCCGGGAAGGGGTGGTGGACCATTCCCGCCACCGCCGGAAGGGTCAGGGATGTTGTAGGTAAAATGAGGTGGGCCTCCACCAAGGTTAGGTGGGGGCCTGTCTCCTCCAGCAAGAGGTGGGGGAGGACCAATCGGGGGTGGTGGTACTTGAGGGATAGTCAGTTGGGGTCCGTGTTGCAACATAGGTTGTTGCCCCCATAGAGTGTATGAATTCCCGGGATAAGGTATCCCATATGGTGCGTTTCTGGGATTGGGTTGTCCTGACGCAGGGTTAACGGAACCTGGATACACTTGAATCCATGGCGGTTGAGTTACATTGGATGGCCCCCCAACATGAGATAATCCCATGGTGGATGGTCTAGTGGGTTGGGACGCTCCAATGGAAGGTCCGTTGGGGTTTCCATCGCCTATGTTTTGGTTAGGAAACGGGGTTGCCCCCCAGCCATAGTAGGCTGACCACTATTCAAAGGTTGAACCAACGTGGGTTGTTGACTAGCTACTATAGTAATAACATTACCAATAAGATAATTTGTGGGAATGGAATACCCTCCCCTCGAATTTTGAGGTGGGGGAGGAACTGGTAAAGTAACTGTGGTAGTGACGGGTGTGTGGACTGTTGTCCTTCCACTGGTTGGTTCACTTGAGGTGCAGGACTGGACTCTTGCGAGGGTTGACCAGTCTTGTTAGTGATCTCGTGGTGGGGTGCTTCAGGTGATCCAAAAGATATCGGATGAACTAGGATGGGTTGGTAAGGAGGTAACGATGGGTCTTGAACCCTCCGTTGGAGACTTGATTGCTGAAACTCTTCAGCTATGGAACGAAAGTGAGCCAATTGGCCACGAAAGTAAGCTAAAGTGTCTTCTGGGATAGTCTCACTGGGTGAGGATGAGGTGGAAAAATGAGCCACTGGGTGGTCTGTAGAAGATGTCCAATAAGCTATTGAAGGACCAACAGCTGCTGTAGGGTCATCCTGGGGTCGGTTTATCCATTCCAATGATCCAGGTTCTCCCGGGATGATGGGAGAAAGGTCTTGTGAAGCGGGGGTTTTTGCTTCTTCATCTTGCGGGGGATGAGAGGCAGGTGAATCTGGAGGAGTTTGTGGAAACAAGAGTCCTCCAACATTCAAAGTGGGGTTTTCCACTTCAGTAACTATGACCACGTTACACTGATCCATTCTTACCCTCGAAATAACCTCCAGATTAAGGGGATATTCAGGTGGTAAGTTCAAGATGATACGGGAGCTTCTCTAGGAAAAATCCGCTAGAGTAACAAGAAAATCAACCAGAAAGGCCAAAACAACTTTTCTCCTAACGGTATGCTAAAAGAAAAGCAGTCCAGAAAAAACCCTACTCAAACTAAGGCAACAAGCAAAATTGTGTGACAGAGTGGATTCAAAATTCTGGAACCTCATGGGATTATCAAGGCATCGCAAACTGCGATATACTGCAGGGTCCAACAATATGATGTGACAAGGAGGATTGGGACCTTACCCTTTCCTGCATGCTCGATTACCTGGACAGTACGTGCGTGCTAATCTCCCCGAGTGCTATTCTCGGTGTATTGCTTTGCCAAGACGACCAAATGGTTAACTCAGTTGGTTTCAAGAATCCTAGTGGTGTCTCTCGATATACGCAAGGTACGTGGGAGCTCAAATTTGTAGTGGTGCTATCTAATGCACACCCGTTCAGCAAGAGACCTTCCGATATACGTGTCAAGTACATGATACACCCTTCGATATACGCTAAGTACAGATTATGGTACTTGGTGGGTACGTGAAGGAGCTCGATATACCGATGTACGTGGAAGACTACAATGCCCTGGGATACATTGCTGGAAAATAACGACAGCTGCCACGCTTAACGATGTCGGAACACGTCTCTAACTTACACACAAGTTACTAAAATTTTTACTTAGTTCTACGGTTAATTTTATCTTGGATGGTTAGGTGAATGCATGAGGTGAGTACATAATCGGAAGCATAATGCAAGCCCTAGCTACATGCACGAAATATTCTTTTCTTTCAATGAATTCTAGCTATGGGAATGAGAAAGATTTTTCCAATAGTATTGCCAAAACAAACTCAATGCAACACAATCCCAATTCAAGCAAAACTTGACAATGAAAGTACTCTTTTCCTTTTTCAACGAAACATAAAAGTACACAACACTACTAAACCAAATCAAAACGACTTTTTCTTTTCTTTTTCTTTTCAAAGTAAAATGACCCTAAGTAATGAAAAGAGAGGATTATGAAATGAAATATGCAAGCTTTTCAATTTCACTTTCAATGATCTAAAAGGAAACAAAAATTAAAAATGCATCTATCTTTCCTTAGCATGGAGTCAATTTTTGCGAAAATAGAAGCGTACTTTGAGTCTTTCAAGAAAATGAGCGATTCATAATTCGAGAAAAACACAATAGATCATACATTCTTTCAACTTTCCAAAACATAAACAAGAATTTTCCAATGCACAACAATTTTCTTCAATAATTTTCAAGAAATGATGGGAAAGAAGCACTTTTAATCTTCTAATGGATGCATCAAAGCAATAATTTGATAACAACTCTGCTTTCAGATCTAAATGACCGAAAAGAAAACACTACTTGCAGCACTAGTATATCCAGAAAACTCAAGAAAAGACAAGCACTCAACCAAGCTGAAAGACACACTTAACTCAAAATCAAGCAGCAGCAAGCAAAGCTCAAAACAAATGTAAATGAGGTCTAGAGGTTGATCCAATGCAATGATTAGATCAGGGATGGAAGGAAGGGAATGCAAGAGTGAACGGATGAAGGTGGAGGAGACAAGATTATCCACCACTACCAGTCTCAAACTTGTCCAAGATGGAACCCAAAGTCAATCCAAATGAAACCAAACTCTCAACACACAAATCATAAATGGGGTCTCTGGCTGGATCTTGCAGCACAGAGGGAGTTCATACATCAGACCAAAGTTCAAACTGTTAAATGAGGGAAGGGATGCCAGTATGCCAACTTTTGACAGATCGACGCACTCTGCCCTTGCACACAGTGCGACTTTGCAGTTTTCCTTCACGGGAGGTGCGACGATGTCGCAGTATATCAATGCAAAGGATGCGACGGGTGACTAACGGGTGAAGAACAGAGACTCAGAAAGACACAGTGTCGCTCTGTTTCCACTACCCAGGTGTGACAGGTGAGGTACAGGTTCAAAAATGAATCAGATCTCTCAACCATGAACCAAAAATAGGCTTGAAAATGAGTTGTATAAACTCAGAGGAAGCAAATCAGAGTCTTCAATGCGAAGATTTGATAGTGAAATCAACCTCAAGAAGAAAATGGCAAAAAATAAAAGGCTTGTGTCAAGCAATCAACTGAAAATGACTCTCAGATTAACAACTACTGACCAAACTCTATATACTCCCCAGTATGGTCGCCAGATTTGTTATCGGACAATCCACTCGAGCGGACGCGAGCAAGATCTCCCTAGCTCAATGTGAGTCTAGAACAAATAGAACAGACTACCAATGCATTTCCTAGATCTACTTAAGGATCAAGTACTAGATGTCTTACCTTTTACTACGCAATCCTTTCTCCTGAATGTTTCTCCACGTTCCGCGGTCGTCAGATCCAAGCTGCCAGACTTGTCAAGACAAGAGACAAGAGAAACCAGTAAAAGACATCTATACAATAAGAGATCTAAGTAAACAGTTAAGCAGGTAAACTACTCAATATCATTTCACACATGAACAATATTGGTGGAAAGCATTTGTATTACTGTAAATAGAGGAGTATGTGATAGAGATATAGAACCACAACCAAGGCTTAACGCTGTAGCCCTTCTTCGACGAAGCCAATTGCCATATCCTTCCAAGGAAGTATGAGTTCTCTAAGAGGTGAATGGAGGTGTCTTAAGAGTGATTTCACTAGCATGTAGATACCATAGGCTTCCTCCCCTTGGGATGGGAGTGAGCTTCACTTATATAGGACTAAGTGGATAGGATATGGATAGGATAGGTTGAGAGATGGTAGGAGAGAGATAGGGTATCCTCCCAAAGAGTTAGGGGTCGAGTACCAGCTCCCCTAGAGGTCAAGGATAAGCCCCTAAATGAGCAAGTTTCGAGAAGGATCTCGAATAAGCTATTTTTTCCCATTAACTGACCTCGTCACACCCTGCAGTGGAGAAAGCTGTGACGTCGCATGTTGATAGTGTGCAACCTGGGACGACCCTTCAAAACCTAGCACAACTTAGCACAAATCCTCCCAGGATGATTATTTAGTCCAAGTATCTTTAGGGGTGTATACACTGAATCTGATGATGAGTAGATTTTGGGTGTAACAGCGTCTGCACAAGTCGGTGAAGAGTGGTCGGTCGACTATTGTCGAATATCGACTAATTATGCTGATGAAAGATGTTTTGGCCGATGGAACAGATTCTTTAGACAGTAAATTTGTCTCATTAGTGCCCAAGTTGAATGAAAAGCGTTGATAATATTGTTGTGCAATCTCGGTATGGTGTCCCTCTCGAATCTTTGCAGGAAGAATTTTGCAATTTGCTCTCCTTGAAATACTTGAAGTTAAGTCGGTGCAATAGAATGATATCACTTCCTGAATCCTTCATAAAGTTAACAAATCTCTAGTACATCAATTTGAGAGGAGCTTCCAGTTTGCAGTCGCTTCCATATTCTTTTAGAAAGTTAACTCGACTGAAATTTCTAAACTTGTCGAGGTGCAGAAGCTTCAATATTTCCAGCGGAATGCTCGGAAGTATTACCACATTGGAATTCTTAAATCTTGAAGATTGTAACAATGTGGAGAAATTATTTTCCCCAGTCTCACTTCAATCGTCTTTGGAAACCTTAATTCTCGGTGGAACAGACTTGAAAGAAATCCCGAGCGCAATTGGAAGCCTAAGCAATTTGGAATTTTTGTCCATAAAGGGAGCAATATCATGGAAGAGTTCCCACCTTTGATTTTTTACCTCGAGAACTTGAAAACGTTGTATGTGCTGTATTGCCCGAAATTGAATCACTTGCCCGCTTTCTTTGAACCGTTCACTCAATTGACGAACAACATTGTCCGTTGTGGGAACTGCCATTTAAAAAGGTTGAAAGGGAAAGAGGAGGGGGAGGAGCGTTGAATAAACTGGACTCCAAAGACAAATGCGTTTCTGGGCTTGAGTTGTTATTTCTGGAAGACGTAAACATATCGGAGGTTCCCTTTCAGGTTTGCCCGAACCTTTGAAATCTTAGATTGTTTAACTGTCAGCATTTGAGGCATATAGTTTCATATTGTTCCTTTTAAGCAAATGATGGGTATATTGTTCTAATACCCAAACTATCTATAGGAAAGGAAGCGAGCAGTCTATGGCTTTATTGATTTCACAAGATATTAAAACCAGAACTAATTACTCCATATTCATTGAGCCTTTCAAGAAGAACAACGTCATCATACTCACGTACTTGGTGGTCGTTGTTACAATAGCACTAACAATTGGTGTCAATGTTGCATTCAACGTTTCAATGAAGACATAGGTATATCACTCGAGAAAGTTCCCAGTAGATTTCTTGCTCCAAATGGAGGAATCACGTAGCTTCGGTTTCACTCTACCAATGCAACAACACGTTTTCAGTCTTCAGAGTGATGGAAAGGAAGCAACCCAATGGGAAGTCAAATTGGAAGACGCATCTCATCATCGGTCATGAATAACTTGAAATTTCACTTGAAGGTCGATCCATTACAAAGTTTCCATAGTTTCATTCTTCACGAATACCCACAGAATTACGAATTTCACTCTTCACATAAAGGTCGCGGAGGTCATGGTTGAATATGGCACACTGACATTCACATGTTCTTCACCTCTGTACCGATGCATCAAGCACTACCAGCAAAGATCCGTAGGTTCCACCATGCAGCTCGATCTTCAATGTAGGGTCATCTTGCAAGGGCATAGTTCTTATTCACTATGAGCAACAGCGCACCCTCACAACAACAACACCCTGTCATCGCGAACTTGTCGAGGATGAAGTTGTCAGGGATCGCGACCTGTCGACACTACTAACTAATTACTCCATATTCATTGAGCCTTTCAAGAAGAACAACGTCATCATACTCACGTACTTGGTGGTCGTTGTTACAATAGCACTAACAATTGGTTTCAATGTTGCATTCAACATTTCAGTGAAGACATAGGTATATCACTCGAGAGAGTTCCCAGTAGATTTCTTGCTTCAAATGGAGGAATCACGTAGCTTTGGTTTCACTCTATCAATGCAGCAACACGTTTTCAGTCTTCAGAGTGATGGAAAGGAAGCAACCCAATGGGAATTCAAATTGGAAGACGCATCTCATCATCGGTCATGAATAACTTGGAATTTCACTTTAAGGTCGATCAATTACAAAGTTTCCATAGTTTCATTCTTCACGAATACCCACAGAATTACAAATTTCGCTCTTCACATGAAGGTCACGGAGGTTGTGGTTAAATATGGCACACCGACATTCACATGTTCTTCACCTTTGTATCGATGCATCAAGCACTGCCAGCAGAGATCTGCAGGTTCCACCATGTAGCTCAATCTTCAATGCAGGGTCATCTTGCAAGGGCGTAGTTCTTATTCACCATGAGCAGCAACGCACCCTCACAACAACAACACCCCGTCGTCGTGAACTTGTCGAAGATGAAGCTGTCGGGCATCACGACCTGTTGACACTGCTAACCTGTCGAAGGCTCACAAGGACAGGGATTATTGTTCGGGTTGGCAATTGACAATAGCAGAATCTGTCGAAGAGCCAACAGAAGGGGGTAGTCGGACCACGACAAGTCGTAAGCCAACTAATCCGAGTAGCCATAGACATCCAGTTTCTCCATATCGAGCTAATAATTGGCTCAATTTCATAACAATTTGTTGCAGAGAAGTTGAGACTGACAGCCCTATGGATGTTCCTCCTGCCTTGGGCTGCTCTACAAGCCACTTTAAATCACCCATTTGGTCCAATTCCCTGCACTTCATAGCAATTGGATCTTTATATTTGTTTTCGAAACAGAAAGCAGATAATCTCCTCCAGTCGACAGGAAATTATGTAACATCCAACTATTTAACATATTTTGGGTTAAGAGATTTCCTTAGGGAACCGACAATATTGGCGGCAGAGACGAATGAGTTTGAGTCTATACTTTGCTATCAAAGCAACATCCAAAGCATGAACAGTTTTACAGTCGATGGTGATCAAAAAATGGATGAACACTACCATAACCAACAACACGCAAATATGATTGATGAACTCAGTTGTTAAGAGAAATCCAAAGATCTATTGGAGGAAAAGGATACTCGAAACCGCCATGGAAGCTACTTAAAACCCTTGTTGAACCAAGCCATGAAAAATGGGAAAGGGAACCCACCTAAAACTGATGGATGCAAAATTTAAAACCGCTTGAAATTGGTTGACACGTGCCAGGATTCCATTGGATCCATAGACGAGGAATCTATTCGAGATGGAAGTTCACGCTTCTCGTTGGTGAACGCCTATGGAATAATTAACTATTTTAGATATATTTTAATGTTTGATAAATCTATAGTTAACATGGATATATACTAGTTTGTATTTTTTTATGATATTGTAAAGGTTTCAAGTATTATGAGGAATCAAATTCTAATTTGATCTCTGTTGATACTTGATAAATCCAAAGTTAACATGGATCTAGATTAGAATGTACTTTGTCATGACATTGTAAAAAGATATGATTTGATCCATGTCTATGCTTGATAGATCTAAAGTTAACATAGATCTAGACTAGTTTGTACTTTGTCATGACGTTGTAAAATGATTTGATCCTTCTTAATAGTTGATAGATCCAAAGTTTTCATGGATATAGACTACTTTGTACTTTGTCATGACATTGTAAAAATATTGATGTTGAATTAGATGTTTGGTTTTTTTACTTTTCATAAAGCTTGATAGTTTTGATGATTATTTAATATAAACTAGGGTGGATTTATAGTCTATTATTCTTGTCATGTATATCTTTATTTCAAAGTTTGATATTTGAAACCAAGTCTTATAGGTGAATACATTAGTATGAATATATCGTTAAAAGCTTCATGATAGTGCCCACATTGTCGATGCAAGAAGATTTGGAGAAAAAACACATAAGAAACATTTCATTTCACTTTCTCCGCAAAGGATATGATATGGATCCACGCTGATTATATATATATATATATAGCCTACATGTGTCAGCATTACCCACATTACATTATGTTACAACATCTATGTCATACTAGGTTGTGGAGTGTCTCTCTTCGCAGTAATGCATGGAGAACATAACACTTTCTCTCTCATCAATGCATATATTTTATAATAAAAGATGGAGGTATAGAAGACAATATTGCATCAATGTTAGTATTGTGTGTGGTAGTCTACTGAGTTGCTCAATTACATTAGCGAAGTGTATGAAAAAGTCACTACACTAAGTAGCACGCAATGAATATAACTGCAACTATTTTTTTGCCTATATAGTCAATATGATAAAGTTTTAGGGTGTTTTACTTTGGTTGCCATCTTTTTACATTCCAAAATATTTGCTTCTTCCAACTCTATGCCAACTTTAACAAGAACTTCTCCAAGAATTTACATGGCTAATTATTCTTGATTACCAACCAATATCGATTGCTCATAGTGCTTCAATTGACATTGGATGAATTCCCATATAGGTTGGTGGATCTAATTTAAACATGTTCTCTCCAATCTACTCAATTATTCTTCACCACCAACCATTACCAACGTTTTTTCTGGTATATCTACCAATGTAATGGATGGTAGGTCTATCAACAATGGATGAATTACCATATAGGTTGATAGATCTAACTTACACATTGTTATAGGTCAAATCTGCACTTCTCCGTCCGTGATCACATTGCTCTGTCGATCACACAAAAGGACACCATGGATTGAAGAGCTAGGTTGACCTGGATGAGTTACTGCTGGAACTACACTCTTCAGCTGAAAATCTTACTATTTCTACTGATTTCATGACATATGCGCTACTCTTTGCACAGTAAACCAACATTCTAAATGCTACTTTGCTCAAGAACAACCAGCGCACACCTTAAAAAAGTTGTAAATGCTTGTTGTAAAGCACAAAAGTTGCATACTGTGCACTTCTCTGGTTGTATGAAACCCGTGCACATCTTAAGATGAAGTGAAAAAATATATTAAGATTATGAATTGGGATTAGTTGAAGTTGGTTCTGCAACTTCTCCAACCTCCCAATTCAACCACCTCTCGATTCCAACTGCCTACCTTGTCCCATAAATACAAGGAGGATCCATGAGAGAGGGACCTAGAAGGAATGATTTAACTATTTCTACGCTAGAGGAATTCCCAAGTCATTGTGAAGAGCAAGAGCCTAGGACTTGGTTGCAGAAGCATCTGGACAGATCAGGTATATCTGTATTGATTTTTGTTTCTTTGACAATAAAAAGGTGGAAATACCCTTCTCGTCCCAAATTGAATGTCTATTGGATTGTATGTTCATTTGGTTTAATGTATGGTTGTATTTGATGTTAATTTTTTTCTTATTTCATCATATTTATTACAGTCAAGATATGCTGAGGAATGTTTACTTTGTGTTGCAGGTTCATCATAGGGGAAGATCAAGCAAAAGCTAGTACCAGCCGTTGATAAAAAGGTACTTCTTTCGATATCTCAATCTCTTTCCATTTGTAGTAACTAAATGCAATACAATGAATGTATTTACCTGTCACCCCACCCAAGTTGGTAGTGTCTTCTCCTCACTATAAGGTATTTTTCCTGCACAACAGACTGGCGACTCCGCTGGGGAGTAACCGGTTGTTTTTATGCTCTAGGAGACCTTGTTAGGTTTTTCTTCCAGTCTATTTCAGTCTATTTGTTCTCTGAGAGGTCTTATAGGTCATTGTTGCATGTTCTTTCTATCTAGACTCATCTCAGTCCACTGCTGCAAAGCCTTTTTGTTTGCTTCTGAGCCTTGTGCGCTAGTTTACCCTACTTACAGTAGCACATTTTATTTGATGAATGCTGCTTTGTCCACTACATAGTATCGCATCTTTCCTAGTGTGCGTTGGTTTCTGTACTACATAGTAGTGCATTTTCCTGTAACTTTCAGTTCTCTGTTAGGGTTTGATTTCCAATTGTTTGGGTTCACTTCTATCATTTTGCTTTGCTTCCCTGACTAACCCTTGAGACTTTTATGTCTCTTTTGAGTCTTGTTTGCCTCTTTAAAGTCCTTTAGTTTGCCTTTACTTGCTTGAGTACTTGTTTAAGGTGTCTTTACTGTTTTAACCCTTTTGAAGGTTGTGCACTGCTCTTTGTTAGACATAGCTGCACACTTTTTATTCCCTAGTTGCTTGTTGCAGTCATATAGACCTGCATTCTTAACGTTTGTTGTCTGTGGAAACATTAGTACGCTTTTACTGTGTCTTGTCTTGTCTTTCAAAACTCACAAACGACCCCGTGCGCCATGATCCTGCATGGCCACCTGTTCCCACTAAGTTTTCCTCAGACATCCTGAAGTTTGAAGGTAAGACTAGTGAGGACCCTGGTGACCATGTCACAAATTTTCATCTCTGGTGCTCCTCGAATTTGCTGAATGATGACTCCATCAGGTTAAGGTTCTTTCAAAGAACCTTGACAAGTGTCGCAGCCAAATGGTATATTGAACTGCCGGCAGCTGCTTATGGCACCTTTTGGGATCTAGCTATTGTTTTTCTAAACCACTTTCAACTTCATATCCTGTATGATGCCGACACAGACCTTCTGTCAACCTTCCGACAGAACAAAGCCACTCATCTATCTGATCACATTTAGGAGTGGCGAGGGAGAAAGAGGCTCATTAAAGTCGACATCCCTCCATCATTTTTATTAGAGTGGTATGTTAAATCACTCCTTCCTTATATTCCTAAGGAATTTGCAACTTCAGGGGTGTCCTCCGAAGAGGAAGCCATTTTGAGAACCCACCAGCTTGACTTGGTATATGCTCAGTCTAGGATCTTATACAAGATTATTCCTGATGCGTCGAGGTCTAACATTGACTTAGGTAAACCTAAACCTGGACCACATGCTGATGGAATTGTGGGTTCAATAGGATCTGCAGCGTTTGATGCCTTAACAAAGAAGGTTCACCCCTTGTCATTCAAACAGTCCGCTGCAGAAGAAACTTTTGTTGCATCCTGCCCTTCAACAACATAATCTGTAAAACAAGTGCAGACAAACCAAAAGGGCCCTTGGCATCCCAACAACAAAAGAAAGGGCAAGAAAGGGGAGGGAAACCAACAAAATCCCAAGAACATGCAAAATGTTGAGGAGGGTAAAAAGGAAAAAAGGAAGGTTAAGTTCCCTTGCAAGCTATGCCAGGAGGACCACCTTACCCATCAATGCCCTCTAATGGAAGAAGCCCAGAAGATGATCCGTGAAAAGAAACTTGCTGTCTTAAAAGACCCTTTCCCTCATGGACAAAGTTCAACTTCTAGAAGCTCTAGTGCTGGGGGCACTACTCATGCCAACTCAGCTGATCAGTCATTCATTAATATGGTTAATTCATATGCTCTTTTGCAAACTCGAGCTAGAAATTATACCCCCACCCCGTAGCAGAAGGATGTTCCTGAGTCATCTACCCCTCTCCACATCGAGAGACTGGTGGATCCACTGCCGAAGATTCCAAAAGGCAAATTAAAATGGGCTGTGCACAACCCCAATGCGAGGGCTTCCTCTAACTACAATGTAGTGGAGGATTTAGCCCAAACCCCCTATGCCATGTCCACTTTGGAGGTACTGTAAAGTTGTCCATTACAACGAAATGCACTCCTCGTAGTGATCGAGAGCATAGATTCATCCAACATGCTTTCCCATTTTGATATGAAAGATATCAAGTTCTGGTTGTCGTACCACGTCGCTCTCCAGATAGAGGTCTTCCATGGTCCCATGACAATTAGATGAGGTGTTGTAGATGAGGGCGCGTCTACATGCGTAATGTCCATTTCTTGCTGGAAGGCTTTAGGTGAACCTGAGTTAGCCCCCTTGAATATGGTACTTACCGCCTTTGATGGACGATCTTTCCATCCACACGGAGTCTTACCATAATTTGAAGTTGAACTTGCGGGAAAACTAGTATCAGTAGAGGTTGAAGTTCTGGATGCTTCGCTTGATTATAACTTGCTGTTAGGTAGGAGCTGTACATATGACATGCAGGCAGCACCGTCAGTTGTTTTCCAGATAATAATGTTCCCTCACGAAGGCAAGATCGTCACGGTCGATCAACTTTCATTTTCCCGGAAGACCAACTAAACTTCTTCGGATTCAACAATCCCGTTGGTTGATCAGTCCTGCCCAATTAGTCAAAGTTTGGGAGTAGGTCTCTATGGGTCATTAATAGGCACTTTTGACCTACCTTATCCTGTTCATTTCATTGGTTCTGAAGAATGTTCTTCGTTTGATATTTTTATGGTCAGTCCAACGACAGATCCCTGGATTCTCCCAACTGAATCAAAACCAGTTGTGCCTTTATCTATTGCAGAGGTGGCTTACCTAGATTCACAACATGCTGCAATAGAACATATCGTGCCTCCGTTGGTCTCTGTTGAGTCAGATATGGACTATGCTCTTACATGGTCAGTTAACTCTATCCACTCTTTCGACTGCTTAGACATTGTTCTACACTCTGATGAGGCGATCTTGGAATCTATGATAGGCCTGGACCACCCTTGGGAACACATGCACCACAAGTCCTATTTTATTCCCGAACTAGACAGGATAGAGAGAGGTGAGTTTTCTATGAGACCTGGTGGAAGTGTTGATTTGTCCTCTATCCCTTCTAATTTGAAAGTTGTTTATGCCGAAAGGAATATGGAAAATATATCGAGAACCATTCCGATCAACATTTCCATCAAACCCGGGGTTGTGGAAAATATTTTCATTGGAGCAAACTGTTCTCCTAAAGAGATCATTCTGTATACCAATCTCTTTAAAGAATTTTGCGACGTATTTTCCTGGTCATACGAGGATATGCCAGGCATTGACCCCGCCATTGTTGAGCATGTCATCACAACGTACCCCAAATCTAAACCTGTGAGACAAAAGCTCCGCCCAGTTAACCCTCGAAAAGCTGCTGCCATCAAGGCAGAGGTAGAAAAGTTGCTCAAAGCTGGATTTATTTATCTGATAGCTATGACGGAATGGGTTTCAAATCCTATTCCGGTAGACAAGAAGCAAGGTACCATTAGAGTATACAATGACTTCTGAGACCTAAATAAAGCTTGTCCAAAAGACAATTACCCCACGCAATTCATAGACCATATCATTGATGCATGCGCAGGCCATGAAATGTTCTCATTCATGGACGGGTTTTCAGGATATAATCAGATACAAATCAAACCTGAAGACCAACACAAGACAACTTTTATTTGTCCCTAGGGCACCTTTGCCTATCGGAAGATGCCTTTCAGTTTGAAAAATGCTGGAGCTACCTTCTAGCAAGCAATGAATTTTTCTTTTCATGACATCAAGCATGTGGTCGAACCTTACCTTGATGATTTCCCAATGCGATCTCGGAAGATACAGGAGCATCCTGATCATTTAAGACTCATGTTTGAAAGGTGCAGATACTACAAGATTCGATTGAATCCCAACAAATGTGTATTCTGCGTTGAATCTGGATGACTACTGGGTTTCATAGTATCCAGTCGTGGCATAATGGTGGATCCATTGAAAGTTGAGGCGATTGTAAATCTGCCTCCTCCTTGAACCCTGAGATAACTTCAAAGTCTGCAGGGCATGTACAACTTCTTGAGATGCATTATCATTAACTATGCCAAAATTACAAAAGGTTTCATGTGACTACTTAAACAAGACACCTACTTTTTGTGGGATGAGGATGCTCAAGCATCATTTGAGGCCTTGAAAAAGGCATTACTGTCAGCCCCCTTATTAAGCCCTCCAGACTACACGAAGGATTTCCTCTTGTATCTGGCTGCATCAGTATACACAATAGGCATAGTACTAGTTCAGGAGGATGGCATGCTCCAAGAGCATGTCATTTATTATCTTTTACGCACTCTGATAGCTCTTGAGATCAAGTATTCTCACGTAGAGAAGTTGGCATTGGCTGCTGTCTATGCATTCTAGAGGCTACGCCACTACATATTACTGCGTACCACCACTGTGGTTGTGGAGGTCAATCCTTTCCAATATGTTCTTACTCGATGAATAATCAGTGGGAAATTTAACAAATGGATTGTCATCTTACAAGAATTTGACTTGGTTTTTCAATCCGCTAAGTCAAAGAAATCATTGGTGTTTGCCGAACTGATTTCAGAGTTTCCTAGTGACATAGTACACGTTGAGGAAGAATCATCATTCCTAGATGAACATATCTTTCTCATCGCATCCTCTGACCCATGATATGGGGATATCCTAGTATATCTCCAGATTTTGAGGTGTCCCACCACTTTCTCTAAGGATGAACGACGCAAGCTTAAGAGCCATACGAAGAATTACTTCATCATTTCTAACACTTTGTACAGACGTGTAGTAGATTCCATCTTACGCCGTTGTTTAACCCTGGAGGAAGCATAATCAATATTGAATGATTCCCACAGTGGACCTTGTGGGGGTCATCTTTCTAGGGTGGCAACAACCCAGAAAATATTGCTTGTAGGTTATTTTTGGCCCACAATCTTCAAAGATTGTGTGGAAGCTGTGAAATGCTACCAGAGACGTCAGTTTTTCACCAGGAAGATGCGAGCACACCCATCTCCTCTCCATCCTGTAATAACAACAGGCCCCTTCACCAAGTTGGGGGTTTATTTTATGAATTGTAATCCAGTTTCGGTTGGAGATCATCACCATATCATCGTTGTCGTTGACTACTTCACCAAGTGGGCTGAGGCAATGCCTACTATTAAGGTGGATGGGGAAACGACCGCTTATTTCGTTTTCAACCAGATCATTGCAAGATTTGGTATACCCAAAGAAATCGTGACTGATCAGAGTCGTCATTTTCAGAACAACATGATGACCGATCTATACACTATGTTAGGTTTTCGGCAGGAGCATTCGTCTTCGTTTTACCCACAGGCGAATGGTTAGGTTGAAGCAGTGAATAAAACTTTGAAGACTGTCTTACAAAGGATTGTTAATGCCAGTAGAACTAACTGGCACATTATGTTGTATCCTACTCTTTGGGCCTACTGAGTCAATGTAAACACTGCTACCGGGTTCTTTCCCTTCCAAATGGTACATGGGATAGAGGCAGTCATTTCGGTTGAGTGTGAGATTCCTTCATTGAAGTTGTCTATCCAAATTTTACCTAATACGTCAGTCTTGGAAGAATGTTTGCTGCATTTAGAACACATAGATGAGCAGTGCCGTGACGCGCTCACACCAAACGAAGCGCATAAGAACCAAGTCAAGGGATAGTAGGATAATTCTGTCAAATGTAGGGTGTTTCTCAAAGGAGACCTTGTTCTGCTCTGGGATCAGGACAAAGAACCTTTAGGGGATGGCAAGTTTAAGTCCATGTGGTTCGGTCCCTATATAGTTTCTAAGGTGTTGAAGAAAGATGCATACGAGTTTACAGACTATGAAGGTGATGAGTTGCCTGAGCCTAGAAATGGGCTCTACTTGAAGAAGTACTACGCTTAGGCATCTGTGCTTTTTCATGTATTATAACTGTACAGTTTTGTAGAGTTAGTTTTGTTTACGGTTGTAGTTACGTCTTATGCATCTATTGCTTTGTGTTTCAGATGTCGATTGAACACTTTATAGGGTTTGTTGATGGCGCTAGCCGCCACACCCGTTAGTTGGTCGCGGCTACTTGGGTTATTTACTCACCAACTAGCCAACTGGTGTCTTTGAGAGGGGCTTGTTTAGGTCCCACAACGAATAATGTGGCTGAATACAGTGCAATCATAGAGCTACTCCGAGATGCTCTATTCCATGGAATTTCACATTTGGAGGTACGACTCGACTCGCAGTTAGTTGTTTTTTAGTTAATGGGTGTTTATCAGGTTAGAGATCCTACTTTGCTACATCAGTTTCTGTGCATTAAGTTACTTGAGAGATAGTTTGATTATATCACATATCAACATATTCCAAGGAACATGAATGCATTAGCTGATTCATTTGCAAACTATGTTTTATATTGGCAATTGCATCATTCACACACATAATAATTCATGCATAAAACACAATAACGCACATGTAAATAACCGATAATGTATATATATATACCCGTATCAAAAAATAATATGAGTTTGGATCATAAGTCTGTCACAGAGTCATGTCATAAGATACAAAATTGGGATCGATGGCCTCAAAAATATACATAGAATATCCTTCTCCTATGGAGAAGGTGGGGCCTCATCTGCCTCTGTTGCCTCTCGATAGAAAATGACCATCCTAGCTACTTTCCGCAGTAGCCTAATCCAAGTTGGGGCACACCAACCACATCCTCCTGCATGTCGAGCAGCATCCTTTCGATCCTGTAAGTCGGAATGTCATGAGTCAACCGACTCATCTTCCTCTCTATGTTTCCTAGCATGGCATCAGCTGCACCCATTATCATTGGTCTCACGAAAGTACGGGGGTGTCCCTCAGGACGTACTGGTCCAACATTTGCATATGACACTTTGTTTCAGTACCTCAAATCCATCATAAAAATCATATATATAAAATACAAAATTAAATAATTTTTCAAAAACATAAACATACCTATATCTCCCTAGGCTGCTCCTGGAGGAAGTATCAGCTCAGGATCGTGGTGGAAGTCTACACCCGCATATGGAAACTGCTCAAGAGCTACACTTGCCATTCCCACCAACCCCAAAAATCATCCTCATGGTAACAGAAGTTGCTCTCGCCACCACCCTGGAGAAGGAAGACCTCACCTCAATGAGATAGCATTGGCTCACGAGGTCTGACTAGGGGAAAAGGCATGCCCAAACTGATAGCAGGCACCCTTTCAAAGAAAAAGGTGCAAAGTATGCTTTTGTACCCGAAATTCTTCATCCTCCCGGTCTTACACCCCGAGAGTTGAAGCTTCATGTTCGCTAAAAGACTTGAACACCAGTCATATACTTTGTCGTGCAGGCATTCAGTACCTATATGCATGTAATGTCTCGAAGCAAGATGTTACGTAGCACTCCCTCCCATCCGATTAAGAATACTCACGATGACTTTGAGGGGGAAGCTTGCAATAGTCAAGATAAGAATCTGACTATCGGACTTCTCAGTTCCCGATAAACAGTAGGCATTGACATACTCCTGCACGGACAAGGCACCCACATTGCGAGAGGAACCTTTCAAGTTCACAAAGTCTCCCCTTCGAGAGAGACCCGTGATAAAATAGATGTCATCTATGGTGAGTTCCAGTATTTCACCTTGGATATCAAACACCAATGCATCGACATCCCAGTATTGGACAAGCCTCTCAAGCAAGCTGATTTGTGCCCGCATGTTGACTGTTCTATAAAATTTCAATAATCCACATCTTCAAAGTGCATGGAGAGTCACTGGATCTTGTAATGCTATTCGATCCATGTCCTCATGCTCCCTTTCACGCCATATGAGAACCATCCTTCCAAGCAACAAGTCAAATTTGAGTCTTTTTCACTTTTTACCCTACTTTCAGGGGTGTGCGCTATTGTGTGAACTACACAATCATGCTTGAATGCTGCTTTGCTTGAACTCAACCAACGCACTTGGCTAGTATGCGCTAATTTTTCTCACACACAGCAGCGGACACGTAGAAATGCGTTTTAAACATTGCTAGAAATTGATTTTGACCATGAAAATTGACAAAAAATGCATGAAATTGCAAGCATGGGAGGAAATAACTTACTTGGTGGAAGTAGAAGATCGATTGGTGGTCTGGTTTGATTGCAGCGAACGGAGGAAGATCAAGGTTTTGCTCCAATTTGCCCTAAAAACTTCAATTGTGATATTTGATTTTTCAATATGAAACTATTTATATAAAATTGACTTTGATTTTTACCCACTTTTTTCAAAAGTGTATAGTTTCATTTCGTCCATAAAATGTTCTATTTAATCACTAATACCTACAAATGTTGGTGAGTTAAATTTAACCTAGGTATTTCAAATTTTCACTAGAAGTTCAAATTATTTGACCGGATATAACTTATTGACAGACCAATATAAGCACCATGTTGTTTTATTATTGTCATTGGGAAAATTTGTTGATAGTTACTAACTCGATTGTTGATATCCTATTCTTTGGAAGGTCATGAACTTACGATCCTAGAAGTTGTCTTTTAAGTCGTTTTAAGCTCTTGTTTTGACTATTTAAAAAACTAAACAAGATTTCCGAGCATACTTGTTCTCTTCAAGCTCGTTAAAGGAATTGAAGGTACATCCGCTTAGGTATAAGTTTACCCATTTTCCGTACTTTTGCGGATTACTTACGAAAAATGAATACTCTAGTCATTCATGGCTAGAAGAGTTCTTCTCTCATCGTTTTAGACTTTTTCGGGGGAGGAGACTAACTGTATGAAGAAAGGACTTTTGGAGCCTTCTTTAGGGTTTTTAGGCTCTCGAAACATGAAAACACCAAGCGAGCACTCACCTACTCAGGTTCGATGTGAAATCCATGAGAGGGTATATAGAGGATTGTTTAAGTTTTTCATACTCTATAAACAGGAAAACACCGGCGAGCATATACCAACCCGAGCTTGATATTAAAATCCACAGGTAGGTGTATGGAGTTATTGTTTAAGTTTTTCAGACTCCTTAAAATTGAAAACACCGGCGAGCAAGAATAGATCTTGGCTCGATATTAAAATCCAGAGATCAGTATTATAAGGTATTCTTCTATCTCTTCTTCGAACTCTATAAACAATGAAGAAGGTCCCGAGTCTTCCTCCCATGGGTTCGTTAAACTTTTACATAGTTGGACTTATTGAGTTGTCTTTCTTGGACTCATTAAACAACAAGAAGGACATTCTTTTACTAAAAAGAATAACGGGATGAGAAGGGTATATCACATCTTTTCAGTTTCAAAGGCAGTTAAGTCAGTCATGTCCTTGAACATAGCACCTTTTTGAGTCTGTCATTTCAGTTGGGTTTTAGTTTTTGACCTTAGGGTGAACCTGATCTCCGAGTTTTTTACTGCCCCGGTTGGTTATTCTTCCAACCATATGGAGGGTCTATTAATTTCTCTTACATTGTAGGCTTATATCACTTCCCCTTCATGTTGAAAAATGCCTAAGTCACTTTGTGTCATGCTCACTGTTCAAGGATACAACTTGTGTCGGCCATTCTGCAGTTTACCTTGACTTCATGTGTCGGCGATCCCGGTGTCAGTTTGTTTCATCTTGTTACTTGTCCTACTCCACATCAGCTCATATCTTTTGAGTGTTCCTCATGTTGGATGATGGAGGATGCATTAAGGCCTCCCTTCCAACAGACTTCTTCCCATCGAATTCAACTCATTATGCTCTGGGAATGAAGTTTAGAGTTTCGGTTAGTACCTTGGGGATTGCAGTCATCAGTGGAAGTTTCCCTCACTGTTGAATAATGGGAATACATCAATGTCTCTTATTCGATAGGTTCCTCAAGTGTTCGACTTCAAGTCCACTTATTCACACTTGTTGGATCGTACTAGGTACCTTGGACCCCATTATCATTATTGGTGGAAGTCCTCGCGTTTGTTACCGATATACATCAATGATCGGTAATCAAACGATACCCCCCATGTTCGAACTCTACTCATTTATTCACATGGTTAGGTTTTTTACCTTGGGTTGTTTGGATGAAGACCTTGGGACTATGATAACATCACCATATTTATGTTATCACCCAAGTTGCGCAAGACTGAGCCTCACTCATTTTGACTCTTCATGAGACATAGATCTAGTTTATTGTTATGGCTATGATCTCGCTTTTTGACATGGATCCACGCTTGTGTTTCAGTGTCCATGATATATATACATCTCCTATTTATGTATTGGAGATCATGTTGTATCATGCTACACATCTATATGATGTCAAGATTGTAATTGCCTGCTAACCTTGATCGTTGTTTCAGGTACTTTTATGACTTGGTTCTATGATTTCTTGCTCCTCCTCTGACTTGGAAATATAATGTATTTCGGCCATTGTTTCCCTCTGACCTCACGCATTAGGGGGCATTTTTTATAGGTCAAATATGCACTTCTCCGTCTGTGATCACATTGCTCTGTCGATCACACAAAAGGACGCCATGGATTGAAGAGCAAGGTTGACCTTGATGAGTTACTGCTTGAACTACACTCTTCAGCTGAAAATATTACAGTTTCTACTGATTTCATGACATGTGCGCTACTCTTTGCACAGTAAACCATCGTTCTAAATGCTACTTTGCTCAAGAACAACCAGCACACACCTTAAAAAAGTTGCAAACGCTTGTTGTAAAGCACAAAAGTTGCATACTGGGCACTACTCTGGTTGTATGAAACCCACGCACATCTTAAGATGAAGTCAAAAAATATATTAAGATTACGAATTGGGATTAGTTGAAGTTGGTTCTGCAACTTCTCCAACCTCCCAATTTAACCACCTCTAGATTCCAACTGCCTACCTTGTCCCATAAATACAAGGAGGATCCATGAGAGAGGGACCTAGAAGGAATGCTTTAACTGCTGTTACGCTGGAGGAATTCCCAAGTCATTGTGAAGAGCAGGAGCCTAGTACTCGGTTGCAGAAGCATCTGGACAGATCAAGTATATCTGTACTGATTTATGTTACTTTGACAATAAAAAGGTGGAAATACCCTTCCCGTCCCAAATTGAATGTCTATTGGATTGTATGTTCAATTGGTTTAATGTCTAATTGTATTTGATGTTAAGTTGTTTCTTATTTCATCATATTTATTACAGTCAAGATACACCGAGGAAGGTTTACTTTGTGTTGCAGGTTTGTCATAGCGGAAGATCAAGCGAAATCTAGGACCAGCCGTCGATAAAAAGGTACTTCTTTTGATATCTCAATCTCTTTCCATTTGTAGTAACTAAATGCAATACAATGAATGTATTTACCTGTCACCCCACCCAAGTTGGTAGTGTCTTCTCCTCACTATAAGGTATTTTTCTTGCACAACACACATGTTCTCACCAACCTTAATAAATGATGGTTTGCATTGGTCATATATGATCCTCTCAAGTTTTTTGTCCTCCTTGTAATGATCTTTCTAAAGATAAACTCAAAGTTTGTCTTCTACAGGAAGTTGATTATCTATGCGGTGTTGATCATGTCTAGCCTTACACTCCTACTAACCCTTACGTAAAGCTTCTCAAACTTGATCATGCATTTCCATATGTGTTAATAAATTAGATTATTGGCCTCTATATACAATAACCTCCTTCACCATCATTCCCTTAAGATTAGGACTCATAATAGATAATAAATCCTTGGGTAGAAATCCAAGGACACTTCAAAAGGTGGAGTGCATGTTGCGTTTTGCACTATTTCATTTTAATTGTGTAGCATGTGAAGGGTATCGATACCACAAGCCTTTGGATATCAATTATGAAACTATGCAATAGTTGTATCATGAAGTGATCCACTACCTCAGTTTGACGATCAATTTGTGGATGGAAGGAAATACTACTCTTATCTTGGTGTCCTTCATCCCCACAATCTTGCTAGAAGTAACTTATCAATCTAATTTCATGTTCAAAGATAACTAATGATGGTAGACCAAAGTTGATGTATATAGAGCCTTGGATTCCCTCCCCAAGGAAATCACGCCCTTCAATATACTAGCCATGAATAGATCAAATGACTCAGCAAATAATCTAGGCATTCTTCCCAAGGAGGACACACCCAACTATCTAGTATTTTTCAACTCAAT
Organism: Larix kaempferi; assembly: GCA_027924585.1. Taxonomy (NCBI): domain Eukaryota; kingdom Viridiplantae; phylum Streptophyta; class Pinopsida; order Pinales; family Pinaceae; genus Larix; species Larix kaempferi. The sequence continues at coordinate 15,051,253 of BSBM01000938.1, read as the reverse complement.
GAGTATTTGCTTAGGGGCTTCTCCTTATTTCTTACTTGTCGTGATGACTTGTGTTTATGTGCATTCATGTAGATGCATATTTCCAACCCTTGGGTTGAGGGAAGGAGATTTTAATTATTTTCTTAATTTATGTGGACACTATTGTGATGTTATATAAAAATTAGTTGGTCTCATTATAAAGCTAAGCTATTTTTGTCAAGGAGAACTATTGCAATCTCTCTTGTACGTATTCTTTTATTTCTTACGATTGAATATTATCTAGTGACCAGTTACCTTTTGATGGTGTGCTTCCTCTCTCATATAAATAAATGCTCAAAATTTAAATTCTATATTTAGTTCACTCGAGTGTGCCCTCCCTTTCAAATCTATGACGGTGCCTGCTCTAAGGCTCTTCCCTACTTTGAGTTCAACACTAAAGTGGAAGTCTTACCTAGATAAGAATATTTTGTTTTTGTAGATTTGGCTCATGGCAGCCCACCCTTCCCACCTAGATCTTAGGTTCTCAAGCTAGTTCTCAATTGGGCATTCAATAATTTTTTGGGGTTTTCAATGCTTCAAGCTCTCAGTCTCAGTACCAAGCTTGATTGATCCATTCACCTTTATTCCCATCCAATATCTTCCTTACCCTAGTTTCTAAGGTTTTCTATGGTCTCATTTTTCATATTAATTCCCAAACAAGCCAAGACGTTAGAGTTTTCTAGGCATACTTCTTATATCATTTTTCTCCCACAAGATCTCATGTCCCCTCACAAAGATGCATACACTATTGAGGTTGAGTCTACCTATGCCCCTCTAAACCTAGACATCATCAAGCTACTAAAGGAAGTGCTTATCAATAAACCCTATCCCACTATCTTTTAGTTGGATACAAAGATTACTCTCCCCAAATATGACGAGAAAATGAAGGGCGAGGTTGAGGATGCCTGGATCCATAGCCTCACTACTTACTTTTATACCAATCCTAATCTCACACGAGATCAACAATCACTTTTGGTCAACAACCACCTAGAAGGCATATCATAGGCCTGGTTGCAATCTCAACAATAGGCATATGCAGTATATATTGAACTTAACGATGAGGACAACTTCTCCAATACCTTTAAATGCATTGGAACACATGATTCCTTTTATGAGGTAATTACTAATGGTTTCTACCCACTTAACTACCTCACAAATATATTGGCTCATTGATTTCAACTTAGACAAGTGTTAGGAGAAACTATGCAATATTTTATTAAAGTATTCACCCAACTTCACATTTAGCCACAAATTCCAAATCTAGATGAGGTATTCATTATTAAAATTAATTCATGTCATTGTATTTTATTTAAGGTGAAGTTTCTATGTTTGAAAGCAGTACCCTAGACTAGGCTTTCCAACAAGCCCTCACCGTCAAATACAAAGTTCATTTTCACCCTATTTTTCCATCAACATGAAACCTAATTTATTTTCCAACCCTCAAACTTGTAGTGCTCCAACAATTCCCAAACCCACTTCACCTCACCCCACAAACCATAATCTCAGCTCCCATCAATCCCCTACCATATATCAATGGTGTCCCCTTCATCATACTTATAGTCACTATGTCGTCAATTAAAGTGTCCTTAATTTCCCTACCACTCCCAAAGCCCTATTTATCGACCACTCATATCCATAAATTGAATAAGCCCTCCCTGAATATTCCTCTCCTCCATCTCTATAAGTGTTCTCATTACCCAACCCTAGCACACATGATCCATTTGTCATTTTGCTCAGTTAGAACCACACTATTACATCTCCCATCTCCATCTTCACACACGTGACACAACTACCAAATTAAGGATAAGATAACCACAATGATCCTCAATAACGACAATCAAAAGAATTTTTTTTCCCAAACCCTTGTTCAATGTATGAAACTCCATACCACTCCTCACCCTTCTCCCTTACATTTGGGATGGGTGCAACAAAATGGACCTAATTTACTCATATACCATAATTGTGCCATGACCTTTGCAATTGGCCCATTCAAAGATATTGTAGACTATGATGTCTCATCCTTCGATTTCTTAGACCTCATCTTGGTCCTCCCCTACTAGAAATAGTGCCATAGTATTTATAATGCTCACCACAAACCCACACATTGGTCAAAGATAATGACACGTATAAAATCACGACTTCCAATCCAACTAATCAATACCTTGGTTGACCACACCAACTCAACATCAACAGGTGCCTTTCCCTTCATGTTTTTCGTTCCCCTCCCTAGTCCCCTCTAGCAATAAGGAACCCTAAACCACTCATTCATCTTTCTCTTCAACCTATATTTTCCCTTATCCCATTGCTTTCAATGAAAACTTAAATACAAGCCAAGACACCTTCTGCCATACCTCAATTGCATATTCACTCAACACACTAGTCACCTACATAATTTGCATAGCTCTTAGTACAAAGAAAAATTGAACATGAACATCAACAAATCCATGGACATTCCAATGTAGCACCTTATACAAGCCACATGCCTCTAGAGACATATTCCATACTCCATATATCTATATGTTATCCTCTTTGCTTGGTTCAAGCACCAAACATGCCTCCATCATAATTCAATATAGAGAACAAGACATGACATGGCTAGTACATCTATCCCATTTCTAGCCATCACATCTAGGTAGCAAACAATGCATCCATGATCGGATCACCAATGCAAGTGCACAATTTACCAGCCCACTCCAACAAGGTTAGGCCTAGTTTTCTCAACACTACATCATTCACATTTGTATTTTTAGACTCCACCATGTCGAGAAGTAGTTTGTACACACTTCAAGTACTTTTCAAACACAATGCTCAACTCTTGACCATTCCCAGGAATTTTGCATCAACAAGCTCTGTAGAGTGACTCACATCATTTTCACAACTAGTAGCTCTAGGCAGTAGTTTCAACATTTTCTAGCTCCCCCCATTGTAGATAGACCTACATGAAAGTCATATATATATATATAGTTTCATATGGATTGATAGTGTTGTTAGGACCACACATCAGAAGCAAATCCCTAGTGGCCTTTTTTGGTCTAACTACACATTTAGTGCATTTATGTTCCCTCACTCTTCCTCTTGAGATAGATGGTCTATTTCTTTAGACAAGCCATGAAATATACCTCATTTAGCTTCCAACTTCACATATATACAAAAATATAGTGAGGATAATTGTCCATAGTTATCCTAGATCACATACACAGATCATTCTTAGTTTTTGGACATTAGGCACTTCACGACCCCAATATTAGACCTCACTAGAGATAGTTTCACTACTTGTCAACAACAATTTGCATGGTTTCATTCTTAAGTTGGGAGGAATTGGAGGTAGCACATCACATCATTTATGTCACAACCCCATATATCACCACTCGACTCATAAACAACCACTCTCGTAAATTTTAAAAGGAAATCAACTCTTTAGGATCCCACTATTCCATAGTATTACATTGGGGCAGTCAAATTCATCAATGCATTATGCTCTTTTGTCATCCCTACCAAGTTTGAAAGTAGGGACACTTTCGAACTAAATTGAGAGGACCTAATGTGTGTAGAGCCTTGGGTTCCCTCCCCAAGGAGATTGTATCCTTCATACTAGCCACATACGGCTCCATTGACCCAATAAACAGCCTAGGAATTATTCTTAAGGAGGAAGCACCCATCTAGCTAGTATTTTCCAGCTTGACAAGTAGTCATTGAGGCAATTTTCCTTATTTCTTACTTTATGTTATGATTTGTGTTTATGTGCATTCATGTAGATGCATATTTCTATCTCTTGGGTTGAGTGAAGGATTTTATAATTATTTTCCTTTGTTGTGTGGACACTTTTGTAATTCTGTATAAATACCAATTGGTCTCATAATAAAACTATGCCATTTTTGCCAAAGAGAACTATTGTAATTTCTCTTATTCTTATTGTTTTAATTCTTGTTGTTGAATATTATCCAGTGATTATTACCTTTGGATGGTGCACTTCCTCTCTAAAATAGGGTCTATATGTTTGCAGAGGTCAAATATACATCAAAAGTGCACCCATAATCTATCAAAAACAACTAATTTTCCAGTTGTGCAAAAAAATTATTCTTGCAACATGCTATGACCATTTTATTAAAGCAGTGCACTAATACCAGGATGTAGACAGTGCCCCTAATGGTTGTTGGTAACCTTAGAATAAGTTCATTGAAATTGACTCCCATTGTATCCTTGGAACAAGAAGTGGAATGCAATTTCTCACCTTTTAGGCATTGGCTTAAATATGCTACATAGGGGACAACTATGCATACAACTTTTATATTGTCTATACCATACTCAACTAGTCAGAATACCTTTGCAAACTAATAGTTTCCATTTCTATTAATATTTAGAACACTGACATGAGCAACATTATGAGATTCCACAAAACAAACTAAAAAATACTCAAAATAAATGATTTAGATGAGTAACATTATTACCCACAAGTTTGCCAAATACTTAACGCATAACCTATGAATAAATAGTTGCAATTGATACAAGATGGTACAATGGGGTTGCGATACCATGTTAGAGTAGAAATAAACCTATTCCTAAACCTATATGTGAGATCACTAGTGTCACCCTCTAACAATTTATGAGACCACATGTCACACACTCGAGGGTCACAAACATAACTTAATGGGAGCAAAAGTTGGACACTAAATGGTCATAATTCAATATTAAATTACACTAACATCTATCATTAAATGTATTTAGGTACATAAGAAGGACGGGAGGAATTGCAGATTATCCTTCCTTAATGACCACTTCCTACAACCAAAGCATAGTATAAAATTTGACAAATTTGACCTCTTTTAGAATCTTGATGAAAATATTAGTAATCTACTCCTCGGTATGACAATATTCAGGGTGAAATTATAACTCAATTCTCGATTGATTGTCTTATATGATGTTGGTAGACCTTAATATGCTTTGTCTTGACATGGTGCACCAAACTACAAGGAATTTGAATAACACTTTTATTATCACACTACAATAAATTCGAGTACTCCTTTGGCAAATTCCAAGCTCATCCAATAATGTTTTAATCCATACTACCTCCTAGCCATAGCCATGGTGATAGAACCTCTATACTTGACCTCAAAACTAGGGAGAGCAATTGTAGATTAACTTGACTAGGTAATCGAACCTAACACAACAAGATAGACAAACCTTGAGCTAGATCATTGATCATCACGGTCTCCATCCTATATTGAATCAATATATCCAACCAAAGTAGCCTTGCCTCCATATGAGTACTAAAACCCAAGCTGATAAGTGCTTTTAATTGATCTAAAAAGACACCTTTTTTGCCTTCCAAAATGTATATGAAAACAAGATCGACATCAAAGGTGATATTCAGATTGGAGTAAAATAAATGAGATCATCCACAAGCTATTGATACAAACTAGCATTAAGCATCAAAAGGGTGTAATGAGAATTTATTTGACTCTATATTCAAAAACATCAAGAAATATTTACAACCTTCCATATGGAACTTCTTTAGGTTGTGAAAGGAAAATTTGATCATCAAGTTGCAAAACTTGGATACCAAGAAAACAATACACCAAGTTGGTGGACCAAAATTGATTTGGATGCAAAATTTATTCCCTTCTAGCGTCAGTCCAATTTTAAAGCCTAATTTCAATGACATAAAAATGATGATTGGCTATTAGGAAGAATTAAATGTTGCTAATATTTTCAGAAGCAAATGTTTTGTCATTGTAGTATTGTAATACCCTAATTTGACCCTTTGGATGTATTACATCAGATTATGTATAACTTGAAATTAAGTGTTTATAATGATGGGAGTCATGCGGTATGATCTTAAATAAATGACTCCTTGTGTGGGAGCAAATCTCAAGGCCAAGGTTGAATGGCTAAGCATGTAACTGCAATAATTGTGTTTTCTATGTACCTCATGGTAGATCTTCCATGGTATGCCCGATATATGTAAATATTATGTTGAAAATTAATATAAAGGTCCAATATGATTGTGGAGAGCACGAGAGGGGCTATGAGTCCACTAGAGGTGAAAAGGAAATGGGGCCCAAGTTGGTGGGAGAATTACTCCTTTATTTCCTCACTCTTATATTTTTATCATGTTATTTAAATCTCGTCCACTATCCTTGACTTAGAAGCCCATCATTGAATGCATGTGCTGGTTGGTGAGAGATTCCATGGTTGGTGAGGGATTCTACCTCACATAGTTATAGAGGCACGGAGGGCTAGGGATAATCATCAATAAATCATTATGACCATGCAGTAAAGTAATTAATGTTGTAATTGTTAACACCCAAAAAGTGCTCACTAGCTCATTCCCTTAATTGATATGACCCATTTGTCCACTTTTTCCACCATATGAGCCTCTAAAATAATCAAAAGGTCACCAAAAAGACCATAATACACCTTTTCCCCCTCAAAATATATATTTTTCCTCAAAAAACCCTCAAAAAGGGTCCAAAATTCCCCCAAAATATTAAAATGGAATAAAAATATAAAAAATATTCAAAAAATGAAAAAGAGGGAAAAAGAGACCTAAACCATGTTGGTCAATACCATTGGTTTCCTTAAACCATAATGGTATTCCCCATCACCAAAAAGTTATAAAAAGGTGATAGGGGCTTCTCATTACTCATCCACATTTCATCCTATCCTTATGCTGCCAAATTCCCTTTGAGAGACATTACCTCCCATTTCGAGTTTGAAGATTCCCATTGAAGCATTGGAGAAGAAGAGACCATTGGACATTGGAGCACCTCAACCTTGGAGCTGCTCAAAACTTACCATCCTTACCACTTGAGGTAATATAAAAAGTTTTAATTTTTATTTACATGCTTATGAATCAACTTTGTTTATTGTTATTAATCTAGAATTTTTTATTTTACTGGTTACTACCATCAATCTATAGTTTATATTTGCTTATTTATATTGCTTTATTTGAGACTGCTGCTACTAGTTAGTAGGTGCATCCTTGCACATGCTTGGGAGAAATCCCAAGCAATAGTTTTTGGTGACTCTGTTGGGGATATAATTCTTAATCTTTTCTTTAGATCTTTATTTTTGTCGTTTTCCCCATTTAAAACTATAGATCTGCCATACTAGTTAGCTTCTTTATAGCTTCCCTAGCCATTGGCCCCTTCTACAGCCCAAAACAACCCAAAATTTCAATTTTTGGGTTCATTTTTCGCCGGCTGTTTTCTGTCCATACATCGCAACTTTCGGCACCCACAGTCGCGCGGTCTATTGCGGCTGTGAGCCCTTTTTTCCGCTCGGTCCAGCGCGGCTCGGAGCCTTTTTTCCGCGCGGTCCAGCGCGGCTCGGAGCCTTTTTTCCGTGCGGTCCATCGCGGTTGGGAGACCTTTTCCGGCGCGATCCATCACGACCGTTTCGTATTATTCCACGTGGCTCATCGTGACTTTTGACCACCGCGCCACGATTCACATCGCGACTTTCACCCACATTGTCGCGCGGCTCATCGCGGCTTTCGACTGCACAGCTGCGAAATTTCCTATTTCAGTTCGGCCAATTTTTTCCAGAAATTTTTTGCCTAATCAACCCATTTTTTCCAGCATTAATTTCTGCAATTTTTTACAGCCTACTGTGTTATTATTGCAGCATTATTAAATTTGATATTTGGTTATATGCTTCACATATCTTTTTGAAAATTTTATGTTAATTGAAAGAAAGATTTGTTAAGTATTTCTGAAATTGTAAGTTTCATACATTGCAAGGTTAGAACCCTTTTTCTAGATTGCTCAATATTTTGTCCAAGAAAGACTTTAGAAGTCCATTTATTTCTACATATGTTATTTGCTTTACCTTACAAAACTTTTTAAAAAGAATCCATATTTTTTGAAAATATTATTTAAGCATTTATATTTGGAAACATCTTTCATTTTTTCAAAAATTGGAATCATTATTTTAGTTTGTGATTAAATAGCTCAAGTGAGGCAAATTGTTTTGATATACACCCACACAAGCACACAATCTGTCACAGTAATTATAAGTGAGCCTTAAAATCCTCTTAACTAAACAAATATTCTAACCCCATTTGGGGAACACAAATTTTTTTTTGTAGCTAGGTAGGATTGAGGGGATAAGCATCCAAATAACACCCCTCACTCATTTTTCATGTTGAGACATAGTGGTTGAATTTTAGGGTACCAAAATTCCTTAATATTTGTTGACACGGTTTTACACCAATTCATTGGGAAGGCCTCTCCCTTAGGAGGGTTGAAGTAACCAGAGTAGTTCCAGAATCCTGAGTGGAATACCGCAATCCATTCAGTAACCGAAGGATACCATTCGTAGTTCTCGTTGTACCACCCTTATGGGAGTACATCAGTGATAGAACCAAACTGTAGATTCACCCAACCAAACGTGTCATGAACGGGGTATCCTAGTGGCCAAACTTATAGGATTGTCTACCCGGTGTCCCTCCCGGTAGGGGGATATCTAGCCTTTGATTCAATAATATATATTGTTTGACTTGGATTTCATCACCTTGCAGAGGATATACCTTGTTGAGTCATAATACTTTTTAGATTAGGTGTTTGCATTCTCTATTACCTCCCTTTGGTCAGTGAGTACACATTTTTTCTATTTTTAGGAGTCGTTTGCATGTTGGTTTTCTGACCACCCTTTTTTATTGCTCCACTTACTATAGCACAGTTGTTATAGTAAGTGTTTTTGAGTTTGGTTGTTGGCTTGGGTGCCATTATTTTTTACGCTCCCCTCTTGCACACACGGTTGCATTAGGGCCTTCGAGCTTTCCACTCATCACCACATACTAAATTAATTCACACTTGTCACCATTGAGTCCCCGAGACGTTCTCAACGTTTCCGGGGTGAACCCCCAGTACGATTCCCTTGAATCCACACGTCATCGGCACGGAACCCTGTCATCCGATTCTGACGCGCCTCATTTCACATTTGACTCTGAGGAAGAATCCAAAAATCCTACATACACCACACCCACTAGCCCCGTGGCTGGTTCACATTATGACAAATTTTTCACAGGCACTATTGGTGGAGCATTATCCACCCCTGCCACCACAACGACCACCATGGTTGACACAACTACCACACCCCCATTAGGTATGCCTAATATGGGACCCCTACCCAATACAGGACCCCCACCTACCCTAGGCATGCCCACTATGGAAAATATACCTACTATCCCCGCTACCACTCAGATTCCAACACCTCTTGGACATCTTCCCAACCCATATGTGACTCCTGTTGCACTTGGTGACGCAGGCCCCTCCCACATTCCTATGGGTGGAGGGCACATACCTCCCATGACAAATATCCCCCTGGGGGGCAGTGGCCTTATACATAACGCCACCACCAACACTTATGCCCCCATGACAACATCAAACCTCTCCACTAGTTAGCCATTCATGGCTAGCCTTAACTTACCAGACTTGGCTAGGCTAACAAATGATCCCATCCGGCACGACCCTACTTGGCCCCCCATGCCCACAAAGCTCCCATCAGACATCCCAAAATTTGAAGGGAAGGCTAGGGAAGACCCCCAAAACCATATCATGTCGTTTCACCTATGGTGTTCCTCAAAATCCATAGTAGATGATTCTATTCGACTCCGTCTTTTACAAAGAACTTTCACTGGCTCTGCAGCCAAATGGTACATCGAGCAACCCCATGGGACACATCCTACGTTCACATCGCTTGCGTCGACTTTCCTATAGTTCTTCCAATTACCCGTCTGTTATGACGCAGGAGTGGAAATACTATTGTCTTGTAGACAGAATACCGCTACACACATCACCGATCATATCCATGAGTAGCGTAAGCGCCGTAGCCTTTGCAAGATAAAGCTTAACGACCATATCTTCCTGGATTGGTTCCTGAAATCACTCCTCGCTCTCATAGCCAAGGATGTTGCTTCTGAACGACCCCAGTAAGAAGAAGAAGCCATTTTAAAAGCTCAGCAGTTCGACCTGATATATGCACAGTCTGGATATTTATACACCATCTTACTGGATGCTCCTCACGGCGATCCATCCTGGAGCGACGTGCCAAGGGCATCCCATGCCGCAGATGGTATCATTGGCCAGGTTACGGCACAAAACAAACCTTTCACTATGATAAGTACAAGTTTACCCCTTTTCCATACCTTGTAGACTAATTACAAAAAAGAAATACTCTAGTCACATCGGCTAAAAGAGTTCTCCATTTGCATCATTTTATGCTTTTTCGGGCCTTGGAGACTAACATACGAAAAAGAACACCAATGGAGTCTACTTACGGCTTTCAGACTCTCTAAAATTGAAAGCAACCACGAGCATGAACAGTCCTGGGCTCGCATAAATCCACAGGACAGTACCATTTTCAGAGCACACTTTTATCCCTTCTTGGAGCCCATTAAAACCACGAAGAAGGACCCAACGGTGCTTTTCAACGCCACAACATATCATGTCCACTCATATGGAAGCTTCCCAATTATGGTCGCCTTTGTTCAGAGTATTCTATAGTATGTCACCCAAAGAGACTCCTAATAACATCCATCAGCTAGTCCCCCCAGAGTCACTCCAGTTTGCAATACATACCTCTGATCCCTTAAAGCTATGATCCTCACACCTAAAAGTCAGTTTCCTATGCTTCCAAGTCAACCATGTCATCATGCTCTAAACAAAGGAAGTTTGAGTCCACCCACTCTATGATCCCAGTTATTCCCCATCCCCACAGTATGTCAGTGCTACCATTTGTACTATCACACTTCAGTTGTACACCTCGTGCTCCTATCAAGGAAACATCATTGCCTTGGTAGTGTTCGATCTCCCTTTGTTGACGCCAACCAAATTTATTCAAGAGGATAGACCCAGAGGTCCCTGTGCCTTGGACTCATCACCATTAGTGATGAGTTCCTACGAATCATTAGTGATGTTTTCTCACATGCTCGACTTCAACACCTTGATCGCATTGTTGAGACTCGTACAGGGTATCGGTCCTTTCAATTATTTGTTGAAGACCTCGGATATCACTTGACTCTACCACATTTGAGAGTCTAGTTGAGGAAACAACCAGTTACATATTCCTATAGATATTCGAGTTGTACTTGGCGACAATTTTCAGATGTACCACAATTTTATACTCCCTCGAGTATACAGTTACATATACTCCTCAGAAGTTGACTCACAGTCATTGAGTCCCTACAGATGTTGGAAACCTTCAGTTTCAGCAGTTCATCAACCCTTCTGATACCTTATTCAGAATGGTTGTTGCTTTTTTCTAGTATATCAGTTATTCAGATCAGTCATGGTATGACCATGAATACGTCCCAGCATTGTGTCCCCTCTGGACCATCATAATGTACCAACATATTTTTATGTATTATTCAGGTCCCCCTTCTCGAGCCTAATTGTTATGTATATGTCTTGATACGAGCATGGGTATGCCTGCCTTGTCCATTATCAGAGATTATTCTTCATTCATTTTGAGGCCATGTATTTTTTTAGTTTTTGCAGCTTCCAAGGGGCTGTTGTTCCAGTCTCCAATCGGTCTCTTCTCTTCTCCAAGCCCTACGAAAAAGACAAAAGAACTATGATGTCTATTGGCCATACAATGAGCTCCTGCCCTCACACATCAGGGGACAATCTGTTAACACCCCAAAAGTGCTCACTAGCTCATTCCCTTAATTCATATGACCCATTTGTCCACTTTTTCCACCATTTGAGCCTCTAAAATCATCAAAAGGTCACCAAAAAGACCATAATACACCTTTTTCCCCTCAAAATATATATTTTTCCTCAAAAAACACAAAACACCCTAAAAAGGGTTCAAAATTTCCAAAAAATATTAAAAGGGAATAAAAATATAAAAAATATTCAAAAAAGAAAAAAGAGGGAAAAAGAGACCTAAACCATGTTGGTCAATACCATTGGTTTCCTTAAACCATAATGGTATTCCCCATCACCAAAAAACTATAAAAAGGTGATAGGGGCTCCTTATTATTCATCCACATTTCATCCTATCCTTATGCTGCCAAATTCCCTTTGAGAGCTATTACCTCCCATTTCGAGTTTGAAGATTCCCATTGAAGCATTGGAGAACAAGAGACCATTGGACATTGGAGCACCTCAACCTTGGAGATGCTCAAAACTTACCATCCTCACCACTTGAGGTAATATAAAAAGTTTTAATTTTTATTTACATGCTTACGAATCAACTTTGTTTATTGTTATTAATCTAGAATTCTTTATTTTACTATTTACTACCATCAATTTATAGTTTATATTTGCTTATTTATATTGCTTTATTTGAGGCTGCTGCTACTAGTTAGCAGGTGCATCCTTGCACATGCTTGGGAGAAATCCCAAGCAACAGTAATCCCTAAGGGTTAGCTCAAGTGGTATTGAGCTAGATGTGAGATATCTTCCCCCATAGTAGGGGAGGTCACAGGTTCTTTTAATCCCTAGCGGTTAGGTTTCGTAATCAGGGCCGACGGTTTACCCTGTTTACCATCCATGAAGCAAGGGGAAATACTTGGAGGGTTTCCCATGATTTATCCCATCATGAAAAAACAATTAATGTTGTGTATGCTAGGATTTGTATTGTTCAATTTGAAGTACCTTCAAATGAAATGATATATATCCCATTATATACAACATTAATTCATCTAATGCATAGTGCATATTGAAAGCCCAAACATCATGTGGAACTGTGAAGGTGACCCATCCTCATTGAAATTATTTCCTCCACCCATGGGTATCTATGGGCCTCCACCATACTCATGCACGCACACTCTTTTAGTTCTCATTCACTCATTCATGCACTCACCATTCTCATGTTCAAGCACCACCCAAGTTTTGGAAACTACAACCTCATGTTTTCGATTGATACACAAACCTACCAATTGGATTTAGCTTGGATGGTAGAAAGACAAAATTGTTATTCTTCTCACTCTGTTTCAAATCTCACTTGTGACAACTTCTCTCTACATGAGCCAATTGGTGATTGAGGCACTTCTTGAGCCATGAGAAATATGTCACTCTCGCTTATGGGTTGGAAGGTGGGATGAGAAGTTACATGTTAAAAAAGGACTAATATAAAAGCCTAAAAATGACCAAACCAACTATGGGAAAGTAATTGTGGACATCGGAAGAGAGATGGATGGTTGTGGAGGAACATAGAGGTTACGATGTTTAAGAACCTCCCTTGCCCTATTAAATAATATTCATTGGGTGCCTTAGAGCCAAGGTATTTTTTGACAAGTTATCTAGAAGATAAATGTCAATATGGGTTGTCCATGCTTACACCAAGAGCACTAGAGGGTAGAATACTCTGAAGGGAAAATTGAGTAGAGAAGGGGGGTATCTTCCTTGTGTTGTGTGGGCAACATGTGATGACTCTTAATGTTGGATGATTACTTTGAGTTCTTAGTTGTGAATAGATTGGTTGGGCTTGAAAGAAATTGAGTTGGGTGAGTGACCTATGAGTCTATAGCTAGTTTCCTTTGCCCCATTGACCTCATAGCTTAGCTTAGGGGTGGCATATATAGTGGTTGCCTGCTATTAGGTGGAAAATCGCTCATACACAACCAATTTCTTTAACCATCTTTGTTAAAAGATAAATGTTCCATCTCTACTTTTCATTCTCTATTTAAAAATTTGTAATTTAAATTTAAATTTTATGATGCATGAAATGGAAATAGAATCCCTAATTTAAAGAAGTTTATACATGTTTATTTCCATTACTTTATTAGTTCAATACATGTATGAATTCAATAAGTATCACAATTCAACCCAAATATACCATATTTTATCTTTCCATTTATCATTGTTCTATTAAATAAAATCTATAAAAAAAACCAATAATTATATATCTACATCATTATTTTGTAATTACTATAATAATATAAAAATAAATAATTATCTAATAATTCCAACTTAAGTACATGGCAATATAGTTCGAATTCTACTTAAAGAACCTAGCATTACATGGTAAATTTTACGTACATAATCTAACATAATAATGGCAATTTATGTTATAAAGCCTAGCACTTTGACTAATAACTTTAAAATAGTGAACATTATATTTAACACTAAATAATACCTAATCCTTTTATTGGACAAAGGAAACATGACACATCCGTCTTATTATGTATAGAATCTATGCTAAAACCGATGGAAGGGGAATAATAAATTAAAATTTAGATAATTAACAAGCAAATAGTTTGATTGTTAATCATATTTCTTCTTAGAAGATTTGTGAATTTCATTAAATACAATAGCATTCACCAACAACTAAGTGCTCTCATAATGTTTGGATAAAAGAATTGCCCTTTGTGAAATAGTTTCACCTAACGATTTGGAAATTTTATTGATAATTAATTTGTTAGAGTAATTCTTTGCCAATTTGTTATGTAGCTCTTTGCCTAAGTTTTTAGAGCTTTTTTGGTCACATTGGCTTCTAGGAAACCAACAATCTATACTTTGATCATTTGTGTATTTATTGGTTGACCCTATAATAAAAGAACCATTATGATGTAAATTTTAGTCTTGATGTATAATAACATGACAATGCACTCACACATTGTTGAACCATAAAACACACATCATTTGATCTATACTACTTTTGAAGGACCAATTTGCAAAGGTATGAACCCATGTTATTTTGGTTCTATGCTAAGATTGCAAACAAAGTTTCAATATGACATTACGATAGCTAAACAAAAACTAGGTTATTGAGACTTGAGTGTGATCGAAAACTAGGTTGTTGAGGCTCTAGTGTGATCACTTATTACAAGGATTGTGCAAAAACCATAGGTCGTTGAACCAACAACTACACTAAAAAAATTGAATTAGATTGTAATCAATGTAATCACATAAATTCGTTGTCATCAATGTGTGATAATTATGTTGTTTATTCTTCCCAGAGAAGTGGATCAAACAAAAACTCCCCATGGTTACATGGTTACCTTGAGTAACTAGATTAATAAATATATCATTATTTAAAGAAAACATGGATATATATGTACACACATGACATTGTTTGAATTTTTGTACAAAATTAAAAACATGAGTATAAACTTTGGTCCACATAATGTAGATATATCATTTTATAAATATTAACTTCATCCACATGGCATTCTTTGGATGAAAAAAACATAAAAAAAAAATATCTTTAATAATTTTATTAATATAACATTATATTAAAACCCTCGTAAAAATGAAAACTTTGAAATAGAAAAAAATTTCACCGTGCTCTTTCAGAATTTATCCTATTCCATAAAAAAAAAACAAAAAAACAAACACTTAGCTCTAACAAAATGATGTTTGCAAAACTCAACATACATTGAATCTTATGCTTTTAATCTGATTAATTTAGGTGTAAAGGTTTTTTTATTTCTTTTGAAGTTTAATAATTTTATAAATGAGAAAAATGTTGATTCGGTATTTATTAAAAGTAAATGCTTTTTATTACTAAATTTATATAAAACTGAAAAACTTATTAATCAATAAAGTACATAAATGAGTCTAATGGTTAAGAATATATGTTATCTTTATAAACGTCACAAGTTCAAAACTATCTCAATCAATAAAAATATTGATTTATGCATCTTCCAACTAACTTTATTCTCTTATAAAACTGTTCTGGTCAATAAAGAATATTGATTTATGCATCTTCCAACTTTATTCTCTTATAAAACTGTGGTTACAGGTAAGCGCCAGAAGAACCCAAATCTCAAGAGAAGGGAGGATCCTAAAATGCTCAAAACGTGAGGTTCCATGGTGCCTCTGAAGTCCGAGTCCACTTCTCTTTGCAGGTTACAATATACAAAAGCGTTCACTCACTTTCTCATTCCATTACATACATCGCTCAAAGGGTTACAATTCAGAACATTCAATGCAAAATTGCCAGTGAGCAGTCGAAATGACCCATATGCAAATCTGAAAATATATTTCTGTAAATCTTCAAATGAATTTTAGGAGTAGAAAATATAATACAAATTCCAGTAATGCAATCACAGCAGATTGGAAAGCAATAGTCATGGCTATGATTCAATAGACTATACCATCCGATCCCCAATTTTCAATTCTGATCAAATGCACTATGGAATTCCGGTAATTGCAGAAGCATGTGATCATAACTTCTTAATTTGCGAAACCCCCAAAGAAATTTCGCGGATGTAAAGAATAAACTTAACACTCAGCCGATGCAAATCTTCCATAATCGCCGTTGGCTTGAAAGTCAGAGACCACAGCAAAAGTAGGTTGAAGGCCATCCATGAGCTCGCCATAGCTGAGACTCCGCTCCTCTGCGATCGTGAGTAGCTTTATGCCGCAAGGCTGCCGTTTCACCGCGCATTCCTTCTTGGAAGGGGCAATTTCCATCCACTGCCCTTTCCCCGCTGCTAACACTTTCGGAATCGCCATTGACAGAGCTTTTCTGGAGAAATCAATTTTCAAATAACAACCCCAACCTGCAGCAAACCCTAATTGCGAATTCTTTGCGAACTGCAATACAAGGCGACTTAAAGCCCGTTTTATAGCAGAAAAATGCTTGCGGAGCACGCAAATCAGAAATCTTCTCAGATCTTTTATAGTAGTGAATTTTACAACACCTGACGTGGGCTCTGATGTGCTGTGCTATAAATTTAAAGAGTTGGCAAGTGGCTTTCGTGAATAGAGGAGATAGCGAAAGGGGACGTTTCTTGCGCGTTCGTTCACAGAGCCTTAAATTGCGTTAACGGTGGAGCCACTATCTAGAAGCTTTTAAAGATACTTTTTTGGAACTAAGTGCAGGTAAAGGAGCTAGGCACTCTACAGTTTTGTAGGGGGAGATGTTGTAATGTAACTTGATTAAAAAATTTATGTGTTATAAAATAAAAAATAAAAATTTAAACTTTCATCCAATAAGGCTCAAGAAAAGGATCAAATTTTTTTATATAAGATAGAAAAAAGTACACTTTAAAAAATTGGAAATCTTCTCCGTGCTTGATAAATATGAGTTTAAGATAAATCTATGCTCATGTATTTAGCAATAATATCCGATTTCAAATCACCACGGAACCACTATCTAAAAGCTTCTAACAATACATTCAAACTAATGTCACCAATAAGATTCGATTTCAATTCACATGTAAAATTCAATGTGATCAAATTTGAAGAGTCTGTCTTAAAATGTGAAGGGTAGATATTCATGCAGTCTTCTAGAATGAGAAGCTTAAAAAAAATTACATTTCAATCAATAATAATAAATTAATTACATATTTCATTAAAAAATGTGTTAAATAAAATATTGTATTTTTAATTAAATTTATGATAATAAAAGAAATTAGTAAATATAGATTTATCATAAAAAAAACCAAACACACATGAAATGTTATGTGGATATCTCATTTATCCTTTAACACAAACTTCACAGTGAAACCAGTTTTACAAAAAAAAACCTCATTTTTGATATTTTATTAAATCAAAGATAGCAAATACATTACTAATAACATCTTGAAATAGAAAACTAAAAAATCATAGCATAACAAGGTACCAAGAATGCCACTAGCACAACTAAGGAATTTCCCAAGGGCCTCATGGCTTAAACTCGGGTATTGGTGGTCATAACATGTATTAGTATTGGGCCTCTCTTGGCACAAACATAGGTTAGATACAATAGGGTATGATACATAAATTCATTTCTTTTTTTTAATATATTATTTGGTTTTTTATATTATTTTATAATGTGACTATGATTTAGTGTGTTATTAATATAATGATGGATTAGTTATTAGATAAATATGCTTAATTTTAGTTAAAGAAATTTATTTAATGAAATATGGAATTTTGGAAAAAATAGAGTCTCCTCTTTTACTAATTGCTTTATATATTCATCATTTTAGATAGAATTAAGAAATACAATGTCATTATAATGGAGGTAATTACATATTTGATTATTATAATTATGATCAAAGTTAATGGATTCAATCTCAACAAAAAAAAACTACTTTCATAGAGGCCTTGAAAGGAAGTACTAGAGGCATCGTGTGATTATATGAAGGCATTGGTAACATCATGTTTATTGGGAGGTTATTTGGTTCCTTATTTGTTGATACCTACAACAATACATCCATTGTTGGGATGGGGGATTTATCTGTTGGGCTCCTTGTATCTTGTGTATTCTACCATTAAAGCACATCCAATTCCAGTTTTGGCAGCGTTAACGCCCTGGATAACCATATGCAGTGGGCTTGTAGTGATGGCGATTCCTTAGTATCCTAACGGGGTGGTGAGAGCGCTAGCAATATCTACTTATGTGGATGTGGGAAGTACCAACCTCCTAATGTCATTGTAGTTGAAACTATAATATAACTTATAGTCATATCTGAAAATAAATATGTTTTCTTCACTACTCACTGTGATTGCAAGAAGAATATGAATTTGGTGATGAATGAACAAAAACATATTTTCCAAAAAACAAAAAACAACAAATAAGTGGAAGTGATGCATAACCAAATCCCTATTATAATTAAAACAAAACTCACCAGAGAGTGCTTAAAATCCATGTACTCACCCAACAGAGTTGAGCCTGCCACTGTTGTTGCTGAAAAAAGTGACCGCACTGATTATAGGCACTGCTAGGGACTCGGGATACCATCTAGCTAAGCCAATACATGTAAATAGAATAACACCATAATACTGTTCAAAGCATAAGGTACCTAACTTACTTTCATTATGAGAAGAGAAATCACATAGTAACCACATGTCTCTAAATCCAAGATCTCCCACCTGAGAGCAATACCAAAGAGTCAAGGTGTTAGATAACCCAAATTTGAAACGCAATTTACAAACCCTGGAAAATATAACCCAAGCAGATCATTGAAAAGGATAAATAAAAATTACCTTGAGGTGCGGGAACATGGGGACCTATTTGAAAAGAGTTTAGAACATGCTAAGCACAACACCAACGTCGGTCTGTAGCATGGGAATTTCCCTTGTTAAAACCCAATATAAGTATAAGCTAAATAACCAAAAGAAACTAAGAAGTAATATACATCGTGCTTAACTTTTACCTGTGGGATGGACAATTGGTAAGTCCTCAAAATGCCATGGTTTCGAACCTAGGTAGATGATAGCAAGGTGAGTGAGTACATCACTGGAAACATTGAAACAAACGTTTCAGACAAAGTCAAAACTCTTTCCTTGATCTCATCCCAAGGGAGAGGTACTCCTACTTGTCAGCACTTAAGAGAAACCATAGTACTATGCATACCATCATTACAACTTGGCATATGAGTGATGTGAAGTTCCAAATAGGGTAGTAATTACCCTGGTCCTTACCTTAACCACCAATGGGATCTCCAGATGGGTTCGAGTGAGTCAACTAATAGTTTAAACTCCGACATCAGAAAATATTCAATCTAGTTAGTGTTGTTGCAGTACATTTCAAAATATTTGACGGGCACTTTGAAACTTAACACTTCTTATGTAATTTTAATATAATTATTGCACTCATAAAATTTCAGAATTAACAACTCTCTTTTTTTATGTGCAATTTTTTTCACTTATGGGACGTGCTGAGAGCCCTTTGACTAGCTGTGACATGTTCAATTTTGATCCTTGGATCCAATTTCAGGGTAATCGTCAATTTCACATGTGTGTGCAAAACGTACGCCATGATAAGGGGACAAGATGGAAGTAATGATGTAAATTGTAAAGAAGTGTTGGATATTAGATAATTTGTATATAGGAATATTTTATTTATATTTATTTTTTACGAATTCGATAGTGATGTATAGGTTCGAATCCGAAGGGGTAGGGTATTCGTCCCACAAACAAGGGGGTCTCATAACACCAAATTGGTGTCTAGCTTAACTGTGACCTTAAAAATAATCGATGGAAAATCAATGTTCCAACTAAAAGCATAAGCATACAAATTGTAAATGTTAGATATAATTAGTAGTATCTATATTTTTTTTTAAGATAAAACCAAAGCAACAACAAAAATGACATAAAGAGCTATGTAAATTAGTAATCAATATTCAAAACGAAATATATATATATATATATGAAAGTGTTGTTGTAACATAGGATCTTACATATTACATAATTGGTTGATCAAACATTGCTCAAACCCCAAGGATGTTCCTAGATCATCCTCCCCTAGGTTATTATAGTTTTTTTTATAATCTAAATTGAATATAGAATTTTTAATATATTTCAATTATTTTTTCTTTGCAATGTTTAACTTTCAATTTAAAAAGATTTGTGGCCGCCCAACCTTTGTTAACCATGTAAACCAATTATAATGTGTTTTCCTTATAATGTAAACCAATTATAATGTGTTTTATATAAGAGAGGCAATTTGAATAAATAAAAAATAAAATAAAAAAAACATTAAATTTGTGTATTATATAAAAAAAAATATAAAAAAAGGAAAAACCTATAAAATGACAATACCTTTAATATCACATAAAAATAACATTGACAAATATTGAAAACCTAAAAAAAAAAAATGTAAAATTATTCAGACACATAATCTAATAAATGTTGTGATGAAGTACACAAAATGATGATGATGATGACGACGATGATGATGATGATGATGATGGTGGTGGTGGTGGTCCACTAAGACCCTTTGGTCTATCGAACCTTAAGAAAAATGAAAGGTATTATTTGGAATTTTGTAAAATTTGATTCCTATGATTAAAAAGTTGAGAAAGAAGTGTTTCTAGGTCCCCATAGTTTTGACAAGTTAGAAGATCATGGATATTAGAATTATAGCAATGATTAGGAAGCTATCATCGAATGTGAGTGCACGCAGGGCACTCTAAAATAAAGTGATATCATCCTCAATGCTCATAGACTCATAGAGCTGGAAAATCCTTTCCTCCCATGGTGTTTTAAGAATTTCCATATCAATGATATTCACTTTTTATAATTTTTAAAAAGTGTCATCTTGTAAATTGGATACAACACTTACCCAACACATGCCGGTGTAATTTATTTCCACTTTTTATGCAACTCTAAATCCTTATGAGGCATTGAAGAATGCATATTTTCTGGTATTTTTGACAGTTGATCAAGTGTTCTAGCAAACATATGTTTACTAAAAAATGCAAGTGGACATAATTTTTACTATGGAAAAACACATATATCAATCTCTTAATCACTTAATACGCATCAATAAGAAATTTGGAAACAAGTATTGAAACCTTGTCAATAGTTTTATTTGAAATTTGAAATGACTAACTATAACTAGAATGAAGCATTAGAAAGTTCAGGCTCATTCTCAAGATTACTTAGATATGAAAAGCTAAGGAATATAAATTTATAGATAAAGCATTATACTTCAATATTTCTTTCCAATAAATGAGACCATTCGCAATTCTCAACATCCTACTTACACTAATATATTGTTGGAGCAATTGTATCCTCTTGCATCCGCATGTGTGAAGAGAATATCATAGATAATATAACAACCTAGTTCCTATACTACAAAAATTGTTAAGAGAGGGCACTTCTGAACTTGGGACAAACACTATCTGAAATTTCAATCAATACCTTATACTTCACATGTGATCCTTTACCTTATTAGATAGCTTTGTACACAATGTACAAAGTACAAAGGTGGTTAGAAGCAGAAAAAATAGTTAATTTATTTATGTGGATCCAGTGCCATGTAATAGAAACACCCAAATATATTTTTAAAAAACATTAGTATATGAAGTGTCACATCGCACACTTTTCAAGTCATCTTTAACAGTTACGCTTCTTGAAGAGTCACACTTAATTCTTGTGCAAATCACTGGGCAACATGTCCATTGTTCATGTAATAGATGGTCATAATAAAGTTATATGTCACAAGAATCAAACATTTAACAACAAAAACTTGGGGAAAACCCATCTTCTAGTGTGGGAAGCAATAAAAATAGCTAATGCACCTTATTAAGGGAGCAAGACTCTGCTTGACCCATTCTAGTTCTTTGTAGCATATATTACAACACTCACACCTATAAAAATTACAAGTACAACTATCAAATGCCATAACTGTTAGGATATTTTAATACTCCATCCTTGTCCTACTTGCATTATTTACCATTTTCTAGCACTTAATGATGTTATTTACCCCCTAGTGGTGTGCAGATGTCATCCAAGACCCATTAGCCACCTAATGCGTCCTCCATGCATGATTTTAGGACACTCAGAGGTAGTTCCCTATATTTTAGGAGCCAACTCAGTGACTCAGTTCAGTCTAATTGAGTTACACATGAGTTGGTGACTCTAATTGGGAGTTTGAGCTCCGATCACCACTGGTTGTGGCCTCATGTGCCCTTTTCTAATTGATTTGCATGACAAACTCATGGATGCACCCTACTTGGTCAGTTAACTGACTGTATCATCAGTTCACTAAGATTTGGTTGAGTTTAACTAAGTTTGGGAGCTCTAGAGAACAGATAGAGATGACAATTACTATGCTAGATAGACTAAGACTCAAATTCTCCTAGGTGATTCAAATTCTCTCCATTGTAACATCATTGTTCATTATATTGATTATTGGATCATGTGACATTATTCCGTTCCTATTTGATTTCTCATGCATGATTGTTGGAGGAGCCTAGTCGGCCGCCTGACTAGGTCCTCTGTTCGACCACTTTGTAAAACATGTCAAAATATCGTGTCGTTCACTACATGTTGAGTCGGTCAGTTGAACCGACAGGTAGTTATGTAACTATCTGTAAACTATATAAATAGGATGGAGAGCTGGATATAAGACATGGTGTGATATATTGTCAATCATCTCTGTACATGTTCTTGCTGAGTAATAGAACGACTTGTTGATTCCATCTCCATTACTTGTTTATTGTTCTTATCTTTATACATGCTTGTTTATTCTATAATATGTATCGTTGGTAACTAAGCAATACACTCGACTACAACATTGGTTCCATTGCCAGTGATACAGGACGATAATGAGCATGATCAAATGATATCGGAACACAAGATAAATGAATGGTGGGAGAGAAAGATATAAAACTATCTACAAAATTATGCTAGAAGAAACAAGTTGACTATCGCTCAAGCAAGGGATAAGTTCTTCTCTAGAACACATGAAAAGTTCATTGAATCCATACCGTCCATGTTGAAGAATCTCTTGGATGAAAATACCTGCAAATGATAAAGATCGACAATTGCTCAAAACGTTAACCAGAGGAGGTCGCACAAATCTATTTGAATGGTGCGAAAGAATTGCCGACGAGTTTTGTGAAGAATGTGCAATTGATGAGCGAGTATGAGTCGATAACGTAAATAAAATATTCTATAACGATCTCACTAACCAATTTCTTTGTTCTTTAGCGACGATTTTGTTCAAATTTTTTATCGACAAAGGAGCAACGCATATTGTCGAACCATGACCACTGTTGTTATCATTGCTCCCGAACACAAACTGGGAAGAAAAACAAAGAAAGTGGGAAAAATTCATGCAAGGGTGAGAGTGGGAATACTTCCTGAGCAAATGAATTACTGCATCACCCTAGTTACCTAAAGAGCTTTCAGGTCGACAATGGGGGGGTAACTGACCATGTCCCTGATGGAATAGATGAATGACATTCAACAGATGAGAACACGATATGGCTAGCAGTGAGAAATCTCAAAAAGTCAACAATGATAGAACAATGATCCAAAAAATCACTACGAATATCCAAAAGATTGAACGAGAAAAGAGGACGAAGTGACGCGACGAGTTAAGGGAGCAGGCTAGTGCTCTCTAGAAAAAAAAGAAGGTCGGGTATAGTGACAGATGCAGTGGGAAATCCGTCGGAGTCGAGTCAATCTCAACAGAAAGAGGGCGTTGATGAACCACTGTTACCAATGGACGAAGACCAGTGGATGGAGCATGATAGTGCTCTCCAGGTGAGTATACCCGATGTTGTAACTCTGCATTCCCCATTACATCTGACTCAGAGTGCCCAAGTTCAAGAATTTGTCGAAGAATATTTAGGACTTCACGTTGGCCAATATGGCATTTGGAGTCAACGAAATGACGAAGGTAATGAGGTTGATAGATTATTAATCCATCAACCGCGAGAAGGGAATTGGGTCACTTTTCAACTTGAATTTTCCAACAGGATTTTTCATTTATTCTATTCAGATCGTGAGAAAGCGCGCCCCTAGCCACTTCCAATATTGAGTGATTCGCTAAGTGAGTCATAAATTCCAAACAGAAGTACAACCCATATTGAATAGAACTTTGCCTAGGTGTCGACAGAGGCTGTAGAAGGAAATTGACATCTGACAGTCAACAAAGAACCAACCGAAGCTAGAGACACTAATGTCGAAAGCGAAGAATGAGCATTAAATCCTGTTAATACACATCAGGAAATAGTACCTGTTGAAAAAAACCGTAAGAGCATTTCTTCCTCCGTAAGTAATCCACCATCACCACCATTTATCTTGGAAGTCGAAATTGCAGCAGATATGGCACACTTAACAACCCACCTTCCCTTCTATGAAGAAGAGGAAGATCCAAGAAGACACCGGTTTGTTTGTGATTCAATATGGGAGGCCGATGCCATTTCCACTGAAGATCGACAAATGGCACAATTTGCTGGTGCCCTTCGAAAAAGAGCTCTTACATGGTACATGACTTATATAGAAAGAACACCTATTGCAACGAAGGCCCAAATAAGACATCAATTTATGTATTTATTCAAAACTCCTGATGCAAAGTATCTAGTTGCTAAAAGCCAACAAACTGTTAGGGAATACGACAAAATATTCAAAGACTTGTTGATATAGATTGAGTACGATATTGAAGAAAATTTATTGATCCAATGGTTCGTGGTTGGATTACTACAGAAAATTAGAATGCACATCCGTTTACACAATTTTACTACGTATGAAGATGCATTGACAAAAGCATTACAAATAGAAATGGATGATGATTATCCTACATCTCCTATCAACCGACGCATTGAAGAAAAACTTGAGAATATGAAAAAATTCATTCGTGAAATTAGCCTTAGAGGAGCTGACCTATGGTGTACAAAATGCTCAACAATAGGCCATACAAAATATTACTGTCGACATGATGATCGACGACAGGACGTTTGGTTTGTACAAAGAAAAAGATTATGTGACATCTTCCAAGAGCACGACTCACATTCAACAAAGAATGTCCCTACAATATGAAGAATGATCAATATCGATGGTGTGCCATATGTGATGTCAAATCCCGTTCCACAACAAACTGTAGCCTAAATTTGAAGAATAAACATAATTATCATGCAGTATATCAGAATAATACTGTCGATCATTGAAATGACAGAAATGATAGAAACGACAGATATCAGAGAAACAACGACCGACGATATGATCGACGAAATGACAACTTCAATCGATGCAGAGGATTCCAAGGTCAGGGTTGAAACAATGGAAATCGAGACCCTTGACCATGCCGATGACTATAGTGCTTTACGTGCCTCAACAAAGAACATCTCTTTGCATATTGTCCCTTCAAAGATCGGACAGATCTCAAATTTTGTATGACGTGTGGAGTAGGTGATCACTTCTTGGAGGATTGCCCCACCATACTTGAAAATATTGGTAATAAAAAGAATGTTAACATGTTGTCTAGTCTTCCTAAGTCTGATGTTATTAAAACTAAGAATCTTCAGATTGTAACTCGCTAGGGAACTAAAATTGGTGTTGATAATCCGCAAATTAGCAAAATAAAAAGTAAATATGATTATCCTAACCCAATCGAACATAAGCAATTATATAATAATGCAACAAAAATATTTCAAGAATTGGCATCACAAGAAGACAATGACAAATATCGAAAAAGAGATATTAATGAACTTCTCAAATTAATTACCAAAGAAGACGTAGTTGTAAA
This sequence comes from Larix kaempferi, assembly GCA_027924585.1. NCBI lineage: Eukaryota > Viridiplantae > Streptophyta > Pinopsida > Pinales > Pinaceae > Larix > Larix kaempferi. Next base: position 15,025,366 of record BSBM01000938.1, on the reverse strand, counting down.
GATAATAGATATAATGTATAATATTAGAAGCAAATATGTTGAAGAAAAGAAAAAAAAAAATCTATGTCGACTAAATCAGAGAGATAAAAATGATGCAGACCCACTTGTCGATTTAGAAATTGAAGGATATTGTGTTCGAAAAGTTGTCCTCGACTTCGAATCACAAGAAAATATCATGACTCAAGATACTTGGGAACACCTTGGTCGACCACAACTACATGATTCAGGCATCTATTTAAAATTATCCGACCAAGGATTAATTGAACCAATTGGGGTATGGAAAAATGTAGACACATCCATCAAGGGTATAACAACACGAGTTGACTTTGAAATTATCAATCCAAAGGAAGTATCCAATTCCTTCCCTACCCTAGTTTTCCAACCATGGGGAAGAAAGATGAAAGCATCAATATTGCTTGACAAAGATAGGATAAAACTCAAAGGAAATGGAAAGAAAGTGATTGTACCAATTCACCCATCACAAGGACAGCCCTGGACATAACCTATCGATAATGACATCGACATATGAAAATTATACCAAGTAATGAACAATGAGGACTATACCGAGCCAAATACACAAGGAGAGCTCCACCTTGGGAATCCTTCATCGGTCAGATATAATTCTGACGCTGAACTCTATGACTGGAAAATGGAGAATTACAAATTGTAAGCAGGAGAATGTTGGACGATTGAATTTATCCCCAAAAAGAAAATCCAACAATGTTTTTCTGTCTCCCTCAGTCCGAATATTTTTGAAAGAAAAATCAAAGAATATCCGACACTCGCATCGGTGAGAAACGAGTCATCGGGTATCCCACTGTTGAGATACAAAGAACGAGAATCTCCCTCATCTCATGTCGAGGAAGTTTCAAAGAACGTAGGGGAACAAGTTCAACTTTAGAGCTTGGTCGAAACTTTCACAGGTCAAGCTGCAAGATGGCGGGATACACATCAGTCGAGACTTCAGACTTGGACCACAATGTCGAAATACTTCATCGAAAGATTCAGAGAAAGAAAACTCATGGCACAAGCAAATATTCCAACTTTCATACAAGGTTAAGATCCTGAAAAACACATCGACAACTGCGAAAAGAATGGAAAATATTAGGTTATAGAGATGAAAGAACCTGGACGCACCTTTTTCCAAGCACACTCGACGACTTACCAAACAAATGGTATAAAATGGAATAAGCAAGAGGAGAAACATTTATCTGGAAAGAACTTAGAGAAAACTTTATCAAAGATTTCACATTTTCTCCACGGGACGATCTATTAATAGAAGCAAGTAATTAGGTGAAAATTTTTCTACAACCGACAAGCATCAAAATATAATCAGATAATCAACAACGAATTGACTGACAAATTGATGCATGTAATAACATCAAGTCGACCGAACTCCAACACTCGACAAGACTAAACATGGAAACATACAAAACAAAAGGAAAAAGCTTCAAATGGAAACGATTACATCCAGACACATCAAATTTGGTCATAACAGTTTTTAATGTTGAAACTTCAGAGAAAGATGATCCTGAAGGTTGACTGTAGAAGAATTCCCCCCGAAATTTACACAGTTCAAATAAGGTGAATGAAAAATCAATGAAACTAGAACACCCGAATGGATGGACACACAAATTAATATAAAAGAAATAAATATATCTAACGACAACAAACCCAAGATGGAAAAAATAGGTGATTATTGGAATGAAGAATAGACAACGGAAATTATAAGCCTACTAAAAGAATTCCAAGATGTCTTTGCACGAGATTATAAAGATTTGAAAGGAATTGTCCAGGAAATGCGAGAAATGAAGACCGACATCAAACCAGATACAAAACCAATAAAGAAGAGACCATACAAGCTTGCACATAAATACAAAGAAATAGACAACATGCTCGCCACCAGAATTATCTATCCCATTGATCAATCAGAGTGGGAAATCCCAATGGTCATCCAGCCTAAGAAGCATGACCCAACACGACTATGAATCTATGTCAACTTCAGATAACTCAACAAGGTAACACTTACAAACCCATTTTCGACTCCCTTTGCCGATGAAATTATTAATGAAGTTGCAGGACACGAATGCTACCGTTCACGGATGGATTTTCCGGATATAACCAAGTACATATTGCCAAAGAAGATCAGAAGAAAACCACATTTGTATGCGAATTTGGACCATTTTCATATAAAGTAATTCCATTCGGATTGAAAAATGCATCAGCTGTGTTTTCTAGAATCGTTGTCAAAGCTTTCCAAGAATATATCTAGAAAACCATGGCCGTATATTTTGATGATTGGACGATCTATTCTATGTTGAGGTACCACTGCAAATGGTTAATACGTGTGTTGGAAATATGCTGACAAATCCAACTATCACTGAATATCAAGAAATGTATCTTTGCAACCCTGATAGGAATCATGCTTGGACATGTCGTATGCAAGGAAGGTATAAAAGTCGACTTTGCAAAAATTAAAGTAATTCTCGACCTGAAACCTCCAGTCAACTCCAAACAAGTCAGAGTTTTCTAGGGAATACAGGGTATTGCATAAAATTTATTCGTCACTACTCCGACATGACATATCCATTGGAAGAGTTGCTGGAAGAAAACCAAGAATACCAGTGGACAAATGAATGCACTACATTGTTCGACATTTTAAAGAGGAAACTAGTCGAAGATCCCATAATAAGATTTCCAAACTAGTCGATCAAGTTTCATGTACACATAGATGCTTCTGGAATAACAATCGACGTGATCCTAACTCAACCTGGAGACGATGGAATGGATTACCCATACGCCTGCAGTAGCAGAAAATTAAATAAGGCAGAAAGGAATTATTCGACAATTGTGAGAGAAGCACTGGTGATGATATTCACACTCCAGAAATACCAACATTATCTACTTGCCAATCCTTTTGTGTTCTACACAGATCACCAGGCTCTAAAATAATTAGTCATTAAACCCTTACACCATGGAAGAATCTGTCTATGGTTGTTATTATTCGAAGAATTTGAGTTTGAAGTTATAGTATGACCGAGTAAAGCAAATGTCGGACCCGACCACTTGTCGAGGATAGAAACAAGTGAAGAACCAACTGGATTAATTGAGGATGAGCTACCCGATGCTAACTTATTAAGAATTGAAGCAGTTCCATTAGACTTAGCAGATATTGGTCAATTTCTATAACAAGGACAAGCTTTAGAAGGAATGCATGAAAAGAAAAAGAAGATTCTAGCAATGAAAGCTATGCCCTATACTATAATAAATGGATTTCTCTATAAGCTTGGACCATATGATGTACTAAAACGCTGTGCTATCGATCATGAAAGACAAAATATAATCAATGAGGCACATAATGTGCTAGCAGGCGAACATTTCCAAGTCGACACGACAGCTAGAAAAATTCAACAATCAAGACTATGGTGGTTGACAATCCACAAAGATTGTCGAGAATTTGTGAAAAAATGCAAGTGATGCCAACGACTTGGCCGACCATTACCAAGTACTGAAATGCCTCTAATATCAGTAAATCCAAGCCTAACTTTTGAAATATGTGCAATCGACTTCATTGGTCCATTTCTAGTACCTGGTAGGCGAACAAGAGAAATATATATCATTATTGCTGTCGAGTATGTTACTAAATGGGAAGAAACAGAACCTATCGAGACTTTCTCAAGTGAGATAGCTACCAAGTTTATCTATGAGAACATTATTACAAGATTTGGATGCCCACTGACCTTGATTAGCGATCAAGGATCCCACTTCGTCAACAAAACAATATCTATAATAACAAAAGAATTTTTGATCGAGCATAGAAGGAGCACAACTTATCATCCTCAATCCAATGGTGCAATAGAGGATTTCAATAAAACATTAACTACAGGCCTCACTAAAATGTGCAACATCGACAAGCATGACTGGGACGACAAAATACTCATAGTATTATGGGCATATAGAATAGCTTACAAAAGATCAACAGGCCAGACTGCATTTAAACTCGTATATGGACAAGAAGCGGTTGCCCCCCTACATTTTTTCCAACAAGCACCAGTGATTGCATAAATACTACAAATTGATGCTGAATAAGCTAGAAAATAAATATTATCCCAACTGTTGAAGCTAGAAGAACACAGACATATAGAAATACACCATCAAGAAATATAAAAAAACAACAGAAATCTTGGCACGACATAAACATAAAGAACAAAAATATATTAGTTGGTGATCTAGCCTTGATTTACGATAACCGAATCAATGAGAATTCTAAAAATATACACACTGCATGGATGGGTCCCTATGTTGTCGAAAAAATCAATGCTAACGAGGCAGTTCGAATGAAAACACTACAAGGGAGCGTGTTCTGAAAATTTATCAATGGAGCACGACTAAAACGCTATAGAACATAAAGGCATGCTATAAAAAAGAAGAAGTTATAACTACCTTCACAGAAATAGCAATATAAATAATCAACTAAGATAAGTGTATTGGAAGGTCTATCATGACAAGGGACTAGAAATACAGTACTGATAATGGTGATGCAAGAAGCTACACAAGTAGAAGATCATCCAAGACCAGACAATAATATCTAAAGCATGACCATCGACACGAAAATCATAGGCAAGGAGAAACAAGTTGACAAGAAGTTGTCGGAAGAGATCCTCGACCTAATTGACATGAACTTGACCAACGCAGAACACCAAAATATAATGGAGTGCAACAACACCACACCGACGAATGGAAAAATTTAAAGTATAGTCACCAACAAATTCGACACTAGGAGTAGAAAATTCGGCATGCATCAGATGAAGAACCGACAAACTATCAATCGAACTTATTACCTTTACCAAACTTGCAATTAATGTAGTCACCTACTACGCACCCGCCCATGCATGAAAAATCCACTATAAATAATGCATTGGAAGAGACTTGGATGCTATTCTTCCAATAACTTGAACAACAGAGCGTCGAGACCTCCGAAAACGAGAAATAGATTTCCGAACTAGAGAACCCTGCAAGAGAAATGGCTCCCAAGAAACTTCAAGTAACCACCAGATCCATGGCTTCAAAAATCCCACAGTTAGAAGAAGCAGACACACCACTGAAAGTCTGACTTCAAATCATCCGCAATGAAAAAGTAGTATAACAGCAATGGAAGAGAATATGGAACTAAATCCTCGATTGGGAAAAGGATTCTGATTGTCGATGGCGAGAAGAAGCACGAAAGGTAAGAACAAGTACCATAATCAACTACATCAGCGTACCTTTGGTCGACAGCTTTGCTAGACTCAAAGAAGTAATAGCCCAGTTCATCGTGAGCTGTTACCACGATGGGAAATTTTAATTTGACAAACCTGACGAGATCAATGGTGACTTAATCATTCAAATCATTGGGTTATCAAACAAAGGAGATGTAGTACCCATCCAACGAAACCCTGCTTTGGTTAAATGTTTTACAGGTACTCCCGTAGGCAAAAATTCCAGAGGGTTAATGGTTAACCAGATTATTTATGGCACACATAGAATAATGGCGTGTATCATATCAGCTGCATTAACAAGTACTAGTTGAGGGTCCGACCTTAAACTAGACATGCTCGAAGCCGTACAGAATGTGGAGTCAAAAGGGAAAGTCTACCGATGGGTCAAGCACTTAGCAGAAATTGTCTGACATATTTGACATAAATGCCAAGAGGAGGGATCAAAGATCCGGTATCCATCGCTCATCATTTGGATTGCCATGGCTCACCTTCGACCAACAGGTGATAAAGAATTCACTGCACCTAAAGGACCACTAATGTGGAATTTTCACTCATTCACACAAGGAGGATGTTGACTCAGTGCTGCAATAGCCAAGATTTGGCTTGAAAACTGGTTTCAAGCTATGAAAGTAAAAACAACTAGATGGATATTTCCCCAAAATGTTTGTCGAGGTCTACCTTTGAAAACGCACATATAGTTAGCACTTGACCACACGTTGGTTTGGTACTTAGAAGGAGCAGCCGGAGCAACAGAGGAGCTCGACTTCTACCCCATGGTCGACAAAATATTTGCAGAACTTAGCCGACAGTCTAACATAGTTATACAAGTAACACCGCAAGAAAATCTTGTCTACCAACCAATGGTCGAGCCCATGAAAGATGTCGAAAAGGAAGAATATTACGAAGTTCAAATCCACCTCAACACATTCACATTAAAACTTGAGCATATTGTCAACATCAATCCTTTAGGGAATGCGATGACTCCTCATCAAGAACAACTGAATGCATCTGACCAGTCAGATGACAATACTCATTCAGATACTCTGCTTCTGGAGTATGCATTAACAAAATACAACATTTGTCGGGTTGTCGATGACATATTCAGAGCAAGACAGATGAGGAAGAACAAAATGGAGGGAAAAGGAAAGTGAAAGCTTATTCTCCAGGAACTGACATAAGAAGACAATGTTGAACTCTTTGACCACACATCTTAGGTATTGGAAGATGTTGATAAAAATGAAATTTATGTTTCTGAGCAGTTAACAAATTTTCTTGCAGATGAAGAACAACAACAGATACAGGCTCCCCCGAGCAAGAAAGTCAAATTTGCAGACAAACCGCATGTAGAACTTACCCAAATTCCACCACCCCCGTCCCCAACTACTGTCACCGAAGAGGATTTCATACCAAATTCTTTGACCACCATTACACCTCTACCCTCATCTACTACTACTTCATCTTTTAGCCCCATTTTCATACAACAACTTCCCGTTCCTTTAAGAGAAAAAATACAGACTGATTTTGATTTATAGGAGTTCATTAACTAGTTACCTTCTATCCTCCTTGGATGGAAGAGACTTATTATCAAGAAACCAGTCGTAGTTGACCTCTCCCAACAACCCAAATTACCCCCACATGATGTTCACATATCCGAGCAAGTACCACCACATCCAACCTCCAACCCAAACATTATCGGATGCTCTAAAACTATCTTAGAGAAAAACCCTGATCCTAACAACGACATCATTTCACAACAAACAAGTACGTTTACACCCTTACTAGTCGACCATCCCACTTCTGCATCGTCCCCGACTCCATCTGTTCAGGAAGGCCCGGACCAGTCCAACACCACCAATATACCATTGGAAACCCTTCCTGAAGTTTCTGAGTTGAGTACCGAACCTGCCTCGACAAACAACCAAGAAATACCTTTGTCGCAGGAAAACCTGACCCCGATCGACAGTTACGACCTACCCCCTTCTCCTTCGACAGATCTCGACACAACCAACTTACCAACCTCACTGCCGACCACTTCCCCACCACCGAATGAACAGACGAAAGCCACTTCCCCACTCCCTAATGATACCATCAAGATACCCTCCCCTCTTGCTGCCGACCTAACTCCTGCAACATCAGTGGAGTATCAAACTGAAGAAAAACAAGCAGCACAAGACAAAGAAGCTGCCAACAAGGAAAAGGCAGCAGAAAAGCATAAAGAACTCGAAAAAAAATGAGAAAGAAAAATAAAAGAAAAAGAAGAAGCAAAGGAGAGAAAAGAAGAGAAAAGAAAATAAAAGGAAAAATAGAAACAACATCAGCACCTCCAACACCTCCAGCAACAACCCCTACTTACTGTAGAATTGGATCAACTGGGTCCTATTGCCACCTTAGGCCCTAGATAAGGAAAAGAATAAGAACTTGATCTGCTCACAGATGCTATTGACCGAGAGCGTAGGTAGAAAAGAAACGAAGACAAAGAGTGCACTGTAACACTCCAAGTAGAACAATCTACATTTTTTACTAAGTGTGAAGAATTGGTCCAACAGGTGGTACCTATCTCGTCGAGGAATGACAATGAAAATCCTCTCGACAAAGCATATGCATTGTTTGAAAGTATCGTGTTGGACCTATAAGAACAATTGTCCAAGGAACGACATGATCAAGCTGAAGAAACATCCATTATCATGACAAAATAGTGCATTGCCTTTACAGAAGCTCATAATTTGTTAGCATAGTATGCACAGGAATCTGCTACAACTACAGAAGTATTGCGTAATTGATACACACATTATGGTAATGTGTTTGTCGAAATTAAGAAAACTCGAGATCTCATTAACACCTTACAACAACAACAACAGATTGCCGATGAATCTTTATAACAAACCCTCAACGACCAAATCAATATGGAACACATGAAGTTAACAAAGCTGGAGAAGAAATAAGATCAGTGGATCACACAAGATTGGGTAAGCCTGTCAAAAGTCGACAGGATCAGGCCACATCTCCATCGACTTCTCTCTACCTACGAAAACAAAACACTAATATTGGGAAAAGACATGATAAATATTCAAGATTGACCTTTTCATGAAAAAATGGAGAGCCTATCTAGCCTCACTACTCTTACTATTGACATTTAGAATGCACTTCATGCATGGGAATACTTTCAACATTAGCTACCAGTATCTGCAGAATCCATTTTCGAAGTATGTGACCAACAACAACTATCTACGAGAACCAGGCATTACCAATAGTAATGACAAATTCTTCTTATTACTCAGCTCCTTACAATTTTGTCATTCAACTGCAGCTAAGTTTTCATCTCCCTATTTCTTCGGGATGAAGAAAGGTTTTGTTGATGGGGGAGATGTTGGAGGATCCTAGTCGGCCGCCTGACTAGGTCATCCATTCGACCACTTTGTAAAACATGTCGAAATATCATGTTGGTCACTACATGTCGATTCAGTCAGTTGAACCGACAGGTAGTTATGTAACTGTCTGTAAACTATATAAATAGGTTGGAGATCCGGATATAAGACATGGGGTGATATATTTTCAATCATCTCTTTACATGTTCTTGCTGAGTAATAGAACGACTTGTAGATTCCATCTCCATTACTTTTCTATTGGTCTTATCTTTATACATGCTTGTTTATTCTATAATATGTATCATTGGTAACTATGCAATCCACTCAACTACAACAATGATTAATTATCTGCTCATTTTTACTGCAGTTTTCACTGTAACTCAATTTCTCTGCTCATTATTTCTATGTGATGTATAATCAACTCCATGATCTGTTGTGATTTAGAATTTCACATGTTATCAGAGCTCAGTGAGAATAGGTTGAGCATCTGCTTTCAGTAGTGCACCAGAAGCCTATGGATTTCCACAACAAATCCTGGTGCCATTGCATTGAATTCATTGGAGAAATCCTTTGAGGTCTATCCAGGTGTGAAGGATCCAAAAAATGTGCCTATTGTCCTAAAGCAGTGCTCAATAGTAGTCTATCTCCAAAAATTGAGAGTTTTTTGCAGGTTATTGAAAGTTTTTCAGTGCACAGTAGCAATAGTACCACATTGTATTCACTCCAATAGTTCTAATGGAGAATTCAAATGCTCCTTTCTCTCCCAGGATCCTGACACCCTTTAATTACCTTGATTGGAGGGATGATATGAATATGGTGTTGTACAACAAGTCACTGTATAGGGTAACAATGGGAAAGGAGGTTGAACCTCAAGCAGTTGTTGAGAAGGCCAAGTATCTAAATAGATTGGATGAAGCATTTGGTTTCATGTGTATTCATATTTCTAGATATATATACTCTTCCACCTCGATGGATTGAAGACTCCAAAATAGGTTTGGTTGAAGTTGGAGACGCTCTTCGGAAAACAAGATGAGCTAAGGGGCCATATTCTAGAGAATGAGTTGATTTCTATTCAACCTAGCAGTTTCGAGACCATCCAACAATTCTTTTCCAAATTCAATTCTTTGGTCATGTAATGCAAGCAATGTGGCATTGAGAAGAAGGATGAGTAGTTTGTGCTATCCATTATGAGAAAGCTAGGTCCTGAGTTCTCCATCTTTGTCTCTACCTTCCATTCAAGGAGATTGTCAATCCCTGGTTGGAAAATGCCATCTCTAGATGAATTCACTGAATCTATCATCCAAGAACAAGACAAACTGATTCAGATGGGCACTTTGCAAGCCTCCAAAAATCAGGATCTTATGGATGGGGAGTCAAAAAGTGCGAATGCCAAAGGGAAAAAATAAGAAGCAATTTGAGACCAAGTAGAATCCAAATTCTAATCCATCAGAAGGATCCTCTAGCTCCAAGAAGGATCCTCTAGCTCCAAGAAGGATACGAAAAAGGGATTTGAGAAATCCAAGTGTTCCTATTTCAAGAAAGGAAACCATCCAGAGAGTTCATGCATGAAGAAGAAGATAGATCAAATGACCAAAATTATTGAACAACACAAAATTTCCCTCCCAGAAGGTGCAAGAGAGACTGATTCTGGAAGTGAGTCCGATGGTCATTAGAGATGCCATGCACCGAAGGATGTATTTTCATAATCACAAGCCTTCCTCATAGATTCAGGATCCTCCAACCACATGGTTTCCTCCAAAGAATCATTTTCTTCTCTAGATATAAATGATGGTTTGATTATTCACATGGGAGATAATTCTCAGATCTCTGCTGAAGGGAAGGGCATAGTACATCTGGAGCATGGAAAGTTAAAAAATGTTCTATTTGTGCCTTCTTTGTCAACAAATTTGTTGTTTGTTTATAAGAAGACCCACATAGGTTCACCAACGAAAGTGGTATTTGGTCCTAACACAATTGAGATTGCATAGATCTATACTGGGAATATTATAGCGAAAGGGTTTGCAAACCATGCCTTAAAGGCATATGAATTATCTCATTTTTTCCATACTCTCTGCCTACTCCATTTGCATCTGGTGAATATCAAAGTGATATCTCTTCTAATGAATATGAGGAAAAAGATCTTGATGTTGAGAATAAAGTTCAAGCAGATCCAGATATAGATCCAACTCCTGCTCCCAATCCATGGCCAAGGCCAATATGGGCTCACAAAGTCCTTATAGCTACTGGGAACATAGTTGGAAATCCATTTGACCATAGAACCACCAGATCTCAGTATCATGCAAACCTTGCAATATTTCATGTAGATTCACTTCTCTCAAAGATGTGCTACATGATGGTGGGGTTTGATCCACAATCCCTTGAAGAGACTTGCCATGGGGTATCTACAACCAATTAAAAATCTCAGTTGGTTGACAAAGGGTACTCAAAGGTTCATTCTCCAGTAGCAAGAAGGGTTCTTGAAAGACTTGTTTTGGAAAATACAGCTTCGACACAATGGGAGGTACATCAAAGGAGCTGATCCACATCCATATCTAGATCTAGAGCCTGCATTTCTATCCTACATGGGAGCAAATTGCCTACATTTTTACAAAGGATTTCACTTAGGAAATTTTTTCCTTCTTTGCTTAGTGTGAAGGTTATTTGAGTTCCCTACTACTGTTCTATTTTTTAAGGGGGGGGGTTCCCATGAGGTTTTCCCCATTACCTTGTTTCATGGTCAGTTATTTTATTTTCATCATTTATTTGATTGTATAGGTGACCTTTGGTCTTTGTAACCAGGGCCCAGGATGTACGATTTTGGATTAAGGGGGGGTGTTAGGATATTTTAATACTCCATCCTTGTCCTACTTGCATTATTACCATTTTGTAGCACTTAGTGATGTTATTTTCTCCCTAGTGGTGTGCAGATGTCATCCAGGACCCGTTATCCACCTAATGCGCCTTGCATTCATGATTTTAGGACACTTAGAGGCAGTTCCCTATATTTTAGGATCCCACTCAGTGACTCAGTTAATATAACTGAGTTACACATGAGTTGGTGACTCTAATTGGGAGTTTGAGCTCCGATCACCACTGATTGTGGCCTCATGCGCCCTTTTCTGATTGATTTGCATGAAAAACTCATGGATGTGCCCTCCTTGGTCAGTTAACTGACTGCATCATCAGTTCACTGAGATTTGGTTGAGTTTAATTGAGTTTGGGAGCTCCAGATCATTGATAGAGGTGACAATTACTATGCTAGATAGACCTAGACTCGAATTCTCCTAGGTGATTTGAATTCTCTCCGTTGTAGCATCATTGTTCATTATATTGATTATTGGATCATGTGACATTATTCTATTCCTATTTGAGTTCTCATGCATGATTAATTGTTTGCTCATATTTATTGCAATTTTCACTGTAACTCAATTTCTTTGCTCATTCTTTCTATGTGAGGTATAGTCAAATCCATGATTTGCTTTGATTTAGAATTTCACAATAACCAATAGTATAGATCAAAATTATACTCATGCTTTCTTATTATCCATAAAATACTTACCAATAATACCTTTCCTATGCTTGAATATCAACTCCAAGTAAAGAATGTTCCAACCTTGTTGAACAAATGACATGAGTAAAATAGGGGCATTCACTTTGTTCATGTATGTTGAATCCCTTTAGATTGAGATGTGCCTACCCTAAACGAATCTCTTCAGTTTGATCCACCTTTTCACGTAGGTAGAAGATTAACCACTTATACTATGAAACGAGAAATTTATACTATGAACGAGAACTCTAGACATAAAAACATTGATTTTTGCAAAAAAAACACCAAAAATACCCCCCAAATAGAAAAGTGTTGATACCAGTATACACGAATTTTTTGTTGTTAAAAAATAGATCCATGGCCTAAACATCCCATACTCTTGTTTACAAAAACTTTAAAATCAACCCCTAAATTGGAATTTTTTTTCTTCAAGAGATAAATTACAACTTTTTTGAAACTTGCATATTAAACAAACAAACAAAAAAATCATAAATAATTTCACCACTCTAACAAATAAAAACTAAAGAAATTATGATGCGATTCATAATGAAATAATATATTAGACCATACAAGAACAAATAATTCATATAAATATTCAAAAACTTATTTAGAGTTTAAAACTTCTTTAGAGGTTAAAACTCATTTTATATTTTTACAAATTTTAAATATAAGATTTGAAATGACAAGAAAATTATCAATTAAAAAAAGTTAAAATACTAAATTTTATAGTTAATCAAAAGTATTGTTTTCGACATTACAAGTTTAAAAATGAAACATATATTAATTCCAACATTTGTTTTGTGCCCAACTTATGTTTTACATATTATATATGAATGTAAATATTTTGATTTTGATTTGGGCGCCCAAGTGTTATAAGTGTTCTTGGATATGTGATATGTGTGACAAGATTGCCTTATTTAAAGGTTGAAACTTATTGGAACACATTGATATCTTATCTCTTAAATTGCCTAGTGGATTGGGGTTGTCAAGGATTGAAATATTGTTTATTTTTTCTATTATTTTTTTTATATTTCATAACATCCCTAAGGCTGAAAATTCACATGGTTAAGATATGGGAAACCTCTAGCTAAGAGATGAAATTTGTGTTTTGGAATTAAAAGTCAAAGAGTGAAAACCTCTAGTTAAGAGATGAAAGCGCTCTCTGGAATAGTTTGCGGTATTAAAATGCATTTAGATCATTACAGTATTAAAATGCTTTTTAAATTTGTAATCGTGTCAAACTTCTTAGCTGTGAGTGAGCAGCTCCTGCTCACTTGGGCACCTAAGGGCCACCCTCACTGCCTGCTCAATGCCCGGCATTGAGCAGGCCGTGAGGGAGGCCCTTAGGTGCCCAAGTGAGCGGGAGCCACTCACTTGGGTGCCCAAGGGCCGCCCTCACAGCCTGCTTGATGTCGGGGTGCTCCATCAAGTGATCTCATGACCCTTGTAAAAGTATAATTCCCAAGATTCACAAACTTCCAAACTATTTGAGTAGTCATCCATGCTTGAGATTTATCTACATTATAAGCGTTCATGTCTTCTAGGCATGGCTTCTTAAAATGCAAAAAAGTACTCTTCTTTAGTAAGGTCATTATCGATGTCAATATCAGATGGATTTTTAGCAATGGCTACATCTCCTTTGATAAACCCGAGAGCATGGGTTGTGGTCCATCTTCTTGCAACTTGTCAACATCGTAATACAAAATAAGCTTGATTACTAAATGATGAAACCCTATATATTCCTATTGAAAAATAATAACAAAAACTACAAAAAAATTTGTTGAACATAAATTTAACTAGTAGAAAATCATTGAAAAATATTCAACTATAGGAATAGAGACTACCATAACAATATCTTAGTTGTAATCATTTTTCTGCCCCTTGTGATCCTTTCAAAACACTCGTTAACATTCAATGTCCACTATCTTGACTACAAAACTCCTTCCCTTCAATACCGCATGGTAACTCCTTGACAACATTTTGTGATAATCTACTCTTTCTATCAAGCCCTTTTGATTATCTAGATCATCGTTCAATGCAAGAGAAGAGCATGCTTATCTTTTCAAGAAAAAAGAAAAAAAATCTATTGCCTACACGACTAGTCCTACAATCACACTCTCTCTAATACCATATCAAAAAAGATAAATAGACACATGAGAAATATATACACAATAACACAATATGGCATTATGAATCACTGATGCAATTATTACATAAGAGTTCACCGCCTTATATATGACTATCATGGAGCAAATCATTTCCACTTATGGATGTAGAATAGATTTGATTTAAACAAATATATATATATATATATATATATATATATATATATATATATATATATAATTAGGTCATAAAATTACTTCTATTGCAGCATGTAAACCTTATATTTAAAAAAATATTTAACTTAAAACAACATTGATTTATTCATTGTAAAAATATTTGATGCATCCTAAATTGACTTTAAAAAAAATATTAGTTAACAAAATTCTCATATATATCTTTCATATTATGCATCCTATTCAGCTATTTGGGGACTCAAAGATAGTAATAGTTTGGTCAAATGGTAAAATTCGGATCAACGCTCCCCACCTCCAACATTTGCTTCTGTCAATTAAAGAGTTCATCACCTCCTTTGAACAAGTTTCTTTTGCTCATGTTTATAGAGAATTAAACATGGAAGCATATTCTCTTTCTAAAATGGCACTTGTTGTACCTCCTGGCATCATTGAGGTAGAAGGATGGCAAAACAACCAGCTAGAGGAACACTTTTTGATAATGCACTAATTCATGTAAATCTTTGATGTAAAGGGAAAGTTTCTCTAGGAAGTATGTATGTAACTTTTGAAGCCCTTGCGACAGAACATAGTTTTTGGATACAAACTCCATGCGAGTGAATGTTAATATGAGTTTTAATTCCAAAACAAAAATGCTTTTTAAATTTGTAGTCGCGTCAAACTTCTTAGCCATGAGTGAGCAACTCCCGCTCACTTGGGCTCCCAAGGGCCGCCCTCACGGCCTGCTCGATGCCCGACATTGAGCAGGCCATGAGGGCGGCCCTTGGGCACCCAAGGGCCGCCCTCACAGCTTGCTCGAAGTGCTCTCTGGAACAGTTTGCGGTATTAAAATGCATTTAGATCATTACAGTATTAAAATGCTTTTTAAATTTGTAATCGCGTCAAACTTCTTAGCCGTGAATGAGCAGCTCCCGCTCACTTGGGCACCCAAGGGCCGCCCTCACGGCTTGCTCGATTCCCGGCATCAAGCAGGCCGTGAGGGCGGCCCTTGGGCGCCCAAGGGCCGCCCTCACCGATGCCCGACATCGAGCAGACCGTGAGGGCGGCCCTTGGGTGCCCAAGTGAGCGGGAGCTGCTCACTCACAGCTAAGAAGTTTGACGCGATTACAAATTTAAAAAGCATTTTAATACTGTAATGATCTAAATGCATTTTAATACCGCAAACTGTTCCAGAGAGCACTTCCAGGATCCTTTTTCCAGATTTGTTTTGCATTGAAGTAGCGAAGCCATCTGAGGATAGATTTGAAAGAAGGGATTACAAAACGGCATCCAGATTGTTAATAAACGATGTTGCACTCACATACTTGTGGGGGCTGCACCCTCTGCCCACGGTTTGATTGTCGACTGCAATCACGACTGCCACCATAATAGCCAGAAGTGGAAAATGATCAAGTTATACCATCGGTCCAGCGATTAACAAATATTTGGGCCCCCAGTGGTATGCATATATCTCAATAACTTTCAAAACTACCGGATTCCACCGAAATCAAATTTCTTCTTCTGAAATGCAGACTTTGAATGGGGAGAAGATCATTTCAATAGAGATGAAGTAATAAACACGTAACTAACTCGAATCTTACGAGGCGTGCTTTGTTGTAGGTTTCGATGAAAACTAGTTTTTAATTTTTGGAAAACGACTTATGGTTGGTGACTTTCACGACGACTCGATGCAATTGAAATCAAGTCTACTCTAAAAGAGAGGTTTGAATGGAAACTATCATTCGCTGAGAAACGTGCATGGTGTGTGGCGAAGTGGTGTAGGGGTGATCTATTGAAAAATATTATTTCTTGATCGTGTGTGGCGTAGGGGTGATTTGTTGAAGATTGAAGATTCTTGATCGTTGACAATTGAATATTTCATATTTATTAATAAGGTTTCATATTTAATACTGTAATGATCTAAATGCATTTTAATACCCGAAATATAACTTGTAAAGATTTAGAAAAATAAATTATAATAGAGGAACTTGAACTTATAACTACATTTAATAAAATTATCAAATATATGTATATATTGACAACAACTATCTTCATTTTAAAGATTTAGATTATTTCCATCATTCCATAAATAGAAAGATTTAGGTTATTAATGTTTAATAATGATTTTGATTTTTTATAAAAAGTGTAAAAGGTTTAAATTTAGATATAAATATTAGTAAAAATAATATTTATTGTACATAGGTATCTCTTTAGATCAATATTATGATATTTTCACAAACATATATACCTCATTTCCACAGTCTTGTACATAGGTTTTCAATAGTTTAAGAATTTTGTTATATATCTTATAATAAAATCAATAAAATTATATTCAAAGAAACAAGAGTGGTGGCAGGCATATAGTGGCAATTAAGATAACCCTCATTGTGAAGTTTGAAGTGTTCTATCTTTCTAGATATATTTTTAAGAATGGTGCAAAGGCATATTTTATATTGCCAATTAAGATAACCCTCCTTGTGAAGTTTGTGGTGTTCAATCTTTCTACATAGATATATAGATATATTCAATGTCTAAATTTTTAAGCCATGAACTAGGCTTTGTGTGTTTCTATCAATTATTTGTTTTCTCTAATGTGATTGTGATTATAGTCACTTTCTATAATCATATATTTTCTTTTTAATATTGATAAAATACAAATATTTGGGCTCCTATGGAGTCTTAACACTTAGACATCTGTGTTCCAATTGATTAAATATATTTTCCCTGTTTATAATGTATCATGTTCATAAAAATCAATGGAATAGGGAAGAGATGTTTGATCTAGTTTTTTAATAGAATGAAGGAAGAAAGATAAAATGAAAATATACAAAAGAAGATATTGCAAAGAACATAGTAATATAAAAAACCCAAATTCTATTAATGGATGAAATAGTAAAAGACTGTAAACCACAAAGTAATACAGAAATCTGTGAAGATAGATGTATGTGTCAGCTATGCTCATTCCAATAAATATTACAAGAGACTAAAAGTGCCTAATAACTTAAAGTGTTGATCAGTTTCATGTCTTGAAGAAAATTTTAAATTTGGCAATTTTTTGATAAGATATATTAGTAATGTTTTGACTTTCAGACTTTATTTTAGAAATAAAATTTCTATATATAATATTTTTAATATGTTTTTACAAATATATGGTATATTTTTTCTTGAATTTATGTGAATCGTCACTTTTCGGAAAATAATAGGAAATAGCATCGTTTTTATAGAAAAAATCTCTAAAAATTCTTTGAAAATGGTTTTAAATGTCTTTATTTTCTGAATTTTTTTATAATTTTGTCCATAAAAATGTCTTATTTTCTAGAAACAATTGCAAAATGTATATGTTTTTTATTATAAATTGCTTATAAATGTATGTTATTTTGCTAAATTTCTAAAAACACACTTGAAAATAGAAATTAAATATATTTTACGGCAAAGATAATTCAAAGGCCCAAAAAAATGCCTCAAAATGAAAATGTGTGATACTGGCATCAACGCTTTTTGAAACGGAGGTAAAAATAGCTATTAAAATTAGGAGAGAGAAAAACGAGAACTGTGTCAAGTTCTCGTTTCATAGTATAAGTGGTTGATTGAGAATCGAGATGCCCCTACCCTAAATGAATTTCTTCAGTTTGATCTACCTTTTCATGTAGGTAGAATTTCGAAGGTGAACCTGAAGAAATAGGGAGGGTTAAGGATGTTATACCTGCAGAAGATGAATCGGGTCAACCTTTATGTTCAAATGGATTTCAAAATTGCTTGGAAATTGGCCAAGGCCTCTTCAAGTAGGACATTTTAGTTAGTTATACCTATAGTAGAAATTTGCATAGGTTCATCAATGCTTCTCACCGATATACCCCATGATGATTTTTATTGATACATCTAACCCACCTTATTTCTATCCGATCCCATCCACCCCATGAAAATAAATGTGGGGAGTAGAGGAAGGAGGTGAATTAACTATGCTAATCATATAACCTCTCTATGAGTTACGGTAGCATTTCATGAATGAGAAATTATCCACCGATCACAAGAGACCAACCAAATAATAGTTATCCTATTGCGTTTCAATCTCCCGCTCTTGCATTGTTACACAATTCCCCCCTAACTTCGAGGGAGAAAAATGACTCCATAAATTCATAGAAATGGTGTTCTTCTATCTAACTCCAATATTAAGAGAGTGATCTCCCATCTATGACCATGCATGGAACTTACCAATTGTACAAAAAGGATACCATGTTCCTAGATAATAGATATTTTTATCCTCCAACATAGATCCATCTTAAAGGGGATCTACCAAGCACCGAGAGGGATTAAATCTCTCTAAGTGCAAACCCCTTTTTAGAGTGCAAATGTTGAGAAAGCATTTAATTTATCTAATTTGTGTAGTTATATATATATATGTTGTTGTAAATGTTTTAAATAGCCTACATGCTATTTTTTATAAGATATTATTATTTTTTAAAAAGACACGTGTCAGCTCCAGGATGAGCATAGAAGGATTTACACATCTCCCCTTCTAGGTTGTAGAATGCGCCTCTTCAACGCAATAAAAAATGCCTTCTCCCTCCTCCTGCACATCAACAACTATGTATTTCTCTCCCATGTGCATGCAAAAGGGATGATTCAGTGAGTGATAAAGTAGTGGATGCTTTCTTTTGAAGGTAGCCATATTCCATTTGCAAGTATACGCAATAGTTTCTCCAATCAATTGATGGTTCGAGTAATATCTCATGGTTAAAAAATCGATTTGTAAATTCAAAGGTGGGGGCCTACTTCTCTTACGTGTTCTCCGCGGAATGGTCAAGGGGAAATCCACTTCTCACACAAACCAAAGTAAACTCAAAGAGATATTGGACAACTTATTTCCATTCTAGGATTGGCCCATTCTTACTCTGAGGACTAACATGAAAGGAATAATAATGATTTTGGGAGGTCTTTATGAAAAAAAGCACTCCATTGAATAATGAATAATAGAGATTGGAACCAACCCTTTACCTGCTCAAATTCTCTGACTTCCAAGCAACAAAAATGAGGTTGAGTAATGCTGCTATTCGGCATGTTCCTTAGTGCACTCGAATGAAACAACCCAACACATGCACACAAATCCCCCAAAGACTCTCCATGTTGTTTGGTTACAGGTGAATATGGATAGAATATGATCATGGAGAGAATGATGAAGGGCTAGGCCCTTCGTCACAATTCCATGTTGTCCTACATGTCCATAAAGAAGATGATGGAGATCAACCCTAAAAACACCATAATGGAAGAGTTGAGGAAGAGAGACTAGACCGACAATCATGCCAAATCTATGAAGGATTCGGTGATGCTCTCGTATGAGACTGCCCTTCTCATGTTGGGGTTCACCCTAGCGGAGCCTAATATAGGTTGGAATCCAATTACTAATACGAAATTGTGCACATGTGGAGGAAGCGTAGGTGGTAGGCTAAGCGGGATGGACCCACGGGAGCTAAATGTCCCATCTGAATATATTGAAGGCCTAAACTCTCCAAATGGTCATCTAACAACATCCAATGACCCATATTTGTGAAAAGGATTCAAAAACATAAGATTCACTGGAAGAGAAACACCTTAATCATTAACATCAAATCATCCATTTTAGAAAGTAAATAAATGAGATGCGAAGGAACATCATGGTTACTAGTAAACTCAAAAAACTCTCTAGTGTAGACCCTATACCTATTGACCATTTTTTGGCTACAACTGCATTCGCTGCCTTCCCTTCCAATGAGCAACATCATGAAATGGGTGTTCGAACTCTCCCAATATTGAAACTCAAAATCTTCATCCTTCAACCTTTGGATCCCATATCGTGTAAGCGAGGCATCATTAACATTCCCTAAAGGACTCCTTTTGACCTTAGTACAATCCTTGCTTAACAATTTGAGATTAAGTTTGGTCTCAAAAGCCATAGAGATTGAGCTCGCAACCTAAATCCCATTAATTTTATGATAACAGATAGACCCCCTTTTGATAATTAATAGAGCTATCAAGAATATCCACCATCGCATCAGTGGTCTCCTCAATATTCTATGTCTAGACACCTTAGACTAAATACTTCATCCACGAGGTAATTAAAACCATTGTTTAAAACTTGCTTCTAGGAACCTCGAGAACTTGAGTCTTGAGATCCCTCTCCCTAACTCACAAAGATTGATATAGGTGTTCATGATGGATCTGTAACAACCCTCATATAAAATAATGAAATATAAGGGAATATATAATGAAATGTAAAATAATAAATAAAAGGGGGTAAATAATATAATGGGGAATATGAAAGAAAAATAGGGGAAAACAAATTGCATTAAAATAAATTAAGAAAAATGGGAAGGGGGAAGATAAAAGGAGGAGAAGAGAAGAGAGAAGGATCATTTGGTCTTTTGGCATTTTGGAAGGAGAGCTCTGGAGGAGCCAAGAAAGAGGAAAGCAAGAAAGCTATGGCATAGGATTAATTTTTGGGGGCTCGGGGGCCTCAACCATTGGCTAGGGGTTGGTTGGGTGGAGATTCATCCCCCCACCTTCAGTTGCACCCATTGGAGCTGTCAAGGTAATGGTAGCTGCTAGGTCATTTAACCAGGTATGGCTCCTTAAATCTCCATAGAATATTTTTTGTTATATTGTTGAATAGATGCACTTTGATATGCATGTTGTAAATCTGTTATTATACATTAGATCCATTGTTTTATGTCAGATCCTCTTTGCATGTTGGTTATCTTTAGCTATTTAGTGGTTTTATGAATCTAAGGTTGTTACATTTGGTATCAGAGCCTGGTTCAAATGCTTGGACTTGAGGGCTCGTCATTTTCTTTACTCATTTCTGCTACAAATCTTCCTTAAATCTCCATGTTAAATCTGCTATCTTGTACAAAAAAAAACTTGAGTTGAGACCTAGAAATGGGTAAATTACAAAAAAAAACTTAAATCTCTATAAAATTTAAAGATTCAAATTAATGGGTGCTAGGATTTGAACCCAGATCTCTTGGACCAACATGAGCCTTACTTAGGCTACACCCAATTGTCAGTAAATACGTAACTGAGATTCTCCTAATTAACCGATCAAAATAAGAAGAGAACATTACAATACAAAAAAACCAGCTACTAAGTCTCTTTCAAACGGAGGTTGCTGCAAAATGAAACTTGGAATTTTTTTTCCAACAAAATGAAATTTTGGGTGTAGGTGTAGTGTCTGTTAGAAACAATACAAAGTTTCAAAAAAATTCCATAGTTTCTAGCCATAAATTCTTCTCCATTAACTTTGGGTGACATTTTTGATACACCGAGTAAATAAACTAACACTCCATAGTGGAACAAAAGGAAACCATTCCCCGGAAAGGAAAATCGGGTCCTCTGGACCAAAACTGCATTTAAGCGTCATAAATCAACAATAACCTGGTAATTCCATGTATCCCAATAAACAGATCGCTGATACACCCTTGAACCTGTACAATGTAAATGCAGGAACCCTTTGTGACACAAGAGAAATGTAGGTTAGAGGTAGAAATAAAGAAAATGCTAACCCTCCTCCATGTGTCGTTTATAGTATCATATTTAAAGAAAGACAATTTATCTGGATCGCTGCACAACACATAAACATGTGATCCCATCACGGTACAACCAATCATGCGAGCCACAAATGGCAGGCCCTCCTTGGTCTCGTGCCATGTATTTGTCTCGGAGACATATGAATCCATAGAGTTAATATATAAATACGACCCTTCCGCAGATGAGAAACAACTGCTCTTTCCAAGGTTATGCCCTCCAATTACATAAAAGATTTCATTCACGGCAACACCCAAGCAATCAGATCTATTTGTTGGAATTTTGTAATAGGTTTCCATAAATCAGATTCAGGAATGTACATGATGGCCTCCTTGCTAGCACGAATACTTTCCATAGTGCCTCCCACAACATAAATCATACTAGAAATAACACAGCAGGAAAAGTTCCTTCTAGGGTTCATCATGGGAGCCCTACGAATAATAGATTCTATCCATGTATAAAAAAACCATTGTACAACTACAGCCAGTACTTCTGTGAGAACCTTGTACCATCTGTGAGACACACTCATGGAGGCCTGCAATGATGAACGTGGAAATCGGGCTAAGCAATCCGCAAATAGGTCTCTGGCAAGAATTTATTACAATCTAAACAATAATTATCTCTTGGTGTATTTCTGTGTGCACAGTCCTGAGGAAGTGCACATAATATTGCAAGTATCCATGTGTAAAACATGGACATCGCTGTAATATTTGATATCAATAAAAAACATTTGCAGCAATCCCTCGCTAAAGATCATCTAATTCATGAATCAAGGCACTGTTTTTGGGTGATGGTAAATCTGCAATAGAATTGCAAGCCAATGTAACCAGATTACAAGGTTGGTTGTCGAAATCTTCCCAACTTTGCAAAATGGTTCGGACATGAAATAGTCCAGGTGTAACTCCATTCCTTTCAATAATTATTGAATTCCTCGTTGCAACCAGTGGAGGGAATCACAACCTCTTTTACATCATTGCATGCATGCAAGCGCCAAGTTCCACGATCTATGTTTATTATTAAATTAATGAGAAACCCTAATTTGCATGAATACTACAAGATGGTGTATCGCATGCATGGAATCACCGTAGCGACCCTGACATGTGATTATAACCTATACCTCCAAAATTCTCTACGAGAGCTGCATTAATTCATTGCTCAGCTCATTCAATGGAATTGAAAATGGGGTACAAGGATACCTGGTCTGAATTGCCAGAACATCTGAGAGAGCAGGTCATGGCGCGGCTGCCACTGGAATGTTTGTGTAGATATCGCTTGGTGTGCAAACAATTGAATGCCTTAATTTCATCCACCAAACTCATAACAACTAAATGGGTCAAGGCACCTCCCAACAGGAGTTCGTGGCTGCTTGTAGGTCCAGATGTCCAATACAGATTGCTAACTTACTATTTCTTCACAAGGACCTGGAAGAAGACATATGGCATCTTCCTTTCCAATCTACTACAACAATACACTTCAAGGAATGCTAGAGTTTATTGCGGTGGATCAGAAGCTGGCCTTTTATTGGTGAATATCATTGATCCATAAACCGCCTCAAAATTCTTTACTGTCTGTAATCCTCTGACAAGAACCTCCTCAAACTTGAACCCATGACATCCATATGGTGCACTTCCCTCACCAACTTTACTGCCAGGCTACAGTTTAAGTGAAATGCAATGGAGTTGGATTCCCAGTTGTTCCTTAGCTGATGATAACGCCATGTCTAGATAGGTAAACTATTCCACTATTATGGCATTTGTACCGAGGCCTGACATGAAAGTCGCGTGAATCCTGGTATGCATAACTTTTTCCTTTTACATCTCCACTTTGTACAATTTAAACAATTAGCTATATGCCAACAACTCTTGACTTTAGTACTAGAAGTTGGGAAGGTGGCAATGCCACAGATACTTCCTGGAGAACGTCGGATGTGACTAGAGTCCATGGTTAGAGGCATACTCACTGGGAGGGAGGCTTATGTAGAAGGACTTCTGATGCTTGGGGCTAGTGCCTTGAGGGTGTCGTGGAGGATGTTTAGGCTTGCCTTCCAAGATTCCTGGGGTATAATGATCATGATATCAGGATCGGGGGTACCAGGAACTAGATGCCGATTAGTACCGATGAGGCCTAGATTCCAGTTAGAATCCAATGAGGCCATATTATTACCAGAAGTTGGGAAGGTGGAAATGCCACGGTAACTTCCCGAAGAACTTCTGATTTTCCTACTGTATGATCTATGAATAGGTTATAGTAGAGGGCCCGTGCCATGGCGAGTGGGACCATACGGAGTTGAAGGGGAGGTTTATGGTGGTCGCGGATGGTATGATTCTCAGGGAGAGGGTGAGTAAGGAAAGAGGAAGTAAACATATACATAGTTATAAATTATTAATTAATTGTTTAATGCTTCTCTGTGTATGATGCATAATTGTTGCTATGGTTGCATATTAGACTCATAGGGAATTACTTAAGAGCATGTTGTAACTTAGGGTGTTTGATTGTATTAGTGTGGTTTGGAGACTTCTTGTGGCGGCCACACATATAAATATCTAAACTTCACAATAGTACTAGCTACCTATATACTATAGTATTTACTTGATTGATTGATTGAATAAGTATTGTATTTACTGCTTGAAGATTATAACTTCGGGACAAAGTTTCCTGAAGGGGGGAAGTATGTAACAACCCTCATATAAAATAATGAAATAATAAAAAGGGAATATAATGAAATGTAAAATAATAAATAAAAGGGGATAAATAATATAATGGGGAATATGAAAGAAAAATAGGGGAACAAATTGCATTGAAAGAAATTAAGAAAAATGGGAAGGGGGGAGATAAAAGGAGGAGAAGAAGAAGAGAGGAGGATCCTTTGGTATTTTGGCATTTTGGAAGGAGAGCTCCGGAGGAGCCAAGAAAGAGGAAAGCAAGAAATCTCTGGCATAGGGTTAATTGTTGGGGGCTCCGGGGCCTCAACCATTGGCTGGGGGTTGGTTGGGTGGAGAGTCGTCCCCCCACCTTCAGTTGCACCCATTGGAGTTGTCAAGGTAATGGTAGCTTCTAGGTCATCTAACCAGGTATGGCTCCTTAAATCTCCATAGAATATTTTCCATTATATTGTTGAATAGATCCACTTTGATATGCATGTTGTAAATATGTTATCATACATTAGATCCATTGTTTTATGTTAGATCCTCTTTGCATGTTGGTTATATTTTTCTATTTAGTGGTTTTATGAATCTAAGTTTGTTACAGTATCATATCATCTTCATCGAATTGATTTGACATGAGGAAACCTAATTCTTCAACAACCCTGAACTCCTCTCCCCTCTCCTCCATCATCTACTTTCCTCCAACATATGGAAATTTTTAGTTGTAAAACAAGTATTATGCATTATTTTGACAACCAACATGGAAAGTAAACTTTCCATGTATGCAAGTTGACCCCAATGATAAAAAATCATTCCAATTGGATCACATGCATGAGGACAGTGTGTCTATGAACGATCCACATGACAGGATTCCAAGGATGGTGAAGTCTCTCAACCCTAAAGTAGAATAAGAGGTTAACAAGAGTTTTATGGAAGCTTCAAACTATTATTCAGAAGTGTTTAACTCTCTAGATGCTACAATTTTAAGATAAGGAAGAGATTGGAGGAATGTCGAAAAGCAATGCCTTGCCTAAGACATAGTGAACATTGCTTATGAGGATGTAGAAATGATTGAAAGATATGAAGTCAAGGGAATGGAGAGCCATAACGAAATTTGGCTCTATCTAGAGCATTCCATGAACATGTCCATTGAGTTTATAACCAATGTTAGCTACAACTGAAGGTTATAGCTATGAAGCCCAAGATGAGTGTAATTCATAAACCCAAACCCATTGGCTATAGGGATTCAACTTGGTTGAGTTGCAACATATAGGTTGAAATCTAACTCATAATCACACCAACAAAAAAATGAAGAAGCTGATGAATATGAAGAAAAGGAACTCAACATCCATTTTCCCACTCAGGGGCTCTTCAAGTTCTCTTATCACCACATACTCACCCTTCTGAAAATATCAAGTTCCAAATCATAATTTTCTTCACTTGGAAATGGGTGTTGTTGGCTCAAGATCAAGGAGGGAGATGGCCTTAAATAATTATAAAGTAGAAAGTGTCTCATAATTATGATCTTAAGACTACACATAATTTATTTCTTTTGATACATTCTTTTTACCTACAATGCAACTCTCATAGATTTTTTGAAAGTGGGTTTTTATAGTAATAAAAATTAATTTGGGATCAAAAGATATGCTTGCAGCTATAATATACTGGCCTCATACTTTCTCTTATGTTTTGGAAAATAAAATTGAATAATGTTGTAGTTCAACCTCATGCAGTGGAATGGATTATTTCAAAACTTTTGATTTTGTTGTATGCTCAAAACTTACCAACTTCTAGCTAGGGACTGCTAGTGTTTAAAAAAAGCATAGTTCCTCCCCCCCAAGTAATATGAGGGAATGCTACTCCAAAAAAATGAATTTGCAACTAAAAAAATGAATCAAAGAATTCACCATGGACATCTATTAAAAACTACAATGGTTTTACAAGAGTTTAACAACCCTTCTAAGACAAGTATATAAAGGATTTGACACTAGTGTAGGTAGATAATTAATTTTTTGCTTACAATTTATTCAAAGTTATTGGACACTTGACATGGAGCTATGGATGAAAAATGTAATGGACTAGATTCAACCCACTTTCTACAACATAGTAATACTAATGCTTAAGGCTTGCATATGTCTACTTGTCAGGATTTCACTCTCATTGGCCTATAGTGCTGAAAGGAAGCTCATAGCTAGAGAATACATATAAAATAGGGTTTTTGTATAAGGAAGCAATCAAAATCATACTAGGTTTCCTGGTTTCTTTGGTTAAAGAATTGAGAATAATCTAAAACCCAAATTTGAACATCCAGTAGATGAGATGGGTGGGGATTGTTGATTATCTGAAATATTTTTCTCAGTATTTTTTTTCCTTCATCTCAGTGTTGAGAAAAATACAAGCATATGCCTAATGATTACTAGGACTAAAGTCCAAGGTTTGAATTGTACCCAAAGTTCTATTAGGATGAACTTATTCCTCTCCAAAACTTTAAAATATTGGGCTAATACCCCACAAGAATTAAAATAATAGAGATAGGTATAAAATCCCGTGAATCATATTGAAAAATTAATTAAACACTTACAAATTGCATACTCCATTCTCTTTCCCAAAAACATACCAAGAGATAGAGGTTATTGTCATGCACTCTCTTTCAGAACAATTTTAAGGATTTGTCTGTGTTGGGTGTGTCTTCCATTTGCAATCATTTCTCAGGTTGTGTTGGTGATATGTATGATACGGCTTTAGCTCCTCTGTATGTGTGTTGGGTTTCATGATTTAGGGATTCCTCTTCCTTGAAAACACTCGTTTCATATGTCAAAGATTCCTTTGCCTCTTACAAATTTATCCACATAAGGGATGGATTACTATAATCTGCAGGTGATACATTTGAAATGCCATTCCTTTCTTTAGGTTATTTGGTGGTCCTAATAACCTCAAAAAATACATAACAACTATTGGATCATATAAGAGGAAAATGAAAGGAACGAATGTTCAATCAGAAATGGTCATGAATGAATGTCCAATGTTTCCATATTATGGCAAGAGACCTAGTGGTCATAGAATATTTGGGAGAGCTTGCCGAGAAAATAATGTTCAGACCTTTTTCGTCACTGCCAAGATTTAGAAGAATACCTCCACCACGGTTGCCTATATTTAGAAGAGTATCTTTGTTTTCGGTACCAAAACTTTGAAGAGTTCTCTATCCCTAGATCAATTAAGATAATCCTTCATCCCCTTCACCTGAAGGGATATATGGACTTCATTTTCCACTATATTAAAATCCCCAATATGAACATACTTGTTAAGTTATTCCCTAAGTAGTGAACCCCTCATGGCACTAGATCAACCATAGAACTACACTACACCCTAAGATTTTCTAAGGTGCCATCCATGTAGCCTACAACAAACAAGCAATTTATATGACATCCTTCTCTTTCATGTCATTCATTATAAATGGTGTTCTCTAATGGTAGAATTACAAGTTTCTTGTGTTTTACAATGGTAGAATTACAAATTTCTTATGATGTGCTACGCAATGTGGTACATATCATTTATTGGCATTATATTGTGTAGTGTATGTTGTAGTGTTGAATTTTAAGATCACTCGAAGTCACTAGTAGAATTTTACAAATAAATGACTAGTCACGACAATTTTTTTAAGCTAAATACTACTAAATTTGAGAAACACAACTAAAAATGACTAATTTAATCATCGGACAAAAAATACAACTAAATAATAAGTGACACAACTAAAAAATGATTAATTACTCCTATAAACTAGCATTTGGTAATTTGAACATTAATATATATTAGTTCTTATTATATACCTTATGGTTTCTAAGCTTATATAGTAGACCATTTGATAATTGATTCTTCAAAAAAACAAGAAGGGAACTACATAGAGTGAAATCTGCAAACGTAGAGATAATATATCTATTTTTTTTTGTAAAGAAGACATCCAAATCAGGATACCATTTGGTAATAATTTGGTTATATTGGTAAATTATATTCATCATGATTGCGTTGAGAGGCACTCTACAGCCTAGTATGAGGGAGATATTGTAACGTTTGTCCATGTTTGTCCTTATTGTCCTCCATAAACAAAAAAAAATAATACAAAGTAAAAAGTAAATATGAGGGAGATCTTGTAACGTTTGTCCATATTGTCTACCATAAACAAAAAATAATAATACAAAGTAAAAAGTAAATATGAGAAATAAAATAAAGAAGTAAAAAATATATTATAGTAGACATAAGAAGTAGAAACAAAAGAAATAAAAAAATTTACTATAACCGACATAAGAAATAAAAAAAATAGAAGGGATTTGAACCTTAATAAAAAAACATGGTTTCATTGATAAGTCCAATCATCTCACTACTTACCAATAGACAACAAACGTATGTTCTTAAAAAACACAAGATGTATGTTGGTTTGATTAGTTGCATTGATTTCAACAATACATTGTTTTTCTTTTCTACATGTATGCATTGAATTCATCAATTTAATAAAAAAACATTGTTGCGTTGATTTGAACATTGCTATGTTTAATAAACCACAAATAAATGTTCTTAAAAAACACAAGATGTATATTAATTTGATTATTTGCATTGATTTCAACAATGCATTGTTTAATAAACCACAAACTAGAAACAAATGTTCTTCAAAAACACAAGATGCATATTGATTTGATTCGTTGCATTGATTTCAACAATGCCGGCCATAATAATAGTTAGATTTTATAACTAAATATAATTCCTAGCAAAAAGGGTTTTGAACCTTGGTCTCTAAGTTACCACAAGTGCAATAACCTTACTACTTACCAATAGACCACACACAAATGTTGCTAAATAACACAAGATGCATATTTATTTGATTCGTTGCATTGATTTTAGCAATGCATATTTTGTTTTGTTTTTTACATGTATGTATTGAATTTATCAATTTAATAAAAAGTAAAAAATTGCATTGATTTAAGCAATGCATTGCTTTTTGTTATTTACATTTATACATTGAATTTATCTATTTAATAGAAAAACTATTTGCAATGATTTCAACATATTAAAGTTTTTTTTTTTTCTCTATTTTAGGGTATATTGTGGATCCTCATGATAATATTGCAAACAATGAAGATAGTGATGATCAAAAAAGAAAAGTATGACAAATATATAAAAGAAAAAGAGAAAAAGAATCATCAAAACATATATAAGAACATAGAAAACACGATCGTGAACTAAAGAGATCATGAAGAAGTGTTATTTGTGCAAAGGGATCCTCAAAAGCATGAATGAGAGATAATTTCAGGGTTATATAGGAATCAGTATATAACTACCAATGAATATGACATACTTGGATACATGGAATGTGATAACAAGGTAGATTGGAACTCTAATTTTGTTGATATGGAAACTTCCTATCATGCACTACAGTTCATATCTGAAAATCGACAATTGAATGCCATTGTTCATAATAATCGTACTCAAAATTATTCAATTGAAATCTTAGCAGAGAAGCAAATAAAATCATTTGAGATTATTCTTGAGGATTACAGAGGTGGGAACAATGAACCACTACAAATGATTATCCAAGGAATTGCAGTTACAATAAAATCTTACTTGATTGGAGCTATTAGATAAACACTAGAAATTGATTATTTTTCGGATAAGTCACCATTACTTCTTTTGGCCCCAACCAGTGTTGCAACGTTTAATATATCTACATCAACAATGCAAAAAAAAAGGGGATTAACATTAGAGAAGTAAACTATAAATATTGGAAACAAAGAACGACGAGGACTCCCATTTACAACAATATCATGAGTAAAAGGTCTGGATGGTATTCCTCCTTTCACATATGATCGATACGAGAATATGCCAAAGGGAGTAGGAGTGGAATCAAGAAAAAAGGAAGAAGAAAGGTCAAAGTTGATCGCATTGTAATATAGTTGTATTTAAACATTATATATGCTTATATTCTTTGATAACATCAACCAACATGTTGACATATATCATATTTAAACATCATCTTATTTGATCTGTATTCATCTGCATTGTTAAAAATTTTGATGAAATAATCCTCATAATACTTACATTATGATAATCTTCATAATTCTATCTATGTTTTCAACTTAACCTGTTCCTTACAATGCTGATCAAACTCTAGTTTTGTGTCACCACCCACGACTGGAACTAGCCTAGATCCAAATCCTAGGCTCTATCAAGCGCCGAGAGGGATCAAATCTCCCGAGGTGCAAACCTCTCCCCGAAAAGCTACTTGAGTGCAATACCTGAGCTGAGGTTTGCACCTCGGGAGATTTGATCCCTCACGGTGCTTGATAGAGCCTAGGATTTGGATCTAAGCTGGTATTGCATGCACCATTGAGAGTGAATTCATATGACATTGTGCACAACTAATTCGGGGGAGTGGTGTGCAAGCACCATTGAATTACATAAATAATTACTAATTAAGGGATTAGTTACTTCTTTCCTTCTTTACATTGCATGTAGATCTGGTGCAAAGTTTTTTCAACAAGGAGAGTTTGATTGAAGTTATCGGGGAATACCCTATGCAATTAACCATCTAAGCTATCAGATTCAAACTCTCTAGGAGCCGACCAGACCTCAGTGAATTAGCATATGTGAGGTGTAGTTGGCATGAGCATTGGATTCATAACCAACTAGAGGGGATTTGATTAATTGACGCCATTTTTATTAATTTAGAATATAGCATTGGAATGTATATAAGTATAACAGCTTCCATGGCTGATAAAATTTTCGTGGAGAAGACATGGAGGCTTCTGAAGAGGTGGACAAGGAATTCAAAGTTGGAGAGGCCCTCTGCAATGAATACATAGGTAATTGTTCTAACCATTATGTGAGAATAAGTTTCTTTCCAAAATCTTGGTGATATATTTGCTGAAATGATATATTTTCCTTCAATGATATTTGACTGTTCTCCAAAATATTCATTAAAAAGTGGTTGTGTTTCCATATCCACATGGGTTTGATCTAGGGTTCTTGTTTCCATTATATGGTCTTGAACAATGTTCTATATGTATGATTCCAAGAGTTAGAATCACACCTAGGCATCCCACGAGGCCATCCATGAATATTTTGTATAACTGCACACGTTGCTCGGAACAACCCTCCCAGTAAGGAATTCTCTTCGAAGATTGACCAAATCAGTACCCATCTCTCCATACTAGAGATGAAAGTCAAAACAAATCCCAACATGGCCTGGTCCTAGGCACCCGAAGTATCACTCGGTGCCCTTGTATAGTCCACACTGCACGTTTTTAAGGTTGTCTACAACATATGGTCCAAATTTCGAAACTCCATCAAGGGAAATCCATAGTGCAACGATTCTTTGTTTGAGGGTTAGTTCGCTACTCTAACGTGATGATTTTCTGATCAATTTGTTCAGAGCTTGTTTCATGTTCATGTATTGTTGCATTATGCTTTAGCTTAGTGTTTTAAATCTCTTATATATAGTTTTTTGGAATACATATTCCATTTACATATAGTAGGAATGCTTAGGAACTTGTGGGACTTTTCTTTCCTCGAAGGATATGGATGTAAGCATGAGGATGAGAATTATTTTGAAGATATAATCGAATGTGAAACTTTGGTGTTTTCTTTCTCTTCAATGGATTTCTACTATGTTTTTTTTCCTCGTATTTCTCCGACTTTACTTGCTGGTAGATGTTAATATTTTTCATGTGTTTGGGGTTAGTATGTGGATAGCTAGGTTTTTTTCTCGACTCTTGATAAGAGCATTCATAATTTTTTTGGCAGATTTACAGAGTTGATTCTATAAGATAAACTTTCCAAGCAGAGGGTGGGGCAGATCAACAACCCTGTAATTAATATATTTGTAGATATAGAGATTATTAAGGAGGGAAATATGTATAATAGAGAGTAAAGGCAGAGCATCTTTGCATCATACAGACTAAAATTTTATTTTTTCTTCCTATGTTTACTTTAATTGTTGTCATTGCTATGAATTGTTAAAATGTTGAAATTTAAGAATTTAAATCTAGACTCCAATGCTCAATTGCACCATTATGAACCTACTTTAATTGTTTTCATTGCTATGAATTGTTAAAATGCTGAAATTTAAGAATTTAAATCTAGACTCCAATGCTGAATTGCACCATTATGAACCTTATCATAAAAGGTTTGGCCTATCTTCCAGAATGCACTTTATACTATTGGTTGAAGAGTGACATTGTAGCTAGCAACATCATCAAGGTGATTTGAAGTATTGGATTAAAATATGCATTGGATGTCAATATCTATTAAAACAAATATAATGGTTTTTTGTTCTTTCAAATATTTAGTTGCACTTAGAGTGTACACTAGTTAGAATTGATCATAGGATATGTCCATCAGGATGTGGTCTAGTGGTATCACGGAAGTTGGAGCACTTGCTATGAGATGAACTATGTTCAAAACTTGATGGGTGTGCTTGCAATGATAATTTGGTTGACCAAGAGTCCCTAAGGTGTGAGGTTGTGTTAATGTGATAAACATTAGTTCAATATTAACATTTAGGTGATGTTAATAGTGTTACATCTTGCTAGTGCAGAGTTGCTATTATTGGTTGTACCCAATGCTAATGTGGTCTTTGGAAATGAAGCCAGGTGCAAGTCTTGGGTGACTTTATAGCTTTTTAGTGGCATGGTATTGTGTTGTAGATTTCAAGCAGCATGTTATTGTGTTGTAATGTTGATATTGCTCAAAAGGGCCTCCCCAACCAAAAAAATAATTGAACATAGCATACTCATGTCCCTCCAGCATTTGTGCGAGCAACTATGAACCTCACTTATACGAGGTCATAATCTTTTTGGTTAAGGAAATCTATTTGGGAACAATAGTTTTTTTTACTATATTTGTGTTGTTGGAAGCTTTGTGCATGACTCTTTCAGTTAACTATTGAGCACTGTATTACATTTCTTTCAATATGTAATTCTATTTTGTAGATTGGATTCTACTGTTATGTTATGAGACATTAAAGTCCTTGGATATAATGGATGGCCCATTGATATGCCCAAACTTCATTCTATTACTTGTTCCTATTAGATTCATTGAAATTTACACCATGATTCTATTTTGTCAACTTAATTGACTGTAAATTATAGCTCTTTTTAGATCTTTTGGTCTTCACCTTCTGTAGCCTTTTATGGTAAATCTATACTTTTCCATCTTGGTTCTTTACATTTGATTCTACTTGTGATGTTTAAGCATTGCATTATGCAACTTAGATCTTAGCATAATTCACATGTATTGAGACTATTTTATGATACTGCCATGTTTTAGGAATAAATATGCCTAGTTCTACTTTTCTTCTTCTTCGCTATGATAAATCTTGTTCTTGTTATTACATTTTTAATGTATTGTTGGGTTCTAGATCTATGGATTCCAACAATCTTAAAAATACCTTGATGCAAACTTTTTTGGTGTTGTTTCTGGCATTAAGTAAACTTTTGCATACGTGTTTTTGATATCAGTTGTAAGACAATTGTTTTTCTTTTGATTAGTCAACCTTGCACTAAATGATTTTGGTCACCGATGTCTATTTTTGCTTCATATATGTTATGATTTCCATAATTTTAATTAGTTATTTTACCACTGGCACTGTTGGGATCACCTTTTGTTATCATTGGTTCAAACTTCAAATTTAGAAATCTTAAGGCGTGTTTAGTTATTTGAGGCAATAAGTTACTGAACAATTCTTTCTGGATCAAAAGAAAGATATACGATAGGAATTTTAATGAATTATTTTTTTGCACAAGGCTTGCAAAAGCAATTTCCTGATCTTGAAGATTTGGTTGATTTTAGAATCCAATGCAGGCATACTAGCTTTTGATTGGAAGTGTTATGACTCAAATGATCAACCCCTTTTAAGATGGGGAATTAAAGTGCATGTCGTCCCTTGGGCATTGGAAAAGTTGGTATTTCGGTTTCTAAAAAGATGGCAGTCATGTATTGAGAATATATTCCATCAAAACATATGACCTCAACACTTAATTTCCTCTCATTTCCTTTCAACATTGGTGATACTTGCATCTATAACAAACTAAAAGTTTGTTTGTCTCATTCATTGGAGATGTAAGGGGAAGATGTCTAACGCTAGGGGTTAAGCTTGTAACTGATCGAACTTCAAAAACATCAATGACAAAAGAGACTTTACTTGTATTCGAGAGGATGAAAAGTATTGCATTCACATTTCTTATGACATATATCTTTTGTCCAACTTTGACCCTCATTATATTGTTGGTTCATGTAGTGATTAGATGTTATGTAAATCAAACAAATCTTTGATGTAAATCAGACAAATTAAATGATGGCCAAGATATGTAATGTATATTGCATGCCACAACTAAGTCATTGGTTTTCAACTTTGTGTTATTTTCTTCCCACTTTATAGTAGTAAATAGCTAGGCTCAAATTTCTTTGAAGGCCTGATGTCTGTTATAGTAAATCCTCTTGCTAATGAATTTGAGTTTTGTTTTTGATTTAACTGAATACAATTGTAATAAGAAAACAATTATAGTGAGTCTCTGGAATGATATTGCAAAGAAAGAAGGACAAGAATTGCTTAACAATGTTGATAATGGACCTATAGTAGTAGTAAGGGAAACCAAGGTTAGTGATTACTCGAGTATGTGAGGCCTTACCTAGTTGGCTTTGCAAAAACAATACCTGTGAGATCTTTGGGTTTATGCAATACCTCATTAAATCAATGGTTTTCACTGGATTTTGTAGGAGTATATTTATCTACTACAGGTAGAAGCACTCTAATGGTAAATCCAAATCTCCATGTTTCTCAAAAACTTCATTCACGGTAAGAATTCATAACCATATTGAATGTTGCTATATACCTTTTAATTTTCTTCTTATTTTACTATGATTTTCCTATTAAACGTTCCCCATGTTATCCTTCATACTCTTGCTTTACAGGTATGACATAGATGGAAAGGGATCATCCATGGCATCTGTTGGATCCACCCTTCCTGGTGGAATTCCAAGGTCTGGTTCTAGATCCTTATATTTTGAGCATGCCTTCCTTTGTCAAATTATCAAGCCTTATGTAGGTGAAGGAAAGGTTTATATTATTGTATTAGTATGAGACCTATTTTAGGCATATATTTTGGATGGAATGTTGCTTTATTTTACTTTTGATTTGCTTTTATTTTTACTTAATTTCGTTGCTTATACCCTTGTCCAACTAGCCTACTTCAATGTTAGAGTATATATCATCTTTATTAAGCCTAATTAACCAATGTGGTACCAATCTTGCAAGACTTGCAATCTTAAAGTAATTGAAGAGATTGGCCAAGTTATTGGTGTGAAGGTTGTCAGAAGCATGAAACTGAGTGCATCCTAAGGTAATTCAATGCCCAACTTGCTATATGTATGTTTTTTCTTAGTGCCAAAGCATATGAGAACCAGACTTTAAATAGTTTGCCTATGTTTAATGCTTATTTGTAATAATTTTAATTCCCATTCAAAGCATTTCACTATAAAATGGTAACATCCAACCAAGCAGGCGAAGTTGGGGCTGATGAATTGTCCTTAATTTATAGCAATTATGGTATGTGTGATGTGCTCAGAGACAACCTTACTTTGGATAGCCATGTGATGTTCCTTACCTACATCATTAATATGAATATGAATATTAAATATAAATTAGTGTTCACTAATAAAAAATCCAAAGCAGCTCCTCTCCACAATTCTTAAAGGGTACTATCTCAATGGAAGAGCACCTGCCTTATAGGCGGGAGGTTGGTGGTTTGATTCCTCCGTGCCCTATCTACATAAATCAGTGAATACAAATGACTAAATATACTACCAATTGATGACAATTAATGATTAAAATGACTAAATATATTACTTGTTGACAACAATCAATCACTACAACTACTAAATAAACGACCAACTAACAGCAATCAATGACTAAGAAAACTACTAAATATACTACCAGCTAATGACAATCAATTACTACAACTACTAAATAAACAATTGGATAACACCAATCAATGCCTAAGAAAACTACTAAATATACTACCAGTTGACCACAATTCATGATTAAAATGACTAATTATACTATTTCTTGACGACAATGAATGACTACAACTACTAAATAAATGACCAGTTAACAATAATCAATGACTAAGAAAACTACTAAGTATACTACCAAGTTGATGAATTAGAACAACCAATAAATGACTAAATTGTTTTAGTCATAAATTTAGTCGCGTCATAAATTTAGTCGTGTTATAAGTGATTGGCAATAAACTACTAATAGTCATGTGACCAAAAATTAGTCTTTTATATGCAATTTTTAGTAGTTTTTTTAGTCATATATTTCTGTGTTTCTATGAGTGAGTATCTAACCGTAATCAACGATCAACTATACAGATGCAACTGATATGGGGTTTAGGTGTTAATAATCTACCTTCATAAAATATTCCTTATCCAATTTATTGATACAACTGAAGTTTTTGCTCAGTAAAAAGCATGTAAAAAATGAAAAAGACAAAATACCTAAAGAAGAATTTTGCATCAAATCATATTCTCTTTGGGGGAAAATACTACTAAGGTTTGTTTCATGCAATTAAAGCAACCAAGGCTAGTTTTCATTAGCATTCTAGCCAATCAAGCCATAAAAAAATCATTCCTTAAACTCCTATTTAGATGTATTGGCATTGACAATAGATAGAATTGCATTCACAAAAAACAGAATGACTTTTACAACCACTTTTTTAAAGAATACAGGGCAGGTCATCAACTTGAGGAAATGATATAGTTTCAATTCTTCCAAGGTCAAATTCCTTCATTCTTTGTCACATCTTGCCCTCTCCTATCACTTTTATCAAGTGACTCTCAATTATGCCATTTAAAAATAATCAAATAATCACAAGTACAAGGAACATACATGCTAGTAGAAGTGTAGGGAAGTTTCTAGAAAGAACATGCCTTGCTTCTGAAGGAACATTGATAGGAAAATAACATTCCTCATTGTTAAATAAAAATATGCCAAGAAATCTATCACTAACCACAATGTTTATGCCAAGTGTAGGCTTCTTCGAGAAGGAAATCACTGACTGCTGCTTACGAGGTACTCGTGGATCATAGACTGTAATCCCATTTGTTTTTGTATTCAATGAATTCAATCCATCTTTTCCTTGCATGAGTAGGGTGTTGTTCACCCCCAGTATTTTAGTTCCATTAAAATAATAAACATCTTGGTAGCTAGTAAAGGCTTTATCCATCTCAACATCAACAAACCAGTCTGTGAAATTCAGTTCCCCCTAGTTGAAAAGAGTATTTATTGCACTCCATCATTTTGAATAGTCAGAATAGACATGCTAGTTATTGCTCATACCATAATAATCACCACAAGGTAGTGTTCGTGTTGTATAAAAGTGTTTTAGCCAAGCCCATGGATCTAAACTACTTTGTACTTTGTCGTGACATTGTAAAAATATTGATGTTGACTTATATGTTTGGTTGCTCAATGCTTTATAAAGCTTCATATTTTTGTTTTGATTCCTTAATAAAAACTGGGGTGGATTTATAGCCAATTATTCTTGTCATGTCTATCTATATTTCTAAGTTGGAGATTTAAAATAAGATATTATAGGTGAATACATTAGTGTATTGTTATAAGCTTTGCGATAGTGGCTCCATTGTCAATGCAAGAAAGTTCAAAGAACAAACATTCAAGAAACTTTTCCTTTCACTTTCTCCTCGAGGGATTTGATCCCTCTTATTGCTTGATAGACCCATAGTTAAGTAGGATATATACTTTCTCTCTCATCAATACATATATTATACAATAAGAGATGAATGTATATAATAAGAGATGGAAGCATAGAAGACAATATTGCATTAGTGTTAGTATTGTGCATGGTAGTATGTTGAGTTGTTAAATTACATTAGAGATGTGTATGACAAAGTCGCTACTCTAAGTAGTGGTGTAATGAATATAAGAGTAACCAATTTTTTTCCTATATAGTCAATCTAATAAATTTTTAGGGTGTTCTACTTTGGTTTCCCACTTTTTTCATTCCAAAATATTTGCTTCTTCCAACTCTATGCCAACTTGAACAAAAATTTGTTCAATAATTTGCATCACTAATTCTTCTTCATTACCAACCAATATGAACTGGTCATAGATATTCAACGAATCCAAATTGGCATTGGATGAATTCCCATATAAGTTGGTAGAGCCAATTTAAACACGTTTTCTCCAATTCGCTCAACTTTTCTTCACCACTAACCAAGATAGATTGCCCATAGAGCTTCAAATGATCCACATTGAACATTGGATGAATTACCATATGAGTTGATAGTCCAACTTAAACATGTTTCTCCAATATTATCAAATGGTGGTGTGCATGGGTCATATATGACCCACTCAAGCTTTTTGACTAAAGATAAAGTTGCTGTCTTCTCAATAAATTTATGATTTATGTAGTGTTGATCATGTCTAGCTTACACTTCTACTAACTCTTATGTAAAGATTCTCAAACTTGATCGTACATTTCTAGATGTTTCAATAAATTAGATTACTGGCCTCTACGTAGTAAGCTCCTTTATCCTCATTCCCTTAAGAATAGGACTCATAATATATAATAAATCCTTGGGAGGAAATCCAGGGGACACTTCAAAAGGTGGAGTGCATGTCACATTTTCCAATATTTGATTTGAACCATGTTCCATGTGAAGGGTATCAATATCCCAAGACTTTGGATGTCAATTATAAAATTATGCAATATTTGTATCATGATGTGATCCACTACCTCATTTTGACCATCAATTTGTGGATGGAAGGCAATACTCCTCTTATCAAGGTATCCTCCAATCTCTATAATACTCAT
The DNA here is from genome assembly GCA_027924585.1 of Larix kaempferi. Classification (NCBI taxonomy): domain Eukaryota; kingdom Viridiplantae; phylum Streptophyta; class Pinopsida; order Pinales; family Pinaceae; genus Larix; species Larix kaempferi. Next base: position 14,985,833 of record BSBM01000938.1, on the reverse strand, counting down.
AGTCAATTAGCAATTTAATTTCATAGTCAATTAGCAATTTAATTTCATAGTCAAAGACAATTCATGATGGTAAACCAAAGATGATGTATATAGAATCTTGGACATCCTCCTCAAGGAAATCACACCCTTCATACTAGCCACATACAACTCCATTGATTCAACGTCAAACAACTTGGGAAGTGTTCTCAATGGCACACCTATCTAGCCAACATTTTCCAACTCAATGAGTAGTTGAGGGGATTATCCTTATTTCTTTCTTTTTGTTATGATTTATATTTATATGCATTTTTGTAGATGCATCTTTCCAACTCTTGGGTTGATTGAAAGAGTTTTCCATTATTTTCCTCATTTATGTGGAAAATTTTGTCATGTTATATAAAGACCATTTGTTCTCATAATAAAGCAAATCCATTTTTCCCAAAGAGAACTAACTCAATCTCTCTTGTTCTTATTCTTTTATTTCTTGATATTGAATATTATCTAGTGATTAATTACCTTTGGATGGTGTGCTTCCTCTCTAACCTAGTGTTTGTAGGTTTGTAGAGATCATATATACTTCAAATGGTATCAAAGCATCAATTGAGGACTTTCTCTCTATTAAAACTCTCAAGCTTAGCACCTTAGATCAATACATTCTTAGAAGAAGAATTCCAAATCTGGTACATTGGAACCCAAATCTGCATCAACACTTTCTCTAAGGACCTTCCTACTTTGGTTTCAACTCTAAAGTGTAAGTCTTTCCTAGTCAAGAAGATTTCCTTTAGCAAATATGTCGGTCCATGGTATCCCACCCTCCCACCTAGATCTCAAGTTCTCAAGGTAGGTTTTTAGTTGTGAATTCAATATTTTTTAGGGGTTTCAATCCTTTGTTCTTTAAGTATTGGCATCGGGCTTGATTTATGCAGTCACCCTTCTTCACATCCAATGTATTTCTTACCCTAGTTGATAGGGTTTTCTCTGGTCCCCTTTTTCATATTAATTCCCTCAAAAGTTAAAATTCTAGGGTGTTCCAAGCATAGTTCTTATGCCATTTTCTCTCCCTTAAGATCTCATATCCCCTCACAAAGATGCATCCAATGAAGAGGTTGACTCTACATATGCCCCTCTACACCCAAGCATCATCAAGCTACCAAAGGAAGTTCTCATCAATAAACCATATCCCACTATATTTTAGTTGGATACAAATATTATTCTCCCCAAATATGATGTGGAAATGAAGGGTGAGGTTGTGGATTCCTAGATATGTAGCCTCATGATTGGTTATTTTAAACCAACCCTAATCTCACATGGGTTTCTCATGTTCAACAATGAGTTGGAGGGTAGAGCATAGGCCTGGTTGTAGTCTCAACAAAGTATATATTGAACTTAATGATGAGGAAAACTTTCCCATTGCTTCTAAATGAATTATAACTTTGGAGGCCTTTTATGAGGCAATTAAGAAGCGTTTATACCCACATACTACCTCACAAATCTATTGGCTCATTAGTTTTATCTCAAATAAGTGCCATGACATATTGCACAACATTTTATCAAAGTCTTCACCTCACTTCACATTTAGATACAAAATCTAGATATATATATGAGGTACTCATTATTAAATTCAATCAATGTTTATTGTCTTTTATCCAAGATAAAGTTTCTATGTTTGAAAGCAGTACCCTAGACCAAGCTTTCCAATAGGCCCTCACCATCGAACACAAATTTCAATGTTACCCTAATTTTCCTTCACCACAAAACCTAAATTCATTACCAATCCTCCAAATTGTAGTGATCTTACGATCCGTAGGCCCTCATTACGTCATCCCAAAAACCATACATTCGCTTCTCCTCAAGCCCCTACCATAGATAAGTGGCATCCCCTTCATCATACTCATATCCACTCTATCACCCATTGTAGATCCTTAATTTCTACGCCACTTCCAAAGCCCTATTTATCAAATAGTCATACCCAAAAACTGAAGAATCCATCCCTAAATATTTCTCTCCTCCATCTCTAGAAGCGGTCTCATTACCCAACCCTATAATACACGATCCATCCCTTATTTTGCTCATTAAGGACCACACTATAACATATCCCATTTACCTCTTCACACACAATTTCCAAACTAAGGATTAGATATCCACAATGATCCTCAATAACAAAAATCAAAAGGATATGGTTTCCCAAACCCTTGTGCTCCCTACAAGCTGTCACCCTTATCCATATCGTTTTGGATGGCTTCAATAGAATGGACCCAATTTACTCTACATCCACCATCGTTGTGTCATCACCTTTTCAATTGGCCCATTCAAAGATACTATAGACTATGATGTCTCATCCTTTAATTGCTTAGACCTCATCTTGGGCCTCCCCTACCAGCAACAATGCCACAATATCTATAATTCTCACCATTGTTGGAAATCTTATTAATACTGAGAGGGGGGAGTGAATTAGTATTATGCATAGTTATGCACAATTTTCACTTTTACCACATTCAAAACTATATTATATTAAGTATTCATCATAAACATTGTCATTTATCAACATATGCACAAAAACAAAGAACACAGAGTTTTTACGTGGAAAGCCAAATGGGAGAAAACCACATAACGATTTCTTATATAAAAGATTACATCCATGTGAAGCGCCAAATTCCAAAGTTCTCTAACATCGACTAGAAGGAGGCTCCAACCCTTTGATTTATAGGCTACAACCTAAAGGAAGCACCAACTCCCTAATTTACCAGCACCAACTGGAAGGAGGCACCGACCCCCTAAATTTACAAGCACTGGCATGAAGGAAGCACCGACTCCCTATTCCTTTCCCAGTCCTGCCACCTTGATATGACTATAGAATATTGTTCTTTTCTTTCTACTAATCCGCGCACTATTCAAATTTACTACAATACATTCCTTCATGCACACTTACTAAATACTTTGTCCTTCGGAAATGTTGTACTGTATCATCAGTTCTTTTCACACTTAACTTCACTACATCAAAATTGCACACTGGTTTTCCTAACCTTATGGAATCGCACATCGGTTCTTGTATTTCATGACCTTCTGCAATTTGCGCGATGTTTCAACCTACTGTTATGTTTATGTGCATTTTCAAACCCAATTGATACTACACATCGACCACGGTTCTATTGTTCTATTCTTGTGCATCTATATAAGATAGACTATGACCTCCCACGCACCATCTGTGATGCTATCTTTATGTTCTCACGCACTCGGTCCATATACTACATCATCCTACGCATCATCTATTGTGATGCATTTGTGTCTTTGTGCATATGTCTCTAGTAAACCACATTATCCTGCACACCATCAATTGTTCTTCTCTTCTATTCATGTACACTTGGCTCTCTACTAGATCATGTTGTTCTGGTTCAACGAGCCATAGATTCCCGAATAATTCGAAGCTTGGTAAATTAGAATACTACATTTTTCACATCTTCAAGCTTATTTTTTCTCACCAACTTGGCTTCTTATTTATACTTATCGTGCATACCATATGTCCACAAGTTGGTCGTAGTGTCCCTTCTTCCTTGCTTCACATTCAAGCTTGATCACACATCCACCACTTTTCATGATATGCACAACTAAGGTATCATGACTTACAGGTCTTGCACATACTTGGTCCTTTGCATAGTGGGACTTGTGCACATGAGAACCACTTCATGTGGGGTCTTGCGTCCTTGAAGTACCATCGCTTGGTGGATCTTGTGCACTTGACTTGTATGAACACCTTTTGCTTCCAAGACTTGTGTGCACTTCTAGGTCTTGTATACTTTAACCGTTTGGTTGGTCTTGTGCACTTCTGGGACTTGTCCAACCACTTCTTTCTCTTGAGCCTCTTGTGCACTCCCGAGACTTGTCCAACCACCTCTTTGACATTACCTTTGAACTATCATGAATGGATGGATTGGGACTTGCGCACATGTCTTATGTACCACTTCAATATTATTTTTATGTACTTCTTCAAAATGGATTTGATATACTTCTTCATACTAACACATGGATACTAAGTCCTCTTTGACATCATGGGTACTTAGTGCTCTTTAACATCAATGAAAACCAAATTTCAACAATATCCCCCTTTGTCATTGATGTCAACACCTCATGAAGTTGTGCTCTTCCTGATCATGAGTTCCTATGTTTTGTTTGCACACAACACAGTACTCCCCCTGTGTGTACTCCCCTTGTGTCCTTGCCATTTTGAACCTTAGTTCTTCTCCACAACCTACTATCAGTACTTCTCTGTTGTTTTTCATTTCTGCGCAGTTTGTTTTCACTGATGCATAATTCATGATGCTTACATGTCATTGATTCCTGCTTCATGGTATTTCTCCCCCTTTGACATCAATGGCAAAAAGGTGCTTTCAATGCACACTTTGAGGTTCTCTTATGCACTATGCTTTAGATTTGTGCTTACCTTCATGTAGCTGCTTGCTTCGATCACTCCCCCTATCTTTGTGCTTTATTCCTTACTTTTGTTGAAGTCGCAACGCAAGGCTAAGTCATCCCACAACCAGTATATTTAACTTGTCTATTTCGTTGTCTCGAATATGCTCCCCCTGCGCGGTTGCTAGTTGTCGCATATAACTCTTTCTGCCCTTATGCTTCTTTATTTATCTTCTTGTCGCACTTACTATGTGCACTATAGAGTTCCTTCTACCTTTATTCCCTCTTTTCGAGGTTCTCATCATGTTGTGGACTGGGAACAACACCTAGTTTCTGTCTGAGATATTCAAACATGTTTCTTGAGAGTGGTTTTGTAAATATATCTGCAATACGTTCTTTGGTGTTGACATATTCCATTTTGACAGTATTTTCAGTGACCCGTTCTCTTACGAAACGATATTTGATAGGAATATGTTTAGTTTTGCAGTGCATGACAGGGTTTTTTGAAATACTAACTACGCTTGTCTTGTCACATAAAATTGGTATGAGCTGATCAAGTTTCACTTGGACGTCTTTTAGGGTTTGTTTCATCCATAGTAATTGCACACAATAGGTTGTTGCTGCGATATATTCAACTTATCCTATAGACAGAGCTACTGATGGTTGTTTTTTGCTAATCCAAGATACTAGGCAATTTCCTAAAAAGAATGTAGCTCCACTTGTGCTTCTTCTGTCAGCAACACTACCTTCCCAGTCTGCATCAGTATATGCTACTAAGTTCAGATCGTTACTTCGTGGGTACCATAAGCCAAAGTTTAAGGTCCCTTTCAAACATCTGAAGATCCTTTTTACTGCTTGGGCATGCGTTTCCTTAGGTGTTTCTTGAAATATCGCAACCAATCCCACAACTTGCATTATGTTTGGTCTTGAGGCTGTTACATATAATAAGCTTCCAATCATTGATCTGTAAGTTTTTTTATCTACTTTCGTTGCTTCATCCTCTTTACTTAGTTTACAACTAGTGACCATGGGTGTACATACCAGTTTGTAGTCCTCCAAATTGAATTTCTTTAACATCTCTTTCACATATTTGGTTTGAGAAAGGAAGATACCATTATCAAGTTGAGATATTTGGAGTCCGAGGAAGAAAGCCAGTTCTCAGAGCATAGACATTTGGAACTCCTTTTGCATGTCCTTAGCAAATTTTTGGCTCAAACTATCGTCATTGCTTCCAAAAACGATATCATCTACATATACTTCAACAACAATCATCTTTTCATGCTCAACTTTTATGTAAAGGTTATTTATTGTCTACACTACCCCTTTTGAAGCCTTGTTTTTGCATATATTTGTCTAGTATTGAATACCAAGCTCTGGGCGCTTACTTGAGTCTGTACAGAGATTTCTTTAGTTTGCATACATAATATTTATTATATGAAAAAGAGAATCCTTTCGGTTGTTCTATGTACACTTCTTCTTCTAGATCTCCATTTAAAAGTGTTGACTTTACATCCATTTGATATACTTTTATGTTTTCATAACAAGTATAGGCCAAGAGAAACCTCATTACTTTCATTCATGCTACATGAACGCAAGTTCTTCAAAACCTATTCCTTCAATCTGTGCATATCCCTTGCATACTAGCCTTGTCTTATTTCTAACTACTTGACCTTCTTCATTAATTTTTCTCCTAAATACCCATTTGGTGCCAATAACATTTTTATCCTTGGGTCTTGGAACAAGTTCCCAAGTCTGATTCTTTTCATTCTCGCTTAACTCTTCTTCCATAGATTTAATCCAATGCTTATCAATTATGGCTTCCTCAAAACATTCTAGTTCTATTTGGGACAATAAAGAAAAACAAACTTCTTCAGTTGTATTTGTTTAGTACCTCCTTATGGTTCCTACACCAACATTTTTATCTCCAATGATCAAATCTTCAGAATGATTCTTTTGAACGTATATGGAAGGGACCTTTGTATCCAGTCTTCCTTCTCCTGACTCTCATTGATATATCACATCTTGTGATTCTCTTGTTTCTTCATTTTCAGGAAGGTCCTTAGGTAATTGCTCAAATATTGGATGGTCATCATCATCCTCTATTCTCCTACGAGTGAACACTTTATCTACCTTTACATCCAGACTTTCTACCATCTTCCTTAGTCGTAAATTGTAGCACTTGTATGATTTTATTCTGGTGGCATACCCAAGGAATATTCCTTCATCAGATCTAGAGTCAAATTTTCCCAAGGTTTCATCGTTTCTTTTGATATAGGACTTGCTTCCAAACACCCTGAAATGTTTGACAATGGCTGGCCTATGTTTCCAAAGTTCATAAGGAGTCATATTACTATTTGTCCTTATCTGACATATGTTAAGGATGTGAATAGATTTATGAATAGCCTAAGGCCAAAATATATTTGATAATTTTGAATCATTCAGCATTGCTTTGGCAATTTACTATACAGTTCCATTCTTCCTTTCTGCTACTCCATTTTGTTGTGGAGTTCTGGCAGTTGAGAATTGTCTCCTAATTCCATGTGTTTCACAGAAATATTCGAATTTATTTGAATTGTATTCACCTCCATTGTCTAATGTTAAAAACTTAATCCTTAGTTCAGTTTCATTCTCAACTACTTCCTTAAAAACCTTGAAGCATTCAAATGTCTATGACTTCTCTTTGAGGAAAGAAACCCATGTCATTCTAGCATAATCATCAATGAATAGAAGAAAATAAGACTCACCATTTAGCCCTTTGGTTCTCATTTGGCCACAAATATCAGAGTGTACTAGCTCCAACAGTTTTGTTGTAGAGTATTCTTTTTCCTAAAGATTACTCTTGTTTTCTTTCCATGTAGGCAATGTTTGCAAATAGAATTCAAGGGTTTCGTGATTTTTGGAATATCTCTTACATGTTGTCTCTTACTGATATCGACCAAATTATCAAAAATGATATGTTGCAATATTATGTGCCATATCCATCTTTCATATGTTTGATGCAACATTTTTTATCCTTTCCTTTGTCCAGAATGTATACATTAGTAGGGGTTCTAGATGTTGTTGCAACTAGTCTACCTGTATCCCTGTTTCTTATTGTGCATTTTTCTAAATCAAAAGTAAGAGTATGTCCTCGATCACACATTTGACTTACGCTGAGGAGATTGTGCCTCATGTTTTCAACTAGTAGGGCATTCTCTGATTTGGTTCTCCTATTCCCTAAGCTCACTAGGCCTTTTCCTAGAATTTTGGCAGAGCCATTATCTCCAAAGTAGACATTGGCTCCTTTTTCTTCCCTATAATTCAAGAAACTATATTTGTCCCAAGTCATGTGTTTAGAGCAACCACTATCAATGTACCATTTCCCCTTTTTATTTTATGCATGCAAAGTTAGGCTACATCCTTCTTGATGAAATTGATCTTTCTGGGATTCTGTAGAATCTATTTTACTGGGGATGTTTTTGGCTTCGTCCAATTGCATAGATGGCAACTGATCTTTGTAGTCCTGACTATTATGACCGTGATTGTGACATTTATAGAATTCACCATATAAGTTCAGAGGGATGAATGAATTGAAATTTTCCTTCGGGGTTTCAGTTATTCTTCTTATATGATTTTGTCTAGGACTGGACTGATAATAGTTGTTATTTCTTCTAGCATTTTCATTTTCACGTGCTTTTCATTTGATTGCCTTATGACCGAAATTATTATAAAAGTAGTAGTTTCCCAAAAAGAGAGTTTGATACCTGGTTGGAGGAGTTCTTCTAAATTTTGCAATTCCAGCTTCCTTGTGGAGTGACGTCTAGTCCTTTTCTTCAAACTTCTGATTTTTCTTTGGAATAGAACTCTTGAGCACATCAAAAAAACTTCTTGCTTTTGTTTCACATACTGAGTTGGAACCTTCATAGTCTAGTTCTGACATATTTTTTCTAAATTTTTTTGCACACTCCCACTAGATGCTGACCTTTTGTAACTCTTCTTTTAGATAAGTGACTTTAGCTTCTAACTTCTCACAATTTTCATTTCTCTATTTCAACTACCTTGTTGTATCTCCTTCTAATTTGAATAGTAATTCATGTAGATGTTTGTTCTTCTTTCTTGATTTCTTCAAATCTTCCAAGGCACTGATCAGCTCCCCTTCAAAGTCTACTTCAACCATTTCATCTTCTTTGTTAGAAATGAAGAGTTTTCTTACATATTCATATTTGCACAAAGATCTATCTTCTAGTTGTTAGACTGTTACTGAAGACACTTGCTCTAATATGAATTGTTGGAAATCTTATTAATACTAAGAGGGGGGTGAATCATTATTATGCGCAATTATGAACAATTTTCACTTTTACCACATTCAAAACTGTATTATATTAAGTATACATCATAAACATTGTCATTCATCAACATATGCACAAAAACAAAAAACACAAAGTTTTTATGTCGAAACCCAAATGGCAAAAAACCACATAATGCTTTCTTATATAAAATATTACATTCATGGGAAGCACCGACATACAAAATTCTCTAGCACTGACTAGAAGGAGGATCCAAACCCCTAATTTATAGGATACAACATGAAGGAAGCACCAACTCCCTGATTTACCAACACCAACTGGAAGGAGGAGTCGACCCCCTGAATTTACAGGCGTCCACATGAAGGAAGCACTGACTCCATGTTCCTTTCCCCATCATGCCGCCCTGATATCATGAGTGTAGAAGATTGTTCTTTGCTTTCTACTGATATGTGCACTCTTCATATTTACAATAATACATTCCTTCGTGCACACTTACTAAATACTCTATCATTCACAAATGTTGTACTGTATCATCAGTTTTTTTCACACTTCACTTCACTGCATCAAAATTGCACACTAGTTTTCACAATCTTCTGCAATCGAACACTGGTTCTTGTATTTCATGACCTTTTGCAATTTGCGCATTTTTTCAACATATTGTTATGTTTCTGTGCATCTGCAAACCCAATTGATTCTTCGCATTGACCACGATTCTATTGTTCTGTTCTTGCAAATATGTATTAGATAGACTATGACCTCCCGCGCACCATTTGTGATAATATCTTTTTGTTCCCGCACACTTGGTCCATATACTACATCATGATTCATCCTGCACATCGTCTGTTGTGTTGCATTTGTGTCTTTGCGCATCTATCTCAAGTAAACCACATTATCCTGTGCACCATCAGTTGTTTTTCTCTTATGTTCGTGCGCTCTTGGCTCTATGCTAGATCATGTTGTTCTGGTTCAACAAGCCATAGATGCCCCAATAATTCGAATCTTGCTAAATCATAATACTACAACTTTCACATCTTCAATCTTACTTTTGCTCACCAACTTGGCTTATTATTTATACTTGAATTGTGTAGAACATATGCCCACAAGTTGGTTGTAGCGTCCCTTCTTCCTTGCTTCACAGTTAAGATTTCTCATGCATATGTCACTTGTTATGGTTTGTGCAATTGAGGTATCATGCCTTGAAGGAATTGTGCATACTTGGTCCTTAGCATAGTGGGACTTGCGCACTTGAGAACCACTTCGTGTGGGGTCTTGCATCCTTGAAGTACCATTGCTTGGTGGGTCTTGCACACTTGACTTGTCCGACCACCTCTTTCTTCCAATATTCTTGCACTCATCCAAGACTTGTATACTTAAACCACTTGGTTGGTGTTGCACACTTCTTAGACTTGTCCAATTTTCCAACCACTTTTTTCTCCCAAGCCTCTTGCGCACTCTTGAGACTTGTCCAACCACCTATTTGACATTACCTTTGAAGAATCCCGACTGGATGGATTGGGACTTGTGCACATGCCTTATGTACCACTTCAATCTTGCTATTATGTGCTTCTTCAAACTAGATTTGATATACTTCTTCAAACTAGAGCATGGATACTAAGTCCTCTTTGCATCATGGGTACTTAGTGCTCTTTGACATCAATGACAACCAAAGTTCAACAACCACAACACCTACACCTTGGTCAAAGATAATGATGCTTATAAATGAACCATTTCCAATCCCACTAATCAACGCCTTGATTGACTAAACCAAATCAACATCAACAAGTGTCTTTCCCTTCATGTTTTCCCTCCCACTCCCTAGTCCCCTCTAGAGACCACCTATTCATACTTATCTTCAACCAATGTTTGTCCTTATCCCACTGCTTTCAACAAAAAATTAGAGATAATTTGAGACACCTTCTACAATACCTCGGTTGCATGTTCACTGAAGAAACTAGTAACCTACACAATTTTCACAACTCTAAGTACACAGTAGCTTGACCCTCAACATCAATAATTCCATGGTTCCAATGCAACACCTCATACACGCCACATTCCTCTAGAGGCATATTCCATACTCCAACGATCCACTATCCTCTTTTCTCGATTCAATCGCCAAACATGCCTCCAACACCATATGGTACAAATACCAATATAAGATGTATTTAGAACATCTATCTTGGTACTAGCCATCACATCCAGGTAGAAAACACATGCATCCTTGGTTGAATCACTGGCTCTAGTGCACCATTTACAAGTCAACTCCAATAGGGTTAGCCCAAATTTTCTTAGCATTACAAAATTCACATTTGTATTTACTAGACTCCACCATGTCGATACATAGGTTGTACACTCTTCAAGTAATTTTCAAATGCAATGTTTATCTCTTGAGTATTCCCGAGACTTTTGCATTAACAAGCTTTATAGAGCACCTCACACCATTCTCACAGTCAGTAGCTTTAGGCATTAGTTTCAACATTTTCCATCTCAACCTAGTGTAGTTGGGCCTATAGGAAAGTAATAGGTATATATCTCATCAATTTCATATGGATAAACAATGTATTTAGGACCACAAGGTAGAAGCAAATCCCCAGTGGTGCTTTTCTAGTCTAACTACACATTTAATCCATTTATGATCTCTTTCTCTTCCTATCAAGATAGATGGTCTCCTACTCCCGATAGGTCATACAATGTACCTCACTCAACTTCCATCTTGACATATCTACATAGATATAGTCAGGATAATTCTCCACATTCATCCTAGTTCTGACACATGTACCATTCTTACTATTTGGACAACAGGCACTCTGAAGCCCCAATACCATGTCTCATTGAAGCTAGTTCCACCACTTTCCATCAACATTTTGTATGGTTCCATTATTAAACCAAGAGGCATTAGGGGTACACACCAGCATATATCCATATTAAACCCAGATCTATTAAGTATTAAGAGGGACCCGATTTCTAGAGGTATAATTGTTTTTAAATCTTAATTTTTTTACACATCCAAAAAAAATTTAGACCTCGAGAAATTTGATCCCTCTCTATGCTTGATAGATTCGGATTTAAGATGGAACTATGTTGGTTTTATTTTTTATTTTATTTTATGAACCGGCATGGATTTTTTTATTTACTATTCATTTGTTTTTAATTTTTTTACTTTATGAGCCGACATGAATTGTTTTTAATTACTTTACATTTTTGGTAATGTAACGTTACGTTACGTGACAACATCTCCCCCATATTGGGATATAGAGAACCTCTCTCCTCTCACTGCAATCACACCATTTATGTTACGAACCCATAGATCACCACTCACCTCGATATAAATAACTGTCATATTTTTCATAAGACATCAACACTTTAGGATCCCTCCATTCTAGAGTATTATCTCAAGGCATTCAGAGTCATTAGTGCATTTTTCTATGTTGATATCCCTACCCAGTGTTGAAAGTAGGGATGATATCAAACTAAACCTATAGGACTTGATGTATATAGAAACCTAGGTGCTTCCCCCAACGAGATCATACCCTTCATACTAGCCATGTACAACTCCATTGAACCAACAAATAACCTATGCATTCTTCCCAAGGAGAACACACCCATATAGCTAGTATTTTCCAACTTAAAAATTAGTCATGGAGGGAATTATCCTTATTTATTTCTCTCTATTATGACTTCTATTTGTGTGCATTTATGTAGATGCATCTTTCCAACTCTTAGGTTGAGTGAAGGAGTTTATAATCATTTTCCTCATTTTTGTGGACAATTTTGTAATGCTATATAAAGACCAATTGGTCTCATGATAAATATAAACCATTTTTGCCAAAGAGAACCATTGTAATATCTCTTGTTCTTATATTTTATTTCTTTCTATTGAATATTATTTGAGGTGATTAATTACCTTTGGATGGTGCATCTCCTCTCTAACCTATGGTTTATAGGTTTGAAAGGATCAAATATACATCAAAAGTGCACCTAGAATATATTAAAGACCAACTAATTCGTCTATTGTGCAAAACAATTCTTCAAATTGCAACATGTCGTGACCAATGCACTACTACGATGATCTAGTCATTGCCCCTAATGGTTTTTGGTAACCTCTAAATAATTTCATTGAAATTGACTCCCCTTGTATCCTTGGGACTAAAAGTGGAATGTAGTTTCACACCTTTCAAGCAATGGCTTCAATTTGCTACAAAGGGGACAACTATGCATAAAATATTGTCTATACCATACTCATCTAGTAAGAATACCTTTGCAAACTATAGTTGTCATTTTTTTTGGTATTTAGAATAATGACATGAGGAACAATATAATATTCCACACAAAAATCCCAAAAATACTCAGATAAATTATTTAGATGAGTAATAATGGTATTCGTAGGTTTCCAAAGTAATCAACGCTTAACCTTTGAACAAACGATTGCACTTGATACAAGATTATACAATGGGGTTGAGATACCACGTTAGAGTAGAAATAAACATATTCCTAAACCTAAATGTGAGGTCACCGGTGTCACCCACTAACAATTTAATGGGACCACATGTTAGACATTAGAGGGTCACTAACATAACTCACTAGGACCACAAGTTAGACACTAGAGGGTCATAATTCAATATTGTGTTACACTAACATCCATAATTACATGTATTTAGGTACACACGAAGGAAGGGAGGCATTACATATTATCCTCCCTTAATGACAACTTCATACAGCCCAATCATAGTACGTAATTTGATAAATTTGGCCTCTTTCAAACTCTTGATGAGGATATTAGTAATCTTGTCCTCATTGTGACAATATTCAAGGTGAATAAACCAATCCTTGATCAATCATCGTATATGATGTTGATGGAGATTAATATGCTTGGTCCTAACATGGTACACTAGGCTACAAGGAATTTGAATAATAATTTTACTATTGCACCACATTAAACTTGACTACTCCTTTCAAAGTCCAGGCTCATCCAATAATGTTTGAATCCATACTACCTCCTAGACATATCCATAGTGATAGAACCTCTGTACTCGACCTCATAATTAGGGATAACAATTATAGATTAACTCGACCAAGCAATCGAATCTAACCTGAGCTAAATCATTTATCATCATGGTGTTTATCCCAATCTAATTTAGTGTAGCCAACCAAAGTAACCTTGCAAAATCATATGAGTACTAAATCCCAAGCTGATAAGTGCTTTTAATTGATCTAAATAGCCAATTTTTTTCCTTCCAATATGTATATGAAAACAAGACCAACATCAAAGGTGATATCCATTTTGGAGTGAAATAAATGAGGTCACCAACAAGTTATCGATACAAATTGGTATTAAACTTCATAGGCATACAATGATAATTTATTTGACTCTAGATTTAAAAACATTAGGAAATATTTGCAATCTTCCATATGGAACCTCTTTATTCAATTAAGATCATATTTAGGTTGTAAAAGAAAAATGTCATCATCAAGTTTCAAAACTTGGACACCAAGAAAATAGTACACCAAGTTGTTGGATTCAAAATTGATTTAAATGCAACATTTATTCCCTTCTACCAATAGTCCAATTTTAGATCCTAGTTTCAACGATATGAAAATGATGATTGGTTATTAGGACTGATTACATGTTTCTAGTATTTTCATGAGCATATATTTTTTCATACGTTATGTTAAGGACCAAATTCCCAAAATAACATAAAATATAAAGAAAGAGTAACCCAACACCTTCAAAATGAAATAAATAGATGAATTAGAAGCATGTTCTAGGGGGAAACCTCATTTTACAATGTAACAATGTTCAATATGAGATGCTCTCTAAATCTAGGTATCCTTGGTATACATATGAGACAAATGGTACAATTACAATTAATATCGTATCCGGCCAATAAATACAATACTAATATTAAATAACATAAATGTAACGCCGCCATATCTAGGGATTAACATGTCCCTTCCCTTCAAACAAGTGTTGTTCTTAACACTTGTTTAACTATGGGATGTTCCTGGTTGAAGAAATCGTCTTCCCATGTCACCTATTCTATTGGCAAGTTCTTCTACTTGATGAGATACTTTGTAATTGCTCAATTTCACAGTTTCTTGATCCACATTTCAATGATTCTTTTAGGTTATATTATTCATGATTTTCCCTTCTTTATCAATCTTTGGTAAAATGGAATATATTGGGATCTTCTCACTGATTACCTTTTTAAGGAAAGAAACATAAAGGACCGGATGTACACATGAATATGGAGGTAAATCCAATTTGTAAGCCATAGTTCCATTAATCCTCTGCAACACCTTATAGGCACCATAGTACTTGGGCGCTAATTTATTGTCATTCTTTTGTCACTTGATGGACATCTGTTTGTATGGTTGTAGCATAAAAAATACACAACCCCCAACTTCAAATTTCCTTTCACTATGATGTTTATATGCTTGTTGTTTCATCCTATTTTGAGCTATAGCCAAGTTGTCTTTCAATAGTTGGAGAACCTATTCTTGGCTCTTGATGTGATCCTCCACTGCTTGAACCTTAACTTTCTCTTTCTAGGATGATGTGATGGATGGAGGATGATATCCATATCATATCATCAATGGGGACATTTTTGATGAAGTATGGAAGGACATGTTTTACCACCATTATTCCAATGAAACCACTTGACCTATTATGTTAGTTTATCAGATGCAAAGCAATGAAGATACCTTTCTAGACATTTATTCATAATCTCAATTTTCCCATTGGATTGAGGAGGGTAAGAGGAGTTGTGATCCAATTGAGTACCCAAACAATAAAATGCAATTTCTTTCCAAAAATTACCAATGAAAATTGGATCTTTATCACTTACAATAATCTTAGGGATTCCATGTAGCTTTTGAACTATATCCATGAACGTTGAAACTATTGTACCTGGTTTAAAAGGATGATAGAGAGAGCATAAATGGGCATTCTTTGCGATTTTATCCACCAATACTATGATTTCATTCTTTCCTTCAGACTTTGGTAGACCTATGATAAAATCCATTGAGACCTCTTCCCAACACTAACTCAGTATGGATAATGGTTGTACAATACTTGGTGTCTTAATTGTCTCTCCCTTGTTTTGTTGGAAAACCAAACATCCCACCACAAAATTTTGGACATCCATTTTAAGACCTTACCAGAAAAAATCCTTCTTGATCTTATGGTAAGTTTTCAAGAACCCTAAATGTCCTCCTATAGGAGAAGTGTGCAATCCGAGAGGAATTTCTATTTGAGTTAGGAATTCTTACATAAATATAGGTGATCTTGGTACCACAATGAATCATTCATCCACACAAATATATCTACTTCATTAGGACCCCCATGAATTCATTGAATTATATTACATGCCTTCTGATCATGTTTCCATTCTATCCTTGCATCTTCCACCCAACCATATTACAGAGTGGAAATAATACAAAGTAATCCCTTCGTGTCTTCTTCTTTACTTGAAAGCACACCCGCCGCCACATTTTTTCTAGATAATTTCGAAGTCATAACCTAGCATATTTGTAATACATTTTTGCTACTCTTATGAATATAAGCGTTGTTCCAAGAGGTACTTAATACTGTCATGATATGTTCTTACCTTGAAGTGTCTTCCTATTAGGTAAGGGCACCATTTCTTAATTGCATGCAGTATGGCCAACATTTCCTTTTCATAAATTGGTT
The DNA here is from genome assembly GCA_027924585.1 of Larix kaempferi. Classification (NCBI taxonomy): domain Eukaryota; kingdom Viridiplantae; phylum Streptophyta; class Pinopsida; order Pinales; family Pinaceae; genus Larix; species Larix kaempferi. Next base: position 14,969,474 of record BSBM01000938.1, on the reverse strand, counting down.
TGACTAATTTTTTCCCTTGAAGTTGGAAACTTTCAAAGGCAGACAACATTTCTTCTTTTATTAAAACTACACCAATACCATGCCCCGAGGCATCACATTCCACAATAAAAAAAAATTGTGAAGTGATGCATGGCTAATACAAGAGTTGTACACATAGCCTATTTAAGTTTTTCAAAATATTGTGTTGTCTTTAGTCCAAGAAAATGCCTCATTTTTCGATAACACTATTAGAGGTGTTTCTATTTGACCATAATTCTTGATAAACTTGCGGTAATGTCCCGTCAATCCTAAGAATAGTCCAAGATTATTCCAGGTTTGTGGATTTGACTATTCCATCATTGCTTTAATTTTAATTTTTTTAGGGTCCACTTTCACAGCTTCATGAGATACAATATGACCCAAATATTATACTTCCTGAACCCCAAAGGCACACTTAAGAGGCTTGGAATATAGTTGTTTCTCCTCCAATAGTTTTAATACCATATAAACATGTTGTACATGTTGGAATGTATTATATTCCTTGGAAGGTAATAATTTCTTTGTATTATGTCGGAAGTTATCCACAATTTTATGCAAAAGAGTAATACATTATATCCCATATTCATTATGGAAAAGTATACTCTTGATATCCATCATTATATAAAGAGATGTTATTATGGAGAATTATATTATCCCACATGCAATATGTGAGAGTAATTCCTCCACATATCTTGGTATATAATAGGGTCAAGGGAGTCACATCACAGGAATTATGACATATAGTGCTATACACTCATAGATAGTATCAACACATGGTATTGTGATCACAAGCTCTACTATATTGTATTGGGGTTATTTGTAGTTGCTCTCTTGTAAGATTGAAGGAGATTTCTGGAGATAATAAGAAGACAACCTTCCCTTGGACGTAGCCCAATTGGGTGAACCACGTATATCTAGTGTATTCTTTTCCTTGTTCTCTTTATGTTCTTATTTATGTTGATATGTTATTGATTGCTAAGATAGGTAAGCTAGTTTAGCTAGATCCATAACTCTGACATGGTATCAGAGCTGGATGCTATGATCTAGCACCTTCTATAGCTTTCAATCAATAACTATTATTATCTGGGCATTATTTATTCTTGTAGATTTTCTTTCTATCTGGTAGCCATTAGGCTTCTCTTCAGATCTGGGCATGTTTTTGTAGTTTTTTTTACTTCTAATCCTAACTTTGTTGTGTAGATTTTTGCAGAAATGTTTTTCAAGGGTTTCTTGATTTTTTTGTATATCTATATGATTTTTGGATTCTCCTCAAGGAGATCTATTTTTTGGTTATTAGATCGGAAGATTTCGTCCAAGTTTGTTAGACTTTTTGCAGGTTTCCGTCAGTGGCTTAATCGACACTGTTTTCGGCCTAATCGACACTGTTTTCGGGATGTAAGTAGAGTTTCTATTTATTATTGTGTTTCTTCAAATCAACATGGTAAAGTGTATCCGTTTTCTGTTATTCACTTTTTTTCTCGTCATTTCTAGCATTTGGGTTTAATTTTCTTGTCAATATTTCTATCATTATGACTTCAGAAGTAGCTTATGTTCCTGAACTTGCTGGTCCTAACTATCTTGCATGGAAAATAAAACTGATTGATGTTCTCAGGAGTAAGAATCTATGGAGGATTGTTAATGGTGAACACAAGAAACCCGCTGATGCTAAATATGTGGCTACATGGGAAGATAAATGTGATCAAGCAAGAGGGCTCATTGGTCAAACGGTTTCAGATAGTCTTTAGGTAAGTATTGCGGTAGAAGACAACCCGGTTGAGGTATGGAAAATTCTTGCTTCTTCATTTGATAAATCTGATGATGTTTATGCTTATTACCTTGAAAAGAAGATTTTTGAGTTAGATCCTACTAACTTTGAAAGAGTAGAATTATATCTTGCCAAAGTGAAAATTTTAAATGAAAAATTAAATAATTGTGGTAAAGATTACAAGAAAACAGACACTGCTCTTATAAATCTTGTAGAACAAAAATTGCCATCTCGTTTTGACATGTTCATTCAAACTAGGAATAGAGCTCTTGAATTGTCTCAAAATACCACGAAACCTAATTTTGATGATTTTTGTAAAGGGTTCATTAATGAGCAAGAAAGGTTAATTGTTTCAGGACAAGTCTCACCTAATAAGGCTCTTATGGCACATAATAAGAATCCTAAGAAAAGTTTTAATAATGCTAAAGGTTCTAGTTCACACACTTCAAATCATACTAATAAATGTGGTCATGCTTTTAATGCACATCATGAAAATAGTAAGAAGAAGAAAGTGTATGATCCTTGTAAGCATTGTGGTAAAACTAATCATCCTGAAAAGAATTGCTTTAAAGCGAAATGTTTAATGGCTAAGGCTAACAAGAAAGGTTCTGATGATTCACAAGTAGCTTTATGTGCATCTGTTGTTTCATCTAGTAGTTCTTCTTCTAATGTGGAATGGATAATGCATTCTGGTGCTTCTAAACATATGACTGTTAATGCTTCTTTACTTACATCTTATGACAATAATAAACACACATCTCAGAAAGTATCTATAGGTGATGGTAAGCAACTTTCCGTAATTTGTTATGGTGATGTTGATGTTGCTAATGGTCATTTGGAAGATGTTTTTCATGTTGAACACATGCCTATCAACTTGCTTTCTATTTATCATGCATGTCAAAAATGATATAAATTTGAAGCTTGGTTTGATAAATATGTTCTTAAATATATCAACCATAATTTTAAAGTAGTTTCTTCTGGTCCTGTTGATCATACTACTGATTTATATAAATTTGTTGGTTTTAATTCAACTAAAAGACAACCTTTTTATTCCTATGTTGCTCATGTTGATGAATTAAGTAAATTATGGCATGAAATATTGGGTCATTTGAATTATGGTAAAATAAAAATGTTAACTAAAATGGTACATGGCTTGCCTAATATTTCGTCTACTAACGGTGTTTGTGAAGGTTGTGTACTTAGTAAACATCATAGAGAAATGTTTGATAAAGGTAAAACCACGGGGGCTTCACTAGAAGGAAATATAATATCACGTTCATTCATATTGCAGTATTAAATATTCATGAAAACCTAAAAAATTTATTGCTTATATATTAAGGGGAAAAGGGTTTATTTTATTTAATGTAACAATACAAAAATACTTTGGGGTCTTTTTTATATGGGCGGGTTGACAAATATCCACCAAATGGAGATGGCAGGATCATGGCCGGATGAGAAATCAGGTTGAGGCAAGGCTAGGGCTTACTGGTACATAGGGAAATCGTGTCTTGAGGCATGCTTGCGGCCAAAGGTTTCATGGTGAAGTGGGTTTCCGGTCGATCATAGTCGAGAGACAGTGGTCATTGACAGCCAATTATTACCAATAGCACTCAACCAATTGTTACCAATAGCCTTGGGAGGCTCTAAGCATCCAGGGCTTGTTATAGGCCCTCGATAGGCCTAGGGGGCTTGAATACCCAACCACTCATGCCTATTGCAGGACTTGGGAGGTTTAGTCAGCCTCCTAGAGCTTGTTACAGGCCCCGAGGGCTTGGATACCTAGCCGACAATAGGCTTAGTCAGCGATTGGGAAACTGCAACATGTAATCTAAATGTTGTACTATGTGCATTGGCTCTAGTGACATACAAGAAGTGATCTCCTATCTCTTCATTAGACCATTAGATGTTGAAAATCATAATGATATGTGGTTGAGTAATTTCATTGTGGGTGAAGTAATGTGCATCCACAATATACATCGAAAGAAGCAAGGTGCATTGTAGAATGCATGTGGGGTCATAAGAGGGGTATCATATCAATATACTAAGTAGAAATATAAAGGGGTATAAAAAATGTTAATGAAAAAATTGATACATACAATATCTAGTGAAAATAGGGATTTTTTTAAATTGGGAAGGCATATTGGAAGGGGGTTTAAAAAAACGATTTTGGAAGGTATTTTCCAATATTTAGTAAAATTAGGGGTATTGTTTCATATGCCATGAACGAACGTGCTATCATAGCAGTTTATTAAGTGAAGCTTCTGTGGATAAAACTTGGCGTGCTAAAGAACCTTTGCAATTAATTCATAGTGACATTTGTTGTCCTCTTGAAGTTCCTTTTATATCTCATGCAGTTTATTTTCTTACTTTTATTGATGAATCTAGTAGAAAATCATGGGTTTACTTTTTGAAAAATAAAAGTGACACTTTTTCTAAGGTTCAAACATTTAAATCCTTGGTTGAGAATGATTCTGGTAAAAGGCTTAAGACTTTGAGAACTGTTAAAGGGGGGAATTTGTTAAGAAATAATTTGAAGTATTTTTATCTAAACATGGAATTCAACATCAAAAGGCTGTTCCTTACATACCTCAACAAAATGGAGTTGTTGAAAGGAAAAATAGAACTTTAGTTGAAATGGCTAGATGTATGCTTTATTACAAGGGATTATAGAAGAAATTTTGGGTTGAAGCCATAAGTTGTGCTAACTTTATTTTAAACAGAGTTCCTACAAAAGTTGTTAAGCATGTTACCCCTGAGAAAAAATGGAATGGTAGAAAACCATATATTAGTAACTTTAAGGTGTTTGGTTGTGAATGTTGGGCTCTTATTCCTAATGATAAATGGAAAAAGTTAGAACCCAAGTCTCACAACTGTATATTCATTGGTTATGCTGAGGATTCCAAGGATTACAAGTTATTTGATCCTTCTAATCAGAGTGTCATAATCCGAAGAGATGTTCAATTTAGTGAAGTCTCTCCACCACTTGAGTCTATAGAACCTCATGTTACCCGAAATATTCCATTGTCTCCTGTTACTCCTATATATGTGACTACTTCTTCTAGTTATGTGTCTGTTGTTGATCTTAGTTCACCCTCTTCTTCAAGTGTTCCAACTGAATGTCTCGAAGCTCCTGAAGGAACTTTTGTTCCTTCTAACCTTCCTGTTTGGGCCCGACAAACTCTTGAATCTACAGGTAGTGAGATCGGTAACCCTTCCGACACTCATAGAACTAGATCTAACTTTGCTCTTATGACCAAAGTTTTAGACACAAATGATCCTACCTCTTATGCTCAAGCTAAGGGTAAACCTCATTGGGAACAAGCTATGTCTATTGAGTATGATTATCTTATGAAGAACACGACATGGTATCTTGTTCCTCTTCCTTCAGGAAATAATTTAGTTGGTTGTAAATGGGTTATAAAACTACGTTTACTGTAGAAGGATAGATTGAAAAATATAAAGCTAGATTAGTTACTAAAGGTTTTAATCAACTTGAAGGTATTGATTATAATGAAACTTTTGCTCCTATTGCTAAACTAAATACAATAAGAACCATCTTATCTCTTGCTTCATCTTATAAATGGGAAATACACCAAATGGATGTTAACAGTGCTTTTTTAAATGGTGATCTTAATGAAGATACCTATATGCAACAACCTCCTAGTTTTATTAACGTTGAATCATCAAGTTTAGTATGCAAATTACACAAGTCTCTATATGGTCTCAAACAAGCACCTAGGGCTTGGTATGCTAAAATTGATACTTATTTCTTGAATAATGGTTTTAAGTGTTGTATATCTGATCCAAATCTGTATGTTAAGAACTGTGGTGATAATATCCTTATTATTGTGTTATATGTGGATGATCTTATCATCACTGGAAACCAACTTGTTTTAATTCAAAGTATGAAAAGTGAACTTCAAAAGCAATTCGAGATGGATGATCTCGGTATATTGCACTATTTCTTGGGTCTTCAAATCTGGCATATGGAAGATGGTATTCTTCTCCCTCAACCGAAGTATGCTACATATTTATTGGCACGTTTCCATATGAGTGATTGTAAACCTGCTCCTATGCCATTTCATTCCAGTGTAAAGTTAACTGTTGAGTGTACTACTCCTCTTGTTGATGCTACTCTTTATCGTCAGCTCATAGGTAGTTTGATATATTTAACTCACAACAGACCAGATCTCTCTTTTTACATCAATATGGTTTATCGATTCATGCAACAACCTCATGAAAGTAATTGGAAGGCAGCCAAGCAAATTCTGAGATATTTATAGGGGACATTATACTACAGTGTCTTTTATTCGAGCAATGCTACAATTTCACTTTCCGGATACACATATTCTGACTGGGCAGGTGAAAGTTCTGATCAACAATCGACTGCTGGTTATATATTTCAACTTGGTTCAGGTCTAATTTGTTGTTCCAGCAAGAAGGTGAAGACTCTTTCTTTATCTTCGTGTGAAGCAGAGTATAGAGCAGCCAAAGAAGTAGTTTGGTTATGGCATGTTCTAAATTAGCTTGGTCTAGTTTTGAAATCGTCCACTGTGTTGAAATGTGACAATCAGGGTGCAATTCATCTTTCTTATAATATGGTATATCACTTCAAGACAAAGAATCTCGACCTTGATGCTCATTACATTCGAGATATCGTCACAGATGGTATTCTTTCTCTTGAGTATTGTCCTACCGAGCAACAGGTAGCCGATATATTCACCAAATCCTTAACAACGACAAAGTATGTGCATCTTCGTTCCTTGCTTGGGATGAGGGAAGTTGTCATCAAGGGGGAGAAGTAACGACTCCTTCCTTCCTTAATGTTAGTGAGGGATTTTCTCCCAACCATTATTAAGGGGGAGTGTTAGAATATGTTATATTCCTTGGAAGGTAATAATGTCTTTGTATTATGTCGAAAATTATCCACAATCTTATGTAAAAGAGTAATACATTATATCCCATATTCATTATGGAAAAGTATACTCTTGATATCCATCATTATATAAAGATATGTTATTATGGAGAATTATATTATCCCACATGAAATATGTGAGAGTAATTCCTCCACATCTCTTGGTATATAATAGGGTCAAGGGAGTCACATCACAGGAATTACAACATATAGTGGTATACGCTCATAGATAGTATCAACACATGGTATTGTGGTCACAAGCTCTGCTATATTGTATTGGGGTTATTTGTAGTTGCTCTCTTGTAAGATTGAAGGAGATTTATGGAGATACTAAGAAGACAACCTTCCCATGGACGTAGCCCAATTGGGTGAACCATGTATATTTGGTGTATTCTTTTCGTTGTTCTCTTTATGCTCTTATTTATGTTGATATGTTATTGATTGCTAACATAGGTAATCTAGTTTAGCTAGATCCATAACTCTGACAGTACATGTGCTTCCCAATATTTTCTATATATTAGTATATCATAAAAAAATACTAACATAAAATTTTCAAGAAAGGGTTTAAAATATAATTCATCAAACTTTGAAGTGTGGAAGGTGCATTGGTAGGGCCAAATGGAATCAACGAAAATTCATAATGACCTTAATGTGTTCTAAAGGTTGTTTTCAAAATGTCTTGTTGTCCCATTCTGATTTGATAATATCTAGAATATATATCTAACATGGTAAATAAAATTGGTCACTATATTTCAACTAATAATTCATCAATGACAGCAATATGAAACTTATATTTAATGGTCATATTGTTGAACGCTCTATTATTTGGACACATATGCCAAGAACCTTCCTTTTTCAAACCATCATCATTAGTGTAGAGAAATCACTTTGGATACATCGAATGATGACGACATCCAACATTTCTTGAACGATATTCTCAATCTCACTCTTTTGTGCATATGAGTACCTATAAAGTTCTGTCATGTCGTATACTTCCTAATTGCAAGTGAATAACAAGGTCATGATCTCAAGATGGTGAAATACCTTTAGGCATAAATCCAAATACCTTGGAATGAATGTCAATAACTCTTTGAAGTACATTGGAATAAAGGGTATGGATACTTGAACGTCTAGTGAGCACAATTGTGCAATTACACCATGGTGTCCCTTTTTAGACATTGTGTCATGTTGTTAGAGCTTATAACTTTAGAGGTTTCCCTAGAAAGTCTCTGAGTTCAATTTTCTTGCTTTCCAAGGAGAATATCATGAAAATTTATTGAAAATGAAGAGCCACTATTCGCAATTACTGTAACCATTGGACCCCTAATACAACATCAACACCACCCATTTGGATTACAATCATTGGACTATCCAATAAATACTCCCCCATAGTAAGCTTAATACTATGGCACTTCCCTGAACAATTTATGGTACCTCCATTTGCAATAATTACTTGAAACTCCGGTGCTACTTTACAACTATTGTTGGATATATAAAGAAATTGAGAAGTTTGGCTAATTTGCAATCAATGAAGTTATGCATACTACCATAATCAATCAACACTGTTACTTTTTGTTTCTAATATATCCTTTTATATTGAGAGTTTGAGGAGTGTTAATTCAAGACAATGCATGAAAATATATGGTTGGAGTAGTATCTTCTAGTTCTACATCTTGAGACTATTCCAGTTTTGGATATTGTTCCCCTTCATAGTCTATGTAGAATAATTTCTTATCACTGCACTTATGCCCCTTATTGTACTTGTTGTCACAATTAAAACATGGTCTCTTTGATCTTCTTTCCTTCACTCACTAAGCCATCAACCTTGTAGGTTGAGTGAGGTTATTTGGGGAAACATACCCTCTCTATAGGTGTTAGTGGCATCCCTTCTAGTAGCCATATGTTTACTTTCAAATTTCCTTTCCAAACTAAAATAATTCTCCAATGATCTAGGTTTGAAGAGACGTACCTCATTATGAATGCTCTCCTTTAAAGTTCCCATAGAAATATCCAACAAATTATCCTCTGAGGTATTCTTCACTCTAAGACTCAAATTTTGAAAGTTCTCAATGTGCTTTGTAGCTAGACATCTTTGCTTGAGATTTATCAATTGGATTAATAGGTGTTTCTCTTAATATCCCCATAATATGTGATCAATTCATCCATAAATACATACCAAGAGACAATAGAGTCCTTTTTATGATCGCAAAGTCATTGGTACCACAAAAATTGATCTAGTTCTATATATAAGGATGCAATAGTTACCTTTTGTAAAGATGACACTTGGTGTAGATCAAAGACTTCCTACATATAGAATATCCATGTTATTGGATCATTACCAACAAACCTTCTCATGTCAATCTTGGGAATGAAGTAGTTCCCTGGTCTCAATTTGAACCCATGATGATGTGGATTATGAAGTAATGAATGATCAAGTATCAGGGACTCAAACCTCTTGTTCTCCAATTATTTAAATTTTTTCTCAAAATGTGATCATGACATGACCCTCTTGTTCTCCCTATGCTCTTCTTGAGGAGGTAAATTAAGGGTAAAGAGAAGTATAATATCATTCAAAATATCCCCATTCATATCTTCGAGATCCTCATTACTAGCCATATTTTCCATCTTTCGATCCATGTTTTCCATCCTCTAGTCTATCTTTTGATCCATATTTTCCATCTTCGGTTCCATATTTTCCATTTTACCTTCTATTTCATTTTTTTAAATGTGTAAATCCACCTTTTTTGTTGCCATTTCATTCAATTCATTATATTTGTTCCCTAAATTGAATAGTTGGTTATATATATCTTCAATTTTTTCCCGTGTTATAGTTGAGATATCTAGAGATCTAATTCTTGTATCATTTTTTGCACTACCCTTTTCCATGTGGGATAAAAATAATATTTTTCTATTACACCTTTTGAATCACCCTAAAAAAATCTTCCAAATAAAAGCTATGCAAGTTTCAAGTCCACATACATATTAAAACCTTGGTTTTTAGGTTGTCTTGTTAGTTGACCTTTCTCTTGAAGTATCTTTGAAATTTTGTCTCCCTTGAGTCTAAAGTTTTAGCCTCCCCTAAGTCTAAAATTTCAGCCTAAAGTATCCTAATATGTCTTCTCTATAATGCCATGGGTTTGGTCAAATTTTGATGCGCTAAGGGAAAGTTATGATGACTTTCTGAATACTTTGGTTTTGTCCCTTTCAGGAGAGTATACTTGTACAACCTATCACATGTCCAATTTTTATGATATGATTCTAATTTTTTTACCATAAATACAAAGGCCTTTCTTATTTATGATGCAACTAGTGGCACTAAATTTGAATATTTGAATATTTGAATATTTATATACAATATTTTTACTCATAACAAATGTTTGAGAATATTTTTTGGACTAGTCAAAAGCCCTAACTTCCACATACTATAACTCCAAACTTACAATGAACTAGGACCTCAAATTTTTGCCACAAGCACTTCACTTTGTTTCATGAGGCACCTCAAAATTTTGTTATCTAAAACATCCCTAATTTTTTTTATAGAAAGAATGGCTCTGATACCAAATGTTAAGGACCAAATTCCTAAAATAGATAAAAATAGAAATAAAGAATAACCCAATGCCTTGAGAATGAATAAATATATGAATAAGAAGCCTTTTCAAGGGGGGAACCTCCTTTAATGTTGTATAAAATGCACAAGATGATATTATCTCTAAAACTAGGTCTTTTTGGGGAGACAAAGGGTACAATTACAAATAAGGTCCTAGCCAACCAATAAATATAATACTAATATAATAATATAAATGGATCGTCACCATATCTAGAGAAAAACTTGGATACCAAGAAAATTGTACACCAAGTTGTTGGATCCAAAATTGATTTGGATGCAACATGTATTCCATTCTAGTAGTAGTCCAATTTTAGAGCCTAGTTTCAAAGATATGAAAAAGATGATTGGCTATTTGGAAGAATTATGTATTGCTGGTATTTTCATGAGTACATGTTTTGTCATTGTAGTATTGTAATACCTTAATTTGGTCCTTTCTATGTATTACATCAGATTGTGTATAAATTGAAAATAAGTTCTTATAATGATGGGAGTCAATTAATATGAGAATAAATAAATGACTCCATGTGTGAGAAATATAAATATTTTGTATGGATCACTAGTGCGAAGTTCAAGGCCAAGGATAAATGGCTAGGCATGCAATTGTCACGTAATTATGTTTTCCATGTACCATGTCATAGACCTTCCAAGGTATGCTTGATATATGTAAAAATTGTGTTAAAAATTCATATAAAGATCCCATGTGGTTTTGGAGAGCATAAGAGGGTCTATGATTCAACTAGAGGGGAAGAGAAAAGGGGGCCCAAGTGGGGGGGGGGAGAGAATTACTCCTATATTTACTTAATCCTACCATTTTATCAAGTGCCTTATCTAAATATCATTCACTATCCTTGCCTTAGAATCTAATCATTGCATGCATGTGGTGGTTAGTGAGGGAGCCTACCTCACATAGTTATGGAGGGATGAAAGGCTAGGTACAATCATTAAGAAAACGTTATGCACCCTTTAGTAAAATAATTAATGTTGTATATTCTAGGATATATATTGTTTGATTTGAATTACCTTAAAAAAAATGATATATGTCTCATTATATACAACTTTAATTCCTCTAATGTAGAGTGCTTATTAATATCCCAAACATCTAGGGGAAGTGTAAAGGTCATCCATCCTCATGGACATTTGTTCTTCTACCCTTTGGTTTCTATTCATCCACCATACTCATGCACACTCTTTCAATTCTCATTCACTCATTCATGCACTCACCATTCTCATGTTCAAGCGCCACCCAAGTTTTGGAAACTACAACCTCATGTTTTATATTGTTATACAAACATGTCAAATGGGTTTAGCTTGGATGGTTGAGAGGAGAAGTTTTTATCCTCCCCACTATATTTGAAATCTCACTTATGACATCTTTTCATGATCCAATTGGTGATTGAGACTCTTCTTTATCCATGAGTAATATCTTTCTCTCACTTATGTGCTAGCAGGTAAGGTGAGAAGTTACATGTAAAAAAAGGGACTAATATACAAACCTAAAAATGACCAAACCAACTATGGGAGAGTAAATTTGTGGACAATGGAAGAGAGATGAATGGTTGTGGAGGACATTAAAATTTAGGATGTTTAGAAAACCTCCCTTGCCTTGTCAATTGATATTCATTGGATTCCTTAGAGCCAAGGTATTTTGTGGCAAGTTATTCAAGAAGATACACAACAATATGGGTTCTTCCTACCTACACTGAGAGAACTAGATGTAGAAGACTCTCAAGGGAAAGTTGAGTAAATAAGGAAGATATATTCCTTGTGTTGTGTGGGATGTATGTCATGATTGTTTGATATTAGATGGTTACCTGGAGTGCTTAGTTGTGAATAAAATCATTGAGCTTGCGATAATTTGGGTTGGGTGAGTGACCTATAAGTTTAAAGCTAGTTTCATTTTCCCTAATGGCCTCATAGCCTAGCTTAGGGGTGGCATCTACAATTGGTTCCTATTGTTGGGTGGTAATTTGCTCACACACAAGCAATTTCTTGGACCATCTTTATTAAAAGATAAGTGTTCCATATTTTCCTTTCATTCTTTATTTATAAATATGTCATTTAAGTTCCTTTTTGTTATAGACTTACAGCCTATGTGGGCCTAACAATTAAGAACATGTGTTTCCTCCTAGGAGGCCATAGGTTAAAATCTGGAGTGGGGTAGGGTATGTACACCTCTGTAGACTTTAGTATTTTCATCGCTGCGTAGAGGGGGGTCCCTTGTCCCACAAACAAAGGAGTCTCATACACCAAATTGGTGTTTGGCTTGACTATGACCTTAAAAATATATTATTATTATTATAAATGAAATAGAAAAAGAATCCCTAATTTAAAAGAGTGTATACATGTTTCTTTTAGTTGAATTATTTAGTTGAATGCATGTTTTAATTCACAACTATACATGGAGTTCTAATGAGTTTGAATTTATATAAATATTCTGAAACCTGGGTTGTGTCCATAATCTATAAATTGAATAATCATTCAAAGAGGATAAACAAGTATGGTGGCAATTTTCTCATAGAGACATGGTCCAAAAATCACTTATCCAAACCCTCAATTAAAAACCTTACAATGTTCATATTACCAACTCCATCTTGTTATGTTGAAATATAATTAAGTAACGGGACGTGTTTCAATCTTCATCTCAGATGAAGTTATCATTTGATTTTAGTTTGAACATTAACCACTTTCCCTCTATGTTTTTATTAAAAAAACATTGAATGCAAAAAGTAACAAATATTAAAATAAATAAATAAAAATTGAAAGTTCGTATATTTTATGTACCTCGCAAAAAAGAAGGGTATTTTTTTAGTATTAAATATTTAAGGAAGAGGGAAAAGACAAAAATAGGAGCCCAAATAATTTGAATTTGGGTCGCCCCTCTCCAAATCTGAAGCAACTCTTCCACCAAGTAACATGTCATGTTCATGAGTATTGATATGCTCTGTATCCTCTCTAAATGTTTAAAATCAATATATCTTTTTTTTTTACAATTAGAGGAATCTGTAATTGGTTAGGATTATTGGGAAAGACACAAGTTTAAATCGAACTAGCTTCCATTATAATTCTTAGATTAGTTGCAAGCAGTCCACAAGCCTCAACTAACAACTAACCTATGACTTAGCAAGAGGTGAAACACCCATAGATACATCTAACATGTTTCCCACTCCAGGGGAGCGCCTATCCTTCTAACCTCATCACAACATACCCATGTCTCAATATGAATTTGAACCTTTGTGAAGGCAATAAAACTCACAACTCCCCACCATTAGGCCACCAACTCATTGACTAAAACCAATATATCTTAACAAATATATGTTCCAACAAACATAGTGCTAAATGACAAAATAATAGATTCCATGGAGTTCAAAGTGGATTTAGTTGGAGACACTTGTCTATACTCGTTACACAAAAGTGGAGCTAGTTGAAAATACGTGTTCATACTAGTTAAGCTACTTTCTAGTAAATGCAAAATTTGAAAGGTTAAGGCTCACACTCTATGTCCCTTCATGGCACAACAACTTGTCATTCATTCACATAAGATTAATATGTAGACAAATTAAATGCACCTCTACCATTTTGTATCTCCACTAGCTACTAGCTAGAAACTAACATATGTATCTCCTTCTAGCTATATTAGAATATATCTGGAAGGAGGATAATATAATGCTTTTGAAAAAATTAAAAATCTACAAATAATATGATGTATTTTAAGGTCACAATTGAGGGTGCATAGCCCATGGCTTAACTATACTCCATTTTTTAACAAGGGGAGTTACAGGGAAGCAAGTCCCCGTTTGTTTTGAGATTTAGTGAATTGCATATGTGTTGAGTGAATTACAAAAGCATATTCTTTGTTATTTTTTAGATTGAGTGAATTTTTTTGAGACCGAGTGAATTGTAGATACGTATTCTCTCTTAGTAGTATTTTTGGGTTTTCTAGTTTTAATTTTTTTGAAATGAGCTAGTAGAGTAGCTTTGCATAATTACAATAGTGAAAGCCTTGGCTTGACTCAAATCGATTTTAGAGAAGATTTTAAATGTGAAAAGTGCATTAGTCTACATTTTTCCATATCTTTTAATTGATAACTTCATTAGTAAACGTGTACTTGAAATGGCATTAATATTCCTAATTAACATTATTTATTAATGCTTTAACAATATTGCGAGTGTTTGACTCAACAAATCAAATCAACATAATATTGTCAATTTACTTTAATTAATGAAGAGCAAGATCAATATCAAGCCAAAAATGTTGAGCAGTTCCAAGGAATTCAACTATGTTAATGATATGAAGTCATTTGACTAAATTATTGCATCCTCGTCTTCAAGCATGCCACAATATTGCGAGTGTTTGACTCAACAAATCAAATCAACATAATATTGTCAATTTACTTTAATTAATGAAGAGCAAGATCAATATCAAGCCAAAAATGTTGAGCAGTTCCAAGGAATTCAACTATGTTAATGATATGAAGTCATTTGACTAAATTATTGCATCCTCGTCTTCAAGCATGCCACTAAAAAATAATGTTTATCTCCTGAATTATCTATTCAATTTGTTCATTGTATTCTTGCACTTTACAAACTATGGAATATAATTACAAATTGACTTCATTGTTTGAAAGAAAAGAATGGATAGCTACCAAAATAATTTATTGTAATTCATCATAATAAAATAAATATAGATTAATTTTACTTATAATATGTAACCTTAAGGAAAGTGAAGATCTTGTATTAAATGATCGTCCTACATATTCTCATGCTGATCACCAATGCATTGAGAAATGAAAGACTCATTTGGAGTGAACAATGGTGAAGAAGAAGAAGAAAATTGGAGCCACAATGATAATTTCAACTAAACCCATTGTCCATCTATCTATCTATTTATCTCTTAAGTATATGCATGCATTTGTATTAATGGCGTGTTGCAACAAATATTGGAAAATTACAAAGACGTGATTGGGTGTGGAGATGAACTTGATTTTGTCGAAAGGTTATGAAAAAGGAAGTACACATGGCTTCATCTATCACTCAGTCATAGAAACAAAGGGTCACTTAAAATCATGGGAGAAGAAATGAATGTTGGGGATACCACAACAATGATTGTTAGTGAAGTGCTTTATAATTATGATGGGCCATACCTTACTCCATGTATATTGTCCATATGAATTTAACCTTAAAAAAGGTATAGACATTGACAAACCTCGCAAGTGATAAAGTAGACATACATTTTTAAACTAGGTAGACAAAATAAGACAACTAACCAATTTCTTCATAGCCAACAACCTCGACATGCACTGTGTCTAAAGAGAGAGGGATACACAAGTGTTTGAGTGCAAAAAAATCGATATGTTAGGTGTTGGAAACATTATAAATACTTTTGTTCAAGGAAAGAAGTGTATGATGTTGTTAGTGAACACCTTGGTCATATGGCATTGATTCCATCTAGCCTAGAGTTAATCTAGCTAGTTTGATAATTCTAACTTCTTGATTTAGTCATTCTTGGTTCTTTTGCTCCATTAACAAAAGGATTTGTATAGTTATAGGTTGGTGATGCCATAGGAACATCATAATATGTGTCTCAATCTATTGGAAGGTATGCTTGGTGACGTTCTTCAACCCTTGATTATGGGGTTTCTAGATAGATAATTGTAATAGATGTTGCTTGCTCTCAAAATTGAAGTATTAATGCCAAGTAAAGTAGAAGCATTGCACCAACATTAAGAATTGAAAGGGGATTCGTCCAATCCGTAATTGGGGATTTTAAGGGTATGTAAAGTATCATCAAGTGCTCCTAGCATTGTATCATAGTTCCCAATGTCTCATCGTGATGGGAATTTCACTACAACTAGTCCTTTGCTTCAATTTTTGTATGTGCTTCTTTTCTTGGCTTCTTGAGCTTGATTTTTTTTACTAATGTTGTCTCTGTGAGAATTGATGGAAGCTATTTTTAGATTTTCAATCCGAACGGTTAAGAGATAAAGAGATTTTCAATCTAAACGGATGCACCAATACAAATCCTTAGAAGAACAATTGCCACATGTAGTTATTCTATGAAGATTATTTGTTGGTGAATTTCATCTTTGGGACAACCTGTAATACACCTAATTAGATTTTTTTCTCATTTTTCCACTAGAGATTCATCCTCTATATTCTCTATATCTACTACTCCTCTCTCTACTTATCCAGATAAAAGCATTTGTAACCACGATAACCACAAAAATTGTTAATATTATCATGACCTGAAACAAAGACTCTCGTCTATAGATCTTCTAGTTCTAGTTCGAATGCTAGAATTTGAAGAGTGTGATCTAAAATCAACTTTGCAACAATGGTCAAATGAATCGGGTGAGTAAAGCCAAAGGACATTCATTTAGAGATAAGGATCGATCTTAACGAAGGAATTTGGTCAGCCTTTACATATTTGCATGGAAATTGGATTACCATTTATAGGTGTTAGAATTTGCACTTTAATAGTAGTTAGATTAGATCTTTAAACAATTTCTACTATATCACGATAAATATAAGCAATAGGATCAGTAAAAGATAGACAAGCACAACATACACAAGATTTTATCGTGGGAAACCCTCTCAGGGAAGAAAACCCAACATAACTTCTTCAATATAGATTTCGTCAACAAGTACAATGTCAATACAATGAAGAGCTAAATCTCTCTCATACAAAGATGCCCCAAGAATAGAAGATATAAAGACAAGACAAGATAAAACCCCAAACATAAGCTTCTTCCAACTGCAGCTACTCTCCCATGTGCACTTATTCACTTGCTTGAGAAAACTTGTGTGTATTACAAATGAGGAATGTGGTCCTCTTATTTATACACTTTTCTGGATGAATTTTTCACTATAGGGCCGACTTCACTGGGGCAAGTTTTCCCATTGTTTGGGGTAGTTTTAATCACTGGATTTTGTGGAGCCAACTTGTCTATTTTCACTTATTCTTTTAGGGTTTTTACATGATCAATTACAATATGAATATATTCCGAAGGAACACAATAATACAATAAGAATATCTTCTGAAGTTACCTAATCTTCAACACTCCCTCATAACAAGGAAGGCATTTGTTGACACAGCATTTATCGACAGGGGTTCACTCCGCACTGTCGCCAACAAACTATCAACCCAAACTCCCTTATACATCGACCCAGAAAGGTGTAACCCTTCCCAGCAACACTTGCGGAGCAAGTGCAGTCTCACCCGAGGTGGATAAGAGGGTTGCTGGAACCAAGTTTCCGCAATCACGTAGAGGATATGCACACATCACCTTCACACTAACCAGAGATTCTAACATTCATAACATACCATTAAATTATCATTCGCATTTTAAGTCATTCGCAGTTTCTAACAAACATTCAGAACAACATACTCGGCATATTTATTCAGATTACAACATATCCACCTTAATCAGCAGAAAACATTCACATAATCCATTATTCATCATCACATCATTGCATAAAGACATAAATTATATCATAACCGAACATCTCCATTCATTCACCAAACCTACAGAATTAACCTCGTAGGAACTGTCAATACATCATGTTGCGAATACAAAGCAAAACCCAAAAGATAGGATCAATCTCCAAAACTCCGATGCCCTTAGGATTACAATCCTACTCTATTTATATGCTTTTATCTTATTACAAAATGGTCCACATGACCGACTCAACTAATTTAACAATTCTTATGTTTCTGCAAATGCCACGAAAGGTCCTTCTTCCACGAAAAGACCCTTTCGCACCTGTTGGCTTCCGCACTTCCTGCGGATCTATCCCGTGCCAACAGGCCCCCAAAACAAACTTGTGGCTCGTATCAAGCCACTTCAGCTGGACACTGATAGTTTGTTGTACTGCTGTTGGAAATCATCATAGGTGGTTCGAATCTGGTCGACTATCTCTTTCGTCGATGCTCGAAGCTGCTCACTCTCTATCACCTGCTGCTTCGTTGGGTGGTCGCAGAATTTCTGTTGTACCTCCTTCAATTGCTCCTGTACCTGTTTCAGCACTGGTACTACTCGTCCTATGAGGGCTTCAGCCTTTGTCTGGAGCTCATCCAAATGTGCAGCTCATCATTGCTTCCTTTCGTGGGCTTTTTTAGCTCACTGCTTCATGCTTTGCAGTTCCACGGCCTTTGCTACTCGCATCATTGTGGGCATCGTTTTGAACGATCCCTTCAACGTTTCCAATTGCTCTTCTACTTCACAGAGCGTTCTCTTCAGTGCGGTTACCTGGTCATCCTCAACCAACCTGTCCCAAAACTCTGTAAGGCTTATCGCAACTTGCTATGCTGCTTGTTCCATCTCCTGAATCTCTACCACTACTTCCTCTATTTCCGTCTGTCGACTTTGAATTTGTGCCAGTGGTGTGATGGGTGTCACTCGAGTATGGAGCTCCTCATTTTCCTTTATGACCTCGGTAATGGATACGCCTAGAATAATAGCTTGAGCTTCCAGGGAAACATCCGGATCTAGCGCCACCTTTTCACATGCCTGCCCAAGTGCTCTTTCTAACCTCGTCCACTCCTTTGCAACCTTTTCCTTCGTAGTGAGTGCTGTAGTTTGCTCCTCGATGACCTTCTCTTTCCTAGCTAGGGATTCTTCTAATCGAGCCTTCTCCTCGATAGCTTGTACTTTTGCAGCCAGTGCTGCGGCGTGTGTATCTCAAAGGTGTTGATCCTCCATCTCACTGTGTTGTAGTTGCTTCATGTAGTCGACCATCTTATTGTGCATCGTAGCCTTGCGGTCGCAGATTTCTGTGCTTGCTACCACTTGGACTCGATGTAGTGTCAACATTGGAAGCAAGTTGAAATCGAGCTTTGCTAGATCGACTTTCTGAATCTTGAGGTCCAAGGTATCATCTCTTGTAAAAAAGGCATGGGTTTCAAATTGGGCTATGCGTTTATGGGTGCCCACTTCTACCTCAACTCTGGGAGTCGACAAGTTTTGCTGGATGTCCCCATGTGGTACCCTAATGTTGATTATTGTATTCGCCATGGTTTTTGAAAATTACCCTATGTACTCGAAATTGTCTGCGGAATGTTGTGTAAACTTTCGGCAGTTATTTTCTACAATCTGCGTGATACTATCCAAAAATCTGTCATCCTGTTATGCGGTGATCCCAGCCTGTGTGTTACTGCCGTCATGGTCCATTCTCTTCTTCATCCTTCATTCTTCCTGTTGGAGGTCTAGTTCTGAATTTGTTAGGGTGTTGGTTGTGTACACCCCGTCGTGGCTAGACTCTACCGTATGGTCCTTCGCATTGGTCTCCTGTTCTTCATTTTCCTTTTACTTGGCGGAAGCTTCATCTTCCTTGGCCGGGTCTTGTCGTCATGTTGCCTGCTCCTTTTCAATGTCCTTCAGATTTGTGGATCTTTCCATGTATCTGGCCACTTGACGATGATGTTATTGAGATCGGCCTTGGTGAGCTAGTACTGTGTCCTCATCCATTGTTTGGTCAGATCTGCGCGGGCCTGGAGGTAAATCGTGTGTTCTTCGACGGATATCTAGGCGATAGGGTGATACTTTGTCGCATCTTGCAGTGTGATCTGTGGTATCATATGTGCATCCATCCTCATCCTCTCGAGCCAAACATAAAACTGGATAACATTTTCCTTCTGTCGTTCTTTATCGGTGGTCTCCCATAAGTTCTGGTACCACGCACCATTGCACACTCACGGTTCCATGGGATCCACCCCCTGCTAGTCATCTGGTTCCCTCCATGATTTTAAGGCAATGAGGAGGAGTAACCATCAATATGTGAACAGCCATTCGTTTTCCGATGCATCATACACATCCTCAGTCAATTCATGTAGCAGGAACTGAGCCCAGTTCATCTGTTCTCTTGCGGTGCACTGTTCCACAGCTGCGAGGACACCTGAATTACATTGTAGCGGTCAGTTTTTCCGTGTTACTTTGACCGCAAGTATCTTCACCACTAATCTGACTGCTTGGTTCTTAATTGTGTTGATCAGGTAGCCTCGGGAATCTTTCTCTACACCATACTTTATGGCCAATTGTTCGGCTAACTTATTGTCATTGTCCTTACGTTGGAAACACTGTGAAGGGTCGGCTCCCTCTTGAGGCAGGTTAGTGATTATGGCAATGAGGTTGACTATAACTGGGATTTTCTCGTGTAGCCAAAGGGATCTGTCATGGAATCACGCAAGGAGTTGCTTGACGCATGCGTTGACCTGTGCTAAGCACCCAAAATGCGGTAGGAGGGTGATATCGAGCAACCCTAAGCGGGCCAATCCCAATTCCCACTTCTTTGGTTCCTTCGTAGTCGGGCCTTCTGCGTGGGGGACATCCTCATAAGCCTCCATGTATTCTTTAAACTTGGCCAGGTCGTGGTCAGTGTATTGTAACCTCTACAATTTGGCTGTAATATCCCCACTTTCAATAACTCTTGGTGGTACCGGTACGACCTCGATGGAGTATTTTTCGTTCTTGGTGATCCGCGGCATGGAAGCCCCTTCCCGTCATGGTGGAACATATTTTGATAGCATGGGGCCATCGTATCCATCTTGCGCATCTTCAGTAGCTAAGGGGCCTGCAGTGTCAGTCGTCATCCTTGTAGATGCTCGGGTGCCCTTCTTCTTCTCTCGACCAATGTAGGGAGGTCGAGTCACGCTCCTCTTTTTCTTGTGTGGGACTGTAGACATGACTTCTGGATGCTCCTACACAACTGGTGTGGGTTGTGGTCTTTCGGTGCTGATGCCGGAAACATACACTTCCATTCGGCTCTTGGAATACTAAAGTAGCTAAATGTGTTTCCACTTCACCTCCTATCTACTGGCCAGTCGTATCCATCTGATCATGGGTCATAATTGCCAAATCTCATCGGGATCCACCAAATCCATCGCATACGTTGGATATTAACTCCCAGTGTTCTTGGTTTTTACATTGTCTGGTGTGGTATAACTGCGACCTTTATTTCCTTTAATGCTGGATTAGACTGTCGTGCATCGTGGCAACTTTCGACTTTCCTAGCTTGCCTTTTTTTTTCACATCGACACAACAAGTATCGCTGTGTCGACACGTCGTCGTATCGTTGGCTTCTCTGTTGCGGCCAACCTTCGCTGGTTTCGCTGGTTTGTTGTTGTGTACTTCTCAATGTCATTTGTCAGTGGTTCTGCTTTGATCATTCTACCTACCGCGGTTGGCATGCATTGTTGGTGTCTTAGTTCTGGTTGGTGTGGCCGCGGCTTGATTGGCTGCACATCAGGCTTCTTTGACGGTACATATGGTGACACCATACTGCCACCATCCATTGATTCTGGTATGTATGTATCTCTGGGGTCATCATCATCTTCGGGCTCTTCAGTGACGTTGCAACGCTCTATTTCTGGTGTCGCAGTCCTTTGGAGTGCCGTCGGTTGTCCAATCGGTGCTACTAAGGGATTTTCGTCTGAGGATGAGAACAATTGGATGAAGCCAATGGTAAGTTGTTCCCAAGATGTTGTCCCACGTTGTAGTTCTGCTGTGGCATACCAACTTCGCGGTACCTCCTCCAACGTGTGTACGAATGCATGTACCCATTCCTGTCATGCTCTTGATCCCCATTTATGTTGAAAGGAATTTAGATGTGCCTTTGGGTCTCCTCATCTGTCATATCGCATATGGTCGTTCTCCGTAGCTTCGTCGAATTGAACCTCCATGAGGCATTGGCATAGTGGCCAAGATGTAATGTTTGATTTATGCACTACCCACCATTGCGCAGGAGTAGCCTTTAGGGCTTCCTCCAGGGACATGAGACGCTGTGGTTTTGCCACTTTTTCCTCAAATTTTGCAGGAAATGAGTCCAAATTGGGAAATCCCTCATAGGTGGGTGGCACATATTCCTCCGTGGCTACCCATCGGAGAGACTGTGTTATCCGTGCACATCTTCGAAATGACACTTCAAGCAGTCGGTTCTGCCAATTCTCGAGGCCCTAATCTGAATCGGAGGATGCTGAGCTATCACTACGCCATCCTTATTCTCCATTCATGGTGGGATTAACATAATCCTCAGATATGTTGTACAAGTTGTCCCATCCTTCCGTAAACTCGTCTCTGGCTGGCTCCGTATAGCATATCCCTTCTGCAGGATCCAGTGGTGCGATGACCCTCATTTCCTGATTCTCGAAGGACATTATCCTTTTCTTAAAGTTGATAATCGTTTGATTCTCCATGGCCCAGTCAATCCCCAGCAGTACCGGATAGGGACTGGTGTTTTCCACGATCTCAATAACATTGAAATCCGCATATGTTATGAGCCCTTCAATTTCAACCAGAAGTTGACATACCCGACTGAGCGGGGTGACCTTGCTCTAGTTTGCCAGTCGCAGCTGTACTGGTGACCGGGTCATCCACGGTTTTCCCATCGTCTCCCATGTCTGTTTAGTCATGATATTCATGTCCGAACCCAAATCCAGAATGATGGAGTCGACATCGAATTCTCCAATCTGTACCGACATCCGCATCTCTCTGCCTATCTTCTTTTTATGTATGCGTTTGACTTTCTGTTCCAGTCGTGCACCTCCTCATCGTCGCAGTATACTAGCTATTTCTTCCAGTGCATCTGGGTCTTTTTCCAAATCCAGACAACTTTGAAAGAAGGCTCCCACGGTGTTCACCTTCCTTCGTGACTTTGTCGAATCGAATGTTGGTGGCATGTCATAGATTTCTTCCTCAAGAGGTAACTACCACCTATTCTTCATTGCCTCCTGTGCTTTCAAAAAGACATCCCTTTCTGCTTCTATAGCAAAGGTGACCCTCTTCCGTTGTGTTTGTGTTGGTCTAATATTGGGGTGTGACCTATCGCCACCTGTCATCGCCCCTCCTCTTATCACTATTTCAACTATCGCATGGCTACTCCTAGCTTCTATCGATATC
The DNA here is from genome assembly GCA_027924585.1 of Larix kaempferi. NCBI lineage: Eukaryota > Viridiplantae > Streptophyta > Pinopsida > Pinales > Pinaceae > Larix > Larix kaempferi. The sequence continues at coordinate 14,946,279 of BSBM01000938.1, read as the reverse complement.
CTCTGCACAACTGATGGCGCATTCTGATTATTTTGGTTCTAGTTCTGGGGTGGATGCTTAGTTTTCCATTTTGCAATGAGATGGGGGTAGTCCTCTACACTATGATCTATAGCACTGCAGTATGTACACTGTGGCGCTAGATTTGGACAGTCTCTTTCGTAGTGCCCCTGTTGTCCACAATTGTAACAGATGATTGGACCTCTTCCTCGTACAGCCGCTCCTCCACATCCCATACTTGCACCTCGGCCTCCACAGAATCCTCCCACGAAACCTCCGCATGGCGGTTTGTATTGATGATACTGTGGCTATTGATACTATTGTTGCCCATACCGCGGCTAGCCATACGGTGGTGGTGGATACTGTGGCTGCCCATATTTCCCTTGGTCATATTATTGCGGTTGACTATACTGTGATTGCTGCTGCACCATCGACGGTTCTTCTCCCTTCATAAAATACGTGTCAGTTATTCGATCTTGCAGCAGGTCATAAGCCCTACAATCCTTCTCATCATGGCCAACTAATCGGAAAAACTTGCAGTATAAATTCGTTGGCTTTGATACCATCTTTTGCAGATATATGCACTCCTCCGGTCGATTCCCTCTGGTTTGATAGAAAGTACACCATGGCATGCCTCCTTGACAAAGGGGGTTTGGAGCCCCCTCCTACAAATACTCACGAAATTCTGGGCAATTTTCCTTATGGTGCCCCTCACTTCTACATCTGGTACACCATATGTATCCACAGGTCTCCTTACCCTTCTTGATATCCTCCAATTGAAGTGTTAAGTTGGCCAACTGTTCCTGAACTCTGTCCATTCCCATTCCTGCTTCACTGATCGATAAAGCCTCTAGCTTCATCGCGATTTATAATGCTTTCTGCCCGTGTTGCGACTTTTTGTTGCATCAGCGGCCCTCGTATATGCGACACTAGTCCTGCGATGAACCATTCTTTATGTTGCAGCTTATTTATCGGAAAGCTCACTTTCGCTATCAACGTCTTGTATCGCTGATCGAATTCCCACACTGACTCATTCGGGAATTGCTTAATCTCCGTAAGTTCAGTGACATATTGTGACTCAAATTTTGGTTTTTTAAATTTGTCAATCATCATCGCTCTAACCTGTGCTAGTGTTTTGGTTGTTGTTCCTGCTGGAACCCTCACAAAACTCATGTACCAGTCTAACGCCTGACCCCTAAGGGTCATCGCTAGCGGTCCCATATTTATAGCATCGTCCTGAACCTGCTTCACGGTCCATACTGCTTCACATATAAACCAATACTATTTGGGATTCGCGGTCCCATTCCCCTGAAATGTGGGCATCTTTTCCTCGTCTGCCATCCTAACGTTGCTAGTATTGTTGTTCACTGAAGCGCTACTCTTGCCGCTGCACGTAGGGAAACTCCACGAGTAGTTTGGATTTATTCCTATAAAATTCGGAGTAGTGTGCAGGGTCGAAGGTACGTGGTAACTTATGATCTGACCATCCTCTGCCTTTAGGGTAGCCTGGTCGATGTTTCCTTCACAATAAGGTCGCTTCCTTCCTTGTGGTCCTGTTTCGTAGTTCCCTGTTCTGGTCCTCTCAAGAGACTCTCTCTCAGTCCTCCTCTTCTTCTCAGGATGTCAGAATATTTCTCCACTCCTCAAGAGACCACACTCTTCGTCAGCTTCCCTTTCAAATTCATCGTCGCTCATGTCCATCTACCACATCTTTCCGTCAGACTCGCATTTACGCGATACCTTCACCCTTGCACATCGATTCTTCTACTCATCAGAAGACATCCTCAATATTCCTTTTTCACAGACAAGCATTTTAATCCACAGTTTTAATGATGACAAGAATCTTACTCTTGGCCCCCTGAAGAAATTTCTTTCAGCATCACTGTATGACTTGATAGTATCGCGAGCTCAGTTATGTACCCTTCGAGGATACTATCTACCCAAAAATCGATAGCTCGCGATACCTTGTTATCGACTTTCTTTAGCTGTCGCACCAACTCCGGGGTCCAACAATTAGGTTCAATTTTATGGCAGTGGTTCTTGCAGAACGTCAACTGTGCTAGCCACTCATGCAATAACACCAAGAATTCGCAGAAAAAGATTTCATGAATATCTAAAGAAATGTATCTTTCTAACCAACCGGTTGTTGTCTGTTTAGGATCTTGCTTCTCACTTTCTGCGAATTCCTCTGCCTTCTTGTCGAACCACTCTTGGATCTCTAGTTTTGTCGGGTGCCACAACATATCCTCTTTTCTTCTTTCTTAGGGTCCCGGCAACAGAACCATTTGTTGACGCAGCATCTATCATGTTAGTTTTTCAGAATTTACTTCAATCTTATCTAGGATCTTAACTGACAGAACAACATATACAACATATCTACATCATATCAATCATGGACATAATAATGCAAGCACATAAGAGACAATACACACACAGAGTTTCACTGGGGAAAACCATAAAGATGAAAAACACCACAACTTCCTCAGAGATAGATAGAGCAATGATACAACCCAAGCATAAGAGATATACTCCTAGCAGCAGCTTCTCCTCCTCCACTAGTGCGCCACTCTCCAATGAGTGTAAGAGTGAGTAAGTGAATGATCAAATAGAGTACCTCCCGCACTCTATTTATACTTGACTTGACTTGCCTAATAACCTTTTCTAGGTCAGCCTTAACTTAACCATATAACATAATGCTGACAGGGCCAACCCCCAATAAGGTGGTCTAATAACCCTTTAACCCACATGACTTATACAGGGACGACCCCAACAAGGTGGTCTAATAACCCATCAAGTATAAGTTACGACACTTACAATATAAATGATGACACTTCCGTATAGAGGACTAATAACATCTCTATATGAATACAAACACTTCCGTATAGAGGAATAATAACATCTCTATAGGAATACAATATACATATATGAAATACATTCCGAAGTTACAAATACATCAACACTCCCTCTTAACTAAGAAGGTATTTCTCGACACATGTATTCTAGCACAAGTCTTCTTCTCTAGATCATCGTCACTGATCATCGTCATCGAATCATCGTCATCATCACTTGTTGCTTGGTTTTTCAACCAAGCATGTGCAAGGATGCACCTATTAACTTGTAATAGCAATCTTCGAATAAAAGCAAAAACAACTATAAATTAATCTGAATCTAACATGTGCATATAACAATAAACTTGAAAAAATTTAAGAACAAGAACAAGAAACGAAATAAAAAATGACTTGTATTATAATACCTCAAATGGTGAGGATGTTTGGTGTTGAGCAGCTCCAAGTTTGAGATGCTCCAGGCTCCAATGGTCTCTTCTCCAAGATTGCTACAATGGTCAAAGAAGTCAAGAGAGATTTTGACAGCATGAAGATAGGATGATGGATGGATGGAAAGTGAGGAGCCCCTATCACCTTTTTATAGTTTTTGGTGATGGGGAATACCATTGTGGTTTTAAGGAAACCAATGGTATTAACCAACATGGTTTATGTCTCTTTTTCCCTCTTTTTCCTTTTTTGAATATTTTGAATATTTTTATTCCCTTTTAATATTTTTGGGAATTCTGGACCCTTTTTGAGGGTTTTTTTTATGTTTTTTGAGGAAAAATATATATTTTGAGGGGAAAAAATGGTGTATTATGGTCTTTTTGGTGACCTTTTGATGGCTTTAGAGGCTCAAATGGTGGAAAAGTGGACAAATGGGTCATGTGAATAAGGGAATGAGCTAGTGAGCAATTTTTGGGTGTTAACAGATTGCCCCCTAATGTGTGACAACAGGAGCTCATCGTATGGCCGATAGACATCATAGTTCTTTTGTGTTTTTCCTGGGGTTTGGAGTAGAGAAGAGACTGGTTGGAGACTGGATCAACGGCCCCTTGGAAGCTGCAAAAAAAAAATATTACATGGCCTCAAAATGAATGAGGAATAATCTCTGACTATGGACGAGGTGGGAATACCCATGCTCGTATCAAGACATATACATAACAATTAGGCCCACGAAAGGGGGCCATGAAGAAATACATAAAAATCTGTCGGTACATCATAATGGTCTAGAGGGGACACAATGCTGGGACATACTCATGGTCATATCATGACTGATCTAAAAAACTGATACACTGGAAAAGGGGACCAACCGTTCTGAATATGGTATCAAAAGGGTTGATGAACTGCTGAAACTGAAGGTGTCCAACATCTGTAGGTACTCAATAACTGTGAGTCAACTCTGAGGAGTTATATGTAACTATATACTCAAGGGAGTACAAAAGCAGGGTACATCTGAAAATTGTCGGTAAACACAACCCGAATATCCATAGGAAAATGTAATTGGTTGTATCCTTAATTAGACTCTAATATGTGGTAGAGTCAAATGATATTCGGGGTCTTCAACAAATAACTGAAAGGATCGATACCCTGTACGAGTCTCAACGATGCGATCAAGGTGTTGAAGTCGAGCATGTGAGAAACAATCATTTGGAGATGCACTGAGGACTTCTTTCGAAATGATCCGTAGGCACTCATCACTAATGGTGATGAGTCCAAGGCACAGGGACCTCTGGGTCTATCCTTTGGAATAGGTTTGGTTGGCGTCGACAGAGGGAGACCAGCAACTGCCAAGGCAATGATGTTTCCTTGGTAGGAGTGCGAGGTGTAGAACCGAAGTGTGATAGTACTGATGGTAGGACTAACATACTGTGGGGAGGGGAAATTAGAGTGGGTGGACTCAAACTTCCTTTGTTCAGAGCATGATGACATGGTTGACCTGGCAGCATAGGAAACTGACTTGTGTGGGGATCATAGCTTAAAGGATCGGGGGTATGTATTGCAGACCTGGAAGCATAGGAAACTAACAAGCTGATGGATGCTTTTGGGAGACTCTCAGGGTGACATACTACAGAATGCTCTGAACAAAGGCAACCAAAATGGGGAAGCTGCCATATGAGTAGACATGATCTGTTGTGGTGCCGAGAAGCACCATTGGGTCCTTCTTCATAGTTTTAATGAGCTCCAAGAAGGGATAAAAGTGTGCTCTGAAATGGTACTGTCCTGTGGATTTTGTGAGCCCGGGACTGTTTGTGCTCGTGAGTGCTTTCATTTTTAAGGAGTCTAAAAACAATAAGAAGACTATGTAGTGGTTGTGGAATACCGTCCTGTGGATTTATACGAGCCCAAGACGATGATTGCTCGTGGTTGCTTTCAATTTTAGAGAGTCTGAAAGCGGTAAGTAGACTCTATTGGTGTTTTTTTTCGTATGTTAGTCTCCAAGGCCCGAAAAAGCATAAAATGATGCAAATGGAGAACTCTTCTAGTCGATGTGACTAGAGTATTAATTTTTTGTAATTAGTCTACAAGGTCCGGAAAATGGGTAAACTTATACCAGGTAGATGCCATTTCAGATACTTTTAGCGAGCATGAAAGGAAGCAAGGTTGCTCGACGATCTTTTCATTGTTTTAGGAGTCAGAAAAGAGCTTAACAGAAACTCCCTAAGTGCCTTTTTTGTAAAAGACTTGCTCGGCCTGAAAAAGGGGTAAAATTATACCGAACAAAAAGGTATTGGTGAGAGCGAGGGATGATCTCGAGCATCGTCACGAGCACAGAAAAGTGAATCCGGCGACATAAAGATCGTAAAAAATGGGCAACGATCGATGTGGCACGCAAACCGAGGCGATGAGTGGCATTTTGAAAAAATGCCCGAAAATGATGGGGGTGAGAGCGAGAAATGGTCTCAAGCATCATCACGAGTGCGGAAAACTGAATCCGACGATATAAAGATTATGAACAACGGTAAGGGTCGATGTGGCACGTAAACCGAGGTGATGAGGGGGGCATGTACAAAAGGCCCAAAAAAATATGGATGTGAGAGCGAGAAATGATTTCAAGCATCATCACGAGCGCGAAAAACTAAATCCAGCGATATAAGATTCGTCGAAAATAGACGACGGTCGATGTGGCACGTAAACCGAGGCAACGAGGGGGCATGTAAAAGATGCCCAAAAAATATGGGCGTGAGAGCGAGAAATGATCTCAAGCATCATCACGATCGTGGATAACTGAATATGGCTATATAAGACTCATCAAAAATAGACGACGACCGATGTGGCACGCAAACCGAGGCGACAAGGGGCATGAAAAAATGCCCAAAAAATGGACCTGGTGGAAACTGGAAAAGGAAATGACTAGCATGAAGTTCTCGCTGTGTTGGTTCCAACGGTACCAACGGTTTAAAAAATGGACGTCGTATGATGCCAAAATTGCTGTTGGAAAAATGGTCAAATTTCTATAAATAGGGTGTGGGCCCAATGTGACATGTGTCATTGTTACGTGCGAGTTTCACAGAGCATTTGAGTGAGGTCAGAGCTCTTTCTCGATTTGTGGGAGATTCGACCATTGGATTTTCGTTCCGCGAGTTTCAGGTAATTCTATTCGCCTTAGCCTTTCAATTTATTTGCTTTTTGGTTGGCGACAGGCCCCTGAAGGCTGTGAAATTCCACTTTGGTATTCCAACATGGAATATCGCGGGTTTCGCGTCCTTTTTCGCGATGAACATCGCGGGTTTGGGGCTGGCAGTCGCTATGTTCATCACGGCAATTTGGCTGACAGTCGCGATGTTCATCGCGACTGTGGGGTCGATACCCGTGATGTTCATTGCGGGTGCGTGGCTAATACCCGTGATGATCATCGCAGATTTTGAGGAAAAGCCGCGATGATCATCGCGGCTAAAGGCCTGAAAGCCGCAATGGAATTTTTTGAAAAAAAAATTGTTTCTAAAAAAATTTCTTTGTTTTTTGGCAGGATGTTGAGGAGGCCGCTAGTATCATGGCGGGAGTGAGAGATGGATGATTATTTGACGCAACGGATTCGGACCGTCCAGGGTGTCCGGGATGCCTTGGCTGCAGGCGGGCTCCTAAAGTTTGCTCAGATTCCACCAATGCGTTCAATGAGAGATCTACTGAACAAATTGGTGGGTTTCTAGGTTCCCGCAGAGGCTACTTTCATGGTGGGGGGTGAGAGGTTAGAGATCACCCTTTTTGACGTTTATTTTCTTACTGGGTTGCCTCACTTAGGGGAGGTACGGGATCTCCAACCGAGGATACCGGCTGGGTTGGATATTGAGGATCTCTTGGAGAGATTCTGTGTGCCGGGGGCTATTGTGCAGAACAGCGCATTGAGTCTGAGATCTTTGAGGGAGTGGGAGATGCGGGCGGTTGGTGCTTGCGTTCTGCGTGTGTTGGGTGCCGTGACGCCTCATTGTTTGTCTAGGGGGAAAGCGATGATGGTGGATTTAGTGTTGAGAGGGACCTACTATGCCTGGGGTCAGATGTTTTTGGCCTATATCTGGAAAGATCTGGACAAGGTCAGTCAGGAGGGGGGGGATTTTTGCTATGCCTCCTTCCTTTGTTGTTTTTCCTTTAAGCAGGTACCGACCTTGCGGCCACATGTGCCGGTTCGAGACGGATTGGTTAGTGAGCCGCAGATGGTGTGGTGGGGGCAGATGATGCCTCGAGGTGGTGGTGGTATCCGACGGTTCTTTTCGGAGGACATGTATGAGCAATGGGAGTAGATCCCCCTGCTAATTGACGACTATCCATATGATAGCATGGATTATCGAGGAGATCCCGAGATGCCTCGAGCCCAGGGGCAGGCCTGGGGTTTAGATGGTATGTTTTGTTTTTGGTTCTCTACTATATCATGTGTTTAGATGATTTTTTTATCACTATAGTTAGAGATATTTATATGATATTGACTTGGTTCACTTGTGTGATTGTGCAAATATTGGTCCGAGGCCACCACCTCATCATGTAGACCGTAGGGGACGGGTGATGGTGGTCGTTCCTCCACCTGTAGCGGTACCACCTCCACGTGATCGAGGGGTTGTGCGCCCTCGAGATGATGCAGTTAAGGGTGTACGAGAGACTCTGGACATGATTATAGCAGGGGCGCCAGATGAGGGGTGGAGGAACTTGGACCGGGACCTTATCGAGCGTTGTTTCGATTCTCCTCGGGAGTGGCGTTCTATCCTGCTTAGAGAAGCAGTGGTGATGGCTGAGAGGAGGGCTCAGGATCAAGAGGATCCGAAGGAGCCAGCGAAGGAGCCAGAGGATCCTGGGGATCGTGATGACTAGTTGATTGTATATTTGCCCCCAAATGCTGATGAGCATATGGGGATGTTCTTTTTTGTACGGCTATATGTTGTTGTATATTGGGTGCTAAGGGCACCTGTGACATTATGACTATATGATTATATATATATGTGTGTGTGTTTTGGTATATAGTCGTGTATGCACGTGGATGCATATCTTGTTTATTTGTTTTCCCGTGGAGGCACATGTTATGCACATGGATGCAACATTTTAATTTCTTGTATATGCCTGTGGAGGCACATAGTATGCCCGTGGATGCAACATTTTAATTTTTTGTATATGCCCGTGGAGGCACATAGTATGCACGTGGATGCACGTGGGAGAGTACTCGATGATGGGTTGGTAGGTGTGGTCTCTGGGGTGGATCCATATTGATTGCGATGGGTTTGAAGATTGACATCATTTGATGACATCATGAGCAAATGGTGAGTGTTGGAGTCTGCATGCTAGTAGTCGGCTGCTGTGTTGCAGCGGATCCTTGAGGGGGATCATTTGGACGAGTGTTTACCGTGCCTTGGTTAGGTAAGGGATTTTGCAATATCATGGGTTGCTACTGAGGGGGGGGTGCTGTTTGTGCAGCATGTCCTTTCCGTTGGGCGTCGTTGGTCTAGAGTTGACACGCTCGATCTAAATCGGGCAATTATGTGTGTAATGTTCGTAGACTCCACATATGGAACATGGATGGTTTGTTCTCAAGTTATTATTTTTAGCCTGTTTTGGTGGGCGGTCAGGATTTTGGTTGGGGGGAGTTTGGAGGATTAGGTGGTGGTGCACCTTGGCTGTGTTGTTGGTTGTTTCCGTGGTTACACCCTCTACCACGATTTTGTTGACCTCCTTGGTTACGCTGATGGTTCTGGTTTGGAGGTTGGTTTTGTTGTGCGTAAACATGCCCTTGGGCAGTAGGTGGGTTTTGAGGTCGTGCCAGCTCTGGAGCAGGTTGCGGTGGGTGGTAAATAGGAGGGTTTTTAGGTGGCCCTGGTGTTTGCTGCAGTTGTGGGTAACCTTGAGCTGCTGGAAGTGTTGGAGCAAGAGGTGTTGCCTGCGGAGGATAATAATCCACTTGGGCTTGTGGCTGGACCGGAGTCTGGTGGGCCGGTTGGCTATAATATGGAGCTGGCGCATGAGCTAGTGGTGCATGCCCATAACATTGTGGTGGACACGAAGGTCCATGGATGTGATGGGTGTGTGTTACTGGAGCATACGAAGTTGTAGACCCATAATCAGATGAAGCCCTAGAAAGGCCTGGGGTGTTGTTTGTGCTTGTCATCGTAAAAGGTTTGTTTTGTGCCGAAACCTGGCCGATAATACCGTCGGCGGCATGGGATGCCCCCGCCGTGTCATGGCAGGATGGATCGCTGCGCGGGGCGTCAGGTAAAATAGTGTATAGATATCCTGACTGGGCATATATGAGGTCGAATTGCTGAGCTTTTAAGATAGCTTCTTCTTCTGACTGGGGTCGTTTAGAAGCTACATATTTGGCTATGAGGGGAAGGAGTGATTTGAGAAACCAGTCCAAAAATATTCGGTCGTCAAGTTTTATCTTGTAGAGGCTATGGCGCTTACGTCACTCATGGATATGATCGGTGATGTGTGTAGCGGTGTTCTGTCTACAAGACAAATGTATTTCAACTCCTGCATCATAGCGTACAGGTAGTTGGAAAAACTGTAGGAAAGTTGAGGTGAGGGACGTAAATGTGTTGTGGGTCCCATGTGGTTGCTCAATGTACCACTTGGCTGCAGAGCCAATGAAGGTTCTTCGTAAAAGTCTCAGTTTAACGGAATAATCCACTATGGAGTTAGAGGAACACCATAGGTGAAATGACATGATGTGGTTCTAGGGATCTTCCCCGGATTTGCCTTCAAATCTTGGGATATCTGAGGGAAGCTTTGTGGGCATGGGTGGCCATGTAGGGTTGTGTCTAATAGGATCGTTGGTTAACCTAGCTAGGTCTGGTAAGTTCAGACTAGCCATGTATGGTAGACTGGAAGATGGGTGTGGGATGATCACTAGGGCATAACTATTGATGGTAGCATTATGTAGTGGTCCAGTGGCCCCTAAGGGTATGCTAGGTATGGAAGGGATGTGTCCTCCAACTGATGTGGTGTGGGAAGGGCCTGCGCTCCCAAGTGCAACATGGGTTGCAGAGGGGTTAGGAATGGTGCCAGGAATTCCTGGGATCTAGGTTGTGGTAATGAGAGGGGTTGTGACCCCTATGTTGGGAATACCCATAATAGGTGGTGGTCCTGTGTTGGGCATACCTAAAGGGGGAATGGCCCCTATATTAGGCATGCCTAAGGGGGTTGTGGTTACCATGGGTGGCACAGTAGTAGTAGGGTTTGTTGATGTATCTCTAATAGCACTGGTGAAAAGGGGTTTGTATTGTGATCCAGCCATGGGGTTGGTTGGTGGTGTCTCAGTAGGTTGTTCAGATTCAGCCTCAGAATCATATGTGAAATGAGGCACGTTAGAATCGGATGACTGTGTTCTATGCCGATGACGTGTTGAGTCAAGGGATAACACTTTACGTCTGTGACGTGTAGAGTCAAGTGTACCGAACTGAGGAGGTTCACCCTGAAAACGACGGGATCATCTTAAATTCTCAATGGTGAGAAATGTATAAAAAATGTCAGTGGATGGTGGTGATGTAAAAAAAATAAAAATCAAAACCCTAGTGCAACAATGTGTGCAAGAGGGGAGTGAAAAAATAATGGCTCTCAGGCCAACAACTAGCCTCAAAGACACTTATTATAATAGTTGTGTTATAATAAGTGGAGAGATCCAAAAAAGTGGTCAAAATACCAAAAGTCGAACAGTTCCTAGAAAAAAGTGGTGCTCACTAGACCAAAGGTGGGTATTGTATCATGCAAACACCTAACTAGAAGTATTGTGAGTCGACAAACTATATCCTCTGCAAGGTGATGAAATCCAAGTCAGACAATATAGAGTGTAGAATCAACGGCTAGATATCCGCCTACTGGGAGGGACACCGGGTAGACAATCCTAAAACAATGGCAACTAGGATACCCCGTTCATGACACGTTCGGTTGGGTGAATCTGCAATTTGGTTCTATCGCCGTTGTACCCCCATACAGGTGTAGACCGAGAACTTCGAAAGGTATCCTTCGGTTACTAAATGGATTGCGGTATTCCACTTAGGCTTCCGGAACCAGTCTGGCTACTTCAACCCTCCTAAGGGAGAACCTTCCCGATAAATTGGTTGATAACCGCGTCAAAATTATAAGGGATGTTTGGGACCCTAAAAGACAACCACTATGTCTCAGATGTAAATAATTGAGGGGTGTTATTGGCACACCTATCCCCTCAATCCTACCTAACTACAAGATTCTTTTAAGTGCTCCCCAAGTGGGGTTAACAAACTTTGTTGAGTTAAGGTAGATTTTAAGGCTCAGTTAATTAAAAATGTGGCAGATTGGGTGCACGTGTGATTATTTAACTGAAATTGAATTTGCCTCGCTTGGGCGATTGATTACAAATGAAAAAAAAGACGCTTCCAAATTGCAAAAAATAAAGGCGTTTTCTTAAATGTAAATGCTTTAATACAAACAATTCAAAAATAATGGACTTTTGAAATAATTTAAAGGAAAGCAAATAACATAACAATTTCAAGAAATAAATGGATTTCTTAATAAATGCTTGGGAAAACTATTGAGCAAAATTAAAGTGAAACCTATGATCTAAATAGAATGCTAAAAATCTTTCTTCCACTTGCTGAAAATTTTTAAAAGATTTTTTAATGGAGCATATGTAAATAGAAAATGATTCACTATTGCTGCAATAATTAAAACTGAATGCAGGAAAAAATTATAGGGAAAAAATAATGCTGGAAAAAATAGGCTAAATGGGCAATAATGCAACAATTTTTTTTTTTTAAAAATCGGTCGAACGAAAAAAACACAGCATCGTGGGTTTCTGAGCAAAAGCCGCGATGGGCATCGCGGGTTTGGGTCGCGAAGCTGTGATGTGCAGCGTGGAAACAGGCCGCGAAGTGCAACGCGGCAAAAGGCCGCGAAGCCGCAGCGTGAAGCGCGGAAAAAGGCCGCGAGGTCGTGGCGCGCAGCGCGGGAAAAGGCCGCGAGGTCGCGATGAGCCGCGCAACTGTCGGGCGAAAAATCGCGATGCGAAAATGGAAAAATGAGTTGCCGGAAACGAAACCGAAAAGTGAAATTTCGATCTGTCAAAGGCTACAGAAAGGGCCAATAGCTAGGGCAGCAATGAGGATGCTGTCTAGTATGGCAGATCTGCTAATTGGAATGGTAAACACAAGTAAAAAACTAAGATCTAAAGCAAAAATTACAAAAAAATTTAAAGCTCGAAATCCAGCGGAGTCGCCAAAAAACTGTTGCTTGGTTTTTCAACCAAGCATGTGCAAGGATGCACCTATTAACTTGTAATAGCAGTCTTCGAATAAAAGCAAAAACAATTATAAATTAATATGAATCTAACATGTGCATATAACAATAAACTTGAAAAGATTTAAGAACAAGAACAAGAAACGAAATAAAAAATGACTTTTGTATTATAATACCTCAAATGGTGAGGATGTTTGGTGTTGAGTGTAATGTCCCCAATTTGAACCCATGGCATTAACATTATAAATGATGTAATATTGTTATGAAATCATGGTGAGGAGCTCAAAGCCAAGGCCCCGCCATCGATTTAGTGATGCATACGGGTTGCGTGCTAGCAATGCACATTGGAAATTCAAATATCATGTAATATGCATTTTAATAAAAATACCCACAACTAGCTATGCAATGCAACAAAGAGATGGGGGCATGATTTCACAAGGAATTGGGAGAGAAAACATTCAAACCCTTGAGCCAATAGAGTCAAGCCAAGTGTCAATGAGGGAACCCATCAAACCCTCAACTACCCATGTTGACTTTTGTACCAAACTATTGATTTCTCCCAAGAGTTGGTTGGGGTAGTTAATGCCTTGGGAAGGGAGAGGTATGGTTGTCCAAATTCGGGTATGGGCAAGCCACCCTCCATGGAAAATCGTGTTGGTCTCCTTGGGCAAGAAGGGATCCATGAAATTGCTCTCCAAGCCATAATCCATGCCCATTCTTCCTCCCTCACGAGTTCAGAACTACCTGGGCGTTTTCCAGGTATGTGGAAAAACGTTTTCTTCATTTTCCCTAGCAGAGAAGGGCGTTTTTCTGTGTGGTATACCAGTGGGGAAGAGGGGAAAACGAATGGGGGTCCAATAGAGACCGTTTTGGGCTGCTGAAGGCGGAGATATTGGGGAAGGAAATCATTTTTCCTCCTGGGGGTTGTTTGCCTCATCCCACAATCCGTTTTTGTTGGGAACGTTTTTGGGAAAACCCATGGCCATTTTATTTGTAATTCCCATTGTTTAAAATGAGTATCCTTGCCCCTGTTTGTGCTTACTGTGTGAATGAAAAGTGTGTTGGGTATGGGTATCCATGGCTTGAGCTTGAGTGTAAGCCTCCAGGGTTCAATTGTAGCTTGATAAACCCAGTTGGACTGGTTTGGCTAAAACGAATCGGTTAATGGACTGTGTATGAGCGTGAATGTCCCCTTTTTCCTTGTGAGAATCATGCCCAGCTCGGGGGTGGCCTTCGGATGGACTCAGTATAAGCTGTCGAAGAGCCTATGGCTGGGTGGAACGTTGCAGCGACATAGCTAGTTGCTTGGGACAATTGCAATGGAGATAAGTGTTTCTGCCTATGTATTTACTCCTGCAATGTTTAATTAATGACTGATTATTGATATGTTGAATGCATATGAAGAGTGTGTGAATGTTGTTGTTTCCGCTGTGCATAATTGATTGTTTTACATCTGCACACCCATTTATTATTTATGTGAATCTAGTATTGGGATGAGATCATGTAAAAGCCCTGAGTTTGGCATCATGTTTCCTGCCTTGCATTGGGTCAGCAGGTGGGTACATGACATTTGGTATCAGAGCTGCTGGTTGCAGCATTGGGCCTCTATGGGCCAAATCCAATAACAGCCATCTCTGACAGAAAGAAAGATTTCAATTTTCCTAAGTGTTTGAAAAATTTGCTTAGAGTCTGTTTGAAAAAGCTTTTGTTTAAAGACTGTTTCGGAAATAATTCCCGAATGTCTTCCGCAACTGCGGAAGCATTTAGCGAATCTTTCCGAAATTTTGGAAGCATTCCGCGAGTTTTTCCGAAATTGCGAAGGGAAGTTTTCGGAAGGAATTCTCTTCCGAACTTTGCGGAAGGAATTCTCTTCCGAAATTTGCGGAAGGAATTCTCTTCCGAAATTTCGGAAGGATTCCGCGAGTTGTCCCGCAACGCGGAAAAATTCGGCGAATTCCTCCGAAAAAGACGGAAAAATTTTCTAAGTGTTTTCAAAAATTTTGTTTAAGGTTTGTTTCGGAAATAATTCGGGAAAGTCTTCCGAAACTGCGGAAGGATTCCGTGAACGGCTCCGAAATTGCGGAAGGATACAGTGAGTTGTCTCGCAACGCGGAAAAATTCGGTGAAATGCTCCGAAAAGCAGAAAAATTTCTAAGTGCCCGGCGTTGAAAGGAAATTTCGGAAGGAATTCTCTTCCGAAATTTCGGAAGGAAATCTCTTCCGAAATCGCGGAAGACTTGGGCGAATCATTCCGCAACTGCGGAAGACTTCGCCGAATCGTTCCGCAACTGCGGAAGATTTCGGTGAATCGTTCCGCAATTGCGGAAGACTTCACCGAGTCGTTCCGCAACTGCGGAAGCATTCTGCCAACCGGCCCGCAACTACGGAGGGATATAGCCAATCGGTCCGCAACTGCGGGAAGATACAGCCAACCGGCCCGAAATTTGCGGAAGGCTATAGCCAACCGGGAGCATTTCAGTGAACGGCCCCACAGTGGCGGCAGGCCAAAAAAAAAAAAAAAACTCATTTTTTTGATAGGGGGAGCATCGGGGCTCGGAATGGGATGATTCCTGTGGGGCTCGGAGGCCATTGACGAAGGCCATGAAAGAACCAGTGAAGACCCCAAGCCCATTACATTCCGATTTGACAGAAAATGGATAATAGTGACTTTTGAAGGACGGAGTCCCGAGGCTTGACGGAAGGTCGGTTTGAGCTGAAATTGATCAGGCGCGGTCATGAAGCAGGCACAATGTTAAGTTCAGAATCTTGGAGCCAAACTCCAAAGGATGTGGAGTCGGGGTGATCAAGAAGGCCAAAAAGCACTGTTCCGGGCCACTTTTTCGGGATTTTGAAAAGCTTGTGGGTAGTAAAAGTGACCCCTGATATGGGAATCAAAATTTTTACTGAACTAGACATTTCATATTCTCATTAAGACGGACAGTTTCCGTTAGACGAAGATTTTCCAGAAATGCACCGTTTGGGAGAGCCATTTTTGGCCCAAAATTTGGAATTTTGAAAAAATGTGAATAGTGAGAAGTAGTAAAACCCAGAAATTCATAGAAGATGAATGGTGCATCGGAATTGAGATCCGTGAATTGCTGAGTGTTCCTGGTTATATGGACTAACTTCGCCCGATATAAAATTTTTTGTGATTCTTCATGGATTTCCTCCCACAGGTGGCTAAAGTTGGCATTCTGGACCAAAATGCAACTGTGTAAAATGTGCAGAATTGGAGTGAAAGTTGTCATTTTTGAAGGGATGCAGTTTCCACACCCGATGTCGGAATGAAGCATGAAAACAGGCATTGGAAAGCTTTTCCAGCGGGGAACAATGATACATGACCAGAGTTTGAATAAGGTCTACAACTATCATGGATATTAGTGTAGAAGAGTGCCAGCGGCTGTCTTGACAAACAAGTTTTGTTGTCAATGTGGGCAATTTCTACAATTGCAGGATATGGAAGAGAAATTCCATGATACGAGGAGGGACTGAAAAGGGAAGAATTCCTTAAACCCCTGTTTGTTATCATACTTATAATTATGAAATTGTCATATGGCATAAAAATGTTAAAAATGTAAGAGATTACATAGATGTATATGCACTAAATGGCATCTTAACAAAAATTGCATAGTATATATGGAAATGCTTGTGCATAAATGGGATATGGCATATTGGTAGAATAATGGAGTCTGCTTATGCAATGAACCATTAATAGAGAATATTATGATTGATAATCGCTATTGATGTTGGTATTGGTTGTAGGACCAAAGATAACAAAGATCATGGCTAAATGTGCCAAGGATGTTGTTGCATGAAGCCAACAACCTTATGCAGAAAGGATGGTGCAACAAACCTATGATCATAAAGTTGGAAAAAGGACTGAACAGCCTTGGTAAGAGGCCAATTGATCAGGTAACATCAAGCGATGTTAATAGTAACCATGCAAGTAATGATTATTGGTGCCAATTGCATGAACGTTGAAAGAGGATTTGGTAAGATCTCTTCCACTATGTTTGAGCTATGTTGAGTTAGTTGCATATGATATTGAATACCGATTGGGATTGTTAACCTACCAAGCTTGGTGGGGTGTGGGTAAGTGAAGGAAATGATCCTTACACCATATGACTGTATAGAAATCTCAATGCATTCATATGAATTTATATCATGCCATGTGAATGTTGGTCATGTGCTTATTAACCAAAGCAAGTGAGGACTGGTGGTCCTGATTATGATAATACAAGTTATATGAGGTAGTCATGCTTCGATCATAATATGCTTGAATGCATAGTACTCATGAAACAATGCAAGGTAGCATTGAGTAGATGAGCATTAAGAGATGTTATAAATCTTGTGATGCATTGTATGAATGCATAGTGATGATGCATATGTTATTGCAAAAGAAATAATGAATGAAATGATGAATTGATGATAATTCTAGGATCATTTCATGGACTGTTATGAGTGTAGAATAGTAAATGCATGAAAAGCCCAATCATGATGAATTGATGAATTGTGATAATGATGCATATATAGAAGTGTATATAGTTGTTGCATTTCAAATGTTAACAGCTGAAGGTGTTTTGAATTATTGAGTGTTATAATTATGAGATCACTTCAGTGACTGTTGTGGCAATGAAATGATAATATGCATAGATACTTACAACGTGTTTGGCTGATTGAGGTTTCAGTTTTCAGGTAGAAAAGTCTTGCGTATGGCAACGAGGATAAGCCCATAGTAAAGACCGAGATCTACCATGTGCAGAAGCCAAAGGTTATGAGAAGGTTCTCATGGTTGAAATTTATGCATGAAACAAATCTGAAAATTGTCTAGTTTAAGTTTATGAGAATAGTCTCATAGTTGTAAATCTAATTTCTGTAGGAAAACAGATCTACAAATTTCAGATTTTAAAGTTTGCTTATAACTGCTAATGATTGTTTGGATTATATAGAATTGTGTCAGGAAGACATGCTGTAGGTGGATGTTCATGTATGGTAGCAAGGGTGAAACCATAAGGGGCAGTGTGATACCACTTACAAGGGCCAAACAATATGAGGAGAGACTCATTGCTAAGCAAATCAATTTCTGTAGGAGACAGAATTGTAAATTCACATTGAATTTAATTGTTAATGTTATGGATTGGTTATGAAACAATCATATTTGAAGCTTATTGCTAAATGTTGTTGACTATTTGGCTATTTGATAAAGTGTGCCAGGATGACACCTTGCAGGAAGACCATGTGTGATGGCCTGTAGAAGCCAAACTAGATGGGAAGGATCCCATGCTTTGGAAATGGGTTTCGGGTGAAACGCCATTGATAATGTCTCAGCCAAAACCGCATGACGGTAAACCATGAAAGTGAGATGGTAAAGCTATGCCCAGAAGGCATGTGAGACAAATCTGCAAAATGAATGAGTATTCCGTGACCCTAGACAAGAACATGCATGTCTAAATCATTAGGGTTAATACGCAGAGCATGCTCTATTTTATTTATATCATTGCAGATTGCTTGAGTATGATTAGGGCCTACATGGCGCACATCGGAAAGGGGGTGCACACCTTTTCTGGTGTTGGGTCATGATAGGGTTTTCAATATTGACTACACCCTAAGGGAATGGACGCATTCCTGGTGTTTCAATACTTGATAGTGAATGATATGAAATGTGGTTAAGAATTGAACAACAATACTGATGAGCTTGCTTATCCTTCTTGTGTTGTCAGCCTACACAGATGCAGATTGATACTGCACATTAACGGGCAGAGTGAAGAAGGGTACGCAAAGGGACTGTATGGGAATTGGAAACCTATCTATGCTCACGTGAAATATTACCAGAAGGGGTGGACAAGCCCAAAGAGCTGTGTAATAAGAGAAGGTATCATCCTTGTGTGAGTAGGGGTTATGTTAACCTGCAGTCAATAAATTCACCTATAAAGTTCCTAAAAGGAACCACCAAATTGCACAAAAGAAGGAGTGGCGTCCTTGTATAAATGAAGAGCCGATGTGTATGAAGGGTTACAGTGCAAGAAGGTGTGGTGACATTGGTAAGGGCATAAAATCTCTATTGGGACAGCAGTGGGAGGGCGGGCGCCGATGACTGACTGGAAACCCTGAGATGCCTATTGGGTCAGCAGTGGGAGGGCGGGCGCCGATGACTGACTGAAAACCCTGAAATATCTATTAGGACAGCAGTGGGAGGGCGGGCGCCGATGACTGACTGGAAACCCTGAGATGCCTATTGGGTCAGTAGTGGGAGGGCGGGCGCCGATGACTGACTGAAAACCCTGAGATACCTATGGCTCCATAGTAGAGCCTTGACCTATGATGGCCGGTGGCGCAGTTTCCTTCCATTGGTCGATGACCCAGACGAATGTGCTGGCTCGACACTGGAGAGGGCCAACCAGGTATGGGACTGGTTGGGCACCACCAAATGCTTGGTAAATCCAGTTGATGGGGAGGTGTACTGGTTAAGCATTGACTATATCCAAGTCCATAGGTGATCCCAGGGCTTGCAAAGCGAAGCAGGATCCTGTGGACCAGAGAAGGAAATGCACAATACAGATAAGTATTCATTTTCATTTATGTCTTGTTTGGAATAATGAAGATTATAGGTATAAGTCTTCGAACGGCTAAGCTGATACACTATTGTTTCTTTGTTGGAAACCTTGGTCATTGCAGGAAGGCAAGACCCTGAAAGACTATAAATTGCTGGTAAATCCAGAGAGTAAATGAGTGGGCGATATAAATTATTAATAAATCCAGGGAGTAGCTGGTTGAACACTATAAAGTTCTTGATAAGTCCAGAGAGTGACTAGTTGGGCATTAACCACTTGATGATGTGGAGCAGTCGGCGTGCTGGCCAAACATTCCCATAAACAATTGATAAAACCAGTCAGCGTACTGGCCTGGCATTGCCTGATCGAATGGTTGCGGAGTAGCCTGCGTGCTAGCCCAACATTCATTATTGTGTTCACGGGAAATCCAAGGCTCGTAAAGCAAAGAAGGATCCCGTGGAATAAAGTGAAGACATCCAATAAAGATAAGTATTTGGTTATCTTACAACTCTGCTTATGAATATACATGTGTATATGATTTAATTATGATTTCTTAAATTCTCATTTGGAGATAAACCTTATAAAAAAAAATACACTAAGCATGTGAATTGATTCAATGTTTGAGTGTAGGTACTGCTGGAAGCAAGGACTATGAAAGCATATGGAGGATGCATGTGGACATATGACTGTCCTAAGAAGCTCAGTATGAGCAGTAATGAAAGATGGTGCTAGTGGAACTGTGTGGGTCCTAGCAGCCAAAGGTTCTGTAAGCAACCATGGGGAAGGGTTCCCTAGTTGAAATCTACTCGACAGACCTTAGACACTAAAGTGTCATAGCCGAGAAAGGGCAAGTCAAGCATTCACATTGAAGTGAAAGAGGCCAAGGAGCATAGAACCACCAATGATGGTGTGGCTCCGGATTGGAACAAGACTAAGAGGGGGAAAACTCTTACTCTTCTCTTTCTTTGACTGATGCATCTTAGAAACAAAGGATTGTTGAGTGCATGTCATAAATGAAACCAAATTTTGTTTCGTTGCTTGAAATGAATTGAGAATGCTGAAATAGTTATTTTTTTTGTGAAAGGATGAACTTGAGTGAGTTCATGTGTGTGTGGGAAAGCATGAAATGTGTGGAAGTCTCATGAGTAAAGCATGGACGTTCCAAGTCAATTAGGAAAATAATTGACTAATCCTATTATTATGTTATGCTTGTCCTAACAGGAATTGCCATGGTAAGTCTCACAGATAGTTGTCGGGACAACAAGAAAGATGGCATCCATGAAATTCCAGACTTGAAGATCAGCTGGAAGGCGAATAATGGAAAGGGATTGCTCTGGAGCAATGCCCACCTGCAAAGCTGGAAGACCAAAGCTAGCAGGAGGAACTTGTGGAA
Organism: Larix kaempferi; assembly: GCA_027924585.1. NCBI lineage: Eukaryota > Viridiplantae > Streptophyta > Pinopsida > Pinales > Pinaceae > Larix > Larix kaempferi. The sequence goes on along the minus strand of BSBM01000938.1, from coordinate 14,925,823 downwards.
GCTAGCGGACTTGATCGCGAAAGGTCAAAGTAAAGAGACGAATTGCGGGACAGACCTGCCACCATCTGTGAATTATGAATCATGTGTAAAGTGGGTATATAGTCCGAAGTGTTGAAACACCGAGGACGGTGTTATTCCAAGGGGAGGGGAATGTAATGTCCCCAGTTTGAACCCATGGCATTAACATTATAAATGATGTAATATTGTTATGAAATCATGGTGAGGAGCTCAAAGCCAAGGCCCCGCCATCGATTTAGTGATGCATACGGGTTGCGTGCTAGCAATGCACATTGGAAATTCAAATATCATGTAATATGCATTTTAATAAAAATACCCACAACTAGCTATGCAATGCAACAAAGAGATGGGGGCATGATTTCACAAGGAATTGGGAGAGAAAACATTCAAACCCTTGAGCCAATAGAGTCAAGCCAAGTGTCAATGAGGGAACCCATCAAACCCTCAACTACCCATGTTGACTTTTGTACCAAACTATTGATTTCTCCCAAGAGTTGGTTGGGGTAGTTAATGCCTTGGGAAGGGAGAGGTATGGCTGTCCAAATTCGGGTATGGGCAAGCCACCCTCCATGGAAAATCGTGTTGGTCTCCTTGGGCAAGAAGGGAGCCACGAAATTGCTCTCCAAGCCATAATCCATGACCATTCTTCCTCCCTCACGAGTTCAGAACTACCTGGGCGTTTTCCAGGTATGTTGAAAAACATTTTCTTCATTTTCCCTAGTAGAGAAGGGCGTTTTTCTGTGTGGTATACCAGTGGGGAAGAGGGAAAAACGAATGGGGGTCCAATAGAGACCGTTTTGGGCTGCTGAAGGCGGAGATATTGGGGAAGGAAATCGTTTTTCCTCCTGGGGGTTGTTTGCCTCATCCCACAATCCGTTTTTGTTGGGAACGTTTTTGGGAAAACCCATGGCCATTTTATTTGTAATTCCCATTGTTTAAAATGAGTATCCCTGCCCCTGTTTGTGCTTACTGTGTGAATGAAAAGTGTGTTGGGTATGGGTATCCATGGCTTGAGCTTGAGTGTAAGCCTCCAGGGTTCAATTGTAGCTTGATAAACCCAGTTGGACTGGCTTGGCTAAAACAAATCGGTTAATGGACTATGTGTGAGCGTGAATGTCCCCTTTTTCCTTGTGAGAATCATGCCCAGCTCGGGGGTGGCCTTCGGATGGACTCAGTATAAGCTATCGAAGAGCCTATGGCTGGGTGGAACGTTGCAGCGACATAGCTAGTTGCTTGGGACAATTGCAATGGAGATAAGTGTTTCTGCCTATGTATTTACTCCTGCAATGTTTAATTAATGACTGATTATTGATATGTTGAATGCATATGAAGAGTGTGTGAATGTTGTTGTTTCTGCTGTGCATAATTGATTGTTTTACATCTGCACACCCATTTATTATTTATGTGAATCTAGTATTGGGCTGAGATCATGTAAAAGCCCTGAGTTTGGCATCATGTTTCCTGCCTTGCATTGGGTCAGCACGTGGGTACATGACATTGAGCAGCTCCAAGGTTGAGATGCTCCAGGCTCCAATGGTCTCTTCTCCGAGATTGCTACAATGGTCAAAGAAGTCAAGAGAGATTTTGACAGCATGAGGATAGGATGATGGATGAATGGAAAGTGAGGAGCCCCTATCACCTTTTTATAGTTTTTGGTGATGGGGAATACCATTGTGGTTTTAAGGAAACCAATGGTATTAACCAACATGGTTTAGGTCTCTTTTTCCCTCTTTTTTTCTTTTTTGAATATTTTGAATATTTTTATTCCATTTTAATATATTTGGGAATTTTTGACCATTTTTTAGGGTTTTTTTTATGTTTTTTGAGGAAAATATATATTTTTTGAGGGGGAAAAGGGTGTATTGTGGTCTTTTTGGTGACCTTTTGATGGCTTTAGAGGCTCAAATGGTGGAAAAGTGGACAAATGGGTCATGTGAATAAGGGAATGATATGGTGAGCACTTTTTGGGTGTTAACATCACTACTGCTGCTATCTCAATCAATCTCTCATCTACTCGTCATAGGAAGTTCTATAGAGCCACTCCTTTTTCATACTGGATGTAGGCCCACCACCTGTAGGTATTCATCATCACTGGCCATACTATGGAATACTCAAGACTGATTACGTGCATTAAGCCAAATCCTCGAAAGAGCACCCCAAGACTAATTACGAGCATACTGCTCAACCTATCGGATCTCCCAGGATCTTTTACATGCAACTGCACAACCTGTCCATGGCCACGGAGTATCATCCTGATACTCATGATCATACTGATCATGTCATCTCAATGAGTAAGCCATCAAGTAGGTACACCTCAGGACTGATTACACTGCCTCTACAAAACCTACAAGATCTCCCAAGACTGATTACACTGCCTCTGCAAAACCTACAAGAGCAGCTCAGGACTGATCATGTGCCTCTGCAAAACTTGTTTGCCATACTGTCACATCATCATCTTCAGATCATCGTCATCGTCCACGGAGCACAACCCAGATGCACATCACAATGTCTCCAGTATGGGAGGACTTTCCTACCACCATACGAGACCCAGTCTACCAACATGCGAAGACTTTCCTATTAGCATGTGAGACACAACACTTACATCAACCTACATGGGAGTAATTTCCTACCACCATTCGGGAAAGGCTCACAACACTTACATCAACGACCATGGGAGGACCAACCTACCACCATGTCGGAATGGCACAACACTTACATCAATGACCATGGGAGTACCAACCTACCACCATGTCGGAATGGCCCAGCACTTGCATCAACGACCATGGGAGGACCAACCTACCACCATATCGGAATGGCCCCAGCCCTTACATCTTACCATGGGAGGAATTTCCTACCACCATGTAAGAATGGCTCTAGCCCTTACATCTTACCATGGGAGGACTTTCCTACCAGCATGTAAGAATGGCTCCAACCCTTACATCTACACCATAGGAGGAATTTCCTACCACTATGTGAGAATGGATCGGCCCTTACATCTACCAGCATAGGAAGACTTTCCTACCACTATGCGAGAATGGCCCATGTGCATCTATGTCTCTGAACTAATCACTTCCCCTTGGAAGGTATCTCGATCTGAAGTACACCAAGTCTCCCTTTGAAGTATTCAAACTTCACTTTGGCCAGCGGCTTGGTCAACACATCGGCTATCTGCTCGTCCGTCGCAACATACAAGAGCTTCACTGCTCCTCTCTGCACCATATCCCTGATATAGTGATACTTAATCTCAATGTGCTTCGACTTATAATGGAACACTGGGTTCTCCGACAACTTCACACAACTTTGGTTGTCGCAATATATACAAGTAGCACTCAACTGGAGATCAAACAAATTAGACAGTAGCTTCCTAAGCCATACTGCCTAACAACTAGCTGAACAATCTGCGACATACTCTGCTTTGGCTGTACTCATTGCCACACAGGACTACTTCCTGCTAAACCAAGAGATCATACCAGATCCCATACTGAAGCAACACCCCGAAGTGCTCTTTCGATCAATGGCACTGCCTGCCCAATCCTAATCAACATAACCCTCCAGGTTAAACTTTTGATTCGCCTCATACTTGAGCCCATAGTCAACTGTACCCTTCAGGTACCTCATAATATGCTTTGTAGCTATCAGGTGAACATGTCTCAAATCTATCAAGTACTGGCTCAAGGTGTTCACTGCAAAACAGATATCTGGTCTTGTATTCGTCAGGTACATCAAGGACCCAATCATCTGACGATACATCGTAGCATCAACCGGCTCAGATGAAGCATCACACAGAAGCTTCAGGTTCGATGCCATAGGTGTGGCCATGGCCTTGCAGTCCATCATCCCGAACCTCTTCAGGATCTCTACTGCATACTTCCCTTGTCCAAGGAAGATTCCATCTGCACTCTGCCACACCTCCATACCAAGAAAGTAGTGCATCATACCCACGTCCTTCATCTCGAACTCGGAATCAAGCTTTCTCTTCGTGCCAACAATCAATCTATCCTCACCTCTTACAAACAGGTCATCTACATACAATAGTAGTATCACTGGATTTCCTTCCTCAACCTTGTAGTAAAGGTTGGAATCCGCTTTACTCTTGGTAAAGCCCAAACTAGATAGGTAGCCATCTATCCTGCCATACCAGGTCATGGGTTCCTGTTTCAAACCATATAGGGCTTTCTTCAATTTACACACATTGGTCTCTCTGTCATGTGTCTCAAAACCAAGTTCCTGCTCCACATACACTTCCTCCTCGACTACACCATTCAAGAAAGCTGTCTTGACATCCATCTGGTGTATCTTCCATTTCATCACTGCAACCAGAGCAAGTACTGATCTGACGGAAGTGTATCTAGCTACAGGAGAAAAAGTCTCTTCATAGTCAATCCCTCTTTCTGGGAGAAGCCACGAGCTACAAACCTCGCTTTGTATTTCTCCATGCTACCATCTGCAGCATGCTTGATCTTATAGATCCATTTGGAAGTCACAACAGACTTCCCTTCAGGTCTTGGGACTATATCCCAAACATCATTCTTCATGATCGACTGGTACTCCTCGATCATGGCATTCTTCCCGAATCCTGGGAACTTCAATATCTTCAATATCTTCAATAGATAACTTTTTTGTTGAACAAATGTTGTAGTCCTTCTTTTGTAGGTGATGGTATACGATCTTTCCTGCAAATAAAGTTAAATTGCTGATTAGAAACATCTCATAGTTTTCAGAACAAATTCTTACACATAAAGAAATATGTCATACAGTCATGCAATTATTTTAGCCAATGCTTCAATACAACATTTATCCATATCCCGTAACTTTCTAGATGCCTTCCAATCTCTACCAGAACATTGTTAAGAGTGTGCACAACTCCCAACATGTCAGCAAAGAGGTTTCATTCTTGATAAGTAGCAATGGAATGTTGTACAGTGCCATAGGCCACTTACCCATCACATGCATATTAGTAGTATATTGTTCATTAATGAAATTATTCTAATATGCATAATACAAACCCTAAGTCTAGGAACATCATTGAACAATATTATTTAAACAAACAAGTATGCAAGAAATGACAATTCAAATACTTATCTTTGTTTGGTTGTAGGGTGGACTCCCTCTCAATATTTGCTTGCAGGAACTACTGGAGTGTTCTCTCTCTTGATCTTTGCTTCCTGGATTACCTATCTTTGAACTTATATCCATCCTCGATCACTATGCATACTTACTAGTATCATCATTATGTTATTCTCGAGGTCTCATACATACATTCATTAGTATAATCTTAATACTATAAAAAACATTATGATTCTAAGTAATCTTAAACATGTATGGTCAAGATCATTTCATACACAAATAATTTATCACAATTCTTTTACTCATGCATATTCTTATTTGACCAAAGTACTTTTCTGGTTAGTCATATCATCAATCAAGGTAAGAGACATAATATGCATAAACCCTTGATTACTTACATTTCTAACTTCATGAATAATCATTATCAACCATACAACAGTATAAGATCCTAACACAAGGTAGGATTCTAACTTGATATAGGAAAAACATACCTGGCCGTTATCATATTTGCTAGTTATGTCTAGCAATGTCTTCTTGTTCTCTTCAATGACTTGTGCTAGTAACCTGCATATCTCATAGGTTAATCATTATAGAACCAAGTTATACATACCTCGTAAGTAGATCTTCTCTGTGATCCATGACAATGGATGAATATTTATCTTCATGTCAACATGGTCATATGTTCTTGAACTAGAACATGATTTGTCTTTCATGATGTACTTTTCATGTTAGCGGACAACATCAACCTCATACAACACCACAATTCATTAGTACAATCATAAGTGTCAAAACCCTAATCAATGAATATATGCATTCATAATTTTATTAAGGTGATACGACAAGTCTAAAGTTAATCAAGATTGTACTAACCTTATTGAAGACAAACATACCATAAACTTAATTATGAACAAATCTCAAAACATACATGGATAAGTCATACCTATCGATATTTCTTGTAATCTTCTTGTGTAAGGCCTTAGCCTCATCTCCCTCTGAAACAAGAACTTATTCACTTATGCAGGTGACCAATCCATTCTCTTCTAGGATTAACCCAATCCACTTGATTTGCAAAAACTAGATGTAGAGTTGGATTAGGGTTTGTCAGGGAAACCCTAAAAATTCAAACTTTCAATTTCAAACTTCTAAAAGGATAGAAAGATGTACCTTGATGAGCTGATCAAAATGGTATACTCAGAATTTGAAAACTGCAAAGTTTCACCCCTCAAAATTGCCTTTGAAACTTCTGGATCTTCTGGACAGGATCCCGAACTAGGGTTTGATAAAGCCCACTCTTCTGCCCAACCAAAAGGTTCGATCCAAAGCTCTAAACTTCAATTTTTTTGAGGATCTTCCAGCCGTGGTCATAGACTTCAGAAATTCCAACTTTTGCAGAAGCCCTAATTTTCCACCTTTCCGATCAAAATCGTGAACTAGGGTTTGATCAAGCCCGACCTTCTGCCCAACCAAAAAGTTTGATCTTGGTCTCTAAATTTAAATTTTGATGAGGATCATCCACCTGTGCTCTCCGATACAAAAAATTCCAACATTCTCCGAAACCTTAAATTCCCGGAGCCATGAATGAAGGTGCTCAAAATCCAATTCTGTTTTGATAGAAATATGCACCTAATTGTTTCTGGTGTAACTTCAAAATTTGAGATCTACAGGGTCTAAAAATTCTTCTTGTGGTAGCCTGACTTGTTATCTTTCCAACCCCATAGGTATGACCTCATTTGGATTCTCTGAGAGAGATGTATGCCAAGTGTCGCACCGTGACCTGTTTATGAGATAAAAAAGGAGAGCAAAATTGTACAGAGTGCCATGTGTCACTGGTTAAGTTTCAGCCTCTGAACAACTTACTTGAGAAAGAACAGGCCGTGCCCTACTTGTCACTTTTTACAAAATTTCATTTGGAGCTTCCTAGCCCAAGTTGTGACCTTTTTTCCTAGGTCACCTGTTTGTGACTGACATCTGGAAGAGGCAAAAGCCCTAAATTGTACTGATCATAAATCACAAAGTACAGCGAATTAGAAGTTTTGCTTCGGACACAAGGTACATGCGGATGTTATCTATGACTTGTAAAGGTTTTAGATCCTGAACCTTAGCCAAAATGTATTTATAGCGAAAGTTCTACAATGACTGGTTTTTTCTATATCAAGCCCTAGCTTCGCAAGTGCAACAAGTGTCATAAATGCCATACCATGCCTTCTTTCAGGCTAGCTCTGATACCATGTTCGTTTTTCAAAATTTACTTCAATCTGATCTAGGATCTTAACTGAGAGAACAACATGTACAACATATCTACATCATATCAATCATGGACATAATAATGCAAGCACACAAGAGACAATAGACACACAGAGTTTCACTGGGGAAAACCATAAAGATGAAAAATCCCACAACTTCCTCAGAGATAGATAGAGCAATGATACAACCCAAGCATAAGAGATATACTCCTAGCAGCAGCTTCTCCTCCTCCACTAGTGCGCCACTCTCCAATGAGTGTAAGAGTGAGTAAGTGAATGATCAAATAGAGTGCCTCCCACACTCTATTTATACTTGACTTGACTTGCCTAATAACCTTTTCTAGGTCAGCCTTAACTTAACCATATAACATAATGCTGACAGGGCCAACCCCCAATAAGGTGGTCTAATAACCCTTTAACCCACATGACTTATACAGGGACGACCCCAACAAGGTGGTCTAATAACCCATCAAGTATAAGTTACGACACTTACAATATAAATGATGACACTTCCGTATAGAGGACTAATAACATCTCTATATGAATACAAACACTTCCGTATAGAGGAATAATAACATCTCTATAGGAATACAATATACATATATGAAATACATTCCAAAGTTACAAATACATCAACATGTCGACAGGGGTTCACTCCGCACTGTCACCAACAAACTATCAACCCAAATGCCCTTATACACCAGCCCGAAAAGGTGTAACCCTTCCCAGCAACACTTGAGGAGCAAGTGCTGTCTCACCCAAGGTGGATAAGAGGGATGATGGAACCAAGTTTCCGCAGTCGTGTATAGGATATGCACACATTACCTTCGCACTAACCAGAGATTATAACATTCACAACATACCATTAACTTATCATTTGCATTTTAAGTCATTCGCACTTTCTAACAAACTTTCAGAACAACATACTCGTCATACTTACTCAGATTACAAGATATCCGCATTAATCAACAGAAAACATTCACATAATCCATTATTCACCATCGCATCATTGCATAAAGATAGAAATTATATCATAACCGACCATCTCCATTCATTCACCAAACCTGCGGAATTAACCTCACAGGAACTGTCAATACATCATGTTGTGGATACAAAGCAAAACCCAAAAGATAGGATCAATCTCCAAAACTCTGAGGCCCTTAGTCTTACAATTCTACTCTATTTATATGCTTTTATCTTATTACAAAATGGTCCACATGACCAACTCAACTAATTTAACAATTCTTATGCTTCTGCAAATGCCACGAAAGGTCCTTCTTCCGCGGAAAGACCCTTTCGCACTTGTCAGCTTCCGCACTTCCTGCGGATCTATCCCGTGCCAACAATATTCTTCTGACACGAACATCATCACTGTTGTTGCAAACTTTGTACTCTAACCATTGAATTGTGACATCTCTCAAATATATACATCACTAGAATTTTTGTACGAGCAAGCTATCATCTCAATCATGCATCAGTCACTATCATACATTTGGGGGCATCACAATAGCAACACATCAACAAGCTAGGAGTGCACATTACATCATTACGGGACTTCGTCTAGTTCACACAGAATCCAGACACGCACATCTGATTGGATACATAGCTCGATTGGATACACATACGTGACTGGATACACATACTCATTTGGATACATATACTCGATTGAATACACATAATCGACTGGATACACATACTAAGTATGGTCATGCTCTCCAGTCTGCCAATGTATGGTCATTCTCTCCAGTCATCACAAGTATGGTCACTCTCTCCAACCTTCCAGCATATGGTCATTCTATATAGTCATCACAAGTATGGTCATGCTCTCCAACCTTCAAGACTATGGTCATGCTCTCCAATCATCACAAGAGTTGGTCACTCTCTCTAGTAATCTCACACTAGCTCCAACTAGATACACAACTCAACTGGATACACATACAAGGTATGGTCACACTCTCCAGTCATCAAGAGCTGGTCACTCTCTCTAGTTCTCAGAGATTCTAGTAATCTGTGCCTATAAATGACCAATTGTTTCTACCGCATTGTTCATCTACAACCCACTGAATTGCATATGCGACTCATCCCTCCCTCTTACAAGGGACATCTCTCTACATCACACCAAGATTGTCCCTGAAGTACTTAAACTTCACTCTCGATAGAGGATTAATCAACACATCATCTATCTGCTCATCCATCACAACATACTGGAGCTTCACTGCTCACTTCTGTACCATATCTATGATATAATGGTACCCGATCTCGATATGCTTGGACTTGTCATGAAACACTAGGTTCTCAGACAACTTCACGCAACTCTGGTTGTCACCGAAAATACAAGTTGCCTCTATCTCAATATCAAATAACCCTGCAATTAACTTTCAAATCCACACTGCTTCATTGCTAGCTGAACACACTGCAATATATTATGCCTCGGCTGTACTGGGTCTCACACTAGTATTCTTCCTACTAAACCAAGAAATCGTGCCTGATCCCAAACTGAAGCAACATCCTGAAGTACTCTTTATGTTTGTGACACTAATGGCCCAATCTAAATAAACATAGCATTAAAGGCTAATCTTCTAATCTGACACATATATGAGTCCATAATAAAGTGTACGCTTCAAATGCCTCATCAGATGCTTTGCCGCAATTAGGTGAACACGTCTCGACTCGACCATGAACTAACTCAAAGTGTTCACTGCAAAGCATATATCAAGTCTAGTGTTTGTCAAGTACATCAACAAACCAATCATATGTCTATATAATGTGGCATCCACTGGCTCTAAATAAGTATCATATAGCAACTTCAAGTTTGATGCCATCGGTGTGGCCATGGCCTTACAATCCAACATCCTGAATTTCTTCAGGATCTCCACAACATATTTTCCTTGGCTAAGGAAAATATCATATGGACTCTACCACACCTCTAAGAAATAGTGCAACATACCCAGGTCTTTCATCTCGAACTCTGCGGCAAGATTCTTCTTAGTTTATGCAATGAGCTTCTTGTCTCCTGTTAGAAATAGGTCATCTACATACAATAGCAATATCACCAGTTTCCCATTCTCAACCTTGTAGTAAAGGTTGGAATCTGATTTACTCTTCGTAAAGCTCAAGCTCGTTATAAAACTATGAATCCTGCCATACCATGTCATGGGTGCCTTCTTTAATCTGTACAAGGCCTTTCACATATGTGTCTTCATGTCATGTGTCTCTAATTCTAGTGGTTGCTCCACATAAACTTCTTCTTATACTACACCATTCAGGAAAGTTGTCTTTACATCCATATGGTGTACCTCCCTATTCATCACTGCAGCTATTGCAAGTATAGCTCTAATTGAAGTGTAAAAATCCTCTTCGTAGTCAATTCCTTCTTTCTAGGAGAAATCATGATCCACAAATATTGCCTTGTATTTCTCAATACTGCTTGATTTTGTAAATATACTTAAATATCATTGTTGAATAGTCATCACTTGTCCTTTGGAACAAGTATCGAACAAGTATCATCATCCTTCTCTTGTAGGTCATAGTATGCAACCTTTCCTACAAGTCAAATTCAGTCATATGATTAGTAACTTTTCATAATCATCAAATCATATTAAAAAATGCATAGGTAACCATCTTAGTCAATGCTTCAACACAACACTCCTCCATATCCGTATACTCATGATAACTATATAGATGCCTTCCATCTCTACCAGAACATACAATCAAGAGTGTGCACTGCTCCCAACATGTTAGCAAAGAGGTTTCATTCTAGACAAGCAACAATGGCTCATTGAATGTTGTGTATCCCATAGGCTACTTACCCATCACATGCACATTAAGAGTATACTATTCATTAATCCTAGCCATATCAATGCATTCACTATAGCATGCATAATACACTTCTTGATTCTAGGAATACAAATATGCGTACAACTGTTGTTAACAATATCATTTAAACACTTAGAGATTTAAGAAACAAATCAAATGATATTTTAAATACTTATCTTTCATGTGTTTTGTAGGCTCCCTCTTTATTTATGCCTTCTTACAGAAGTCACTGGAGTTCCAGGAAGCATACTTTGTTCCGTCATCTAATTCTAAAGACCTTGATCTTCTTCTTTGTCTAGTTTGGAACTGCTGAGTCTTCATCCTTGGTCCTCATGCACCGGATTAAGTATCTCCTTTTGCTTTGTTGTCACTGCCTAAAATAGGTTCTCCACATTCTACACATCCTTTGCAAACACCATCATGATTCTCTTGGGTTCACGGTGTTATGTATCATGAATTGTTCAATTGTACAAGCCTCCATCTCGTTCTCCAATTACAACTGCATCATCAATAGCCTTTCTTCTTGGCCACATAACAACTTGGCCATCAAAAAAATCAACTATGAATCCTTTCTCTTCTAATGTTGATATGGAACGGAGATTCTTATACAATACATTTGTCATATTTATAGTTTTGTCGGAGTCTATCTTGTAGGAAGCTTCCCCTACCCCTTTTATGGGATATTGGTAATCATATCCAAGCTTCACCTTATGAGGTGAATCTTTCTTTATCAAGTTAGTGAGAGAGTCTTCGAATATTTTCATGTGCTTAGAAGCACCACTATCAACAAGCCAAGTATCACTCTGTAAGAGTGGAAACCAAAACATATTTTTCTTCACTTTACCAATCTATTCATTGTGGAGCCTGATCTTCCTGATTTAGAGATGTTGTTGTTTCAGCCATGTTTGTACCCCAGTTTTATATGCTATGTAGGTGGACTATACAGTCATCCTAGTGGGGGGCGCGAGGGGGAATCTCCCCCCATAGGGGTCTGGGGGCGAAGCCCCATAAATAAATTTTTTGGGTTGTTTGTTGGCCAATAGTTTACAGGCCCATGGTATTGGGTATCCCATAGTATTTTCCCATGGTAATTCCCCTTTAAAAGGAAGACATTGTAATACGGTTGTGTAATGTATTGTAGCATTGTAAAGATCTCTGTGATTATGTAAGAGAGACTAAGAGAGAGTGAAGAGGAATTTGCAGCAGATGTGTTGCAGGTTGTATCCCTTCATTTTGCTGGATGGTGTGATAATAAGGACTGGCAATTTCTATGTGGACGTATCCCATCTTGGGTGAACCACGTTATATTGGTGTCTCTCTTGTAATGTGTTTTATGTGATTTATATTTGCATCTTGTTTATTGTTATTGCTCTGCGACCTGTTTTTCTAACACAATTATCTTTCCTTCTTCTGAACATGTTCATCATCTTCTACGGCATGAGCATGATACCTCTTATTCTTTCCTTTCTTGACTTGATCTTTTGCATGGAGACAACTCCTTGCAATGTGTCCCATCTCCTAGCAGCTATAGCATCTGACTATTGAATAATATTTCTAGGACCTGTGAGACTTATGATACTTCTTGGGTTTCTTGTGAGAGTGATCTTCCTTCTTGAACTTCTATTTATTCGTATGTGTTGCCAATGCTTGGTCATCATACTTACCTAAATTTTCTTCTCTTGCTACCAATCTAGCTTCTTCTTGAGTGCATTATTATCATAACCTTCTAAACCTTTTTAGCTTCCTCCTAGAACATATTACTTGAATAAATGCTTCCCATGACCTTAGGAGATCATTTAATGTGGTCATTACCACTACAGCTTCTTCAACTATATCTCCAATGGCACCAAGTTGTTCTTTGATTTGAGATACCCTTGTGAAGTAAGACTAGATTGTCTCTGAAATTTGCATCTTTACATTCTTGAGTTGAGTTCTCAAGGTCATCTTCCGGTTGATGTTCTTCCCTTCATAGAATATGGTCAATGCATCAAACATATCCTTGGGAGTATTTAAGGATGAAACATGAAGAATCAAGCGATCCTTAATAGAATCAACAATGATCATTTTATCCCTAACCATATTCTTCTTATGCCTTGCTTTGTCTTCCTCTCCCTCTAGCTCCGCAACTTCTTCCTTAACATACTTCTCCAAATCATTTTCTTCTAGAATGAGAAGCATTCTATACTTCCATGCTCGGAATTTATCAGCTCCATAAAGATTCTCATCAAGCTTGTTGTTGTTTAACATCTTAATAATTTTAATATGAGAACCTCAAATGGAAATAAGATTATAGAACTTACCAATTGAGATGCTCTTCCAGGTCCTTCTGAAATATGCTAACCTAGGGTTTGTTAGAGAAACCCTACTTTTCCAACTTGTAGATCTTGGAATTCCGATCCAAGCAAAAGATGTGCTTCCCTAAAGCGAGTTGAGCAAGTGTCCTTTTCTTATGAATCTGTGGGCAGAATTGCTAAAAATATGATGCCCTAGATTTCCCTAGCAACAATGATAGGGTCAAAATTGAAAATTCTCTGAACTGATATCTGCCACCATAGGAAGATGCACCCTCCTAAGGAGAATAGATTTGACTTCCTTTTCAAGCTGATCTGTGGATGGAAGTGCTCGGAACAGTAAACCCTACTTTTCCAACTTGTAGATCTTGGAATTCCGATCCAAGTAAAAGATGTGCTTCCCTAAAGCGAGTTGAGCAAGTGTCCTTTTCTTATGAATCTGTGGGTAGAATTGCTAAAAATATGATGCCCTAGATTTCCCAAGCAACAATGATAGGGTCAAAATTGAAAATTCTCTGAACTGATATCTGCCACCATAGGAAGATGCGCCCTCCTAGGGAGAATAGATTTGACTTCCTTTTCAAGCTGATCTGTGGATGGAAGTGCTCGGAACAGTAAACCCTAGTTTCCAACTTCCGACAATTTTAATTGTACAATGGCTTCTTTCAGTATGGCTCTGATCCCATGTTAGAATTTTCACTTTAATAGTATTTAGATTAGATATTTAAACAATTTCTACTATATCACAATAAGCATAAGCAATAGGATCATTGAAAGATAGACAAGCACAACATACACAAGAGTTTATCCTGGGAAACCCTCTCAGGGCAGAAAAACCAACAGAACTTCTTCAATATAGATTATGTCAACAAGTACAATGTCAATACAATGAATATCTAAATCTGTCTCATACAAATATGCCCCAAGAATAGAAGATACAACGATAAGATAAGGTAGAACCCCAAACATAAGCTTTCACGAGCTGCGCGGCTACTCTCCCATGCGCACTTATTCACTTGCTTGAGCGAACTTGTGTGTACTACAAATGAGGAAGGGGACCCTCTTATTTATACACTTGTATGGATGACCTTTTCACTATAGGGCCGACTTCACTGGGGTATTTTTTCCCATTGTTTGGGGTAGTTTTACCCACTGAATTCTATGGAGTCGACTTGTCTATTTTTACTTATTCTTTTAGGGTTTTTACATGATCAATTACAATATGAATATCTTTTGAAGGAACACAATAATATAATAAGAAAATCTTCTGACGTTACCTAATATTCAACAAAATCTTCTGACGTTACCTAATATTCAACAATAGGGAGGTGCTTACACTGCTACTTACACGATTGCTTCTCTGACTGTGGAGAAAACCCAAGCATGGGACCTTCAATTAATGGTATTGAGATCCAATCGCTAAGAAGTTAATTTGAATCATCACTATGTTGACAAATTTTTAAGCCATAAATCAATATTGAGACTATTATTTTATATATGCCGCCCCCTACCCTTGACATCAATGTCAATACAAAGTGTAATAATTAATAGGTATACAACATGCTATTGTTTTCCTTTTGTAGTTTGCAATTCCCTTTTCACTGTTCACAATCATCACTTCCAATTTGTAGTTTATAATTATAGTAATCTATAATTTAGAATTCATGCAAATTTAAATTGGTCTTGTAGCAAAATTGAAAATTCGACTTATAGTTGAATGGATCCAGTGGCACTCCTTGAGCACTAGGGTTGTGTTTATGTTAAATTGATGACTATTATTGATCAAAGTCAAAATAATGTTATAACGGCCCTGTGAAGGCGGTGACTTCCACCTATATGTTCACGTGGCATCATATACTTTTATATGGAAACATCCATAGGCATACAAGTGAGTGGATCTAATGTCATGAAGAACTCTTAGGTAACTGAGGCAACCAAGAAAATGTAATGTTTTTACTTGGGGATGTATAAATTTGAAGGAATGAAAAAAATGAAAACTTCAACTAGTGCTAGAAGGATTTCTAAAATTAATTCATTTAAAAACCATTAGTGTTATTAGTGTTCATAAATTATAAATTTTTACTTCAAACTTAAGTTTTCATGTAAATAAATTTCATTTAACATTAACTCACCTCAATATGAAGTCAAATAAAAAGCAAAATTCATTTTTTTTTAAAAACGTTGTAATAAAAAATCAAATCAAAATGTGTATAGATTTACTTGTAAATGAACACAAATTTTAACAAGCATGCATATGAAAGATATGAACGACTAAGTAGTTGTACTACAATAATATAAACAATTAAATGACTAAACATGAACCTTTTTACAATGTCATCACCTAGTAAAAATAAATCCAAGGTATGACATAACACTTTCTCATCCATTAGTATATAAAATACATACTTTACAAACAAAAATAAAGGGAGGTAGAAGAATGGCATCTTTGTTGGTATTGTGTGAATGATAATCCATCAAGTTGTCTAATTAGACCAGTGGGATTATGTTGTTTTAGGCATGGAATGTTTATTATAAAATTATTAAAATAAATATTAATTTAATCATTTTTAAAATTTTATTTTCAATTTAATAATTCTTTAAGATTGTTTTCATGTGATTACAAATGATGTATAGGCTTCTTACTTTATGTATGATTTACAACAAAGAATACTTTGATATTTAGTGTTTAGGAAAGGACATAACATGACATTATTGTAAACAAGAAATATGACTTCAATTAGATAAATGCATGATACTCAAGATTAGCATACTTATATCACATACAATGTTAATTATATATCATGGATAGATGTGAGGAATGTTTTGTTAAATGCAAATGCATATACCAAGTTTGTACTTGTCCATGCATGTTTTTGTATGATATGCCACAATGTGGTCTGGCGTGATGTTGGGTTTGATAAAGGGGTGTGAACATTATTGGCGTGATGTTGGGTTTGATAAAGGGGTGTGAACATTATTAAGAAGATTGATGAGATATTTTACGAATGTGGTATGATGCTGGATTTGATAAAGGTGTGTGTATATCACTCAAAGATTGATGAGATATCTTTATCCACGATATTGAGAAACTCTTATGATACATGTTATACACACATGTAATGCTTACAATTTTTAAACTTTTTTTATAAATGAATGTTAGGTGTGGTTATGGGAAATAACTAATAATGAATATCTTGATTGTAATTTAAGATAACTAGAAATTGCTCCTAATGGTGCAAATGTATGTCATTAAAATGCAATGCAAGATGATAGAATGTCTTTTGAAATTTCGAAGTGGAGCGGAATTATTGTAAAACATTGAACTTTAGTTAAAGTGTATTAAATTTTCCCAATGAAACAATGTCAAAAAGCACCAGTGTCATAATAATAATGGTATTGATTATTGTTTTTAATCCATTAGTTTAATGGATTCTTTGCATGTTGTTAAAAATAGTGTAAGAAATTGCATAAGAGGAGCAAGTCCATGTTTGTTTTGAGATTTAGTGAATTGTATATATGTGTTGAGTGAATTATAGATGCATATTCTCTGTTATTTTTTGAGATTGAGTGAATTTTTTTGAGACTGGGTGAATTGTAGATATCGATTCTCTCCTAGTTTTAAATTTTTTTGAAATGAGCTAGTAAAGTACTAGTTGATAAAAATCCCTTAAGATACTAACACACTGGAAAAGAAATTGGTAAGAGGAAACTCAAGGGTAAAGATTGGATCCCAACTAGTTCTCAAGGAAGAAGTTTTTTACTCCAATCCTAATGTTGGTTCCACAGCCAATATTGAGCTCATATTGTCCACTAACGAAATAGAAGAGGAGTTAGTGGTTAGCCAGTGTCATATTTTCAAGAGAATCCAATTCAAGAACCAAAATTCTCTACAAAATCTATTCCTTTTGAAGAAGGCCCAAGTTTTTGGAAATTCAATCCATTGAACAAACATGGCTAAAGGAGTAGCCTCCAACAATTAAGACTTTGTGAGTTATTTCTAGCGAAGATCAAAGCACATTCCTTTCCAGAGTTGATGTGTTATGTCATAGATATGGTTATTGTTTAGACACATAGAAGCTAAAGTTAATTTCAAACATCGTCAAGGATGGAACACTTCGTTGGTTCATGGGGTTGCATACAAATACCATACGAACATGGGAAGAAATGAAGCAAGCCTTCCTCATAAAGTATCAAGACTACTGCAAGCCAAGGGATCTATGAAGATAGATTTTCAAGATGACTCAAAAGGAAGATGAAAGCTTCAAATATTATGTTGAGAGATTCCAGTATAATTTGTAGAGATAAAAACAACACAGATTGGATCAGGAGACTACCTGAATCAATATCTTAAGAGGGATTAGAGATCAGTGTATCAACTTGTTGAATTTAATGGACGTAGGGTATTTTCTAGTTATCTTATGAGGAAATATGTGAGTGATGTAGGCATTACTCAAGAGGTAATGCAAAACATGGAAAAGGACCTACATACATTGTTACTAGAATAAAAAAACCATCTAGGGGAGGAGTAACTCGAGATGAAATTGGAATTTTGTTGGAAGATTTCAAAATTAATATTCTCAGCTCACTATTTTCTCAGCTATAGATGCTGCAAGCCAAGAAGAAATGCGATGGTGCAAATATGATGTGATCAATTTTTTGTTCCAAATATCGAAAGAAGCAACCTCTTAGGAACTTCCCACTAAACAACATAAAAACCTATGTTATTTATGAGAAAAACAATGCAACTCGTTGTTGTATTTCATTTATAAAACTAAAATTTGTGTACTAAGGAGATAATTAAGGAACAAAACAAATATGTTTTGGTGCTTAGAAAAGATCATGGAAGCCTCAACCACCAAGTATGATACAAGAATCATCTCGGTATTTTTATTCATTTTTGAAATTTGGTTGTCATCGATGTCAACTAATGTCAAAGAGGATGTCAACTGATTTAGTATGAGTCATTGATATCAACTGATGTCAAAGTGGATACAACATTCCTATAGCAGTGTGAAGAAGTATGTGGAAGCCACTTTGAAGAATTATATGCGCAAAATAAAGAAGAACATGAATGCCAAAAGTACATGCCCAAGATGGTGAAGGTGACATACATGGATGTTAGTTTAATGAAGTATATACAGAAGTGCATTCAATCTGAAGAAGTGTCTCCAAGGATACAGCATGTATGATGAGTTTGAATAAATACATAAGGAAGATACATCATCCAGATCTAGTTCAAAGCATATCACAAGTAATGTATCCTTCTGCATGTGGTCCTTGCGCAGATATCAAGTCCACCAAGTCATACTCTCTCATTGTAGAAATCAAAGGAGTTGGTTGGACAATGGTATATGTGCACAAGCATCCAAGGTGTTGGTTGGATAGTGATACATGTGCATAAGAAACCAAGGATTTCGTTGAACAAATGGTACGAGTGCGCAAGCAAGTCTAAGCATTGCTTGGTTGATGGTCGGAAGTGTGGATGCAGTAAGAACCAACAAATGGTTGGACAATCCTGAAAGCATGCAAGCCTAGCCA
Source organism: Larix kaempferi (assembly GCA_027924585.1). Taxonomy (NCBI): domain Eukaryota; kingdom Viridiplantae; phylum Streptophyta; class Pinopsida; order Pinales; family Pinaceae; genus Larix; species Larix kaempferi. The sequence continues at coordinate 14,906,850 of BSBM01000938.1, read as the reverse complement.
ATGAGAATATTCTTTCAATTAGTGGAATGTGCACAAGTTCCTAGAAAGGTACAATGGTTGAAGCAATTCTATGAGAAAATTCCACAACCATCGGTACAATAGGTGCGCAAGTTTCACAAGTGATGACAAGGACAAAGTCATAATCCCACCAAGTAGAAGTTGGAGTATGTGCATAATCCACAAAGAATTAAAATTGCAAGGGCGCAATACCCACAAGGGATGGTACAACAAAGGTTATAAAATCATTAAGATGAAGAGTATGAATGTGCACATACCTCAAAGGAAATGGTACATTGAGGGCGTAGAGGTATACCACGAAGGTGTAAAGTCCCACTATGTTGTGGACCATGAAGGCGCTTGACACCTAACATATGACACATCAACAGTGCAGAATATGACATGTGGCATATGCACAATCCGTGAAGTATGGAAGAAGGGATGCCATGACCAACTTGTGAACATACAATCCGTGCAGGACATGTCTAAATAGAGATGCAAGTGGAGAATTGAAGTAAGCTTGATGGCAAGAGCATAAGAGATTCAAGTGTTTGTTGAAGTTTGATATTCGGGACATCAAAGGGCTCGAGGACATAACAGTATGATCTAGTGAGGATCCGAATGTGCACATGCAGTTGAATGAAGTTTTGATGGTGCGAAAAAAGATGTTGTAGATCTGCGACAGATGCACAAGTACTGAAAGGAAGAAATATTGAAGTATGTGCAAGTGATAGATGTTTTGAAGGACAACATTACAATCATCACGTTGTTAGTCATAGATGTTTTAAAGACATAAGCGCAGAGATAGAACTGAATTTTATCAGAACATTGCAATATATTGTCTAGGAAATTGTAGCAATTAAATAGAATGGACCCATCAGTAATTGCGCAGTTCCATCTTTTACTACTGCTTTATTTCAGAACAATAAACTGTCAATTGAAAGCACAATATTAGTTGGTCATTGTAGTCACGTAAGTAGCAGAACAATGAGATAATCAGTGACGCAGATTGCAATATGAGGGAGCACACAGAACATGAAGTAAGTCATTAGCAGAAGTGTGATTTGAGAGGAATGAGAAGTCAAGTGATGTATGCAGCTTAGTGACAGAGTATCAACTACATATGAAGGCAGCGCACAACAAAATTATTATCAGAAGATCATAAGGGTGCGCAATGATGAAGTTCGACATAATCATACATTGGACATCAGGGCGGTCGAACGGGGAAAGGAGACAAGGAGTTGGAGCTTCCTTCAGGTTGGTTCCTGTAAAACAACAAGGAGATAGGGGGTCGGTGCCTCCTTCCAGTTGGTGCTGGAGAAACATAAGGAGTTGTAGCTTTCTTCAGGTTGGAGCCTATAAAACCAGGGGGTTAGTTCCTCCTTCTAGTTGGTGCTGGTAAACACATGAAGTTGGTGCTTCCTTGAATGTATTCTTTCTCATTATAAAGAAGCATTCTCTGGTTTTCTCCCATTTGGGTTTCCACATAAAAATCATTTGTGTTATGTGTTTTTTATGTTGGTGCATATATGTGTGGATGTTTATTTACTAATGCATAACTGAAGATAAATATTAAGTAAATGATAATATGTTAAAGAAGTTAAAAATTGTTGATAACTGTGCTAATACTAATTCACCCCCCCTCTTAGTATTAAATTGATTCCAACAATTGGTATCAGAGCGAGTGTCGTCTGTAACAGATTAACATATGGAAGATGGATCATTGCATAGAAATGGATAAGCAGGAAGGCCTTTCCACCAACAAAGCACCAAGATTTGATGGCACCAATTAAATTTTTCTAGAAGGAAGTTTATTTGCAATCATTGGTGGTAGATGTTTGGAAATCTAACGTCAATAATTATGATGTCCTAGCAGTTGTACCAGTTAATCCAACAAAAAGGAGAATATATGAAAGCAATGCTAAAGACAGAAATGCTCTGCTATGTGGCTTGATGGGTGAAAAATTCGTCAAAGTTATGCACTGCACATCAACTAAGGAATTTTGGGACAAACTCAAAGGTATATATGAAGGAGACGATAAGGTAAAGAAAGCAAAGATGCAAAACTACTCTAGGCAGTTTGAGTCTTTGAGATTGAAAAATGAAGAGAACATTACATCTCACTTCTTAAGAGTAGATGAGATAGTTAATGCTATCAAGAGTCTTGGGGTCACTGTGGAAGAAGAATCAATGGTACATAAGATATTGAGAACTCTGCCTCAAAGACTCGATGTGAAAGTGTTTGTCCTAGAAGATCGAGCTAATATTGAATACTTGACCAAGGATGAGCTTTAGAGAATTCTCACTGCATACGAGATGAGAAATGAGAAAGAGACTCCCATCAGAAAGGAAGATGATTTTAAAGCGACAGGAAAGGATAAGCATGATCATGACAAATATTGTTGTGATGAGTCGGATGATGAGGAATCAAAATTTGTCAAGAAGCTGAAAGAGGACAAGGTAAGTACAAGAACAAGTTACCCTTCAAATGCTTCATATGTGGAGGAGTAGGCATTATGCCTCAAAGTGTCCTTGAAGGAAATTGGAGATAGTGACAGTGATGAGGAATCTAGTTTGTATAATCGGAAGGTTGTGTGCTCAAAACACAAACCTGAGAATAGAAAGAGGATTCCAAAGAGAAGAAGTGTCTGTACACCGAAGATGGAAGTAATGCGTATGAAGGACGTGACTACGATGAAGATCATAAAGAAGTACTCTTCATGGCCCATGTAGTAGAAGAGAGCAAAGATGAAAAGAAGAATACCAATTCTAAGAAAAATCCAGTTGTGCAAAGCAAGCCAGGATCACTAGATAAGTATTTCTTCATTAGATCATTCAAATCACCTCCAAAGCCAACCACACCTCAAAAATTGTTGTATAAGTCAAGACTGACAGTCAATCCGATGATGAAGACACTACAGACATTGACTGGGAAGGTGAATTGATTAGTGCCTTGGATGAGTTAAAGAAGTCAAAGAATAAGAATAAACTCTTGTAGGATCAATTGTAAAAGTATGAAGAATAAAATAGACCATCTGTTGACGTAGATATCCGTGAAAAGATAACTAGCTATGAGATTCAATTGAGTTGCGCACAAGAAAAGGTTCAAGTACTTGAGAAAGAGAAATATACATTGAGAGCCTCACTGGAGGAATTGGCGCAGAAGATTAGGATGATGAAAAATCAAATTGAAGAAAAGGATAAAGAGATATCTCATCTAGAAGACAAACTGACTGAGACAAAGGGAAAGAAATAAGTACGTATTGCAAGTAGAGACCCTATCCATGCACAATCATAAAGTGACAAGACATAATCTGAAGATGAAGTATAAAACTAGTTAAAAGACAACACGACAATACTGAATAGGATTCTGAAGGTTCATATACCACCAAAAGAAAAAACAAGTCTTGGTTATGTAAATACACCAAGGAAGGTCTATGATAGAAAGCATTGCCCAAATCATGATAAGTCCTTCAGGTATGTTAATTCTTTTAGCTATAACTCTTTTCAATATACCAATCGACGAAGGATCAATAGGGTGAAGTGCACAAGATGCAATCGTTTTGGCCATGTTGCAAAATATTGTCAAACTGTGAGATGATATCCATGCAGTGGTTTTGGACACAAGGCCATGTACTGTCGAGAAGCAATAAGTTATGAGAATGAAGATTTGTTGCGCAAAAGCTATCACACTCAAAGAGACTTCAGTGGAAAATATCCGGAACATAATCAAAATAGAAGCACGCACAACAAGGCTTGGTTAAAGAAATATCCTCAAAAGTGCGTTGAAGATATAGACAATCCTGGTGCATCTAATGCAACAAGCAATTGTTTCCTCTCTGGCTAGTCCCGTAAGGACTATGGGAGACCCTTAACTTCAACACGATGCATCTTAAGGAATTCAAGGGGATGTTAGTTAGGTGTGTGGTTATGAATGCGCGATGTTAGTCAGAATGTGTGGTTATAATGTGTCTAAGGTTAGAATGTGCTCATTATAATGTTAACTTGATAATATCACAAAAAAAAGGGAAGTGCATGCATACATTAAGTGGTTGTATATTTACTCTGCATATGATATATTACAGAACAAAGAGCATTAGATTGAATTCAGTGGCACAATACACAAAAAAAATATTTACATAAAGAATCAAACATTGTTGAAAGACATGAGATTGCGCAAAATGGATCTTTTCATTATCTTCAAAATTGGGCATGATTACAAAGTTGCATTAGTAATGACTCCATGCCGAAGCCAAGAATGACATATACAAGGAAGGATGATAAAGGAGAAAAATTAAGAAAAATCTACAGTCGTAGTTCGAGATCAAGCTTTGTGTCTGGTTGGTTTGCAAGACGTAACTCTAGATCCACCGGAACTAGTGTTGTATATTCAGAAGTAGGATGTAGTGGTAGAAGCTTCAGAGTGGAAAACGATGATGGTTCAACATGATGAGGCTGAAGACGAGATAATTCATCCATAATTTTTTGCTGTCGACGCTCCAAATTATAAACCCGATGATTCCGAAGGATTAGTTGCTCATAATGTCTATGGCTCACCTATGACTGAGAGTATTGATGAAGAATTTGGTTGTCCTGTATTTTTTGTTTCTAGGAAACCATATCAAATCTCAAATCCGAAAACTCAGATTGTTGAGTCTGGACGACATGACACAAATTTTAAAGGGAATTGTTTACTCTGTGATAGAAGGAAGCCATTGGAAGGAAAAAGGAGAATCAGAGGAAGGATCAGACAACAATGCTACACAGAAATGAAAGGATGCAAGAGGTGATGAACTAGGCATTGTTCGCATAAATATTATAGAATTGATTGAAAGATGTTCACGTGCATGGAATTAATTTGATGAGAAATGTATTCAATGTCACACAAGTCGAATAAGGTGGTGGAGTCACCAAAAGTAAATGTTGGATTTAATGAGTTTTTGGAAACAATACAAAAAGGCAAAAATTCAATTCATTGCACCATACGATGAAGAATGTTTCCTTAAAAATTTCGAGTAGGGAAGTGACACGTCAATATTGCCGCACGAACTAAGTGTCATGTCCGCTTTTATGCCAATTTGGCCAATAAATGAAAAGTGTTTCATATCTTTGGTTGTCTTGGAAAAGGATGCGACAACATTAAATGTGACAAGACTCTGTGACAGCATAGTAAATACGACAGATGAAGTAGTCAGGCGCATAAAGTGGAAGACTGACTTCGACACTACGCAGTTGACAGGTAAGGATAAATGCACAAGGAATGATGAAGTATTGTGACAGGAACATGAGATCAAGATGAAGGAACAATGTAACGTCTATATCAAGAAGGAAATAAAATATACTTATGAAAAGATACTAGTACAGAAGTTCTGCAAAGAAACGAAGCATGAAGACAGGGGGATTTATCCTTGAAAACAATTAAGTATGAGGCCAGTGCAAAATAGAAAGAAGAATGGACATTGTGCAGGTAATGACACCTCTTTTTCATTGATTTCAAAGGGGGAGAGATGCTTGAAGCTAAGGCATAAAATGCATGTCATGAAGCTGAAGAGAGATACATGAAGCTAAGACATGGAGAGATACATGAAGTCAGCGGGATAACATGAAAGGGGGAGAAATGCAAACAACAAATAATATACCATGAAGCTATAGCATACGTGAAAGAGCATGAATCATATCACTTGAAGAAATGACATGAAGATGATTGATCGCATGGTTTGCGCAGAAGTAACAGAAAGCAGCATGGTTCGCACAGAAGTAGCAGAAGAACAAAAAATAGAAGGAACAAAATCCAACAGCCAAAAGAACTCAGGGGGAGCATATACACAAGGGGAGTTGTAACGTCCCCCTCACCCAATCCGACCATCGGGAGGGGACGTTGGGAAAAATTGGGGTCTAAAAAATTCACCCTAATGCATAATACGATCTTCAATAATAAACAGTGTGTGCAGAAAATTAATAAACATTCACAGCGGAAATAAAAATCTAACCACACACATCTAGCATGCAATTACCAGCATAAACATTACAGGCATCAAATACAACAGTTCAAATTCAAATACATGGGAGTACTTATCTTTAAGAAACGCAAATCCAAGCAACTGGATATGTAAGAGGGATTTTCCACCCAACCATAGGCACTCAGTCCAACATATACTCTTTTTGATGATGAGGCCACCCCCAAGCTGGGCTATGAGGCCACTAGGGCGAAGGAAACACCTACAGTCTCTACCTCTCAGCCCACAACCCATTCTTCTTTATGTGCTTAGTCAAATGCTCATACAAATCTCCACAAGGGTCTCACTCATCCCTCACAGCCTTGGATTCCACAATACATGCCCCACACAATACCCTTCCAGCTCAGGCATACCCTTCACCGATCCATGGTACTCTTGGGCAATCCATCTTGTTGGGTGCTTTTAGTGTGTGCATAGAATAATTCCAATCTAATATGGCTGCTATGAAACCACCTGTATCCTTGATTTGTGACTTCACAAGCACCTACAAGTAGCAAAACTCCATGGGTAAGGTTCCTAGCTTCCCAACCTCTCTGCTCACTTACAACCAACTATTTTTCCCTTCCAAAAATGTAGCTCTGTCCTATAATTCGAATTTCTAGGTTTAGCATACAGTCTAGTAATGGACATGAACAACCATGGTAACTCTACATAGTGCAGCAGCTTGCATGAGAGAATGAGAATGGAAGAATGATAAAAAAAGTGTTGACTCCAAGGATATGAGGTGAGGGTGAAAAGACAACTGACATGGCTTCTGACCATAGAATAAATAGGACTGCTGATAGCTGACATAACTGTCACAATCCCCATGCTCAATAACTACATGAAGTGACTTTTCCCACCAACCTCACATGTGCAATAAATGATTGGAAAATGGTAAAAAAAGGATATAATTGGCTTATTCTCATCACACGACAAAATTTAGGGTGAGTTCTAAGGTCGACACATGGCAACATAGGATTGGGTTTCCCATAAGCCCCCTTCCTCTTCCCCTCTGGTGGAATCATAGCCCCTTTGGTGCTATTTACACAACCATTGTTGGACCATTCTATTAATTTCGGCATAATATTTACATACATTTCAAAATAGGCATAATAAGCCAATTATATGGTCCAAAACATAAATATAACATCATACATGCCTATCCGTTCACTAGTCGGGTTTTGGCCTTGAGCTCCGCACTAGGAATTCACACCAGCATATTTACATCATTTACATAATATTGGATAAATACATTCCAAGTCAAAACTAGGGGTATTACAGGAGCATTGCGACCAAGTACATATGAAGCATACAGTACAAAGAAGATCAGAAATAGCTTCATAAGGTATTGACATCAATGCCAAAGGGGGAGATTGTTGAACTTTGGTTGTCACTGATGAAAACTAATTTCAAAGAGGATGTAAATTGATTCAGTATGAGTCATTGATATCAACTGATTCCAAAGTGGATACAACATTCCTACAGCAATGTGAAGAAGTATATGGAATCCACTTTGAAGAAGTATATGCACAAGATAAAGAAGAACATGAATTTAAGAAGTACATGTGCAAGATGGTGAAGGTGACAGACATCGATGTTAATTTAATGAAGTATATCCAGAAGTGAAATCAGTTTGAAGAAGTGTGTCAAGGGATACATCATGTATAATGAGTTTTAAGAAATACATAAGGAAGATACATCATGTAGATCCAATTCAAAGAATACTACATGTAACGTATCCTTTTGCATGTGGTCCTTGCACAGATATAAAGTCCACCAAGTCATACTCTCTCATTGTATAAATCAAAGGAGTTGGTTGGACAATGGTACAGGTTCACACGCATCCAAGGAGTTGGTTGGACAATGGTACATGTGCACAAGTAGCCAAGGAGTTGGTTGAACAAATGATATGAGTGTGCAATAAATTCTAAGCATTGATTGGTTGATGGTCGAAGTGCACATGCAATAAGAACCAACAATTGGTTGGACAGTCTTGAAAGCACGCAAGACTAGCCAATGAGAAGATGCTTTCAATTAGTGGAACGTGCACAAGTTCCTATAAAGGTACAGTGTTTGAAGCAAGTCTATGAGAAAATTCCACAACCATCAGTACAATAGTTGCACAAGTTTCACAAGTGATGACAAGGAAAGAGTCATAATCCCACCAAGTAGAAGTTGGAGTATGCGCATAATCCACAAAGAATTAATATTGCAAGGTCGCAATACCCATAAGGGATGGTACAACAAAGGTTATAGACTCATCAAGATGAAGAGTATGAATGCATGCATACCTCAAAGGCAATGGTACATTGAGGGTGCAGAGGCATATGACCAAGGTGTAAAGTCCCACTATGTTGTGGACCATGAATGCGCTTGAAACCTAACATATGACACATCAACAACGCAGAAGATGACACATGGCATATGCACAATCCGTGAAGTATGGAAGAAGGGATGCCACAACCAACTTGTGAACATGCACTCCGTGCAGGACATGTATAAATAGATATGCAAGTTGGAGAATTTAAGTAAGCTTGATGGCGTTAGGATAATATCTTCAAGTGTTTTTTGAAGTTTGATATTCGGGGCATCAAAGGGCTCGAGGAAAGAATAATATGATATAGCGAGGATCTGAATGCAAACATGCTATTAAAGAAAGTTTTGATGGTGCATAGAAATATGTTGTAGATCTATGATGGATGCGTAAGTACTGAAAGGAAGAAATACTGAAGTATGCACAAATGTTTGATGTTTCAAAGGAAAACATTATAGTCGGCACGCCGTTAGTCACATATGTTGTAAACATAGAAGCACAAATATAGAACCAAATTTTATCAGATAATGCGTAGATGTCTTGTTGATGCATATGAACATAAGTGAAAGTGTACAAATTTGAGAAGACCATCTGATGTGCGATGAGATAACAAAAGTAAGATCCAACATGCGCATCATGATGTGATGATCTGAAACAAGTGCGTTAAATAGAATGGACAAATATTTGATGTATAGGACATCACATACTATCTAAGAAATTGTATCACTTAAATAGAACAGACCCATTAGTAAGTGCGTAGTTCCATCTATTACTAGTGCTTTATTTCAGAACAAAAAACTATCAATTGAAATCACAGTATTGGTTGGTCATTGCAATCACATAAGTTGCAGAATGATGAGATAATCAGTGATGCAGTCTGCAATATCAACGATCACAAAGAACATGAAGTAAGTCATCAGTATAAGTGTGATTTGAGAGGATTGACAATTCAAGTGATGTATGCAAATTAGTGATAGAGTATTGACTGCATACGAAGGTAGTGCACCTCAGAATTATTATCAGAAGATCAGAAGGGTGCGCAAGGTTGAAGTTCGGGAGAATCATACATTGGATATCAGGGTGGTTGGACGGGGCAAGGATACAAGGAGTTGATGCTTCCTTCAGTTTGGTGCTTGTAAAACAACAAGGAGAGTTAGGGTGTTGGTTCGTCCTTTCATGTGGTGCTAGAGAAACACAGGGAGTTGTAGCTTCCTTCAGGTTGGACACTATAAAACCAAGGGTTTGGTGTCTCCTTCCAGTTGATGCTGATAAACATAGGACTTTGGTGCTTCCTTGAATGTATTATTTCTCATTATAAAGAAGCATTCCGTGGTTTTGTCTTGTTTTAGTTTCCACATAAAAATTATGTGTGTTATGTGTTGTTTATGTTGGTGCATATATGTGTGAATTTTTATTTACTGATGCATAACTGAAGATAAATATTAAGTAAAGGCTAAACTGTGAAAGAATTTAAAAACTGTTGCTAACTGCGCTAATACTGATTCACCCCCTTCTCAGTATTAAATTGATTCCAACAATTATTTTGGGCTAACAATCAATATTCCCCTCAAACATGATATATGTTATCCCTAAATTATGCACCTTAACTTCTAAAGGGAAAAGTTAGGGCACCTCAAAAGATAAGATGTTTAAGGTTTTAAAGGATTTCAAGAATTTCATACAAGGTTGAATATTTAGGAGTAAAGCTCAAGCATTTAACAATATGTCGAGCAACACATCATCGCTTCAAAGGAATATCTGCCATGAGCCAAACATAGAATGAACAACATGGAATAAAAACAAGTTTAAGGGAATGTAAATATACAAAGGTAACCAATAGTTATCCCATACATCCACATAAGAAGATTCATCCCCAAAACTGTGTTTTGAATAAGAACTTAACAAAGAAATCAGGCTACTAATTCCATGCAATACACAATTAAGAAGTAATTGTTATTCAATCTGGAATAGAGTAATAACTAATGTAGTGCAAAAGTAACTCCTAAACTGAATAAAGAAGTAGTAAACATAACACAAGAGAGGAACAGTTCAATCTCGCAGTAGTATCGAACTTTGAGCATGAAAATGTTGCTAACTAAAGTTGTTTATTATTTCAGAAAAATTCTGAGAAATAACCTTATAGAACTTCCTTACTTGTACCCCCTTTGCTTCCTTCAAAGAGGAAGATCCCCCTCTTCTTTCACAATAATTTCTTAAATAAAACTTACAATGTTTTAATTCAAGGTAACCAAATAAAATTGAGATTATAAACAAATGGAAATGATCCTAATCTGAAGCACAAAATTAGGGTCTAATCTCCTGGTCGAATTGAAGAGGTGGACATTGACTGAGCACTTTTTCAAGATACAAAAATTGGAAAAATATGCAAAAATACATGTTAAAGATCCCTCGTAGCTCCCAAATCGTTCACATTTTCGAGAAACCACCTCTTGTGACACCCAATTGGGCCCGTGCTTGAAAAAACCCATGTTTTAGTTTTCTTTCATTCCTCTTCATTTGCTCAAACAATGTGCCCGAAGTTGATGACTAAAATAGTCACCTACAGGAAATTCTGTAGTGTTTAAATAAGAAATTGGCCAAGTTCCAATGTATGATTAAGGAGGAATTGTGCTGCTCCTTTTTACCAAAGCAATACATTCCACTACAGAATCTCATACTTAAGCAAATATAATGTTGATCTCACAATCATGAAAAGGGTCAAAATCAAGAGAAATTTGGGTTTTGAGGAATAGTATTTTAGGTAGCAGATTTAGTTACTAACATTGGCTCCAAGTAGGGATTATGCCCTCCCTATGAGGCATCAAAGAACCGTAGAACCGTGCCTTCTTTATTCTGATTCTTGAAAGCTGCAACCTGTAAACACCATGATTCTCTAAAGTTATTCCTGCTCACCACACAATCTGTAAAACAAAAATGCAATATGGAAGTGAAACTATCCCGCTCATCTTGTAACCTGCAACCAAAACATAATGTAAACTAGAGCATGGACTAGAAGAAAAATTATTCTGCATGTTGAAACAAACATCTTTTCCTTAGTGGTTCTCCATTGGGTTATGGATTCATGCTAAAAAACACAATCGCTGAAGATAAACAAGAAACTGAAAAATAATCTGAAAACCAAATGCTCGATCCATGAGATTATTTATTTACATGCTTCCCACTTCTAATCAAATCATCTCACTTGATCATGTATACGAAAATTTCCAATGATACAAAGTAAGCATTTGATCAACTGATTCAATCTTTCTTTCATCTTTCATCAACAAGAAGAAACTTCTAAATAATAACAAACCATTATGAAACTTGAATCCATATCCATGATACATTGAAAAACTAATTTCACTTACTGATTCCAAGAATTCGGTAAAAGGGTCTTTATACTCGAAGGAAATGCTTTCCAAATCATCCATATTGTGATCAATATGATTTGCATAACTGATCTTTATGTATCCTAGATCTGCTTCATTAATAAGACAAGGTTCTCCCGTGTGTGCCTCAAATAGAGGGAAACAAGAAGATGATATGCTATCTTTGTATACTAATCCTTGCTTATTATTCATTAAAGTTGTATTGTCAAGATCATGGGAAAGAATTACCTCTGCTAGGATCTTTTCATACTCCATTCACAGGTTCTCTAAAGAAAAAATGACATGAGCATGAAAATTCTCATTCACACATTTCGTTAAACACTTTCAACAACTAGGGTTTTAGTTAAAGAATCACATGCAATCTTTGAAACTAAAACCACCAAGTCAAAATCCCTTCAATACTGAAAATTAAGCAATCACATAGAACACAATTTGTTTTCGTCAATCTAGACTGGGAAAAACCCCAACCTGGGGAAAACCCTAAGAAGATGATTTTTCATTAAGAAGAGTACATTCAGAAAACTCCATTACAATGAATTTTTCTTCTAACCCTTACTGACAAAATTTCACAATAAAATATTGCAACAGCTTTCTACCACGAAATATGTGCCAAACAATGGCTATATTGCCTACAGTATAACTGCCCACACGTGTTGTACAGTCTGCACACTCTCTACCTTGAAATATGAGCCCACACATGCCTGTAATTAATGTTGTAGGGTATGCATTTAATGCACAATCAATCTTCTTAGGATTTGATCCAGCCTTCTTGGGATTCAAGCCCACACGTGTTACTAGAATTAATGTTGTATGGTCTGCTACAAGCAGCCTTGGGATGCATGCTGCTTCTTTTCTTGGAAATCGTGCCCTTTCTGCCTTGGGAACTCTTATTGGTCTTCAACCTCTCATCTTTCTCTCTTTTGATGGTGAGTGTGTCTTTTATTTTTCCCCTTTCTCTTCTTTTATACTTTACTTTTCATTACCTAACCCTGAGTACCAAAGAAACTAACTAATCAATGGCTAGGATTAGATCTAGGGATATAGGGTCTACAATAGATGTAATTTTAATAATAAAAAATTATTTTTAAATGCATCACTTAAGTAAGACCCACTTTTACAAAGTACAAAATGTCTTTCTTTACATAAAAGTCACTTTTTACATAAATACACAAGGAACAAAGCCTTTAAGTCCCCCTCATCACACCCACACCAAAAACATGAGGGAGGACCTTCAGAGTTATCTTTTCAACACTCCTTCCTAATGAGGGAGGTCCTTTTGGCACCATCATAATATCCACCTTTGATTCCAGATGCAGCTCCCTCCTGCTCTGGAATGCCTCTTGGAGACAAGTGCATGCCCTTGAACTGGAAATTTGACTCTTGAGGCTCTATTTGAGCTTCATCAACCCGCTCATAGCCATCACCACTAAACTGGTTGAGTCTTTTACCAGTGCTCTGAATATATCCACTCTCCTCATAAAAAGAAATTTAAATAACATGTCAATCAGCAGAAACTCATGCCCCATCCAAGATTACCCTCTGAGCGCTAGCTTCAAGGGCCTCATGCTATTCAAGCTCATCCTTATCAGTGGGATTGGTCACTGTACTATTTACAAACTTCTAGTTCTTCCATTCTTTTAGTACTACAGTTATTCTTGCCTTCCATGGTACATAGTTGGATACACCATCCAACCTGTCCTCAAACCGTATACTCATCATTGGAAAATCACCTACAACCAGAACAACTGAAAGACAACCACAACACTTTATTCTGTACTTCTTTCAAAAGAACACTTTGAAACACTTGCTTGCTTCCTACTTCAGTATCACTCTGATACCATGAAGAAAAATGACATAAGCATGAAAATTCTCATTCATACATTTCGTCAAACACTTTCAACAACTAGGGTTTTAGTTAAAGAATCACATGCAATATTTGAAACTAAAACCACCAAGTCAAAATCCCTTCAATACTAAAAATTAAGCAAGCACATAGAGCACAAGTGTTTTTGGTCAATCTAGACCAGGCAAAACCCCAGCCTAGGGAAAACCCTAAGAGGATGATTTTTCATTAAGAAGAGTACATTCAGAAAACTCCATTAAGATGAATTTTTCTTCTAACCCTTATTGGCAAAATTTCACAATAAAATATTGCAGCAATAGTCTACCTCGAAATCTATGCCAAACAATGGTTGTACGGCCTGCTATACAACTACCCACACGTGTTGTACAGTACAGTACGTTATACACACTCTCTAACTTGAAATTTGAGCCCACATGTGCATGTAATTAATGTTGTGCGGTCTGCATTTAATGCACAGTCAACCTTCTTGGGATTCGATCCACACGTGTGATTGCAATTAATGGTGTACAGTCTGCTACAGGAATCCTTGAGATGTGTGCTTCTCGTTTTCTTGGAAATCGTTCCCTTTCTTCCTTGGGAACTCTTCTTGGTCTTCAATCTCTCCTCTTTCTCTCTTTTGATGGTGAGTGTGTCTTTTCTTTTGCCCCTTTCTCTTCTTTTATACTTTACTTTTCATTACCTAACCCTAACTACCAAAGAAACGAACTAATCAGTGGTTAGGATTAGATCTAGGGATTTAGGGTCTACAATAGATGTACTTTTAATAATAAAAAATAATTATTAAATACATCACTTAAGTGAGACCCACTTTTATAAAGTACAAAAATGTCTTTCTTTACATAAGTCACTTTTTACATAAATACACAAGGAACAAAGCCTTTAAGTCCCCCTCATCAAACTGACATCAAAAACATGAGGGAGGACCTTCAGAGTTATCTTTTCAACATTCTCTACTGCATAAGTTAATGCAAGTTGATGTACAAATATGTTTCTCTTCTAAATCATGATCTGACTCTGAACTATAAGTATCATATATAGGGTTACTGTTGAAAATATATATGGGTGTTGTTATAAAAATCAGTTCCTTATCAACCTTATATTCATCATACAATAGTGAATCATTGAAATTTTATGGGCTTGAAGATTTTAAAATGTGTTCCTCCTATGTACTAGATTCTTGTAACAAATCTTGAACCTCAAATTTTTTATTTGAGTACGACTCCAAAGATTCATTAACTGAAAACAAAATAAGTGAATCTTGGGAACCATTGTCATCATACTTATCAAATATGGATTGATGAGAAAATATATTATCATCAAGCTGCTGCACTTTTGTTTCTTTATGAACGAAAGACTTAGAAAATAACTCAACTGAAATGCAATCTAAATGACCATCCACATCCCTAGCCCAATTCCTTGAAGGAACTTGATTTTCTTCATCATTTCCAACATAAATAATATCAATACGTTCAACAAAATATTGATTTGTTCAAAATATGAATCCATGTCTCAATGATCTACTTGTTTATATAGCCAAATTTGGCACTTCTCCGTCCGTGATAATACTTGCATTTTTTGCTCTCATGACGACACTTTGGTGACAATAATTCATGAGACTACTGTGAGTCACACAAAAGGATACTATGGATATAAGAGACATATTTGGGACTTTAGTAGGATGGAATTACCTCATTCATGGTCCATTGGATAGTTAGGAAGCTTATGAACAAGTTTGGAGACCAAAACTTCTCCTGAAAATCCCAGAAAAGGTTGTTTTGCACCATTTTTTCACAAAAACGCTGGTGTACATGGTTCACATGCATGTTACATGCTTGTTTTCCCTTGTTCACCAATGTGTACCTAAAAAATACCAAATATATATATAGATATATAATATCGAAAAATTGGTGGTTTGGGTGGTTTTGGACCCATCTCTTAAATTATAACTACTTCCTCCTCGACCCTATCTTCTTCATTTGTTATATAAGAGATGGAGAGAGGACCATGAAAATGACACTAAGCCAATAGCAGTGTTATGTTGGAGGAATTCGGACTCACATCTCCCTCACTTGTGCCCTAGTTGTTTATAAACCCTAATGCATTGCTTGGAGGTTGGGATCTTTGGAGGAGAGAAGCAAGAGATTCAGAATTGAAGGTTTTATGAAGTGCCTTGATTGAAGGAAGGTATAATCATGTACATGCTTCATTCATTAATATATATTGGACATTATTCAATTTCCAAATAACTTTGTTCATATCTATCTCAGTTTTGATTACTTATTGATGTTTATGAGATCAGTGCTTTATGTTCTTTTGAATATCAATCTGTTATGTGTAGTCAAATTAATTTGAGGAAGCTTTGAAGTGGTTTTGCACGTTGTTGCATTGGAGAGAAAGAGGAAGACTCAAGGAGAGGCTTGGATCAACCTTCTATTGTAAGGTACATGTCCTCTTAAACCCTAAAATGTTGCTTATTGTATTTGCATAACTTTGAATGTCTATCTTTCACCCCAATATGTTGGTGGCATCACCCCAACCATAGGAACACTTTCCCTAACAACAAAGATGGAAACTCCAATGGGGAGAAGCCTATCTGATTTAGGCTCTCCAAGGTTATTTTTTCAGTATATTTGAATGTCTGTTTGTGATTTCAAGTTAGGAACAAAATTTAAGCTTTGTTAGATAGTTCCTTTGTCAATTCTTGAGTTGGATTTTTCCTTTTTGGGACTTTTAGCACCCAAATGTTGGACTTAGCAATTACAGTAGTGCGTCTACTAAAAACACACTAGTGGAAGGTCTTTCACCTGCATGTTACACGCCATTGTGTGGTTATACACCAGTGTGTTCCTCCTGTAGGTGAGTTTTTCACTTTCAAAGCTGTTTGGGGGGGTTTTGGTTGCATTTTTTGGAGTCCCTTCTCATCTTAAGTTTCTGTCGAACTCCTTGGAAGTGGTGACTTATCTTTTTATTGATCTTAATTTGATTTTTGGGCTCTTTTTTAAGCATTTTGGGCTTGTTTGGAATAATTTGGGGCTTGTTGACCCAAGTTGGGGGTTTATGAACTAGTTTGGTATTTTTGACCCAATTTGAGTCTAACTAAACCCATTTGCTCCAATTTTGATTTGGTCTAGAACCTTTTGAGGGTATTTGATCATTTTCATACCTTTTTGAGTGAAAATCCTCTTTTTGAATGAAATCTTGTTGAAGAATTTTTCCCTAGGCTTTCATGCTTGACTTTTTGGATTGCTTATGCTTTGGTCAACTTCTCCTGATGCTTTTGGACTGTATGTGAGTTGTTTACACTCCTGAAGGGTTTCTTGCTTGATCCCTTTCTTATTTTCATTCTTTTCTTATTGAAGCATTTATGCCAAAAGTGAGTTAACTTAGCCTTTTGGTTTGAGTTTACTCTTCAAGTGTGTCGTTATCAGTACTTTAAGCAATTTGAAGTTCCGATCTTATAGGCTAGGTATAGATATTTCATGCACTTTGCTTTTGTATTTAATGCAATATACTTGTTTGTAAGTAGTTTTTTCTTTTCTTCTTAAAAAGAGAAAATAATAAAACAAGTCATTTCTTTACAAGCATTTTAGTTTAGTGACATAGTCATATTTCCAAAAGATAGATGCATATGCATACTTGCATTTTTTAAAAGAAAAGAAAAATGTGTCATTATTAGATTTTCATTCTTAATTCTTTAGTTTTGAAAAGAAAAATAAAAGTGAAAGCATTATATTTTCATTTTTTTCTATGCACTTGTTATGTGATTTCCATGCATGAGTCAGAACACCACTAGTTTCACGGCCACTACCCTCTGAGTATATAACAACCCTTCAAAGAAAATGAATTTAAAATTTATTAGTATTTTTGTTTTTAAGGGACAATCATCAACTAGCTTAGGCTAGTACTTTGGACTAGGAGTTTGTCATAAAATGTCCAAAGTAATTAAACTCAGACATAGTGACCTATCATTAGGTAAAACCAGTTGTGTAGAAGGTGAACCGAGAAGATCCACTCACACCATAGTTAAGCACGAGGTCATCTGATATTGAGTAGAGGAGATATCCCTCCAATATTCAATTGAGCATATCCCAGGGTTGGTGCGTGTACGGGGACTTATCAGTACCATCAGTTTTGTTGAATTCTAGGATTTGTTACCCTGCCTATGCGCACTAACTCGACCTACGAATGTACCCCGGGACCTCTCTACAAAGTTGGTAACCTTAGTATCCTAACTTTAGGGATCATACATAGGTGATGGTGGAAGGTTATTTCTACTGTACCTAGGACAGACGTGGGAGGAAATCCCTTGCACTGCTTTGGGAAGGTGGCTGGTGATTCAAATGCTTGGCCCCAAGGTATCTGTATTGTGGACCCCGGGTAAGTGTTCTTCATTCCTTAAATGGTTTTTTTTGTTCCCTCATCAACCGAGACGTTCCTTGGAAGGCCATATGTTTTCCTAGTTTGGATTACTTAGGATTTTTCATAGTGGTGTGATGTTTGTTTTACTTGTGTTTAGTTGACCCTAGGTTTTCATTGATTTGAATTTTTAGATGTGAAGGACCATCCTCTTCGTAGGTATAGAAGGTTATAGAAACTTCCTCCACTCACAATGGAGCCTCCACCACCACCTTAGAGGCGACAAATAAACACAAGTGGCCGTTTTGAACAAACTAGGATAACTGACATTCCTGGGGAACCTGATCTCATCAGGTATACTACACCTTCTTCTCACACAACTAGGTTTGAAGACTTGCAAGATGAGAGATTTGTAAGACCTTTTAAACCACCTTTAACTGGACCCCACGATCCAATCTTAGTGCAGGTAGCTTCTTTAGGTGAACCCAAGTTAAGTGCATATAGGATCACATCTGGTTTTATTATGGACAATACAAGGGAAGGATCAGGAAATGTTTATACTCCTACATCAGCTATAATGTCTGGGGGGTTCTCTCCTCCTCATGTTAGTGTACAGATACCTAGTTCAATATAGTCAACTATTACCTAGTTGTATCTTTTAAATTTATTTATGCATCCTTAGGGTCATCTTCTACTCAAGTTGCTAGCTCTTATATACCCTTTGGATCTAACACTTGGTCATCTGGTTTACCTCTCACTGGGATGTCTAGCATTCTTGTTACATCACCCCCTATCTTCCAGACTAGTCCTAGAAGTTCTGCTCCAGTTTTCCAAATATTCCCTAGGTGTGGGAGACATATTCCTCCTTATGCTCCTTTTGTAGGCTCTATACCTGCTCACTCTACTGTACCTTTTACAATTCATAATTCTTTTACAGGTTTCAGTTTTCAACCGAGTAATGTACAATCATTAAATATACCTATGGGGAGTTCTCCTTTTTCTCTTTTTGGTGGAAGAGTTACTACTGCCATTCCTTCAGCTATTGTTTCAGTTGGAGGGAGTTACTCTCAATCTCAGTGGATTGGGCCCCAAGGGGGAAATCTAATTGCATATGGGCGGAGCCCATTTCAAAACACTTTCACTTCACATCCAATGGTTGGGGACAAC
Source organism: Larix kaempferi (assembly GCA_027924585.1). Lineage (NCBI taxonomy): Eukaryota > Viridiplantae > Streptophyta > Pinopsida > Pinales > Pinaceae > Larix > Larix kaempferi. Next base: position 14,887,764 of record BSBM01000938.1, on the reverse strand, counting down.
CCAAACCAACCTTATGGGAACTTTGGTTCAGGAAAATTTCTTCTTCCAGCTCCCCAAACACATTTTCCTTCGGCTTGACCTCGTTTACCCTTTCTAGAAACTTTGAATTTTCCAGAGCTTTCGAAACTAATGAATGATCCAGTTCGTCATGATCTGACTTGGCCTCCTGTTCTATCCAAGTATCCCTCAGACATTCCAAATTTTGAAGGAAATACTGGTGAAGATCCTAGGGAACATGTCACTACTTTCCATTTATGGTGTTCCTCCAATTCGTTGAATGATGACTCTATACGGTTGAGACTCTTCCAGAGAACCTTAACTGGGCTTGCACCTAAGTGGTACATTGAGTTGTCGTCTATTGCTTACCATCATTTATATGATTTAGCAACATTCTTCCTCAATCATTTTCAACTTCATGTTCAGTATGATGTCAACACATACCTTATGTCTACCTTTAGGAAGAATAAGGCCACTCATATTTCTGACCATATTCAAGAGTGGCGAAGAAGGAAAAGAATGATTCAGGCTGATATACCTCTGGAGTTCTTATTAGAGTGGTTTCTGAAATCACTTCTACCTTACATCTTGAAATATGTTTCTACTTTAGGGGTCACAATGGAGGAAGAATCCATTCTTAGAGCCCAGTATCTAAACTTTATTTACTCTTAGTCTAGGATCTTATACGAAATTATTCTTGATGCACCACGATCGAACACTGATTTTGCATAACCTAAGCCTAGACCGCATGTCGATGGCATCGTTGGTTCAGTTGATACACCTAGTATAGAAGCTTTAGCTAAGCAAGTGTAAGAGATATTTGTTAATCTTTTTGTAGCAGAGGAAACTACGGTTTCCACTCCCTCTTCTCAAACAACTACTGTACACAATGTGCAGTCTGATCAAAAGGGTACTCAACATACCAGTAGTAAAAATAATAAGGGGGAAGAGAGGGAGGGTAGTCAAAATAATTCCAAGTCTAGTGATAATCCTAAGGGGGGAAAGAAAGTAATGTTTCCTTGTAATATTTGCAGGGAAGATCACTTAACCCATCATTTCCCTTTAATAGAACAAGATTAGAAGTTATTACAACAGCAACAACTTGCCATCTTGAAGGATCCTTTTCCTACATGACAAAATATGGCTTCTAGCGGTTCTAATCCTGTTGGGGGCACTCAAAGTGCCACGTCATCCAATCAATCATACATTAATATGATTTGTTCAAACACATTATTGCAAACCAGTGCCAAGAATTATAGCTCGGAATTGTCACAGAAAGATAAAGAGATTCTTGAAATGTCGACTGAATCTCTTCATATTAAGAATTCGACAAATCCAATTTCAAAGATACTGAAAGGTGTCTACAAGCGGGATTCACATAACCCTAATGTGAGGGTTTCTCCCGACTATTATGTTGTGGAATATTTAGCCCAAACACCTTCTGCAATGTCTGCTTTGGAAGTTCTGTAAACTTTCCCTTTGTAAGGAAATGCATTTTTGGCAATTATAGGAAGTCCTGATTCTACTAATTTGTTGGCGAAATTTGACATGTCTGATATCAAACCCCGTTTTCTGTATCACGTTTCCTTTCAAATCGAAGTAGTTCATGGTTCTAATACTATTGGATAAACTGTTGTAAATGAAGGCGCACCAATGTATGTTATCACTATTTCTTGTTGGCAAGCTTTAGGCTCTCCTGAGTTGGTTCCATCTACGACTCTACTTACTGCTTTCGATGGAATATCTTTCCGTCCTCATGGGATTTTAACTTCTTTTAACATCCAGTTAGGAGGAAAAGTAGTCTCATTAGAAGTTGAGGTAGTGAATGCTACTCTTGATTGCAATATGTTATTAAAAAGGAGTTGTACTTATGCCATGCAGGCTATTCCATCGTTTGTTTTTCAGGTGTTAATTTTTTCTCATGAAGGAGGGATTGTCACAGTTGATCAATTATCTTTCACCCGAAAAAGTATCACATCCTCTTCTAAATCAAACATTCATATTATTGATCAAGAAAAACTAGATAATGAAAGCTTGGGAGTAGGAATGTATTCATCTGTTATGGGCACATTTTATTTGCATGCTCCTGTTAGCTATATTAGTTCAACTAGCATTGTAAACATTGCTTCAGTATCTGACCCTTGGAAGTGTTTAGTCTCTGAAGTTGGGTGTACGCAGTTCAACCAACCTTTATATCCTTTGGTTCCAATTGCTAATGAGGAAAATCCTATGAGTTCATGGTTACCTTCTTGGGACTCACTTCCGACAGTTGACCAGAGGATCCATCCAATAGGGCCATCAAAGCTTTCTCTCCACCCTATTAATCCACCTAAATCTGTAGATGCATGTTCTATCTGGGATAATACACTTCGGTCTGATGAAGTTTTCTTAGAGTCTATAATGCAATCTTCCATTCATTTGGATGTTGATCTAGTTACAATTATGTCCAGCCCCGGTTTGAATTTGGAGTCTGATCCTACCACTATTGAGTCTTTGGACTCTCCCATAGACCCACAAATCATTGTTATTGCTGAGTTCTATTCTGCTTTTAGAATTTTCAACACCCATGATGATGAATTTGTTCCTGCAAATTCCATCACGTCCTTCAACTTTGATCTCCATCCTGAAGTTGATCTTGTTGATTGTAAGTACTCATGCTTTGGTACTATAGAGTCTTCATTTGTTAGCTCTACCTGCATTATCCCTGTTCTTAATGAAAGTGAAGTTGAAAGTATTTCTACCATAGTGACCTGTATCGGATCTTTATTTACACATTTTTTAGATATGATCTTGGTACTATTGTTTCTTGGAGATAGGATTCTTAGCTAGACTCATGATTGCTCACTAGTCCTTTTCAACATTTCGTTCGATCATGTCAGGTATATTCAGAACCTTGCATATAGGTTTAGGACTCTCTGTTGTTATGATGCATTTGAACCTTTTGTCATCCGAATTCACCATAGGATTGAACCTATTGGATATTGGTGTGTTAACCATCTCTATATAAATTGTGCACCAATCCAGCAACATATCCTACCTAACATGGTGTTATAGGTCAAATCTGCACTTCTCCATCCTATGATCACCTTGCCTTGTAGATCACACAAAAGGACACAAAGGATTGAAGAGCTAGATTGCCTTGGATGATTTGCTGCTAGAAGTACACTCCTTACCTGAAAAGATTGCAGTTTTTCCTGATTTTTCCACATGTACGCCCCTCTTTGCATAGAAGACCAGCGTACACCTTGAGAAAATACCCTACTTTTCTCAAGGACAACCAGCGTACATCTCCCAAAAAGTTGTAAACGCTTGTTGTAAGCACAAAAGTTTCTTCCTGTACGCTACTCTTGTTGTATGAAACCCGCATACATCTTAAGATGAAATAAACAAATATATTAATTTGACGAATTGGGATTAGTTCAAGTTGGTTATGCAACTTCCCCAACCTCCCAATTCAACCACCTCTCGATCTAAACTTCCTACCTTGTCCCATAAATACAAGGAGGATCCATGAGAGGGGTTAGATAGAAAGTGTGAAAACTTGGAGAGAATGCTTTGAGTACTGTTACGCTGGAGGAATTCCCAAGTTAGAGTGAAGAGCAGGAGCCCAGGATCCAGTTGCAGAAACATCTCTACACATCAGGTATATTGTACTGATTTCATGTTTCTTTGACAATAAAAAGGTCGAAACACCCTTCCTGTCCCAAATCAGATATCTATCGGATTGTATGTCTATTTGGCTTAATTCTTGATTATAATTGATGTTAAATTGCTTTATAATTTCATCATGTGTTATATGGTCAAGATACGCCGAGGAAGGTATCTTTTGTGTTGCAGGTTCATCAAGCAGAAGATCAAGCGAGAGATCAAGTGAAAGACCAAGCAAAAATCTAGGACCAGTCGTCGAGAAGAGGTATTTATTTCAATCTCGATCTCTTTCTTTTGCAATAACTAGTTGCAATATAATCAGTGTGTTTACCTGTCAAACCCCGCCCAGTTGGTAGTGTCCATCTCCTCACTATAAGGTAGAAATCATGAACAACAGACTGGCGACTCCGCTGGGGAGTAACCATTTAGTCTTTTTTTCTCTAAGAGACTTAGTTTTGGTTTTCTTCCAGCCCATCTTTCAGTCTTTTTGATTTTCTAAGAGGCCTTGTAGGTCTGTGTTACCTATCCTTTGTGCTTGATTCATTTCAGTTGACTGCTTGCAAAGCATGTTTGTACCCCTTTTGAGGCATGTAAGCTGGTCCTCCCTACTTACAGCAGCGTTTTTTATCTGATAGACGCCCCTCGTTGCACTGCATAGTAGCGTACCTCTCTTGATGTACGTTGGTTGCTACACTACACAATAGTGTATTTTTCCTGTAGTGTCTAGTTTGCTATTAGGGTTTGATTTCCAAGCTTTGGTTTCTTTTCCATCCTATTGCTTTGCTGTCTTCACTGACCCATGAGAACTCCTATGTCTTTGTTGAGTCTTTTTGGCCTCTCCAATCTCTTTTAGCTTGTTTTTGCTTGCTTGAGTCTTTGATTAATTGTCTTTGCCACTTACTAGCCCTTTTTGAAGTTCGTGCACTATTCTCTTTCCGACATAGCTGCATACCTTCACCCTAGTTGTTGTTGCAGTCATACATACCTGCATTTTGAATGTTTGTTGTCTATTGCAACGTATAGCACTCTTTCTCTTTGTCTTATCCTTTCTATTAGGGTTTGACTGCAAGATTGAGTCCTTAGGGTTACTTTCGAAAGGTTGCTTGGTTCAGATGCTTGCTGATTATCTTATCAATTCAGTTCAAGTAAGTTGAAGCCTCTTAGTTGTATTTCTGTTGAGACCGTGTGTTGTTAAAGTCATTCTTGGTTTGCTTGCTTACTTTTTGCTTGGCTTAGTGTTTTTCTTAGGGTTTTGATACTTAGGAGCAACCTGTTTAGGTCTTCCTTTCCGTCACAAGTGTCTCTTTTCCTTATTTCTTTTTCACTTTGTTTCCAAGCCTCAAGTTTTTTTTTTTGCAAAAACTTGGTAAGTCAAGTCTTCATCGAGTCTCTTGATTCATTTGCTTTGATCCATTTAGATGTTTGTCTTACACACGCTTTATATTTAGATCTTGCTTACTTTTGTACAAAGTTCTCTTTCTTTTACATTTATCAGAAAAGACAAAAGAATGTTCAAATAGCTTAGTAGTAAGGTCTTGCATTATTTTGAGGTAGCATAGTTTTCTTTGAAATATTTAAAAAGAAAATAATATTTTGTTTTAGGATTGCTTAAGTTTCAAGTTTTTGAAAAAATTATAAACAAAAAGAGAAAAAAAATTGTGAATTTGAAAGCATTTGCACTTTACTTTCATAACAAACCATTCCACATACCACACTACAACCCTTGAGTAACAAGTAGCCCTTAAAAGAAATTATTAATAAAATTTATTAGCAACATTTTCTTTTTAGGAATACACGACATCAACTAGCTTAAGCTAGAGTTTCGAGCTTAAATCACCTTAAACTACTCGGAACTGGCTTCATTACTCAACAATCATAGTACGACTTTCATGTAGGTAAATTCATCTATATCAAATAGTCCTGGGAAACTCTACTTAAACCAGATCTAAGCACAAGGCCGTGGGAGATTGGAATTGTTGAGTATATCCCCTCACTTTCCTTTTGACCATAAACCAGACTTGACTCGCATATAGGGGTCCTTTCAAACTTCGGGCTTTGTTACCCTACCCATGCGTTTCGACTAGGTTGATGTAACATCCCTCCAATATTGACCCCTATTATTATTATTATTATTATTGTAAATGTAATTGTAATTATGTAAATGTAGCCTCTATATATAGATTTACATTTTTAGATGTTGGTAGAAACACCTGCTTGTGCATATGCATGCAAAGCTGGATTTAAAATGCACATCTTCTTATATGTTAGATGCTACATTAGATATACTTTACTGTGTACATATGTATACCTTTCTTAATACTTAGCGAACCTTAGGTTTGAGACTAGGATGTTTAACACCAGTATGTTATTAAATTAGAGACATAATAAAGCAAAAGTATGCTCCACTAACCTTCTTAGTAAGAGTTGTATGATTGTTTAAGCTCTTTATTTTGTATGTTATTAAATTAGAGACATAATAAAGCAAAAGTATGCTCCACTAACCTTCTTAGTAAGAGTTGTATGATTGTTTAAGCTCTTTATTTTTTTAGTTAATGTTATTGGCATAGAAATGCAAGCCTGTATAGGACTATCTCGGCAATTAATGTAGCAAAAAGAAAATATTATGTGAGAGCCATTATATGGTAGTATGTTAAATTAAGCTAATTATAAGTATTACATTTCTATATTTATTAAAGTGTGACTAATATCTTGAAAGCTCTCTAAGAGTCAAGATTAGCTTTAGAAGTTATAATATTGATACAAACTTTTATATTATTACGATCAAGAAATCTTAGATATGTATATCTTGATATAGAGTTAAAAAGACTTGGAAGGAATTTTGTCAAAAGGGTTTTTTTTTAGTTAAAAAATATATATATAATAATAGACAAAAGGATATTATACGAATTCTAAAAGTAAGTATTATATTGTATGTTTTCTCCCATGAATATCCTTGTATGAATGATCAACCAGGGACATAGCTTAATATCACTTTCTAGAATAATTATTGTAAAGGGGCAAAACTTTCTTGGCATATAAGTTATTGAATAATAGATGTGGCATTATAAATTTTATAAATATATATTGGATTATTTTATTAAATATTGTAATATACTTGGGTTATATTTTGGGTATTATTACATTATGATGTGACTTATGATATGTATAAGATAATTATTGTGGGTCATATAAGTCATAGATTGGGTTATTAATTTAGAAGTTGTAGAAAAGTTCTTATTTCATCAACCTTTGAATTATTATATAAAGGACCTTCTCTTTTCAATCAGGTTGTGCTAATTTGAAAATTGTTTCATGTAAGAAGGACTTGACGAAATTAAGTCTTGTGACAATTGTGTCACAGAAGAATGTAACCCTCCACCTTGTTTTTAATAAAAACAAAACACTTTGTGGACGTAGCCCAAGAAGCGGGTGAACCACGTGAAAATGTGTTCATGGTTTGTATTTCCTCATGTGTATATCTCTTTGAATATTTGTGGTTTCACTGGTGTGTCCCTTTTGTATATTTCCTTGATGTTGTATCATAGTTATTACTTTAGTGTTGTTTACAAATAATTAAGCTCGAGAATAATCAATTATAGGTGTACTTCCTAAAGCGCTTGATTTAATATATATATCAATGATTATATGAATAAAGTATTTCTCTCATGAATGTGTCTCCAATTGATAAATAAGTGCAATCATAAAGTTGAAATACTTCAAGGGTGATTAAAAATAAACATGATAGATAGAGTGTCTTTTGATGAATGAGGAAAGTATGAATAAGATGTATTGTTTATTTTATTTTAAGATAGTAGAAGGAATTGAACAAGGTGGGACAAGTGATAGAACTTTATTAAACTATGCCATTAGGATAAGATATGTATAAAAGAATTGTATGTTTATAGTTGGGATTGCTTGGGAAAAATACAGAAGAACTTCGTATCGACAATGCAAGGTATCATTATAGAAATGAATGAAAAAGGTGTGAAATGTTGTATTAATTAAAACAATAAATATAGATGTTGTACATACATTTTATCTTCCGCTCAGTATTTAAGGACGATTAGTCGCCTAGAAAAAGTTTTAAAATTTCTTGAATTTTTGGGTACGTGACAGCTGACGACTGTCCCCCTAGGTTATTTCATATTGATGGTAGCCTTAGTATCAGACCTCTAGGATCTTACACAGGTAGAGTGGGCGGTTATTCCCACTTCACCTCGAACAGACGTGGAAGGTAACCCTCTGGCAATAATCCTGGGAAAGCAGTTTGGTGATTCAACCACTTGCACCCAATGGACCTCTGAAGGACGCCACGTAACTGACCGTCGATGCTCTGTTAGTCTGTTCTGGGCCCTGATCATCCCAAACTTGCTTCCAAGAGTATTTTCCATCCGTTTGATTGGTTTGATTACTTAGGAAATTTTTTAGTGGTATGATGTTTTCTCCTTAGTTGTAGTGGCCACTAGGTTTTTACTTAGTTTTATTTTGTTATAGTTGTGGAGGACCAAGATCTTCATCGGTCTTGAAGGTTGCACAACCTTCCCCCACTCATAGTGGAGCTTCCATTGCCAACGCGACGTAGGAGAACTGATTCCTATGGTTCTTTTGAACTTATGGGCGAAATAGAGGTTCTTGGATAACCACAGCCTAGAATGCCGGATTGACAAGTCTTGGATACTGTCAAGGTTGAGGATTTAACTGCTACATAGTTTAATACTCCTTTTAACCCTCCTCTTACAGGACCCAACGATCCACTTATGTTTCCTGTTGGTTTCCAACAGCCCGAGTTTAGTGCTTATCTTTTTACACCGGGTTATACCATGGTTAACCCAGGAGACGAGCAGGAAGTTCCAAAAACTCCCACAACTTCTATGGATGCAAGGATTCTTAATCCTTCTTTATCGAACACTGCCCAATTGAGTTTTCCGCAGAATGCTTCGGCCTCGACCCCGTCCTTTAGCTTCAATGTTGGCACTTTAGGCATGCTGAGCTCATTAGCCTCAACATCAGCCTCAACCTCCACACCTACTTTTGGACCCAAGAATGTACCTCTATCCGGGGTACTTGCAGTGAATTTCACTTAGTCTTCTGCCACTCAACCGTTACAAGGTGTAACTCAGAATATTGCTTCTTCATCCGTGGTCGGATCTGTCCCTTCTACATCCATGCCCGCCATGGGTATGATGATGGAACCATCCACTACTACCACGTTGGGTTTCAACCCCTATGTAGGTTATAACATTAATCCGTCGAATATACCTATAGGGAGTTGTTAGGATATTACTATACTCCATCCTAGTCCTACCAGCCTTTCAGTTATTTTCATTATCAGTCTTGCATGCATTCTGCATGCATCCGCATGCTGCCCAGTCATTAGGTTGACACCTCCAGCACCTAGTCCCTAGTCTTCCAACACTTGAGAGCTTATTTCCACTCATATTGATCCCTCCTAGCCAGTGATGCACCCACTTCTCACCCACCACTTGCAAAGGGCGCCTTTTCTCACCTACCACTCCTGTTGTACTTCAGTTAGTTAAGTTATCATCAGTTCTTTCCTTGATTTAAGGCTAGACTGACTCTTAACTGACTGTATCACTCTGATGGACCTCCGATGAGACTTGACTTCCCATTCTAACTCCAGATAGCTCCTCATGCGCCCTCCACTGAGCCTCCTTCATTCATTTAGTGCCTCCATGTGCCAGTTACACCTACCACACTTAGTTTGACTGATGGTTGACAGTTACTTGTGCATTGATGACTCCACCGATGATGAGATAGACTTCTAGTTGTGCTTGATGACACTCCACTGATTTTGGATCTATCCATGCAGGCTAATTCGAATCACACCTAGTGTATTTGAATCTTGAGCATTGTATATTTAATGTTTTACTATTCAGAATAATGTAACATGTGTAATTATTCTGCCTCTATCTGAGCTCCTTTGGATCTATGTTCTACTGCTCTATTCTTCTCCTATTATTCCTAAATTCTTTCATTGTGAGGTTTACATCATTTCTTGGATCTACTGTGAGAATTTTCACATGGTACCAGAGCCATTTGAGAGTATATTCTACCTCCATTCTTGAGAGTTTTTTGCAGGTATTTCGAAGTTCCAGCAGCAGTATCAACAGTTTATTTTTGCACTCGTTCGTGCAATCAAGATGAGCAATTCGAATGCTCCTTCCTCTCCTATGATCCTCACTCCCTTCAATTACTTTGAATGGAAGAGTGAGATGAAAGTACACTTGATGCATAGATGGCTATCCAAATTGGTTTATGAAAAAGATACCATACCACATACAGTTGTAGAGAGAACTAAGTTTCTAAATAAAATAGATGAAGCCTTTGGTTTAATATGCCTTCATATGTCTAAAGATTTATTGTTTCATGATGAAGGATTGAAGTCTCCAAATGAGTTATGGACAAAATTGGAGAGTCTCTTTGGCAAACAAGATGGGCTAAGAGGCCACCTTCTCGAAAATGAATTGGTTTCCCTACAACCTAGCAATTTCAAGACCATTCAAGAATTCTTCTCAAGATTTCAGAAATTGGTTTTACAATGCAAGCATTGTGGCATCACCAAAGGTGATCATCAATTGGTTCTCTCCATTTTGAGCAAACTAGGATCTCAATTTTCAGTCTTTGTATCTACCTTCTATTCTGGACGAATGTCAATTCCTGGATGGAAGATGCCCACCTTGGAAGTCTTCACCGAAGATCTCACTCAAGAAGAGGACATATTGATTCAAATGGGTGCCATAAACACCTCCAAAGATCAAGCTCTTCTAGCTGGAGGAGCAAGTGGGACGAATGTAAAAGGGAGGAAAAAAGACAAGAAGCCATCTAAATCCAAGCTGAATGGTAATTCAAGTCCATCAAAAAGAGCCTCCATCCCCAAGAAGGACAAACATAAGAGATCTGAATGTCCCTATTGCAAGAGAGGATACCATTCTGAGAAAGCTTGCATGCACAAGAAAATAGACCTACTAACCAAGCTTCTTGAACAGAACAAAATTACTATTCCAAAAGATGCAAAGCTGTCTGATTATGGAAGTGGATCTGATTGTCATGAGGATTTCCATGCATTGATGGATGGTTTTTCAAAATCAAAAGCCCTCCTCATAGATTCTGGAGCCTCCAGCTAGATGGTTGCCTCAGAAGAATCTTTTTCCTCTTTAGATCTCAAATATGGGCCTATCATTCACATGGGAGACAACTATCAGATCTCTGCCAAAGGATTGGGAACATTACATATGGAGCATGACAAGTTCAAGAATGTTCTATTCGTTCCCTCCTTGACAATAAATTTGTTGTCTGTATATCAGATGACTCACACTGGATCACCTTGTTCGGATATCCACATCATCTATTTCGGGATACATCATCTATTTCAGGATCTTGCATGATCTATTTCAGGATATGATCTATTTCAGGATCTTGCATGCACAGGCATGCATCCCAGTCACCAGTTTGATGCCTCCAGCACCTTATCCACCTTCTTCTAGCACCCGGGAGCCACTTTCCACAGAGTTTTAGCCCTCCTAAGCTGAAAGGCGCCCTCTTCTCACCTACTGACAGAGAAGGGCGCACTTGTTCACCTACCACTGCAGATTCACTCCAGTTACATTCAGTTAGCTCCGATTCTGATTGATTTCACTCCGATTTCACTCCTGACTGACTGTTTCACCTCCGATTGACCTCCAGTTCGATTAGGTGACTTGCTCTGACTCCAGTTAGCCTCCCATGCGCCCCCACTGAGCCTCCAGATCCTATATCAGTGCTACACACTTCAGTTACATTTATTACACTCAGTTAGACTCAGTTTGACACCTGGATGACTAGTTATTGTGATTGATAAGCACCACCGATGATTGATGAGGACTCCTAGATAGAGTCAAGCTACTCTATTCAGTGATTCGAATGGCCTACTTAGTCAATTCGAATTGCTCATTGACAGCAATTGGATTGTAACAGTTTGTATTGTAATTCATTCACCCTTTCTGGGATAGAGAGCACTGCTGCATGTTTTGCACAGTTTTGCACCATATTTTCTATGTTCATCTGTTGTGATTGATTTACTTGTTCATTAGATCTGCTGTGACTAATTTTACATGGTATCAGAGCCATTGCAGGGACAAGATCTCTTTTCTACAGGTGTTTATACAAGAAGATTTGACTGAATTGCTAAAAATTGCAAAAAGTTTGGCATGAGATATCTCAAGGGCATTCGCTCCTGTGCATGCAAAGCTTGAAAAATATTCCAATACCACTCCAGAAGCTTGAGTTACCACATAATTCCTGGATCTGATACATTGGACCTATTCAACATTGCTTGAAATCCAATCCCAGGTGTGATGCAACTCTCAAAGGGTGGATTGTTCGACCTTATTGTGGTTGTTTTGATGTGATTTGCAGGTTTCTTACTTCCTCCACGTGCATTCGCTAATGCAAAGATGGAGACTTCTTCTTCACAAAATATTCTTACTCCATTCAACTATGATGAATGGAAACCAAAGATGATTGCATTCTTGAAGAGACAATGTCTTTTTGATATGTGCATTGGTAATACAAGAGATTTTGATTCCGATGAAGAGGAGAATGATTGGCTCAATGATTGTGACAGAGCCTTTGGAACAATGTGTCTTGCTATGTCTCCTTGTATGCGCTACCTCAGTAATACAGCTGAAAATCCAAGTGATCTATGGGTCCAACTTGAAAGAGAATTTGGAAAGCAGGAAGAAGAGGATCATGCTAGCCTTTTGGAGAACAAGCCCAGTGAGATCTCCTTATGTGTTCTTTCCGATCATGTGTTGGCCTCAACAATTGTTCAAGATGAAGAAGAAACTGTAGATTCAACCCTCATTCTCTCAAAGTCTTATATTTCAAATTCTGAGCAAGATAAACAAGCTCATACTCTAGATTCCGAAGAGGTTCTTGAATCCTCTCTTTCACATGAGTTTGTTGGCATGCAGAATAATGATCTACTTGATGTTTTGGAGGTAAAATCTGATTTTGGAGGTGAAGCATTCGCCCTCCTTGATTGCATGCCTTCTATAAACTTATGTTCTATCATTTGCAAAGTTTCTCAGAGTTTTAATGAAGATGAAGAGCACTACCAGTCGCTTGAGTTCAATTCTCATGCACTTTTTGCTGATTTTGGTTTTGATCTCACCCTTGTTGGTTCAAAGGAGATCTCAAGAAACCATTCATCTATTTTTGGAGCTGATTTAACTTCTATTGATAAGAAGTTCAAGTTTCAAGATCTATTTGATCCGATTGGATCTATTCCTACCTCACTTGGTTCGAATCACAGGTTCCAGGATCATCCTCATATTTTCATATTTGTTCTCACCTTTTTCGGTATGAAGAGAAAGTTCTTAAAGTCTCCACATTCGCTTGCATCCACTGATGGAGAATTCAAGCACATGTTTTTGGAGCATGATCCATTTACTCCCAAGAATAAGATACCTCCAGACATATCTACTTGATTTTTGGAGCAGTTAAATCTTTTGGTGTGTTACAGTTCATTTTGAGGGGGGGTATTTTTCCCATGAGGTTTTCCCCATTTCCTCGGTTTATTTACTGTTATTAGTTTGGATTATTATTGTATTGGGGTGACCTTTGGTCTTAGTTACCAGGGCCCCACATTATTTTAGTTGGCACATCATAGTCTAGCTTGAGGGGGGGTGTTCGGATATCCACATCATCTATTTCGGGATACATCATCTATTTCAGGATCTTGCATGATCTATTTCAGGATATGATCTATTTCAGGATCTTGCATGCACAGGCATGCATCCCAGTCACCAGTTTGATGCCTCCAGCACCTTATCCACCTTCTTCTAGCACCCGGGAGCCACTTTCCACAGAGTTTTAGCCCTCCTAAGCTGAAAGGCGCCCTCTTCTCACCTACTGACAGAGAAGGGCGCACTTGTTCACCTACCACTGCAGATTCACTCCAGTTACATTCAGTTAGCTCCGATTCTGATTGATTTCACTCCGATTTCACTCCTGACTGACTGTTTCACCTCCGATTGACCTCCAGTTCGATTAGGTGACTTGCTCTGACTCCAGTTAGCCTCCCATGCGCCCCCACTGAGCCTCCAGATCCTATATCAGTGCTACACACTTCAGTTACATTTATTACACTCAGTTAGACTCAGTTTGACACCTGGATGACTGGTTATTGTGATTGATGAGCACCACCGATGATTGATGAGGACTCCTAGATAGAGTCAAGCTACTCTATTCAGTGATTCGAATGGCCTACTTAGTCAATTCGAATTGCTCATTGACAGCAATTGGATTGTAACAGTTTGTATTGTAATTCATTCACCCTTTCTGGGATAGAGAGCACTGCTGCATGTTTTGCACAGTTTTGCACCATATTTTCTATGTTCATCTGTTGTGATTGATTTACTTGTTCATTAGATCTGCTGTGACTAATTTTACACACCTAAGAAGGTGACCTTTGATTCCGAAACAGTTGAGATTACAAAGATCTCTACTAGGAAGACTATAGCGAAAGGGTTTGCAAATCATGCCTCCAAGGCATATGAGTTCTCTCATTTTATACCCTTCTCTCTTCCTACTCCTTCAGAATCTGATGAAGATTCATGTGACTCTTCTTCTAATGAAGATGAAGATGAATATCTTGATGTTGAGATCAAAGTTCAAGAATATTCAAATCCAAAACCAACACATGTTCTCAATCCAGATCCAAGGCCAATATGGGATCACACCGTCCTTGCACCTACCGAGAACACAGTTGAGGATTCGTTTGATCACAAAACTACCATACTTCAACATCATGCCAACCTTGCATTATGCCATCTACCTCTCCATGAGAGATGCAGCATGATGATGGGATTCTCTCTTCCATCCCTTGGGAAGACTCCTCATGATCCATTCGCTCCAGTTGCAGAAAGAATTCCTAAAATACTTGCTTTGTCCAACACATCCTCTACACAGTGGAAGGCAGATCAGAATACTAGATCCAGATCTAGTACCTGTTTTGACATCCTACATGGGATCATCTTGCCAAGTTTTTTGCAAAATTTTTCACTGATGAAAGCTTCTTTATTTTATGCTTTGTATGATGGTTCTTTGATTTATTTACTGTTCTTTTAAGGGGGGGTATTATTCCCATGAGGTTTTCCCCATTTCCTCGGTTTATGGACAGTTCTTTTATCATTTACTTTGATTGTATGGGTAACCTTTGGTCCTAGTTACCAGGGCCCATGATGGATTAAGGGGGGGTGTTAGGATATTCCTATACTCCATCCTATTCCTTCCAGCCTTTCAGTTATTTTCATTATTAGTCTTGCATGCATTTCTGCATGGAGCATGCATTCTGCATGCATCCGCATGCTGCCCAGTCATCAGGTTGACACCTCCAACACCTAGTCCCTAGTCTTCCAGCACTCGGGAGCTTATTTCCACTCATATTGATCCCTCCTATCCAATGATGCGCCCACTTCTCACCCACCACTTGCGAAGGGCGCCTTTTCTCACCTACCACTCCTGTTGTACTTCAGTTAGTTAAGTTATCATCAGTTCTTTCCTTGATTTAAGGCTAGACTGACTCTCAACTAACTGTATCACTCCGATGGACCTCCGATGAGACTTGACTTCCCATTCTGACTCCAGATAGATCCTCATGCGCCCTCCACTGAGCCTTCTTCATTCAGTTAGTGCCTCCATGTGCCAGTTACACCTACCACACTCAGTTTGACTGATGGTTGACAGTTACTTGTGCATTGATGACTCCACCGATGATGAGATAGACTTCTAGTTGTGCTTGATGACACTCCACCGATTTTGGATCTATCCATGCAGGCTAATTCGAATCACACCTAGTGTATTCGAATCCTGAGCATTGTATATTTATTGTTTTACTATTCAGATTAATGTAACATGTGTAATTATTCTGCCTCTATCTGAGCTCCTTTGGATCTATGTTCTACTGCTCTATTCTTCTTCTATTATTCCTAAATTCTTTCATTGTGAGGTTTACATCATCTCTTGGATCTACTGTGATCATTTTCACAGGAGTATACCTTTATCTTTGTTTGCTGGAGGAGGGGGTAACATCATTAACCCGTAGTTCGGTGGGGTTAATGCCCAGTCACAATGGATTGCTGCCCAAGGATTTAATCTGCTTACTTTCGAATGGAACAATTTCAATCCTTTCATTTCACAACCGGTGGCTGGGAGCAATCCCAACCAACAGTACACGAACCAGGCCATGTGTGGTCCCCAATACCAGGTTCCTATTTACCAGATGCCATCGGCTCAGCCACGTTTACCTTTTCTGGCAACTTTAAACTTGCCATATCTTTCAAAGCTTACAAACAACCCCGTGTGTCATGATGCTGCATGGCCACCTGTCCCCACCAAGTTTCCCTCAGACATTCTGAAGTTTGAAGGAACGGTTGGTGAGGACCCTGGTGACCATGTCACAACAATTCACCTCTGGTGTTCCTCCAACTCACTGAACGATGATTCCATAAGGTTGAGGCTCTTTCAAAGAACCTTAACTAGTGTCACAACCAAGTGGTATATCGAATTGCTTGTTGCTGCCTATGGTACCTTTCGGTATCTTTCCATTGTATTTTTGAACCACTTTCAACTACTTGTCTGGTATGATGCCGGTACAGACCTTTTGTCAACCTTTCGGAAAAATAAGGCCACTCATCTGTCTGATCATATTTAGGAATGGCGGAGGCGAAAGAGGCTCATCAAGACCGACATCCCCTCAACATTATTGTTAGAATGGTACCTTAAGTCTCTTCTTCCTTACGTTTCGAAGGAAGTCGCCACTTTAGGGGTGTCTTCCGAGGAGGAGGCCATCTTGAGAACTCAGCAGCTCGAATTAGTCTATGCTCAGTCTGGGCTGTTCTACAAAATTATTCCTGATGCGCCGAGGTCTAATATAGACCTAGGTAAGCCTAAACATGGACCACATGCCGATGGCATCGTGGGTTCAGTCGACTCTGCAGCATTTGATTCCTTAACAAAGCATGTTCACGCCTTGTCAGTCAAACAATCTGCTATAGAAGAAACTCTGTTGCGTCCTCCCCTTCTACTACAGAATCTGTACAACAGGTGCAGACAAACCAAAAGGGCTCTCGGCAGCCCAAAAGAAAGGGAAAGAAAGGGGAGGGAAACCAACAAAAGCCCAAAGATAGACAAAATGCTGAGGAGGGGAAAAAAGAGAAAAGGAAGGCTAGGTTCCCTTGCAAACTATGTCAGGAGGACCACCTTACCTACCAATGCCCTTTAATGGAAGAAGCCCAGAAGCTGATCCGTGAGAAGAAACCGGCTGTCTTGAAAGATCCTTTCCCTCATGGATAGAGTTCAGCTTCTGGAAGCTCTAGTGTTGGGGGCACCACTCGTGCCACCCCTGCTGATCAGTCATTCGTTAACATGGTTAACTCAGATGCTCTACTGCAAACCAGAGCAAAGAACTATACCCCGGATCCACAGCAAAAAGATGCTCCTGAATCCTCTACTCCTCTTCACATACCTGTGGAGATGTTGCCGAAGATACTGAAAGTTGTTTTCAAACGAGTTGGGCACAACCCTAATGCGCGGGCTGCTCCCAACTACAATGTTGTGGAGGACTTAGCCCAAACCCCTTGTGCTATGTCTACCTTGGAGGTACTGCAAAGTTTCCCATTGCAACACAGTGCACTCCTCGCAACGATTGGGAGTGTTGATTCATCCGCTATGCTTGTGCGTTTTGATATGACAGATATCAAGTACCGGTTGCCGTATCATGTTGCTCTCCAGATAGAGGTAGTCCATGGTGTAACATCCCAAAAATTCGTAAAATTTAAAAATTTTGATAATATCAATAAATATGATATTTAAGTATGCGGAAGTAATTAATTGTTTGATTTGTTTATTTTAACTATAGTAATTCATCTATCTGTTGTTTATTAATTTTTGAAATACGATTACGTTCCTTAACGAAATGTTTGTTAAGATCGCTACTTAATGTTTGATTATTTTGTTTGTACTAACTATTCATGTCTCTTTTGACGATGAAGGGGTCCTATGGCACCTCGGGGCTTACTTAGCTGCATGGCTAAAGTTATTACTCTTGATGCAGGTTACAGGTAAATATAATTCCATCCTTTGAAATTATTTAAAGTTTACCAGCAAATTATTCAACCAATAGTAATTTCATTTGAAGATTGTTTCAGGGTGAGATCCTAGCTTTTAATAGGACTTTTGTTGGACAGCTTCGGCATGAATATTATTAATTTGAATTATCTTTCTTATGGTGTTTCCAAACGATAGATACATACCTGAAAATTAGATTCTCATTCTGCGATCAATTAATGGTAACATGATCTTGTTAAAGCCACAAAGAAGTACTATTTGATTTACATTACTGTGTAGCTAACATTTTTCTATGGATACCATAAATTATCTTAAATATTAGTGTTACCATGTACATTTGATATTTTTCACATTTCGACAAGAACGAGTTAGTATTCAAATGCCTACGAAAATATATAATCATCTATCTACCATAACTTTACAAAGATTCTACCCATATCATTTGTGGGTATGATTCTAATTTTATATAAACATTCTAGGGTTACATTGATATACAATAATTGATTGCATAATATCTAAGCTATACAACAATTCAAATATTAACTGAACCTATATATATATGCCATACTATTTGAATTACTTTTGAGTTAGGATTGCGATCCTAACACTTATATAAATGTAAACTATATGATGATGCTATCATTAATGAAATGGTATGAGTATTATGATGCAATGATATACAATCTAGTTGGAATTATGGTTACGAGGTAATGTATTGATACTAACGTGAAAGAAGTGCAGATTGGAAATTACTATGGAATTTATGAGCAATAACTGTGATATTGGGTGGAATACTCGGTGGCATCCGACCTGGCTTGAGGCACGTGAACACTTCTTGGATACTGCGTTACCACACATGCAATAGCATTTAACCTTCTCTTGTCCAAAACCCTGGTATTCATTGTTATGGTTGTGATTTTAGAGGTGAGGCCGACCGACCGCGAGGTCGTAGGGTTTCAAGCTGATTGTTCAAGGTTTTGATACCACGACCTCGGTGCATTTTAATGGTGATAACCTGAACCTTGAAGTGCAAGGGTCTTGAACCTCGGCCTTCCAACGATAACGATAGGTAACAGATCTACCATTGTTTGCAACTTGAACGTTTTGGTTTTTATAAAAAAAATACGAAACTAACTGAGTTTTCGTGACACATTTTGAAGGGTTTGGTAGTCTCTCAGCTACATTTACTGCAGAGGATGAACACCAAGGACTTCAATGTCCTAGTAAGTCTCAAGTTCATCCATGTACCCTGGATTCGTCGGAAGATGATTTCTTTCTTCTTCTTTGATGTAATTTGTTATTAGGTTTTTAAGCCATGGGAAAAAGAATGTATAGTCTGAGTTTTGAGGCTTCAAGCCTTCGTTGTAACCGGTTAAAAATGAGTATTTTGCAGACTTGCTGTTAGTACAGCATGTGCTTGCTTCTGTTTAGTGGTTATTAATACATTTGACATATAATATAAATACTAATTTTTTATACTCTAATCGTTGTGTTGTTAATATATTCGATATTGTTGTTTTTATAACCATTATGGTTCGATACTTGGTCGGGGTGAGTGAAGCACTAGAACCCTAGACTTGGATGGAAGACGAATGAATTTTCATTTTTAAAAAGTACAGGGTTTCAGAAATGAAAAAGATAAGATACAGGGTTTAAGGAATTCATTATTGCTCTTACAAATTTATACTTATACTTCGTTTTGTTATTGGATATGTATTATGAATCAATAGTTTCGATTTCGTATTTGTGTTTACAATACAATGAGTCAAATGGTTTGATATCTCTGGTCTTTAGTGAACGTGACTCGAACCATTCTTGTTATGATGGTTTTTTATATAAATTGGTCGAGTGTGAACTCGAGCCCATGAATTGATATAAGGAATGTTTTTATTTAAATAAATATATTTATAATTTTCTTTAGGTTTGGGTTTGACCAGCGTTGATAATGCTTAGGTTTTGGCTTCGGGCAGGGTTGTTAGGACCCTTGCCACAATTCTGTACTTCTTTATATAATTTGAATACCTTGATTGTCAAACCCTTAGGGTTTATCTCATCATTTCTAAGTTGGTTTAGATAATACTTAGTTTGATAGTAATGAACTTAAACTACGACTTGGTTCTATGTATGATGATTATACTTCTGCTCTGTGATTTCTATTTATCAATAATTAAATTAAAGGTTACTATAGTTATAATTTAATTGCAATCTATAATGTATTATGAACTGTTAAGAACATTTTTATTTAATATATTTACAAGGTTACATAGTTATTATATTGTATGTTCTAATAATAATAGAACAATGTTTCTACAGCAAAAACTATAAGAAGTCTATGGGCTCTATTTCTCGCCAACATAGATAATTACAACTACTTGACAGTGAAAACTTAGGGTTACTAAATGACTTAGGAAACAATACATAATTGTGTAATTTCATTTATTAAAAAATGGAACTATTCTAACCTATCCTACTTAACAAAATATACAGTTCAGCTAAACAATTTAGTCAATAAATCTTCATTATCAAACCAGGAAAAAGGGTTAGAGGTTTAAATAAACAACTTCATTCATTTAACTGTAAATAAACAAGACACAACAGTAGAACCTGATGAATGTCGGAGAAACAAACAACCCAAGGAGCCTGTTCCACCCAACCTACTCCTGAAGATAGCCAAATTCCTTGCCTTAGGACCCCCGAGCCTGTTCACTGAACCACTAGGAAGAAGAATCTGTAGAAGCTTTAGGTCATCAACTTGCAGCAACAATGTAGATCATCCAGTCATATAGACTTAGCAGTCAAAGAGACCTGCACTAGCACCTCTGGTTTCCTTCTCAGAATATTTTCAGTAGATTCACAATGCACTTCCACTTAGCCTCCCTATTCGAATCTCTCAGTGATCACTTGATACACTTGAGGAATTATTTCTGCAGAAAATAATTATGGATCTCCCTTCTCAATTCGAATTGCCTTCTCTAGGTTTCCTAGGCCTTTTTAGTGGTTAACCTAGTCATTAATGATCTAACATCTCTCTTCCACCCACCTGGGGAATAATGCCACAAATTTAGGGGTAGTTGTCCCATAACCAACAACTAGTGGTGGAGTGCAAATGCTGACACCTGTCTCATGCCTTCTAACATCTTCCATTCCTCCTAGTGGGTCAATGAACACTCATTTAACAGTTCCCTGGGTGTTTGTCTCCTATTTTAACTTATTAAATAATGATAATATGTCATTACAATCATCCTTGACCAGATTTGGTCATAATTACAAAACTTTGTAATTATAATTTAATATAATGTTTTTGCAATAAAATAAATAGTCTCAAAATTTGGGTGGGTGACACATGGTTCTACGACCATTCGACGATCTATTGTAGATGAGGGCGCATCAACATGCGTAATGTCTATCTCTTGCTGGAAAGCTTTGGGTGAACCTGAGTTAGCTCCCTCGAACACGATACTCACTACCTTCGATGGAAGATCTTTCCGTCCACATGGAGTCTTACCATCGTTTGTTGTTGAACTTGCGGGAAATATAGTATCAGTAGAGGTTGAAGTTCTAGATGCTCCACTCGATTATAAATTGTTATTGGGTAGGAGTTGGACATATGCCATGCAGGTGGTTCCATCAGTTGTCTTCCGATTCATAATGTTTCCCCACGAAGGAAAGATCGTCAAAGTTGATCAACTTTCGTTTACTCGGAAGAACAACCAGACTTCATCGGATTCATCCATTCCGTTGATTGATCAGTCCAACCTAGTCACTGAGAGCTTAGGAGCAGGTCTCTATGGGTCCTTAATAGGCACTTTTGACCTACCTACTCCCACCTTGTTTGTTGGTTCTAAAGAATGTTCATCTTCCAAGAACTCCACGGTCTATTCAATGACAGATACACAGAGTCTCCCCATTGAATCAGAACTAGTTGTGCCTGTATCTATTGCAGAGATAACCCATGTGGATTCACAACAACCTACAACATAACATATCATGACTCCATTGGTCTTTGCTAAGTCAGATATGGACCCTGCTCCTGCACGGTCAACGGACTCTACCCTCTCTCCTAATAGTTTAGAAACGGTTTTTCCTTCGGACGAAACATTTTTTGAAGCTATGATAGGCCTGAGACACCCTTGGGAACATTTACAACCCAGGTCCTATCTACTTCCCATTCTAGACTTGATTGAGAGAGGGGAGTTCTTTCCGAGACCCAGTGAGAATGTTGATTGGTCCTCTGTCCCTTCCACTTCAAAAGCTGTTTTTGCCGAAGGGAATAGGACGAGTACAACAAGAACCATCCCGATCAACATTTCCACTGAACCTGGGGTCACCGAAAACATCTTTATTGGAGCGGACTGTTATCTTGATGAGATCATTCCGTACACCAATCTATTTAATGATTTTCTTGACATCTTTTCCTGATCTCATGATGAGATCCTAGACATTGACCCTACTTGAAGAAGTGCTATTGTGCTTTTTCATGTATTTATAGCTGTATATTTTTGTATAGTTATTTTTTCTCATTTTTTACGCATCTAATATCATATTTTCATTATTTTATCATTGAGAAACTCTGTCGATAAATACTAATGCGATTGTTGAGATCCTATTTTTTGGCAGGTCATGAACATATGATCCTAGTAGCTGTCTTTTAAGTCGTTTTAAGCTCTTGTTTTGACTATGAAAAACTAAACAAGATTGCCGAGAAAACTTGGCTTCTTCAAGCTCGTTAAAGGAATTGAAGGTCCATCCACTTAGGTATAAGTTTAACCATTTTCCGTACCTTTGCAGATTAATTATGAAAAACGAATACTCTAGTCATACATGGCTAAAAGAGTTCTCCTCTCATTGTTTTATGCTTTTTCGGGGGAGGGGACTAACTGTACGAAAAAGGACTTTTGGAGCCTCTCTTTAGGGTTTTCAGGCTCTCTAAACATGAAAACACCAAGCGAGCACTCACCTACTCGAGCTCGATGTGAAATCCAAGAGAGGGTAAATAGAGGATTGTTTAATTTTTTTAGACTCTATAAACATGAAAACACCTGTGAGCATTAACCTACTTGGGCTAGATATTAAAATCCACAAGTAGGTGTATGGAGTTATTGTTTAAGTTTTTCAAACTCCTTAAAATTGAAAATACCAGCGAGCAAGAACAGATATCGGCTCGATATTAAAATCCAGATATCAGTATTATAGAGTATTCTTCTATATCTTCTTCGAACTCTATAAACAATGAAGAAGGTCCTGAGTCTTCCTCCCATGGGCTCATTAAACTCTTTACATGGTTGGACTTATTGAGTTTTCTTTTTTTCTTAGACTCATTAAAACAACAAGAAGGATATTCTTTTATAAAAAAGAATAAGGGATAAGAAGGGTATATTGCATCTTTTTTAGTTTCAAAGGCAGTTTCAGCCAGTCATGTCCTTGAACACGGCACCTACTTGAGTCTTTCATGTCAGTTGGGTTTTAATTTTTGGCCTTAGGGTGAACCTGATCTCTGAGTTTTTAACTCCCCTGGTTGGTTATTCTTCCAACCATATGGAGGGTCTGTTATGTCTCCTACAGCGCAGACTTATATCATTTTCCCCTCATGTTGAAAACTGCCTAAGTCACTTTGTGCCGTGCTCACTGTTCAAGGATACAGCCTGTGTCGGCCATTCTGCAGTTTACCTTGACTTCATGTGTTGGCCATCCTGGTGTCAATTTGTTTCATCTTGTTACTCATCCTACTCCACATCATCTCATACATGTGAGTGTTCCTCGTGTTGGATGATGGAGGATGCATTAATTCCTTCCTTCCAGTGAACTTCTTCCCATCGACTCCATCTCATTATGCTCTAGGAATGAAGTTTAGATTTTCAGTTAGTACCTTGGGGATTGCAGTCATCAGTGGCAGTTTCCCTCGCTGTTGAATAATGGGAATACATCAATGTCTCTTATTCGACAGGTTCCTCAAGTGTTCGACTTCAAGTCCTCTTATTCACACTTGTTGGATCGTACTAGGTACCTTGGACCCCATTATCATTATCGATGGAGGTCCTCGCGTTTGTTAACGGTATACATAAATGACCGGTAATCAAACGATACCCCCCATGTTCGACTTCAGCTCATTTATTTGCATGGATAGGGTTTGTACCTTGGGTTGTTTGGATGAAGACCTTGGGACTTTGATAGCATCACCATATTTATGTTATCGCCCAAGTTGTGCAAGACTGAGCCTCACTCATTTTGGCTCTTCATGAAACATAGATCCAACTTGTTGTTATGGATATGATCTCTCTTTTGACATGGATCCACGCTTGTATTTCCGTGGCCATGCTCTATATATACATCTCCTAGTTATGTATCGAAGATCATGTTACACATCTATATGATGTCAAGATTGTAATTGCTCGCTAACCTTGATCATTGTTTCAGGTGTTTTTTGTGACTTGGTTCTGCGGTCTCTTGCTCCTCCTCTAACTTGGAATTATATTGTATTTCGGCCATCATTTCCCTCTGACCTCACACATTAGGGGGCATATTTTATAGGTCAAATATGCACTTCTCTGTCTCGTAATCACCTTGCCTTGTAGATCACACAAAAGGATACAAAGGATTGAAGAACTAGATTGCCTTGGATGATTTGCTGCTAGAAGTACACTCCTCACCTGAAAAGATTGCAGTTTTTCCTGATTTTGCCACATGTACACCCCTCTCTACATAGAAGACCAGTGTACACCTTAAGAAAATACCCTACTTTTCTCAAGGACAATCAGCGTACATCTCCCAAAAATTTGTAAATGCTTGTTGTAAAGCCCAAAAGTTGCTTCCTGTACGCTACTCTTGTTGTATGAAACCCATGTACATATTAAGATGAAATCAAAAATATATTAATTTGACGAATTGAGATTAGTTCAAGTTGGTTCTGCAACTTCCCCAACCTCCCAATTCAACCACCTCTCGATCTAAACTTCCTACCTTGTCCCATAAATACAAGGAGGATCCATGAGAGGGGTTAGATAGAAAGTGTGAAAACTTGGAGAGAATGCTTTGAGTACTGTTACGCTGGAGGAATTCCCAAGTTAGAGTGAAGAGCAGGAGCCCTGGATATGGTTCCAGAAACATCTCTACACGGCAGGTATATTGTACTGATTGCATGTTTCTTTGACAATAAAAATGTCGAAACACCCATCCTGTCCCAAATCAGATATCTATTGGATTGTATGTCTATTTGGCTTAATTCTTGATTATAATTGATGTTAAATTGATTTATAATTTCATCATGTGTTATATGGTCAAGATACGCTGAGGAAGGTATCTTTTGTGTTGCAGGTTCATCAAGCGGGAGATCAAGTAAAAGACCAAGCGAAAAGCTAGGATCAGCCGTCGAAAAGAGGTATTTCTTTCAATCTCAATCTATTTCTTTTGTAGTAACTAGATGCAATATAATCAACGTGTTTACCTGTCAAGCCCCACCCAGTTGGTAGTGTCCATCTCCTCACTATAAGGTAGAAATCCTGAATAACACATGGGTCACTCTAGTCAGCACACTTATTCCATATTGGTGCCCATGTTGATTTTTTATCATAGAATCATGAGCCTTTCTAGTTTTAACATGATTTTGAGAAGAAGCCTCATGTCTTTCTTCCTCATATATTTATGGCCATTCTTTATAAGGCTCCCATTTTTGTGTTTAAGTCGCATACGCATTTTTCTTGATCCTGCTTTCACTAATGAGCCTGATGTCGGCTTCCACGCTTTGAGCTCGTTATATAAGCTTCCATATCTGATCTCATTTCCATTTAGCCATGTATCATTTTTCCTTTGCGATTTGACACCCTTTACCTGGAGGAGACACACCTTGAGTGTCCTTATCTTTCTCATGTTCCTTGTATTATGCATAAGTTTGTTCCTTGTATTATGCATAAGTTTGTTCCATGCGCTTGGAACTAATCCCACATTCCCTTGACACTTGCCTCCTCCTATTACGAGCATTCTTCCATTCTTTCTTCGAGTTCATTAAAAACAGTAAGGAAGCTATGAACATTATTCCATTCTTCCTTTGAGCTCCTTACAAATATTAAGGAGGTCACAAGCATTCTTCCATATCTCCTTTGAGCTCGTTAAAAATAGTAAGGAGGTCATGAGCATTCTTCTATCTCTCCTTTGAGCTCATTAAAAATAGTAAGGGGGTCACGTGTATTCTTCCATCTCTCCTTTGAACTCGTTAAAAACAGTAAGGAGGCCACAAGCATTCTTCCATCCTTCCTTTGAGCTCGTTAAAAACAGTAAGGAGGCTATGAGAATTCTTCCATATCTCCTTCGAGCTTGTTAAAAATATTAAGGAAGCTACAAGCATTCTTCCATCTCTCCTTCGAGGTCGTTAAAAATGGTAAGGAGGCTACGAGCATTCTTCCATCTCTCCTTTGAGCTCGTTAAAAACAGTAAGGAGGCCATGAGTTTCCTTTTTTGGGCTCGTTAAAATTTTACAAAAAAGACATTTATGGAGTCCTCTTTACGCTCCTTTCAGACTCCTTAAATAGGAAAATATCGCCGAACTAACTTGTCTCTTTCATACTCGTTAAAGTACTTGAAAGGTCATCTCTATGTTATAAGTTTAACCCTTTTATAAACCATTTAGACTATATACGAAAAATGAATACTCTAGTCATACATGGCTAGAAGAGTTCTCTCTGTAGGAGACTAACTTTACGCAAAAGTACCCCTTGGAGTCTTCTTTAGGATTTTCAGACTTTCGAAACATGAAAACCCCTACGAGCAACCAACTCGGGATCGATTATAAACCTACAAGATGGCATATAAATTTCTTGTTTAAGTTTTCCAAACTCTTTAAATATGAAAATGTAGACAAGCACAAACAGATCTAGGCTCGATATTAAAATCCATGGATCAATATATTATCGAGTAATCCTATATCTTATCTTCAAACTCGTAAAACAAAGAAGAAAGTGTTGAGTTTCCATTGCATGGACTCATAAAATTACACATGGTTGGATCCTTATCGAGCATTCTTTAGTTATTTTTAAAGCTCATTTAAAATATGAAGAGGGTTTTCTAAAACGAGAAAGGGGGGGGGAAGAGTTTCAAATGTCTTTCAATCAAATGACAGCAAGTCAACTATGTCCTTGAACAAAGCACCTATTTTGAGTCTATCAGACAAGTTGGGTTCTAGTTTTGGCCTTAGGATAAACCTGATATTAGAGGTTTTACTCCTCCAATTGGTTACTCTTCCAATCATATGGAGAATCTGTTAATGTCTCCTACATTACAGATTTATATCATGGTCCCTTTGTGTTCAAATATGCCTAAGTCACTCCTATGTCGTGCTCACTATTTAAGGATAAAACCTATGTCACCCATTCTACAATTTTCTTGACCTCATGTGTCGGCCATTCCTTGGTGTCAGTATGTTTCATAATGTACTCAGTCCTACTCCAAATCATATCAACCTTTGATTGTTCCTCATGTTGGATGATGGAGGATGGCTTAAGGAATCCCTTCCAATGGAATTCTTCCCATAAACCTCAGCTCATCTTTCTCTGGTAATGAATTTTAGAATTTTTGGTAGTACCTTGGGGATTGCAGTCATTAGTGGTAATTTCCCTCGCTATCGAGTTATGGGAATACATCAATGTCTCTTACTCAATGGATTCTTCAGGTGTTTGAATTCAAGAAAATCTATTCACACCTATTATAATGTATTAGGTACCTTGGGGCTCATTTTCATCATTGGTGGGTTCCCTCGCATCTGTTAACGATTGACATTAATGATCGGTAATCAAATGATGTCCTCCATGTTTGAAATTAGCTCATTTATTGGCATGGTTAGGATTCGTACCTTGAGATGGTTTGGATTGAATACCTTGGACCTATAGTAGCATTAGCATATTTTGTTATTTCCCAAGATGCGCAAGACTGAGCCACACCCATTATAGCTCTTGATGAGACATAGATCCAGTTTGTTCACTATGGAAATGATCTCTCGTTTTGACATAGATCCACCTTTGTATTTATGTGGCTATGTTCACACTTATGTTTCTCATGGATCCAGGCTTGTATTTTAGTGGCCATGATATATGCATCAATTATACATATGTATTGTATCATCATTGTATCCTCCTGGAGGTCATGTTCCACTATTTGAACATGGACATTTATCCCAAGGATGAGATTGTCTGACATTTTCCTTTCTTTCAGGTACTTCGTTTGAGCCTACGATTCTTGGTTTCTCTGGTTTCTTTGAATCCATGACCCAACTCTTCATTATTTATAATGTATTTAGGCCATCGTCTTCCCCTTTGACCTCACCCATTAGGGGGCATCTGTTATAGCCAAATTAGGCACTTCTCCATCCGTGACAACACTTGCATGTTTTGCTCTTATTATGACACTTCGGTGACGACAATTCATGAGACTATCATGAGTCACAGAAAAGGATACTTTGGATGGAAGATACATATTTGTTACTTTAGTAGGATGGCCTTACCTCATTCATGGTCCATTGGATAGTTAGGAAAATGATGAACAAGTTTGGAGACCAAAACTTCTCTTGAAAAGCCCTAGAAAAGGCTGTCTTGCACCATTGTTTCACAAAAATGATGCTGGTAGATGGTTCGCATGCATGTTACACACTTGTTGTCCCTTTTTCACCAACGTGTACCTCAAAAATACCCAAATATATATATATAAAATCTCAAAAAAATGGTGGTTTGGGTGGCTTTGGAACCATCTCTTCGGTTATAACTACTCCCTCCTCGACCCTATATTCTTCATTTTCTATATAAGAGAGGGAGAGGGGACCATGAAAAGGACACTAATCCCATTGCAGTGTTGTGTTGGAGGAATTTGGACTCACATACCCCTAACTTATGCCCTAGTTTCTTATAAACCCTAATGCATTGCTTGGAGCTTGGGATCCTTAGAGGAGAGAAGAAGGAGATTCATACTTGAAGGTTTCATGAAGTTCCTTGATTGAAGGAAGGTATAATCATGTACTTGCTTCATTCATTAATAAAGATTGGACATTCTTCCCATTCCAAATAAATTTGTTCATATCTATCTCAGTTTTGATTACTTATTGATGTTTATGAGATCAGTGAATTATGTTATTTTGAATATCAATATTTTATGTGTAGTCAAATTGGTTTGAGGAAGGCTTGAAGTGGTTTTGCAGGTTGTTGCATTGGAGAGAAAGAGGGAGACTCAAGGAGAGGCTTGGATCAACCTTTTATTGTAAGGTACACATCCTCTTAAACCCTAAAATTTTGCTTAATATTGTATTTGCATAACTTTGAATGTATAGCTTTCACCCCAGTATGTTGGTGGCCTCACCACAACCATAGGAACAATTTCCCTAACAACACTACTTCTTGAATTAAACATGTATTAATTTATTCAGTAACATAATCAGTTTGAAAACTTTTATCTATACTTATAAGAATATTGTCTAGAGGTTTTTCTTCATATTCTTTAGCCAAGATTTTTCCTTCAACAATAAATTCTTTTTCATCTACACTACTAGAAGAATCAGCTACAAAATTATGAATATGTAATGCAAATTATTCGCAACCGTGTTCAAAAATACTCTCAGCTAAAAAAATAATTCTACAATGTTCATGAAAGGATGCATGAAATTGTTTTAAAGAAGAAATACTAGAAGCACGTAAAGATCAGTACCATTGTTGTGCATCACCATCCAATGAATACATGAAAATTTTCATCAATACATCCTCATGATGTATATCCAGTTGATCCATATATTGATGAAAATTAATGAGGTGTTTAGTGGGATTATCCTCATCCTTTTATCTTAATATAGAAATAAAATCTAATAATTCTGTGATAGCAAGCACAATATTTAGAAAACTAGAAACTGCTGAGAAATTGAAAGGCGAAAATATGCGAGCCAAAATACCATCCATTGCTTTAGGCATATTGAATTAGTGGAGCCACCAATGGATTCTTTGACCATGGAGTCTCCAGGTGAATGATCTGTCGTCACTTCTGTCACCAGTCCTTGTTCACCATCAAGAACTAGCTATATTCCTTTTCGTACACCTAGGGAATGATGTCTTCATTCCTCGTTCCCTAGCAATGGAGCCAAAAGATGTTATTCCTAAAGTCTGCACCTTGAATGCTAAAGGGAAAAGCTAGGGCACATCAGAAGATAAGATGGTTAATATTTTAAATGCTTTCATGGAGGTCATATAAGTTTGAATATCTAGGAGTAAAGCTCACGCATTTAACAATTTGACGAGCAACACATCATCGATTCAAAGGCATATCTACCATGACCCAAACATAGAATGAACAACATTGAAGAAAAACAAGTTTAAGGGAATGTAAATATACAAAGGTAACCAACAATTATCCCATACATCCACATAAGAAGATTCAACCCCAAAATAGTGTTTTGGATCATAACTTAACAAAGAAATCAGGCTACTAGTTCCAGGCAATACACGATTAAGAATTAATTGTATTCGATCTGGAACAAAGTAATAAATAATGTAGTGCAAAATTAACTCATGAAATCAATAAATAAGCAGTAAAAATAACACAAGAGAGGCACAGTTCAATCTCACAGTAGAATCAAACTCTGAGCATGAAAATGTTGCTAACTTAAGTTGCTTATTATTTCAGAAAAAATCTGAGAAACAACCTTACAAAACTTCATTAGTCGAACCCCCTCTGCTTCCTTCCAAGAGGAATATCCCCCTCTTCTCTCACAATAATTGCTTAAACAAAACTTACAATGTTTAATTCAAATTAACCAACTCAATTGAGATTCAAAACAAATGGATTTGATCCTAATCTAAAGCACAAAATTAGGGTCTAATCTCTTGGCCGAATTGAAGAGGTGGACGTTGATTGAGCACTTTTTCAAGAGACAAAAATTGGTGAAATATGCAAATTAAAGATCCACCCGTTGCTCCCAAACCGTTCACATTTTTTGGAAACCACCACACTTGTCACTTAATCGGTCCCATGCTTGAAAAAACCCATGTTTTATTTTTCTTTGATTCCTCTTGATTTGCTCAAATGACACGCCTGAGGTTGATGACTAAAACAATCACCTACAAGAAATTTTGTAGTGCTTAAACAAGAAATTGGCCAAATTCCAGTGCAGAATTAAAGAGCAATTATGTTGCGCCTTTTTTCCCAAAGTAATACATTCCGCTACAGAATCTCATACTTAAGAAAATATAATGTCGATCTCCCAATCCTACAAAGTGTCAAAATCAAGAGCAATTTTGGTTTTGAGGAATAAGATTTTAGGTAGAAAATTTAGTTACTAACAATATCCACCCATGCCATGGTAGCAAATGGTTCCTTCACAAGCCCCAAACAAACCTTCAAAAGAAGGATGGCGAGGGCCTTCTTTTGGAAAAATGGCACAATAAGTAGCCCTACAATACCCATAGTAGCAACATCCAAAATTTCCCAACAACAATTACAACTGCTTTCAAATCAAACTCCTTAAAGACCTCTTCAATTCCTACACAACTTGTTCCTAACCCAAAAAATAAAGTTTCTCATCTCACTTAACATTGAGTTGCTTGGTTTTCCTACTTATTTTATCTCCCATGTGGATTATCAAGACATCCATTTGAAATTACAAAGAGTTGTAAAACAAGATGATGAAGAAGTTCCTCATCCACTCTGAAATGATTTGTATAATCATGTTGAACATTCTTATGATCACAATCCCAAATTAGTAGAAACCTCTTCTCCAAGAAGAACAAATAAAGCACAACAATCTGATATTGTCTAGCTTCCTCCCTATCTAGAGAGGATAAGTTTGGACAAACCAATTACTCAGCTTGAATTTGATTTCCTAGGAGAAATGGAAAATGTGTGTCAAAATTTCCTTTTTCCAAGCAATCAAAGATGTGTCGATTTATGCAAATTTTGTGTGCAATCTATGCCTGAGAAAGCATGGTAGGAAAAAGAAGGATCCTTAAATTGTTCATGTTATTTGTAAACTAGAAAACTTGATGCTTAGGATAGTCTTTATGGCTAAGTATGTTGACCCAAGAAACCCTATAGTTAATGTTCTTATTAATAACACTCATATTTCAAACACCTTAATTGACTTAGATGTTTCCATCGACGTCATGACTAAGGAAACTATGGAGAAGATACAATTGCCCAACTTATGCCATACTCCTATTGTCCTTGAGTTGGTTGATCGATCTATTGAAAAACCATAAGGGGTATTGGAAAATGTAGTGGTTTCCATGGATTCATGTGAATACCCATCACATTCATGTTCCTACAGCCAAAATCCAAACTTGGAGGCTACCCATTGATTTCGGGTAGGCCATGGTTGGTTATTGTAGATGCATACATAAAAGTTTGCATTCAATATAAAATTGAAATCAACAAATGCTTCAATGTGGGAAATAGTTGTAAGTTTAAGGGTAGTTCCTTCACTAGCACTTTTTCACTACAAAGGTCCTATAAAATCCTCTCTACTAATTGATTTCCTAACAAGCTCTAGTATTTGACACATAATCCCCTCATAATCCCCAATAAAAGGTGGAAAATTTTGTTGGACCTTGTTTGTGCTTTCATGGATGGATGACTGAGGGGACTTTAATGGTTATCCATTGAAATGAACAAAAAGATCACTTGTTGACATCCCAATAGAACATAAGCTCTGTTAAGGACTAAATGTGGGTGGTGGACAATAGAATGTGTAAAATGTGGTGTGTGTTCGAGTGTGCAAGTGATATGGGAAATGTGCAAAAGATTGTTGAACACTCACTAGGAATTGAAGGCAAAGCACCGCCTCACCTTCTCTCATAGGAGCTGGTAATTTGTATGAAAAAAAATGTATGTAGTAGGGTAAGGGTTGTGTTTCCTACTAATTCATACTTAGTTGGATTTCAAGTTAGCTGGCAAAGTTTGAACATTTCAAAGTGTTCATTATCAGATTTCAGAAGTCCATCAGGCCTTCTAGACCCTTTTTTTTTGTACCACATGCTCATACGCCCTCGGGGAATTTTGTAATAATTTGCTAGCATGGTATCTTTTTGTAAAAAAATCGGCTTCTAGGACTTAAACGTTAATTCGTCTAACCCAGAGTGTTTTTTTCCTTGGAAATTATTTGTTGTTGAACAAACAACTAATAATTTTCGAGTTTTTCACTCAATCCTCCAAAGTTGGGGTGGTCAGCTTAATTTTTAAGCCTTAAGAAGTTATTAGAGTCTATTTGTCAATGTATTAAACCATGCTAGGCATAGTTTTAGAGTCATATGAACATGTCTTAGGTCCCCCTAGGTTTTTTAAAGTTCCGATGAAAAAGTATTTTTTCCGTAAAAACGAGCAATTTTTTAATGGTCTGGGTAAAAATTTAAAAAGTGATAAAATTATGGTCTAGGGGTTGTTTTGGACATGGGGGTACTTGTTTTCTAACCCGGAGCACCCACATTACCCCTAAACCCACTTTCCTAAGTGTTTAGACACTTTATTTTTCATATTTTTTTCAAAAAAACAAAAAAAAAAGTAAAAAATGAGTGAAAAAATGCAAAAAAGTAAAAAAATGAGAAAATCAAAATCCTAAATTTTGGGTATGTGTAAGAGATTTTGGATCAGCTATGTTTGAGGGCATGTAAGAGAGATTTTATGACACTTTTTGGGCATCTAAATTTAAGGAATCATTTCCCCATGACTTGGGTGCATTTCCCAAAAAAGAGTGCCCACGATTTGGGGATTGTTGCAGCTGATTTTTAGGCCCTCTTTGGTTGTTTTGGGGCTGATTTTTGGCAGCCAAATAAGTGGGAGGCAGCCCCATCTTCTCCTTAAGTCATGGCACACTCTCTCCCTCAACTAGTGCCCCCTCCCCCTCTTGTCTTTTCTATAGATAATGAGCTCCTCTCTCATTCCAAACTAGTTAGAGTTGGATTGAGAGGAGGCTTGCCATATTGTAATTGCTCTATATTTTTCATTTGCTAATAAATAAGTTTTGGAGGTTAAACTGTGTGGTGCTTCTATGTGTGGATCAACATTGTCATGAGTAAATGAGGTAATCTGTGTATTATTTCAATTTCTTGCTATTTGCTTGATCTATTTGGGCTTTCTTAATTTTTTGAAGTAGAGTAATGTAAGTAAGTTTACTTTCCTGTTCTACTTTGATACATATTTTTAGAGATCTAGATCTAACCTATTTCATAAGTTTATGTGCATGTTGTTTTACTCTCTATTTGTATGCTATTACCAGATCTCATGGTTTTTTGCAAGTTTATTGAGTGCTTTTCAAGTTGCTAGGCTTGGAGGAGTTGTGGATCTAGCTTGACTCCACTACATTTCCAACAATTTCATAAGACATTGTCCCTCGGTACCCCACAGAAAAGTTTATTTGGTTGATATTTTTGGAAACAAGTTTCCTTCACCTTGCTCTTTCATTGTTTGGGTTTTGCTTGGAAAAGAATCATTAAATAATTTCTTCAAGTCAAATTTTTAGGATTGTTTAAGGATTCATTTTTTCAAAGTTTTAAAAGTTTATATCAATCATCTAAGTGCTTTATTGGCTTCCTTTTCAAGGCTTTCCAAGATCTTAAGAGGGTGGCTTTTTAGCCATTCCATCTTAGTTCATTTTTGCAATTAACTAGTCTTTTTAACTTATATTTTTTTAGTATTTTTTGCTTTTGCCCAAAACACTTTTAAAGTGATTTTGGGAACTTTTTATACTAATAAAGTTTGCTGGTTTTTGTACTGTGACAACAGATAGAAGGTTCTCAAGCACACGTTTTGACCAATTTGGATGATCCAGAACCTTCACTGAACCTTACCTTTCCTCCATTACTTTGCTTCTACAATTTGTAACCTCTTTTCTCCAGATCTGTAAGGAGAAAGAGTTCTTTATTTTCAGTATTGGGCATTGTAACTTGCAATAAAAAAGTATTTTGGAAGTAAGCTCACAGAGCTTGCTTCTCATCCCCCTAGAGGGGGATTGGTGTCGGTTCGAATTTTTGTGATTGTTGTCATTTTCAAAAAACTTTAACAAAATTTTCACATTAAATTAGATTAACTTAAAATTAACCAAGTAGAATAAAATTTAACGTCATGGTCCAATCCAAATATTGAGCCATTGGCACTCTCAGGACGTAGGAACATTTATTATTTATTATTTTTATTTTTGCAGGCTGTATACTTTTTTCACTACAATCTTGTTCATCTTTTTCAAAAAAGTAATTCGGATACTAACCCACTACCTCAGTAGTGTAGTAATTACAAAAAATTTCATTTTTTAGTTATTTACTTTGCAAAACACCCCCTTTCTTTCCCGAAATACGGTTTCAGGACAAGGGCTTGCCCAAGTACTGGCTTAAAAAGACACTCTTGGGGCATAAAAAGTAAAAATTTTGTTCAATTTTTTTTTTAAATAAACAAGGCTTTGTCATGAGTATGCTCTGGATCATTGCAGCTATGTCTGGACATGTTGATCAAACCAGAAAGGGGCTTAGCTACTAGTAATTAGTCTAACACTTCCCAATAAACCACCTATATACGAAAATCCGGTGTATCGATTGCTTGGCATAGTGTGGGAAAATTTCTCAAAGGAAGTGGGAACTACTGGGTAGCGACCTCAGGATACCGTTAGACTACACCCTCATTTGGTGTAGTATTGAACACCTCCCAGAGACTCCGATCCAGCCCACATTTCTAAGTGAGAAGCCACCTTGCCATCATCCGGACATATTTCCAGTACCTTGTGGTATATTGGAAATCCCCTTATCCATGAAAAAAAAGTCATTACCACATTCATTTTAAAATTGACCCAGAACATTTGCACAACATTTTCTTTTCCAGCATTACAAACAACTTTACAATTTTGACTCCATTTTTCAGCACTGGTCTCTCTTATTTATCATTACAAATTTTATTTAATTATTATCATGTGTGGAATGATTTGACAATCATGTTTAATTTATATGTTGTTTCAGTCTTTATGTTGTTTTGCTTTCAAAGTTATATTGCAAATATCTTGTATCAATCCTTAGCAACTTTTAGGGTCCACCCCTTGGCTTCATTAGGATTTTTCCTAAACGGAGGAGTCAAGATTCAAGTGACAGTACTTGACTCGAGGCTTGTCCCCAAGGACACAATTTGTGGCTTGAATATTTCTGCCACGTTTACCCTCAGTGTGTTTTCCGGCGGCAACAGGTTGCTTGGTTGGATTCAAGGAGGATAGGTAAGCCCAGACATGAAATCCCCATCTTCCATTGTGATCAACAGTGGAAATTCCCTGGATGATTTTCTAACAACAATAAGTGACTGGAAATATCTAAAAATAAAAATAGAAATATTTGATTCCATAAGGGAAAAACACCTTAGGACACAATTAAGTAATAAATATGGATTCGTGATATTTTGTGGGTGGGCGTACTTGCCATATCTATCTATATGATAATCACATAGTGTTTGTGTATATGTAATTTTGGCATATTGGATTCTCTTGGTAATTTTCAATTCTAGTATAATTATATACATGAATAATTGCATACTTATTGATGCATTATTTTGGGAACATGGCCGTGGATAAACAAAGAGTTGTCAAGAGGGATACACTAACAAATAGTGTTAAATGTACAACATCAGGAGACATTATCCAAACCAATCTTGTGCAACCAAGATCGATCCTCCCGTATAGAGGTGAACACTTTGATTTCCTTCTGTGTAAAGGTTATTCCTCCCGTATATAGGTAATTAATCAAAGTAATAATGTTGTAATGTCATGTTGGACAAGGCTCCAAACTTGTGTGTCAAGTCATGATTCTCATGTGAACCTTCTGTCTAAAGGTATCCATGGGATGGACCTCCCATATAAAGGTGGACCTTCCATATAAAGGTCATTATTTACTTGTTAAAAGAATTTAATGTTGTGTGATGTATTATTAACCATGATCACCAGATTGCTATTAAATCTCCTTTAGAGATTGATCACCTCTAAAGTGAATTAATTTAACATATGCTCATTTGGTCCGGAATAATATACTATGATCACAACATTCGATAATTCTTCTTAGTATAATGTAATGTGATGGATAATTAAATTTAACACATATTATTGAGATAAAGAGAAATGCATAGAGAGAAAGAGAATTTGAATTGATCGGGAGATGACTAAGTGAACTCAAATTGTCAAGCTTCAATTAAAACCACAATGTATGCCTCAATTAACTAAAGAACTCACAATGGTCACTACAAGTAAATCAGTCAGCATGATTTCAGTTACTAATAGTTAACTAAGTGTTAAATAAGAAGGACTAGTTAACTAAAGTGTTTTCACTTTAGTTAAACTAAAAGACGACACTTCAGTGAATCAAGGAGAACTCGAATTGATTACTACAATGATGTTATCAAGAAAGAATCAGTTAAAGAGATTTAACTAAGTAACAACGAAGAAGATCTAGTTAACTAAGTGTTATTGCATGACGACACTTATGTTAAACTAAAAGACGACACTTGAGTTGCGACACTTGCATGATGACACTTAAGTTAGCCACCTAACTAAATGGGCAAGCTTTCAGTTAAGAGGCAAGTTCATCCCAAGAGATAGTTCAATGAGATAAAGCACTGCATGAGAAGTGGGACGCACTTCTTCATTCAAGATTTATACATCCATTATAAAGGTGAGTTCATCCTGAAGTTAGAAGAAGCCAATACATGAGAAGAATGTATAAATATGTTATACGGGATTGATGAATTCAATGTGAAGCGAATTCTCTTCTCCTTTGAATTGAAGGCACTTCTCTTTGTGTGCAGGATATTATTATTGAAGGCAAGGTGCTTCTGTGATTGATCTCTCTTCTATATTCCTTATGTATCTTCACCAAGAGTGTTTGGTGCTCTCTTATCTTCTGAAATCAATATGTTGTGTTGTAAAAGAAAGCATTCTCTACTATCCATTATATTATACTGAGAAGAATTGGGGTTTTTGTTCTCATAGTTTTGAGGATTTTCCCCAGGGTATATCTTGTGTTATGGGTGTATGAATTTCATGTGATTGAATTGTCTCATTGTTTCAATTTTATGCATCTACAAGAATTAAATTAGATCAAAGTTCAACCAAATATTAGCATGGTATCAGAGCTCAGGGTGTGAAGGAGCTCAGTTTTTCATTCCAACTAGAGCCTACGTAGATCTTGAGAAGTTGACCACAATATTTGAAGACTATGGCATCAATCTCTATACGACTGAAATGCCATCTTGAGGGAACCTCAAACTTCAACACTTGGAAGGCTAGGATTATCAACATCCTAGAGGAACATGACTTGGATAGCTACATATCCACTGTGGTGGAGGAGCATACATCTAATGCAGGGCACATAAAATTCAAGAAGAATCAATCTAATGCCAAACAAATCATCTATGATTCAATAAAAGATAACTTGGTGCCCGTGATCACGCTGCTGAAGAATGCGAAAGAATGTTATGATACATTGACTAATATATATGAGAAGAAGGACCCGAGTCAAAAGAGGGCATTAAAGAATAAGCTTTGAAACTTAAGGATGGAGACGGATGAGACAGTGGCCTCCTTCTTCACCAAGATATCTCATGTAAGAGATCAACTTGCTAGTATTGGAGTAGTGGTGGATGAAGATTATCTTCTCCAAAACGCTATTGATGTTCATCCATCCTCATGGGAGACATTATTGGCTGCAGTAAATGGATGAGAGGTACAACCTAACTTTGAAAGGTTATGGCATGACTTCCTCCAAGATTAGTGGCGAATCCAGAGCAAGTCAGTGTGCATCAATGAAGAAAAAATTTCCCTCATGGAAAGAATGAAGAAAGGAAAGAAACCCTTCTTCCAAAATACGTTATCTAATCCAACGAAGAAGGAGTTCAACAAAGGCTTTGACAATTCAAAATCTAGATGCTTCAATTACAACAAGAAAGGCCATTTCTCAAGAGAGTGCAAAGCAAAGAAGAAAGGAAAGTTTCATGCTTCTATTGCCATAGAAGATGAACCACTCAAAAGAATGCATCTGAAGAAAAGGAGAGAAGAAGATATTTTTACCTTGTCTCATCCCTTTTGGGATCTGTTATCACAAGTGCAGACACATGGTTGATTGAAATTGGTGCATCCAAACATATGACTGGTTACAATATTTCCACCACTGCTCTAAAGGAGAAAGAGTTCACATGCATGGTAGATTTGGGGGACAACTCAACTTATTCGATCCAAGGAGTTGGATCTACCTCTTTCCAATTGAGCACCAATGATATTTTACATGTGGAGGACATTCTATATGTTCTGGGATTGAAGAAGAACCTCCTTTCAGTTTGGGTTCCTGAAGACAAAGGCTTTGAAGTTATCTTCATGGATAACAAAGCAATTTTATGGTCGAAGAACAAAATCCTAGAATCTGCTACTGTGATTGGAGTTCGAGAGGGAGGACTCTACAACGTACCCGATAATTACATTCAAGCTATGATTCACCACACTATCATTCCATGCAATCTACTGCACTGAAGTATTGGACACCTACACTACAAAGCACTACCAGGACTTAAAGATATGGTAAAAGGTATGCCCGTATTTGGTTTTGAGCATGATAGTGTATGTCGGGGTTGTGTACTTGGGAAGAATGTTAAGAAAAAAATTTCTAGAAATACTACTAGAACTAAAGGGATTTTAGATTTAATACATTCTGATGCATGTGGTCCCACGTCATCCCCCTCGCTAAGTGGCTTCTTATATTATGTATTGTTCAGTAGATGATTTTTCTAGGAACTCATGGATTTATTTCATGAAGGATAAAAGAGAAACTCTTTTCAAATTTAAAGAATTTAAATCCCTAGTTGAAAACTAGAAAGAAAAGCACATCTATGCATTAAGGTCTGATAACATAGGTGAATTTGATTCACATTCATTTAATAAGCTATGTAGTGATGCAGGAATATGTAGACAGTTACCAGTGCCATACAACCCTCAACAAAATGGGGTTGCCAAAAGGAATAATAGAGCCATATGTGAGGATGCAAAAACCATGATGCATGATCAAGATGTGTCTACCTCATTATGGGAAAAATCCACCCGTACAACTATTTACATCTAGAATAGAAACCCGCATGCCATTCTAGATGAGAAGACACTAGAAGAAGTGTTTACCGGTGAGAACCCAGACATCTCACACTTGGGGATATTCGGGAGCCCAGTATACATTCATGTAACAAAAGAAAAGAGAACAAAGATGGAGCCTTCTAGAAAGAAAGGCACCTTTGTGGGTTATAGTTATTCATCCAAATCACAGCGAATATATGTACCTGGTGAGACACACATTGAAGTTAGCCGAGATGTTTCCTTCCATGAGGAAGCTACTTTCAAATGATCGAAAGAGATTCAATGTGATTCAAAGATGGAGGATCCTGAGTATGATTCCCCCCCTCCATAGTTAGAGAGGGAGAAACCAAAATATGTCTCATATTCGCTAGCTCCTGAAGAACTAGTAGAATTGGTTGAGAGGTCACCTAATGAACCTCTCGCTAAAATAAGATCTGCTTGGTGCCAGGACATCTTACAAAATGCAAAGAAACATGGAGAACCAATAGGCTCATCCATAGAGAACAAGCAACTTGACAGATATTTAGGGTATGTTGCATTGATGAGTCACATCAATGATTCAAAACCATCCTCATATGAAGAAGTTGCAAAGAAACAAGTTTGGAAATATGCAATGACAGAAGAGTACAACTCTATAATGAAGAATGATGTTTGGGAGGTTGTTCCCAAACCTGATGGGAATTCCATTGTGACTTCTAGATGGCTTTACAAGATAAAGCATGTTGCAGATGGTAGAATTGAGAAGTATAAAGTCGGATTCGTTTCCATAGGTTTCTCTCAAAAAGAAGGCATCAATTATGATGATACCTTTTCCCCTGTTGCAAGGTACACCACAATCCGAGCAATTATTGCACTTGCATCTGTTCTAGGTGGAAACTTCACCAAGTGGATGTGAAGACATCCTTCCTCAATGGTGAGGTTGAGGAATAGGTTTATATTCAGTAGCTTGAAGTATTTGTGGCGCATGGGAAGGAGTCCCATGTTTGCAAGATAAATAAATCTCTCTATGGGCTTAAGCAAGCCCTCAGGGATTGGTACTTTAGAATTGATACCTACCTTCAGAAACTGGGTTTCTATAAGAATGAAGTTGAGCCAAATTTGTACTTCAAAGTAGTGAAGAACCAACCGTTGATATTGGTTATGTATGTTGATGATTTGTTTCTCACTGGAGAGGAACATTTGATTTCTTGGTCCAAGAAGGATATCACCTTAGAGTTCGAGATGAAAGACTTAGGTCTGAGGCACTACTTTCTTGACCTTGAGATCTGGCAAAGAAACGATGAAATTTTTTTATCTCAAGGGAAGTACACTGTGGATATATTGGAAAGGTTTGGCATGATAGATTGAAAATCTATGACTACACCGATCGTTTCCAATTTGGGGAAAATTCATGAGTCAAGTTCTGGATCAGATCCAGTAGATCCCACTTTATATAGACAACTTATAGGCTTGCTAATGTACTTGATACATTCGAGGCCCAATATATGTTATGCCGTGAGAATTATGAGTCAATTTATGTATGATCCAAGACAGAGACACTAGATAGCTTCTAAGCATGTGCTTAGGTACCTTCAAGGTACAATTTTATATGGACTCAGATATGCCTCCAGTGGAGGAGTCATGTTAATTGGCTATACAGACTCATACTAGGGAGGAAGCATTGTGTACCATAAGAGTACATTTGGATATTGTTATAGCCTACGATCAACTATGATATATTGTTCCAACATGAATTAGGGCTTCGTATCCCATAGAAATATACTAGAAGAATACATAGCTGCTAGTGTTTCCTGCCGAGAAGCAGTGTGGCTCAGCAATCTACTTGCGGGGTTGTTCGTTAAAAATATTGAGCCTACAGTTATTAGGTGTGACAATCAGAGTTTCATCAATCTTTCTAAAAACCTAGTGTTTCATGACAAGTCGAAGCACATTGAAATCAAGTATCACTTCATCCGAGACATGGTCCAAAAAGGTACAGTGAAACTTCAGTACATTGCTACTGATGAGCAAATTGCAGATGTGTTAACAAATCCTCTATCAATGACAAATTTCAGGTACTTCCAAGACAAACTTGGTATGGCAGAGAATTCCTCCCTCATTGAGAGGGAGTGTTAACTGTACAACATCAGGAGACATTCTCCAAACCAATCTTGTGCAATCAAGATTGATCCTCCCATACAAAGGTGAACACTTTGATTTCCTTCTGTGTAAATTGTATTCCTCCTGTATAGAGGTAATTGATCAAAGTAATGATGTTGTAAAGTCGTGTTGGACAAGGCTCCAAACTTGTGTGTCAATTCATTATTCTCATGTGAACCTTATGTATAAAGGTATCCATGGGATGGACCTCCTGTATAGAGGTGGACTTTGTATAAAGGTCATGCTTTACTTGATAAAAGCATTAAATGTTGTGTGATGTATTATTAACCATGATCACCATATTGCTATTAAGTCTCCTTTAGAGATTGATCACCTCTAAAGTGAATTACTTTAGCATATGATCATTTGGTCTGAAATAATATAGTATGATCACAACATCCGATAATTCTTCTTAGTATAATGTAATGTGATGGATAATTAAAGTTAGCACATATTGACCACGCAGTAAAAGATAACGAGATAAAGAGAAATGCATAGAGAAAAAGAGAATTCAAATTGATCAGGAGATGACTAAATAAACTCAAATTGTCAAGCTTCAATTAAAGCCAAAATGTATGCGTCATTTAACTAAAGAACTCACAATGGTCACTACAAGTAAATCGATCAGCATGATTTCAGTTAATAATGGTTAACTAAGTGTTAAATAAGAGGGAGTAGTTAACTAAAGTGTTTTCACTTTAGTTCAATTAAAATACAACACTTCAATAAATCAAGTAGAACCCAAATTGATCACTACAGTGATGTTAGCAATAAAGAATCAGTTAAAGAGAGTTAATTAAGTGACAACAAAGAAGATCTAGTTAACTAAGTGTTATTGCATGATGACACTTATGTTAAACTAAAAGAAGACACTTGAGCTATGACACTTGCATGAAGACTCTTAAGTTAGCCACCTAACTAAATGGGAAAGATTTCAGTTAAGAGGGGATTTCATCCTAAGAGAGAATTTAGTGAGATGAAGCACTGCATGATAAGTGGGGTGCACTTCTTCATGCAAGATTAATACATCCAGAATAAGGGCGATTTCATCCTGAAGTTAGAAGAATCTGGTGCATGAGAAGAATGTATAAATATGTTATACATGATTGATGAATTCAATGTGAAGTGAATTATCTTTGCCTTTGAAGGCAAGGCACTTCTCTTTGTGTGCAGGATATTATTATTGAAGGCAAGGTAGTTCTCTGATTGATCTCTCTTCTCTATTACTTTCGTATCTTCATGAAGAGTATTTGGTGATCTCTTATCTTCCGAAAGAATTTTTCTATGTTGTAAAAGAAATCATTCTCTACTATCCATTATATTATACTGAGAAGAATTGTTGGGGGTTTTGTTCTCATAGGTTTGAGGATTTTCCCCAAGGTATATCTTATGTTATGGATGTATGAATTTCATGTGATTGAATTATCTCATTGTTTCAAGTTTATGCATCTACAAGAATTAAAGATCAAAGCTCAACCAAATATTAACAAATAGATCATGTGTCCCTAGTTTAGATAGCAGGAGCAAGATCTCTAGAAAACTCTCCTTACCAATTTTCATATCATAATTATTCTTCTATGATTTCATAATAGCAAGATAAGATGAACGTATTGACATAATTTTGCATTAGAGAAAAGAAAAAACGGTGTCTTTTTTAGTCAAATGGGAACATGTTACAAGCCCTTGGAAACATTTTAAATTTACGAGGTGATTGGATGGAATAATGATGAGTACCTCATTGATGGTTAGGACCAACAATGTGAAATTTTACTTGCAAACATTACATATGATCAAATTCCAAAGACATCCCTAGGAACAATTAATCGTAAAAAAAAGTTAGGGGAGTTACGCAATGCAAAATGAGTAATAAACTTAGGTTTAAAATAGGGAATTTCATCTTTATGAGAATTTGTTTGGTGGTGTTGAAAAACATATTTGTTCTTATTGATGGGCCTTAATGTGACTATGATTCCTTAGATAACCTAGGCATGCAAAATGACAAAAGTGTGATGGGCCTTCATGTGCCTATGGTTATTTGGATAACCTAGGCATGCAGAAGGACAATAGTGTCAAATGCATGAACTAAAACAATTGTAGGCATTTGTAAATGAAGTGAAAAAATAACAAAAATAACAAACAACCCATGTACCTCAAAATACAATGCAAGATTGAGCATGTCATTTTACCTGACATTTATACTTACCTAAGGTTATTAAAGTAGACCATATGGAAACTATTTGGTACTAATGGTCTCCATTAGCTTCTCATGCTCAAGATGATTCAAGTAGTATGGTAACTTTTTTGAGTTCCTCCTTGCCATTGTTTCTAGTTGGAGGTTTTTAACAAAACTAGGTTCATAAAGTGGTATATAGACACATCTGGTCTATAATATTGAAATACATAACCACTCTCCTTCCACGTGTTATCATGATGTGTCATATCT
The DNA here is from genome assembly GCA_027924585.1 of Larix kaempferi. NCBI lineage: Eukaryota > Viridiplantae > Streptophyta > Pinopsida > Pinales > Pinaceae > Larix > Larix kaempferi. Next base: position 14,843,326 of record BSBM01000938.1, on the reverse strand, counting down.
TCTCCTTTAACAACCATCAACCGAGTTGGAATTTGATTGCTTTATCATCGGTTAATGATATATTGAGGGTCTACTTTCCATCCAAGCTATGTGCCAACCAATAATTAGTGCCCCATTCATTATATTTCAAGGTGTTGGCCCGGTTTTGCAACCAGGCTTAGTGCTATGGGCACTTGCTAACTAGTAGCAACAGTTTCAATAGAATTAAACAAAAAACTAATCTAAACTAAACTAATCATGGATCTATGCAAGAATATACGCAAATAAAGTAAACATTTAAAAAACAAAAACAAGAAAATATTAAAGAATGAATTTGTATTGAAAAGTGGGGGGCAAGCAAGTGCTTGCGATAATACCTTCAATGGTGAAGGTTGATGTTGAGCAACTCCCAAGATGAGTAGCTCCAAGCTCCAAGAGGTATCCTTCTCCAAGGTTGCTTACAATGGCCAAAATGCTCAAGGAAGATTTCGGCAGCATGAGGATGAGATAATGGATGGATCTTAAATGAGGAGCCCCTACCACCTTTTTATAGGTTTTGGTGGTGGGGAATACCATTTGTGGTTTTGTGGAAACCAAATGGTATTGACCAACATGGTTTAGGTACTTTTCCCTCCTTTTTCCTTTTTTTGAATAAAATTAATATTTTAATTCTCTTTTTAATATTTTGGGAATTTGGACCCTTTTTGAGGGTTTTTTATGCTTTTCAGGAAAAATAATCTTTTTGAGTGGGAAAAAGGGGTGTACTAAGGTCTTTTGGTGACCTTTTGTTGGTTTCATAGGCTCAGATGGTGGAAAAGTGGACAAATGGGTCATGTGAATAAGGGAATGAGCTAGTGAGCACTTTTTAGGTGTTAACAGATTGCCCCCTGATGTGTGAGGGCAGGAGCTCATCGTATGGCCGATAGACATCATAGTTCTTTTGTCTTTTTTCTGGGGTTTAGGGAGAGAAGAGACCGGTTGGAGACTGGAGCCACGGACCTTGGAAGCTGCAAAAACAAAAAATATTACATGGACTCAATATGAATGAGGTATAATCTCTGATAATGGACGAGGCGGGCATTCCCATGCTCGTATCAAGACATATACATAACAATTAGTCCCAAGAAGGGGGATCTAATACATAAAGAATCTACTGGTACATCATAATGGTCCAGGGGGGACATTATTTTGGGATATACTCCTGATCATAACTGATCTCAATAACTGATACACTGGAATAACTGATGAACTGTTGGAACTGAAGGTGTCCAACATCTGTAGGGACACAATGAGTATGAGTCATCTCTGAGAAGTATATGTAACTGTATATTCAAGGGAGTATAAAACTGGTGTACATCTGAATACTGTCGCTATGCGCAACCCGGATATCTATAGAAAAAGTGGTAACAGGTTGTATCCATAGGTAGACTCTCTAATGTGGAGGAGTCAGAAGGTATCCGGGGTCTTCGACTAATAAGTGAGCGGACCAATACCCTGTGCAAGTCTCAACGATGCGATCAAGGTGTTGAAGTCGAGCATGTGAAAAACAACCATTTGGAGAGGCACTGAGGACTCTTCTCGAAATGATTCATAGGCACTCATCATAAATGGTGATGAGTCCAAGACACAGGGACCTCTAGGTCTATCCTCTGGAATAAATTTGGTTGTCGTCGACAGAGGGAGACCAGCAACTAACAAGGCAATGATGTTTCCTTGATAGGAGCGCGAGGTGTAGAACTGAAGTGTGGTAGTACTGACATACTTGTGGGAATGGGAAGTAACTGGGGTCATATAGTGGGTAGACTCAAACTTCCTTTGTTCAGAGCATGATGACATGGTTGACCTGGCAGCGTAGGGGACTGACTTGTAGGTGTGGGGATCATTACTTTTTTAGGGACTGAAGGGTATGTACTGACTTTTGGGGGGGGGGAGGACGAGCTGATAGGTGCTGTCGAGGGATTTTCAAGGTGAAAAACTGCAGAATACTCTGAACAAAGGCGACCAATCATGGGGAAGCTGTCATATGAGTAGATGTGATCTGTCGTGGCGCCAAGAGGCACCATTGATTCCTTCTTCGTAGTTTTAATGAGCTCCAAGAAGGGATAAAAGTGTGCTCTGAAATGGTACGGTCCTGTGGATTTTGTGAGCCCAGGACGGCTCATGCTCATGGTTGCTCTCATGTTTAGAGAGTCTGAAAACGGTAAGTGGACTCTATTGGTGTTTCTTTTTCGTAAGTTTAGTCTCCAAGGCCCGAAAAAGCATAAAATGATGCGGATGGAGAACTCTTCTAGCCGATGTGACTAGAGTATACCTTTTTCGTAATTAGTCTACGAGGTCCAGAAAAGGGGTAAACTTATACCAGGTAGATGTTAAATTTTCAGAATTTACTTCAGTTTGATCTAGGATCTTAACTGAGAGAACAACATGTACAGCATATCTACAGCATATCAATCATGGAGACAATAATGCAAGAACACAAGAGACACAAAGATTTACTTGGGGAAAACCATAAAGGTGAAAAACCCCAATAACTTCCTCAGAGATAGATAGAGCAATGATACAACCAACCAAGAGAGATAGCCATAACCTAGCAGCAGATCCTCCTCCTCCATAAGTGCGCCACTCCTCCTTGAGTGCATGTGTGAGAAGTGAGTCAGTAAATAGAGTGCCTCCCGCACTCTATTTATACTTGACTTGACTTGCCTTTTTACCTAACTCATGTAGGCTCGAACTTTACCACATAACATAATGCTGAGTGGGCCGACCCCCAATAGGGTGGTCTAATAACCCTTTGACCCACATGGCCGAACCCCAATAGGGTGGTCTAATAACCCTTTGACCCACATGACTTATACAGGGCCGACCCCAAATAAGGTGGTCTAATAACCCATCAAGTATAAGTTACGACATTTACAATATAAATGACGACACTTCCTTATAGAGGAATAATACCATCTCTATAGGAATACAATATACATATATGTGAAATACATTCCAAAGTTACATATACATCAACACTCCCTCTTAACTAGGAAGGTATTTCTCAGCACAGTTCTTCTAGCACAAGTCATCTTCTCTGGATCATCGTCACTAGATAATCGTCATCGAGTCATCATCATCGTCACTGCTGCTGCTATCTCAATCAATCTCTGAATCTACTCGTCATAGGAAGTTCTACAGAGCCAGTCCTTTTTCATACTGGATGTAGGCGCACCACCTGCAGGTCTTCATCATCACTGGCCATACTGTGGAATCCTCAGGACTTATTACGTGTGTCACAAAACCTCGAAAGAGCATCCATGGATGTTACGGGTACACAACTCCGACCTGTAGGATCTCCCAGGGCGCTATTACATGTGACCCCACCATAAAACCTCGAAAGAGCATCTCAGGATGTTATGGGTACACAACTCCGACCTAAAATCTCCCAGGGCACAAATTACATGTGGTCCACCACAAAACTTCGCAAGAGCATCCCAGGCTGTTACGAGCACACAACTCTACCTATAGGATCTCCCAGGGCAACGAATTACATGTGGTCATGGCAAAACCTCGCAAGAGCATCCCAGGACTGATTACGGGCACACAGCCCAACCTATCGGATCTCCCAGGGAACCGAATTACATGCCATAGGACAAAACCTCGAAAGAGCATCTGCCAGATATCCCAGGGAACCGAATTACATGCCATAGGAAAAACCTCGAAAGACTATCTGCAGATCTCCCAGGGCACCGAATTACATGTCCTCCCAGAGCAAAACCTCGAAAGAGCATTTGCCAGATGTCCCAGGGCACCGAATTACATGCCATAGGCAAAACCTCGAAAGACCATCTGCAAATCTCCCAGGGCACCGGATTACATGCTCATCTGCACAACCTGATCCACGGCCACAGATTATCAACCTGATACTCACCATACATCAGCCTGATGTACTCATGATCATCCTGATCATCATCACTGCAACGTCCTGTTGCATGTCATCTGGAGCAACATCCTGAAGCTCATCATCCATGATCATCCTAATCATCATCACTGCAACGTCCTGCTGCATGTCATCTGGAGCAACATCCTGAAGCTCATCATCCATGATCATCCTGATCATCACTGCAACATCCTGCTGCATGATCCACCTGATCATCAATGCATCCACCTGATGCATACCAAGTATCTACCTGATACATATCATCATACATGATCCTCCTGATCATACAATGTATCCACCTGATACATGATACATATCACCATACATGATCCACCTGATCATACAATGTATCCACCTGATACATATACAAATACATGGTCCAAGCATCCAACATGATGCTTATACAAAATACATACACATGATCCAACTGATCATATCCAGCATCCAACATGATGCATACATACATAAATGATCCAACTGATCATATCCAGCATCCAACATGATGCGAACATACATAAATGATCAAACTAATTATATCCAAGCAGAAACCAGAACATCATCCTGATGCCCATTATCCAGCGCTTACATCCACAGCCATGTGAAGGATCCTCCTTCCAACATGCTTGGAATGGCTTCAGCAAATGTGTCCATCACTTCTTCCTCGAAGTGTCCTCGATCTAAAGAATGCCAAGCCTCTCTCTGAAGTACTCAAACTTCACTCTGGCTAGTGGCTTTGTCAGCACATTTGCAATCTGCTCGTCCGTCGCAACATACAGAAGCTTCACAACTCCTCTCTGCACCATATCCCTGATATAGTGATATTTGATCTCTATGTGTTTCGACCTGTCATGAAACACTGGGTTCTCGGACAGCTTCACACAACTCTGGTTATCACAGAAGATACCAGTAGCCTCCAACGGGCGATCAAATAACTCAGACAGTAGCTTCCGTAGCCATACTGCCTCACAACTAGCTGAACAGGCTGCAACATACTCCGCCTCAGCGCAGCACCCAGATGTGCTCTTCCTATCTGCAGCACTGCCAGCCCAATCTAAATCAACATAACCATGTAGGTTAAACTTTTGATCCGCCTCATACCTGAGTCCATAATCCATTGTACCCTTCAGGTACCTCAAAACATGCTTTACAGCAACTAGGTGAACACTCCTCGGATCCATCAGGAACTGGCTCAAGTTGTTCACAGCAAAGCAAATGTCTGGTCTCGTGTTCGTCAGGTACATCAAGGACCCAATCATCTGACGATACAAAGAGACATCAACCAGCTTAGATGAAGCATCACATAGAAGCTTCAGATTTGATGCCATAGGTGTGGCCATGGCCTTGCAATCCATCATCCCGAACCTCTTCAGGATCTCTACTGCAGACTTCCCTTGTCCAAGGAAGATTCCATCACTCTGCCACATGCCAAAAACAAATAGTGCATCATCCCCAAGTTCCTCAACTTGAACTCGGCAACAAGCTTCCACTGCGTGTCGGCAATCAATCTATCCTCACCTGATACAAACAGGTCATCCAAATAGTAGTATCGCTGGATTGCCTTCCTCAACCTTGTAGAAAAGGTTGGAATCCGCTTTATTCTTGGTAAATCCCAAGCTGGATAGAAAGCTGTCTATCCTACCTGTTGGCTCGGTTTTGCAACCAAGCTTAGTGCTATGGGCACCTGCTAACTAGTAGCAGCAGTTTCAATAGAAATAAAAACAATAAACTAAATAAACAATACTTTTCATGGATTTAAGCAAGAATCTAATCAAATAATTTAAATATTTCAAAAATCAAGAACAAGAAACATAAGAAATAATTTTTTGTATTGAAAAGTGGGGGGCAAGCAAGTGCTTGCGATATTACCTTCAATGGTGAAGGTTGATGTTGAGAAACTCCCAAGATGAGTAGCTCCAAACTCCAATGGGTCTCTTTCTCCAAGGTTGCTTCAATGGCTAAAAGTGCTCAGGGGAGATTTCAGCAGCATAAGGATGAGATAATGGAAGGATGTGAAATGAGGAGCCCCTACCACCTTTTTATAGGTTTTGGTGGTGGGGAATACCATTTGTGGTTTTGTGGAAACCAAATGGTATTGACCAACATGGTTTAGGTACTTTTCCCTCCTTTTTCCTTTTTTGAATAAAAATAATATTTTAATTCCCTTTTTAATATTTTTGGGAATTTGGACCCTTTTTGAGGGTTTTTTTATGATTTTCTTGGAAAAATAATCTTTTTTAATGGAAAAAGGGGTGTACTAAGGTCTTTTGGTGACCTTTTGTTGGTTTCAGAGGCTCAGATGGTGGAAAAGTGGACAAATGGGTCATGTGAATAGGAAAATGAGCTAGTGAGCACTTTTTGGGTGTTAACAGATTGCCCCCTGATGTGTGAGGGCAGGAGCTCATCGTATGGCCGATAGACATCATAGTTCATTTGTCTTTTTCTGGGGTTTTAGGGGAGAGAAGAGACCGTTTGGAGACTGGAGCCACGGCCCTTGGAAGCTGCAAAAACAAAAAATATTACATGACCTCAATATGGATGAGGTATAATCTCTGATAAAGGACGAGGCGGGCATTCCCATGCTCGTATCAAGACATATACAAAACAATTAGTCCCAAGAAGGGGGATCTAATACGTAAAGAAAATATACTGGTACATCATAATGGTCCAGAGGGGATATAATTGTGGGATATACTCATGATCATGACTGATCTCAATAACTGATACACTGGAATAACTGTTGAACTGCTGAAACTGAAGGTGTCCAACATCTGTATATAGTCAATGACTATGAGTCATCTCTGAGAAATAATGTAACTGTATACTCAAGGGAGTATGAAACTGGGGTAAATCTGAATACTGTCGCCATGCGCAACCCGGATCTTTATAGAAAAAGTGTAACTGGTGTTATCCATAGGAAGACTCTCAAATGTGGAGGAGTCAGGAGGTATCCGGGGTCTTGGACTAATAACTGAACGGCCCAATACCCTGTGCGAGTCTCAACGATGCGATCAAGGTGTTGAAGTCGACCATGTGAGAAACAACCATTCGGAGAGGCACTGAGGATTCCTCTCGAAATGATTCGTAGGCACTCATCATAAATGGTAATGAGTCCAAGACACAGGGACCTCTAGGTCTATCCTCTGGAATCAATGTAGGTGTCGTCGACAGAGGGAGACCAGCAACTAACAAGGCAATGATGTTTCCTTGATAGGAGCAGGAGGTGTATAACTGAAGTGATGTAGGACTGATGGTAGGACTGACATACTTGTGGGGAAGGAAAATAACTGGGTCAAAAAATGGGTAGACTCAAACTTCCTTTGTTCAGAGCATGATGACATGGTTGACCTGGCAGCGTAGGGAACTGACTTGTAGGTGTGGGGATCATTGCTTTGACTGAATGGTATATATTGACTCTGGGGGGGAGGACGAGCTGATAGGTGCCGTCGAGGGGTTATCAAGGTGACATACTGCAGAATACTCTGAACAAAGGCGACCAAAATGGGGAAGCTGCCATATGAGTAGATGTGATCTGTCGTGGCGCCAAGAGGTACCATTGATTCCTTCTTCGTAGTTTTAATGAGCTCCAAGAAGGGATAAAAGTGTGCTCTGAAATGGTACGGTCCTGTGGATTGTGTGAGCCCAAGACGGCTCATGCTCATGGTTGTTTTCATGTTTAGAGAGTCTGAAAACGGTAAGTGGACTCTGTTGGTGTTTCTTTTTCGTGAGTTTAGTCTCCAAGGCCCGAAAAAGCATAAAATGATGCGGATGGAGAACTCTTCTAGCCGATGTGACTAGAGTATACCTTTTTCGTAATTAGTCTACGAGGTCCGGAAAAGGGGTAAACTTATACCAGGTAGACGCCCTTTCAGATACGTTTAGCGAGCATGAAAGGAAGCAAGATTGCTCGGCGATCTTTTCATTGTTTTAGGAGTCAGAAAAGAGCTTAACAAAAACTCCTTGAGTGCCTTTTTCGTAAAAGGGGTTGCTCGGCCCGAAAAAGGGATAAAATTATACCGAACAAAAATGGACTGATGAGGGCGAGAAAAGGTCTCAAGCATCGTCATCAGTGCGGAAAACTGGATCTGGTGACCTAAGGATTGTTGAAAACGGAGAACGGCCGATGTGGCGTGCAAGCCGAGGTGACGAAGGGGTCACAAGGCAAAATGCCCAAAAAATCTAGAGGTGAGAGCGAGAAATGATCTCGAGCGTCGTCACGAGCGCGGAAAACTGAATCCGGCGATATAAGGCACGTCGAAAATGGAGAACGGCCGATGTGGCACGCAAACCGAGGTGACGAGGGGGCGTGGAAAAAATGCCCGAAAAATCTAAAGGTGAGAGCGAGAAATGATCTCGAGCGTCGTCACGAGCGCGGAAAACTGAATCCGGCGATATAAGGCACGTCGAAAACGGAGAACGGCCGATGTTGCACGCAAACCGAGGTGACGAGGGGGCGTGGAAAAGATGCCCGGAAAATCTAAAGGTGAGAGCGAGAAATGATCTCAAGCATCATCACGGGCACGGAAATATGAATCCGGCAGTGCAAATGGTGCAAAAAACGGAGGTCATAAGGACTCCGGAATGGTTAAAGGAAAGAACTAGGTTAAAAAATGGCTACAAATAAAGGTGATCCCACCAAGCGAAGGATGCAGTGGTGGGGAGAAATGATGACCCGTGGGGGAAAAATACTAGGTGTATCAAATCAACTGAAATATACAAGTGACACATGACCTCAAAAATGGTTGAGATCACGAATATGAAAAAGTGAGCAGGGTTAATGACCTGCCCCCATGCTATGTGCATGGGGTTTGTGATTGTGGATCACATATGTGTTGGTTTGAACGATGGGCTCATTGAGGTGTTGAGATAGATATGATGGGGAAGGTTCAAAATGATTGATCATGCCCCCTATCCCGGGGTCGAGGTAATCTATTATGCCTCCTAACTCAGAGGTGTCAATGTGGTGCAGATGTTGTCTCATAGAGAGATCAATAGGGCATTGAGCAACTGCTGGCGGGGTGTTATACCATAAGGCTGTGGGTCGTGGTGGCATACTGAAGTGATGATATGATGATGGGGGATTCCCTTTGTGGGGTGGATGCCCCCAGTATCTCCGACGAGGATCACGGTGATGATGAGTAGGCAAGGTTTTGGGCATGCCCCCATGTTGTGGACATGTGGTTTCCTGGTTGATTTGAAAGGGTTCAACCTGTGTGTCAAAGGGATCAATGGAAGGGGCCGACCGGACAGAGGGGTATCCAGTGGAGATCATATAAATGGCGGGGTCAAGGCCAGGCATTTCGGTATCTGACCAAGTAAAGACATCAGTGAATTCTTGGAACAGTTGTTGGTATTCTCCGATCTCATGCTCACTGTGGGAGGTTCCTAATGTGATGGTATGAAGGGCACCAAGTGGGTCAGAGATGTCAATGTGGATGACGGGAGAAATATCGGCCATGGGATCCGTTAACCAGTCGATTTTAGTAGGAAGGAAATCCTTGGACTCAACCGCGGATTGGGTAGCGGTGGTGGATGAAGTCTCTTCCAGGAGGAAGTATGGACGATGGTGCATGTCTTCCCCGGGATAATCAAAGGTAGTAGGAGTCTCGAGAACCTCTTCATCATTGCGGGACCTTTGAGTGGTCAAATCGAGTGATGAGGTAGTGGTAGTCGAAGAGATCATATAGATGGTGTTAATCTCTCCGGATGAGGATGATGCGGGAGGGTAGATCTCCTCGATAGTAGAGGGTGCCGTCTCTAGGTCCAAATTGTTCATCTCGTAGAGAGCTGCTCTGTAGTCTGGGATGTCAGGACAGTTATGCGAGTAGTGGCCATAAATACCGCATATCGCACATGGGTGGTTGGTACGCAGTGATTTATCACGAGGCATAGGGTTTGGATCTAGTTTGACCACCGGGATGTTGGGGTCGTCGTCCAACATTTGCATGTGTTCCTGCAATGCAGGTAACTGTGGGCACTGATGGGTTGGATGGCCTAACTCATCACACAGCGAGCATTTTGGAGGAGCACGAAATATGGGGGGAGGTTTAACTGCCTTGGGTGGGGGAACCGCAGTGTATGGTTGTGGGCCTCTGCCCCCAGTGGGCCTGACGAATGGAGGGGGATTCGTCGACGACGAAGGAGTCGTGATACCGGGAGGTGGTTGGGTAGAAGTAACAATGGGTTGCACCGGTTGTAGGATGACGTTTGGTGTCGGTGGAGGAACGGGAGGCGTAATATACCACACGGGTAATCCTAATGTTAACCCGGGGAGACTAAGGGTAGCCATAAACGGGGCGCTTACTACACCCGAAGGAGGAAATAGAAAGGGGATTGTGTGGATAGGTGTAACACCGATGTGACTAGGGACCAATGGTGGTTTGGGTAACAAGGAGGGTTGATTACCGGGTGTTTGTGAAAGAGTGCAGAGGTTAGCGACCTGGGTCTCCGGTGACGGTGGTGGAATGGCCTGGAATGTAGAGGTTATCGACGCCTCGGAGTAAAGTCTGGGTCCTACTGAGGAAATGAATGAGGTAGTTGCACCACAAACAGGTTGTTCAACCATGGTGAGACCATTTTCAGGTGTGGTAGGGGCCTTGGGATCGTAATAGGTGAGCTGGTCGACCTTGACCACGCGTCCCTCATGGGGGAACATCATGGTACGAAAAACGGATGAGGCAACCGCTTTCATGGCGTACATGTAGTTGCGACCAAGTAAAAGGTTATAGTCTAGTGGGGCATTGATGACCTCAATGTCAATGAGCACGGTTTTACCCGCCAGCTGGACAGGGACATTGGCTAACAGACCTAGGGGTTGAGCCGAACGGCCGTCATAAGCTCATAATGCAGTGGTGGACTGCTGGAGAGTAGGGGATCCCAACTTCTGCCAAACAAATGTGGACATGACGCATGTGGAGGCCCCTTCATCGATAATGCACCGATGGATGACAAGATTCCGAACAGAAACGGAAACTTGGAATGCTAAAGAGGAAGGCAGGCGGGGTTCAGACTGGTCTGAATCGAATGCGATCAACTGTGAATCATTGGGGTCAATGGCGCCAATGGCAGAGAGCAAAGTTTTGCGCTGCGAAGGACAGTTTTGCAAAACTTCTAAAGCAGACATGGCTGCAGGAGACTGGGCTAAGTCGTCTAGGATGTTGTAATTCGACGCAGCGCGAGCATTGGGATTACTGTTGATGCGACAAAGTGGGAAGCGAGGTGCTTTGGAAGCGCCATCAAGTGAAGCCGGAGGTATACGTAACGTTTGATCTGTGGGATTAATGTTAGTGTTATTGTCGGCGGGAGGGGCTTCAGAGGTGGAGCCATATTGGTTCCAACGAGTTTGGAGGTTAGCATCAGCAGTCGACATCATCAACAAATGGTGAGTACCTGAATCGAACATGGGTTGATCAGGGGCTGCATAAGTGATCTGCTGTGGTGGCACGTTTCCCTGAGGGGGGGCTAACAGCTGAGTGTTCACTACACCCTGGTTTGGAAAGGGGTTTTGCAGCACCAAAGGTTGATGTTGAGGTGGTGGAGGGTTGGGTGGTGGCTGAGGAACCGCTTGCCCTTGACGACGGGCATCGTTGGTCCAGAGTTGCCGAGCTCGCTCCAAATGTGGGCAAGAATGCATGTAATGACCATAGACCCCGCAAATAGAACAAGGGTGGTTTGTTCTGAGGTTATTATTTCTAGGCTGCTTAGGATTCCGATCCGGATTGCGGTTGGGAGGAGCAGCATTGTTATTTTGCGGAGGATTGGGAGGTGGAGGACCTTGCTGATGTTGTTGGTTATTACCATGGTTATGACCTCTACCACGGTTCTGTTGTGCACCTTGGTTGCGCTGGTTGTTTTGGTATTGGGGCTGATGTTGTTGTGCGTACACGTGCCCTTGAGCATTGGGGGGATTTTGGGGAGCCGCAGGTGCGGGAGCAGGTTGCGGTAGATAGTATGCAGGTGGAGGTGGAGGTGGTCCAGTTGCCTGTTGGGGTTGTTGGTACCCCTGAGCTGGTGGAGGTGTGAGGTTAGCTGGTGCAACCGGTTGTGGGTAATGCATGGGTTGTTGTGGGAACTGCATGGGGGTCTGTACCGTAGGTTGAGCATAGTATGTAGGAGGTACATATGCTGATGGCGCTTGGCCATAACAATGTTGTGGACAAGAGGGTCCATGAACGTGATGGGTCTGGTTTGTTGGAGCATAGGAAGTCGTCGCTCCGGAACTAGATGTAGCCCTAGAAAGGTCTGGGGCGGGCATGGTGCTCACCATACTGAAAGGTTTGGCTTGCGGTGTAATTTGGCCAATAATGCCATCAGCGGCATGTGATGCCCCCGGTGTGTCACCGCGTGCGGAGTCACCTCGTGGTGCGTCAGGTATGATGGTGTATAGGTAACCTGATTGGGCATAGATAAGATCAAACTGTTGGGCCTTAAGGATGGCCTCCTCCTCAAACTGGGGTCTTTCAGATGCTACATCCTTCGCAATGAGAGGGAGGAGGGATTTAAGGAACTAGTCTAAAAAGATTCGGTCGTCTAATTTGATCTTGCATAGGCTTCGGCGCCGCCGCCAATCATGAATATGGTCAGTGATATGCGTGGCCGTGTTTTGTCTGCAAGACAGTAGGATCTCGACGCCCGCATCATAGCGGACTGGTAGCTGAAAGAACTGCAGGAAGGTCGAGGCAAAGGAGGTAAATGTGGAATGCGTCCCATGGGGTTGCTCGATATACCATTTGGCTGCAGAGCCAGTGAAGGTGTGCTGTAATAAACGGAGGCGGACAGAGTCGTCCACTATGGAGTTGGAGGAACACCATAAATGGAAGGACATGATGTGGTTCTGGGGGTCTTCTCCGGCCTTTCCCTCAAACTTAGGGATGTCAGAGGGAAGCTTAGTGGGCATATGGGGCCAAGCAGGATCATGCCTGATGGGGTCATTTGTGAGCCTAGCTAAATCTGGCAGGTTGAGACTTGCCATGTATGGTAGACTAGCGGATGTGGTGACCGGAACCGGGACCTGCCTAGCCATTGTGGTATGGTGTAGGGGTCCAGTAGCGCCTATAGGTATTCTAGGTATGGAGGGTATGTGCCCTCCAAAAGGTGTGGCCTGATATGGGTTAGCACTCCCAAGTGCAACTTGGGTTACACTTGGGTTAGGAATCGCACTAGGGATTCCTGGTATAGCACTACCGAGTGCAACATGGGTTACACTTGGGTTAGGAATCGCACTAGGGATTCCTGGGATAGCATTCCCAAGTGCAACAGGAGTTACACTTGGGTTAGGAATCGTACTAGGGATTCCTGGTATAGGGTTTGTGGAAACCGAAGGGGGTATGACCCCCATGTTGGGCATGCCCATGACAGGTGGTGGTCCTGTGTTAGGCATTCCTGAATGTGGAGTGTTACCCATGTTGGGCATACCCAAGGGGGTGGCTGTTGCCGTTGATGGTACTACCGCAGAAGGGTCTGCGGATGTATGACCTATGGTTAACGTATATAGTGGATCAACTGGTGTTCCAGACATAATTGTGGTTGGTGGTAACTCTGTGGGGTTTTCGGATTCTACCTCCAAATCAAAGGTGAAGTGGGGTATGTCAGAATCGGATGACCGTCTAGATGATCGACGATGTGTCGAATCAAGGGATAATGCTCTGCGTCCGTGACATGGAGAGCCAAGTGGACTAAACTCTGGGAGTTCTCCCTGTAGACGACGAGAACGTCTAGAATTCTCAATGGTGAGAATATGTTTTTTATTTTAAAAATTGTTTTAAGTATCAGGTGGTGATATATATGTAAAAGACTCAAAAACCCTAATGCAACCAAGGGTGCAAAAAGGGGAGTGAAAAAAGAAGGCTCACAGGCCAAAAAATCAATCCTCAAAAAATGCACTTATTCTAGCAGCTGTGCTACAATAAGTGGAGGAATGCAACAACCGGTCAGAATACCAACATGCAAACGGCTCCTAGAAAAAATAGGTGTAACTAGACTCAAAAGGTGGTAAAGATCATGCAAACACCTAATCTAAAAGTATTGTGACTCAAACAGACGATATCCCCTGCAAGGTGATGAAATCCAAGTCAGACAATATGAATGTAGAGACAACGGCTAGATATCCCCCTACCGGGAGGGACACCGGGTAATCAATCCTAAAAAGACAGGCTACTAGGATACTCCGTTCATGACGCGTCGAGAAAAGGTAAATCTGCCGTTTGGTCCTTTGATCGCAATATCCCAATACAGGGATATCCCGAGAACTGCGAATGGTAGCCCTTCGGTTACTGAATGGGTTTCGGTATCCCACTCAGGCTTCCGGAACCATCCTCGCGACTTCAACCCTCCTAGGGGAGAGGCCTTCCCACAAACCGGTTGTGACCGCGCCAAAAAGTACTAAGAGATTTTAGCTCCCTAATTGGACAACTTCTATGTCTCAGATGTATGAACTGAGGGGTGTTATTGGAACACCTATCCCCCCAATACTACCTAGCTACAAGAATTCTTTTCGTGTTCCCCAAGTGGGGTTAAGAGTGTGTTCAAGTTAGGGTAAGTTTTAAGTCTTAGTTCAATTAAGTGATCGTGTGAGTGCACGTGAGGTGTTGTAAACTGAACTTGGAAAAATTAAATGCTTTTAAGGGAAATTTTCAAAAAATAAAGGACTTTTCGAAAATACAAAGCAAATATCTAAGACTTTTTCACTAAAAGGAATTAATATGCTTTTTCAAAAAATAACTCAAAAAATAAAAGATTTCTTGGATTTATGAAAGCAAATAATAAACTCCTTTTTAAAAGAAATAAATGGATTTCTTCGTTTCAATAAAAATTGCTAAGGGCAAGATTCTAAAGAAGTAAACAAGAAAAAATTTGAATCTAGATAAAGAATGCAAAATGAGTCTTCCTTTCACTTTCTTGAAAACTTTTAAAAGGATTTCTAGGTATGCACTTTTAAATAGTAAAAAAAAATTTCAAATCTGTAAACTATGCAGAATTTAGTACTGTAAAAAAAAAAATGTGCTATGGGCAGAAAGTACAGTAAAAAATATTTTTCAAAATCGGGATGGCCGAATGAAAAAAATTCAGCCGCGCGGGTTTTGGACGAACAGCCGCGATGGGCCGCGCGGGTTTTGGCAGCACAGTCGCGATGGACCGCGCGGGTTTTGGCCGCAGAGTCGCGATGGACCGCGCGGGTTTTGGCCGCACAGTCGCGATGAGCCGCGCAGGTTTTGGCCGCACAGCCGCGATGAGACGCGCAGGTTTTGGCCGTACAGCCGCGATGAGCAGCGCGGAAAAATACAGAAAAGTCGCGATGGACCGCGCGACTGTCTGTAAAAAATCCGCGATGGACCGCGCGGAAAAAGGCCGAAAAGTCGCGATGGACCGCGCGACTGTCTGTAAAAAATCCGCGAGGCGGAAGCCGTGCACGGAAACCGAGAAACGAACCCGAAAATTGAAAATTTAGGGCTGTTTATGGGGCCAAATCTCAGAACAGCAATGGATCTGCTGTCTAAGATGGTAGATCTATGGATCTAAAGGTTAAAAATTCATAAAAACTAAGATTTAATGGCAAAGCTAGAGATCTAAAGTTCAAACCAAAGCGGAGTCGCCAAAAACTGTTGGCTCGGTTTTGCAACCAAGCTTAGTGCTATGGGCACCTGCTAACTAGTAGCAGCAGTTTCAATAGAAATAAAAACAATAAACTAAATAAACAATACTTTTCATGGATTTAAGCAAGAATCTAATCAAATAATTTAAATATTTCAAAAATCAAGAACAAGAAACATAAGAAATAATTTTTTGTATTGAAAAGTGGGGGGCAAGCAAGTGCTTGCGATATTACCTTCAATGGTGAAGGTTGATGTTGAGCAACTCCCAAGATGAGTAGCTCCAAACTCCAATAGGTCTCTTTCTCCAAGGTTGCTTCAATGGCTAAAAGTGCTCAGGGGAGATTTCAGCAGCATAAGGATGAGATAATGGAAGGATGTGAAATGAGGAGCCCCTACCACCTTTTTATAGGTTTTGGTGGTGGGGAATACCATTTGTGGTTTTGTGGAAACCAAATGGTATTGACCAACATGGTTTAGGTACTTTTCCCTCCTTTTTCCTTTTTTGAATAAAAATAATATTTTAATTCCCTTTTTAATATTTTTGGGAATTTGGACCCTTTTTGAGGGTTTTTTTATGATTTTCTTGGAAAAATAATCTTTTTTAATGGAAAAAGGGGTGTACTAAGGTCTTTTGGTGACCTTTTGTTGGTTTCAGAGGCTCAGATGGTGGAAAAGTGGACAAATGGGTCATGTGAATAGGAAAATGAGCTAGTGAGCACTTTTTGGGTGTTAACACTACCATATCAAGTTCTGCACACATATATGACTACACCATGCTATCTTGAAATCCATCTGGTGCATCTTCTATTTCATCACTTTTGTATTTCTCAATGCTGCCATCTGCAACATGCTTGATCTGATAGTTCTATTTGGAAGTCACAACAAACTTCCCTTTAACTCTTGGGATCGCATCCCAAACATCATTCTTCATGATCGACGGATCATGGCATTCCATTTCTTCATCCCAGATCCTGGGAACTTCAATATCTTCAATAGATATCTTTGTTGCTGGAACAAATGTTGTAGTCCTTTTGTAGGTGAAGATATACAGTTTTTCCTACAAAACAGGTTAAATTGCATGATTAGAAACATCTCATAATTTTCAGAACAAATTCTTACACATAAAGAAATATGTCATACAGTCATGCAATTATCTTAGCCAATGCTTTAATACAACATTTATCCATATCTTGTAACTTTCTAGATGCCTTCCAATCTCTACCAGAACATTGTTAAGAGTGTGCACAACTCCCAACATGTCAGCAAAGAGGTTTCATTCTAGATAAGTAGCAATGGAATGTTGTACAGTGCCATACGCCACTTACCCATGTATATTAGTAGTATACTATTCATCAATGCAACTATTCTAATATGCACAATACATATCCTAAGTCTAGGAACATGAGCATATACATCATTGAACAATTTTATTTAAAAAAACATATATGCAAGAAATGATAATTAAAATACTTATCTTTGTTTTTTGTTGAGTGGACTCCCTCTGAGTCTTCGCTTTCTTGCAGGAGTTGCTGGAGTCCTAATCTGCAGTAGCTTCTTCTACAACTTTATGTTATTCAACTCATATTCATCCTTGGTCCCTATGCATTCTTGTTAGTATCATGATTGAGTTATCCTTGTGATCTCATATAAAATCATACATTCATTAGTATACTATTAAAACACAATAATCTCAAGCATGTATAGTTATGATCATTTCAAACAGAAATAATAAGCATTATCATTCAAGGTTTATGTAGGATTCTTATGGTTAAATCATAAGAAGCATAACATGTCTAAACCTATAATTACTCAAACCTATGACTCTTCAGGTTAGTTGAGTCATATCATCAATTATGGTAAGAAATATAATATGCATACAGCCATGACTTATTCAAACCTACGACTTCATGAATAATCATTATCAAACAACACAACAGTATAAGATCCTAACACAAGGTAGGATTCTATCTTGATATAGGAAAAACATACCTGGATTAGCATGCTAGCTATTTATGTCTAACATACTCACATGTTGTCTTCTTGTTCTTCTTCAATGACTTGTGCTAGTAACCTGTATATCTCATAGGTTAACTATTACAAAATCAAGTTATACATACCTCGTAAATGGATCTTCTATGAGATCCATGACAATGGATGAATCTTTGTCCTCATGTTATCATGATCATATGTTCTTGGACCAGAACACGATTTGTCTTTCTTGGTGTACCTTTCATGTTAGTAGACAACATAAACCGCATAAAACACCATAATGCATTAGTACAATCATAAGCGTCAACACCCTAACCAATGCGTATCTTCTATCATGCATTCATAATTTTGTTAAGGTGATACGACAAATCTAAAATCAAAATTGTACTAACCGTAATAACATGAATACAAACATACCATAAACTTAATCATGGACAAATATCGAAACATACCTCAATGAGTCATACCTGTCGAGATCGCTTGTAATCTTCTTATGTAAGGCCTTAGCCTCATCTCCCTCTGAAACGGGAACTTCTTCACTCATGCAGATGATCAATCCATCTTCTTCTAGGGTTAACCCAATCCACTTGATTTGCAAGAACTGGACCTGGAGCTGGATATGGCTTTGTCAGAGAAACCCCAAAAATTCAAACTTTGAATTTCAAACTTCCGAAAGGATAGAAATATGCGCCTTGATGAGCTGATCAAACTGGTATATTCAGAATTTGAAAACTGCAAAGTTTCACTCCTCAATTTTGCCTTTGAAACTTCTGGATTCACTGGACGTGACCCTGAACGGGGGTTTGATGAAGCCCACTCTTTTACCCCATCAAAAGGTTTGATCCAAAGCTCTAATCTTCTATTTTTCTGAGGAGCTTCCAGCCGTGGTCACAGATTGCAAAAATTCCCATTTTTACAGAAGCCCTAATTTTCCATTTTTCTGATCAAAGTCCCGAACTAGGGTTTGATCAAGCCCGGCATTTTTCCCAACCAAAAATTCTGATCTTGGTCTCTAAATTTCTATTTTGATGAGTAGCATCCAGCCGTGGTCTCTGATTATAAAAATTCCAACTTTTTTTCGAAGCCCTAAATTCCGGAAGCCATGAATGAAGGTACTCAAAAATAATTCTGTTTTGACAGAAATATGTACCTGATTGTTTCTGGTGTAACTCAAAACATTTCAATCCACAGGGTCTGAAAACGTTTCTTGAGATATCCTGACCTGTTATCTTTCCATCCTGACAGGTCTAACCTCAATTGGATTCTCTGAGAGAGAGTTATTCCAAATGTCGCAACGTGACCTGTTTTGGGATAATTCAGGAGAGCGATCTTGTACGGCGTGCCACGTGTCACTGTTTGAACTTCGGCCTCTAAAAACGTTTCCTGAGATAGCTCGGCCTGTTAGATCTCCATCCTGACAGTTCTGACCTCAATTGGACTCTGTGAGAGAGATTTATGCCAAGTGTCGCAACATGACCTTTTTATGGGATAATACAGGAGAGCGAACTTGTACGGCATGCCACGTGTCACTGGTTCAACTTCGGCCTCTGAAAAAGTTTTTTGAGATATTACAGACTGTTTAATACCTGTCACATTTTACGAAATTTCATTTGGAGCTTCCTAGCCCAAGATATGACCTTTTTCCCAAGGTCACCTGATTTTGACTCAGATCTGGAAGAGGCAGAAACCCTATATTGTACAGATCATAAATCACAAAGTACAACGAATTAGAGGTTGTCCTTTGGATACAAGGTACATGGGGATCTTATATTCATCCTGTAACAATTTCAGATCCGAAAACTTCGCCAAAACGGATTTATAACGAAAGTTCTACGATGACTGGTTTTTGCTATATCAAGCCCTAGCATCGTAAGTGCAACAAGTGTCATACATGCCATATCATGCCTTCTTTCAGGCTAGCTCTGATACCATGTTAAATTTTCAGAATTTACTTCAATTTGATCTAGGATCTTAACTGAGAGAACAACATGTACAGCATATCTACAGCATATCAATCATGGAGACAATAATGCAAGCACACAAGAGACACAAGGATTTACTTGGGGAAAACCATAAAGGTGAAAAACCCCAATAACTTCCTCAGAGATAGATAGAGCAATGATACAACCAACCAAGAGAGATAGCCATAACCTAGCAGCAGATCCTCCTCCTCCATAAGTGTGCCACTCCTCCTTGAGTGCATGTGTGAGAAGTGAGTGAGTAAATAGAGTGCCTCCCGCACTCTATTTATACTTGACTTGACTTCCCTTTTTACCTAACTCATGTAGGCTCGAACTTTACCACATAACATAATGCTGAGTGGGCCGACCCCCAATAGGGTGGTCTAATAACCCTTTGACCCACATGGCCGACCCCCAATAGGGTGGTCTAATAACCCTTTGACCCACATGACTTATACAGGGCCGACCCCAAATAAGGTGGTCTAATAACCCATCAAGTATAAGTTACGACATTTACAATATAAATGACGACACTTCCTTATAGAGGAATAATACCATCTCTATAGGAATACAATATACATATATGTGAAATACATTCCGAAGTTACATATACATCAACAGTAGACGCCCTTTCAGATATGTTTAGCGAGCATGAAAGGAAGCAAGATTGCTCGGCGATCTTTTCATTGTTTTTAGGAGTCAGAAAAGAGCTTAACAGAAACTCCCTAAGTGCCTTTTTCGTAAAAGGGATTGTTCGGCCCGAAAAAGGGATAAAATTATACCGAACAAAACTGGATAGATGGGAGCGAGAAAAGGGCTCAAGCGCCATCATGTGTGTGGGATACTGGATCCCTGACATAAAGATTGTCACAAAGGGGGCTGCGGCCGTTGTGGCACGCAACCCGAGGATATGAGGGGGCATTTTGAAAAAATGGCCGAAAAAGATGGGCGTGAGAGTGAGAAATGAGCTCAAGCATCATCACGAGCGCGGAAAACTGAATCCGGCGATATAAGACTTGTCCAAAACGGAGAATGGCCGATGTGGCACGCAAACCGAGGTGACGTGGGGGGCATGAAAAAATGCCCTGAAAATCGGGACGTGACAGCGAGAAATGATCTCAAGCTTCATCACGAGCGCGGAAAACTAAATCCAGCGATATAAGGTACGTCGAAAACGGAGAACGACCGATGTGGCACGCAAACCGAGGTGACGTGGGGGGTATGAAAAAATGCCCTGAAAACCGGGATGTGACAGCGAGAAATGATCTCTAGCTTCATCACGAGCGCGGAAAACTGAATCCGTCGATATAAGGCATGCCAAAAACAGACAACGACCGGTATGGCATGCAAACCGAGGCGATGAGGGCACCCAAAAAATGGTCCAAAAATGGAGTTGGTGAAAACTAGAAAAGGAAAGAACTGTCATGAAGTTCTTGCTGCGCTGATTCCAACGGTTTGAAAAATGGACATCGTATGATACCGCAATGGTTGTTTGAAAATTGGTGGAATTTCTATAAATAGGGTGTGGGGCCCAAATGACTTATCATTGTTACGTGCGAGTTTGATAGAGCTGTCAGAGTTATTTCTTGATTTCCGGGAGATTTCACTGTTGTTTTTCGATTCTGCGAGTTTCAGGTAACTCTATTTGCCTTAGCCTTTTCAATTATGTCTTTTTTGTTTGGCGGCGGGCCCCCGAAGGCCGCGAAATTCCACGTTGACTCTCCAACGTGGAATATCGCGAGTTTTGGGTCTTTTCCCGCGATGAACCGCGCGGGTTTCAGGCTGACAGCTGCGATGTTCATCGCGACTGTGAGGTTGGAACCCGCGATGTTCATCGCGAGTTCATGGGAGATAGTCGCGATGTTCATCGCGACTGTCTGGCCAAAATCCGCGATGTTCATCGCGGGTTTTTGCATGGAGGCCGCGATGGACATCGCGGCTTTTGGTGGAAATTATGCGATGGTCATCGCGGCTTTTGGTGGAAAAGCCGCGATGGGATTTTTTCAAAAAATTTCGTACTGGGGCTAAAAATTTCTTTTGTTTTCTGGCAGGATGTTGAGGAGACCATTGTCGTCATGGCGAGAGAGGGAGATCGATGATGATCTTATGGAGAGGATTCAGACTGATCCGGGGGTGCGACAGACTCTGGCTATGAGCGGACTTTTGAAGTTCGCTCAGATCCCACCTATTCGTTCAGTGAGACGGCTCCTGAACAAGCTGGTGAGTTGGTGGGTGCCGGCGGAGGGTGCATTTATTATTGGGGGTGAGAGGTTGGAGATCACTCTCACAGATGTCTATTTTTTGACCGGGTTGCCTCGTTTGGGTGAGGTGGGCGATCTCTTGCCGAGGATCCCGCCGGGTGTAGATATGGAGGACTTGTTACAGACCTTCTGTGTTGATGATGCTGTTTTGCAGAACAGCTCTATCAGTTTGCGATCCCTACGTGAGTGGGATATGCGGGCTGTTGGGGCATGTGTTCTGAGGATATTGGGTGCTGCTGCGCCACATCGTATGTCTGGGGGACAAACGATGATGGTGGACTCTGTTCTCCGGGGGACTTATTATGCTTGGGGGAAGATGTTTCTGGCTGGTGTCCGGAGGGATCTGGACAAGGCCATTCGAGAGGGAGGTGAGTTCTGTTATGCCTCCTTCCTATGTTGTTTTTTCTTTGAGCGCTTGCCAACCTTGCGGCCACGGGTACCCATTCGTGCTGGTCTGGTGAGTGAGCCTCGTATGATGTGGTGGGGGCAGATGATGCCTCGTGGCGGCGGTGGTGTGCGTGGTTTCTTCACTGTGGATTTTTATGAGCAGTGGGAGCAGATGCCCCTGCTGATTGAGGACTACCCTTATGCCGGCATGGACTACCGAGGAGACCCCGAGATGCCTCGTGCCCCAGGACAGGCCTGGAGTTTAGACGGTATATTTTGTGTTTTATTTTATATTATATCATGTGTTGTTTTATTTATCAGTTTATGATTATAGTTGCATATGATGGTTTATTTGCATTGTGCAGATGTGGGTCCAGTGCCATCGGCCGACTATGTGGCTCGTCAGGGGCGAGTGATGGTGGTCGCCCATCCACCTGCAGCGGTACCACCTCCACGTGGTGGAGGATTTGCGGCTCGTGGGAGAGGGGTTGGCCCTCGAGATGACGCCATAGAGGGTGTCAGACAGACCTTCGACCGGATCCTAGCTGGCCTCCCCGAGGATGGTTGGAGAGACCTGGATCGGGATATTTTGGAGGGTTGCTTTGGTGCGCCGCCTGAGTGGCAGTCGCTCTTGTTGAGGACAGTGGTGTTTGTGGCAGGGCACAGGGGTGGTGCTCGGGATGTCCCGGCAGAGCCGGCTCAGATGAGGATCCATCTACGGGGTGACCCAACGGGGCCAGCGGAGGAGGCGCCAGAGGAGCGCAGAGTTCGGGCTCGCCATGACCCCGCGGGGCCAACGGAGGAGGAGCCGGAGGAGCCTAGGGATCCTGATGAGTAGATGATATTGTATCTGCCCTCAAATGCTGATGAGCATATGGGGAAGCATTTTTTGTACGATTGATGTATTTTTTGTATATCGGGTGCTGAGGGCACCTATGACATGTTCTGACTATACGATATATATATATATATTTATAGATTCGATGCTGGTATATAGTTGTGTATGCACGTGGATGCACTTGTTGTCTTTTATGTTTTCCCGTGGAGGCATGTTTAATTTTCTGTATGCCCATGGAGGCACATGTTATGCACGTGGATGTACATTTGGTTTTTTGTATATGCCCGTGGAGGCACATGTTATGCATGTGGATGCACCTTTTGTTTTGGTATATGCCCGTGGAGGCACATGTTATGCACGTGGGTGCATTTTATTTATGGATATGCCCGTGGAGGCACATCTTATGCACGTGGATGCACATTTTGGTTATGACATGATGTGATTGGTGTGCCAATCGAGGACATTGTTGGCCATATGGTCCGCTACACTATTGAGGTGTCTTGGGACATGTGTGAACGAAATGGATTCAAACTGTCTAACCATTTGGTTAGTGCACATGAATTTTCTAAAAAGACAGGGATCGCATACCTGGTAATCATTGTTGAGCTGGGAAACTAGGAGCTGTCAATCCAAGAAAACGTTGAGGTGACGGATGCTCATTTGGAGAGCTGCGGCCAGGAGACCGGTCATGGCATCGTATTCAGCTTGGTTATTGGTGGCGGCACCTAAACATACTCCGTCAATGTGAATTAAATCATGTGAAGGGGAGTATATTACCCAAGCTGCGGAGGCGAGATTGGGAGACCAACGGCTTGCACCATCAGCGAAACCGACATAGCAGAGTGGAAGAGGATCCATCTGTGGTCATGCAGAGAAAAACAAATATTTAGGTTTTTGAATTTTTTGTGAGAAAAGAAAGTAATCCTATACTAGAATGGATGGTGGTGTCCATCATATTTTCTATGGGTAAAATCGTTTAAGGTACAACCCGTTACGTGGGTTGCGTAGGGGATTGCCTTCTGAATCGGTCAGAATGTATGCCCCCTGCCCGAGGCAAGTGTGTACGATGTAAGGGCCTTGCCACATAGATACAAACTTCCCCTTTCTGGTTTTATCATGAGCTTGATCGTAAGCGAGGACAAGGTCTCCCTCAGAAAAGGTTCTTGGGTGGACATGTTTGTCGTAACTTAGTTTTGATCGTTGTTTGGCTGCTTCCATGTTTTGAATGGCTGTGCGCCGATCTTCATCGGCCTGCTCTAGGAGTAGTAATCGTTGCTCAATCGGGGAAGTGTCCGGTAGGAGTTCAACGGCGATATGTAAGGCTGGAATCTGGCACTCAATAGGGAGGACGGATTCGACACCGTGAACTAAATGGAAAGGGGTAAAACCGGTGGCGGTTTTGGTTGAGGTGCGGTAAGCCCATAGTGCCGGGAAAAGCATGTGGTGCCAATTGGATTTGTGTTTGTCTACCGTTCATTGGAGGATGGTCTTCAAAATTTTATTGATCGCTTCGACTTGGCCGTTTCCTTGGGGATAGTAGGCGGGCAAGAAATGGTGTTCAAATTTCAACATGGTTGATAATTCTTTCCAGACGGCATCTTCGAAGTGAGAGTTGTGGTCAGAGACTAGTTGCTTCGGCACTCCGAAACGAGTGATAACATGGTTGAAGAAAAACTGTGCGGCAGTGTCGGCCTTGCAATTGTAAGTCGGCATGGCTTTTTCCCACTTGGTGAAATAATCTACGGCCACAACGATGTGTTTGTGACTGCCGGCTGACGTGGGGTTGCAGTCGAGGAAGTCGATGGCCCATTTGCAGAATGGTCCAACAGTGATGACTGGATGAAGGGGGGCGGGGGGGGTTCTTGCTTTGGGGGCAAAAAGTTGGTAGTTCTGGCAATGCTTGACTACGTTGATGCAATCAGTAAACAATGAGGGCCAAAAGTAACCTGCCCGAATGATCTTCTGGGTGGTGGCCATGCCGGAGAAATGGCCTCCGCAAGCACCGCTATGACAATCATTGAGGACTTGTTCTGCCTCACTATGGGATAGGCATCGGCATAGGATGGTATCAACGCCGTGTCGATAAAGTACATCCCCTATCAAGAGGTATCGGGGGGCATGGTGTCGTATCCGACGGCGTCCGTCACGATCCATGTGTGGTCAAAATTTTTGCGTGCGGAGGTAAATCAAAATGTCTCCGTACCATGGGTTGTCAGACGAGATGATGAAGATTTGTTTGTCAATCAGATCCGTTTGGATAGCGGGTGATGACGAAGAGGATGGGAGGTCGGTGATGAGGTGAGCAAGCGCGAGGGCTTTGGTGCTTTTAGGAGTTCTGAAAGTAAGGTCATATTCCTGGAGGATAATGACCCATTTAGCAACACGACCTTGTAGGAGCCGCCGGGTTAGGAGATAGACCATAGGGTTGGAGTCGGCCACAACCGTGGTATGACTGAATAGAATGTAGTGTCGCAATTTTTGTACGGAAAAGACTACAGCTAGGGCTAATATTTCCTCGTATGGGTAACGTAGGGGTGGGACAGACAAGGTCTGGCTGACGTAATAAATTACATGTTCTTGGTGAGAGGCATCTTCTTGGACCAAAACTCTGGACACAGCATATTCAGATGTCGAGACATAAAGGGTGAAGTCTTGAGAGAAATCCGGTGGGGATATCAAGGGGGCTTGTGTGAGGGCTTTCTTGAGGGCTTCGAATGCCGTGTCTGCTTGCTCATCCCAAACGAAGGGTATGTGGGTACGAAGTAAGCGTAAGAAACCATGGACTTTGGTGGCGTAATCAAGAACAAAGCGCCTAAGAAAATTGGACTGCCCTTGTAGACTCTGGAGTTGCCGAAGCGTGCGAGGAGGAGGAAGTTCTAAGATGGCTTTGACTTTCAAGGGATCAACAGTAATTCCATCTTGGGAAACAATGAAACCCAACAACTGGCCTGACGGAACGCAAAACACACACTTGTGTGGGTTCAAGCAGATTTTATACTTGCGACAACGCAGGAAAACTTGCCGGAGGTCGTTAATGTGGTCTGATCGTTTTCGGGAACGGGCTGTAAGGTCATCAAGATAAACTCGCAGGATATGGACCAAGTCGTGAAAGCAATAGGTCATGGCTCGCTGGAAAGTGGCACCAGCATTTTTAAGGCCGAATGGCATGACACGATAGGCAAAGCTGCCCCATGGGGTGGTGAAGGCAGTCTTGTACTGATCCTCCTTACGGATGTGAATCTGGTTGTATCCAAAAAACCCGTCCATGAAAGATAGGACTTCATGGCCCGCACACTCATAAATGACTTGGCCAATGAATGGCGTGGGGAAATTGTCTTTTGGACAAGCATGGTTTAAATCACGGAAGTCAGTGCATACTCTAAGGGTGCCTTGCTTTTTGTTGACGGGAACAGGGTTCGACACCCAGGTGGTGTACGGAATAGGATAAATGAATCCTGCTTTGCGAAGTTTCTCGACCTCAGCTTTAATAGCAGGGAGTTTGGAAGGATGAATGGGTTGTTGTTTCTGACGAACAGGGGGTACCTCAGGCCATGTATCAATGTGGTGCTCTATAATGGCTGGGTCAAGACCAAGCATTTCGGTATAGGACCAAGCGAAAACATCACGGAATTCTTGAAAAAGCTTTTTGTACGCCTGAGTCTCCGCTGGAGTGCAAGATGCACCCAGCGAGATGAGCTCAGGTTTTCCTGGTGTTGTGGAAATATCGATTTGTATAATGGGGGAAATGTTGGACATGTTCCCTTCTTCAAAGGCATCCGGTGCTGGGATGGGGTCTTTTAACCAATCGACTTTAGTGGGTATGAAATCTTTCGATTCGATCGATAGCTGGTTGGATGCGGTGGATGTAGATGTTTCCAGGAGGAAATACGAGCGATGATGCATATCATCCCAAGGGTAGTCGGGTGCAGTGAGTGTCTCCAAAATTTACTCATCAGTATTGAAGTAGTCAGACCATAAATCAAGGGGTTCTGGTTTGAAAGTTGTGGAAATCATATAGATTGTATTGACTTCTTCCGACGAGGATGATGGCGGGGGGTAGATCTCCTCGATGAGGGGAGGAGATATCTCTAAATCGACGTTGTTTAATTCGTACAATGCTACTCTATAGTCAGGGAGATCAGGACAATGGTGAGAGTAGTGACCGTAAACACTGCATATGGCACAAGGATGGTTGGTGCGCAGTGATCTGTCGCGAGGCTGAGGAGGTGGCTCTAGTCTAACTACTTGGATGTTGGTGTCATCGTCCAACATATTCATATGTTCCTGAAGTGCTGGTAACTGTGGGCATTGATGAGTGGGGTGGCCTACCTCATCGCACAACGAGCATTTAGGAGGGGCTCGAAATACGGGTGGGGGTTTCACTGCTTTAGGAGGTGGTATAGCAGTGTATGGTTGTGGACCTTTGCCCCCAGTGGGCTTGACAAGAGGAGGAGGATTTGTTGACGACAAAGGGATATTGAGACCAGGAGGAGGTTTCGTTGATGCCGAAGGGATTGTGATACCAGGAGGAGGTTGAGTATTGGTAACAATAGGTTGTACCGGTTGGAGGATGACATTTGGTGTCGGAGGTGGAACGGGAGGGGAAATATACCACACGGGTAATCCCAATGTTAACCCGGGTAGACTAAGGGTAGCCATAACCGGGGCGCTTACTACACCCGAAGGAGGAAATAGAAAGGGGATGGTGTGGATGGGTGTAACACCGATGTGACTAGGGACCAATGGTGGTTGACTACCGGGTGTTTGTGTATTCTGTGAAAGAGTACAGAGGTTTGCGACGTGGGTCTTGGGTGACGGTGGTGGAATGGCCTGGAATGTAGAGGTCATTAGTGTATCTGAGTAAAGTCCGGGTCCCACAGAAGAAACAAAGGAGGTAGTTTCACTAGAAGCGGGTTGTTCAACCATGGGGAGAACATTCTCGGGTGCTGCAGGGGCATTGGGATCATAGTAGGTGAGTTGGTCGATTTTGACCACGCGTCCCTTGTGGGGGAACATCATGGTACGAAACACGGATGAGGCAACCGCTTTCATGGCATACATGTAACTGCGACCAAGTAAAAGGTTATAATCGAGTTGGGCATTAATGACCTCTATGTCGATGAGCACAGTTTTCCCACCCAATTGGACGGGGACATTGGGTAGTAGACCTTGAGGTTGAGCTGACCGGCCGTCGTAGGCCCGCAATGTAGTGGTGGATTGCTAGAGAGTAGGGGATCCCAACTTCTGCCAAATGAATGTGGACATGACGCATGTAGAGGCACCCTCATCGATGATACATCGATGGATGACAAGATTCCGAATAGAAACAGAAACTTGGACTGCTATGGTGGAAGGCAGACGTGGTTCGGAATGGTCCAAATCAAAGGTCATCAATTTCGAATCATTTGGGTCAATCGCCCCAATGGCGGAAAGTAAAGTCTTGCGCTGCGTAGGACAGTTTTTTAAGACTTCTAACGCAGACATGGCTGCGGGAGATTGAGCTAAGTCATCTACGATGTTGTAATTTGACGCAGCCCGTGCATTGGGGTTGTTGTTGATACGACGGAGTGGGAAACGAGGTGCTTTAGAGGCTCCATCGAGTGGAAGCGGTGGTATACGTAACGTCTGATCAGTGGGATGACCGTTAGTATCCTTATCGGCGGGGGGGGCTTCGGAGGTAGGGCCATACTGGTTCCGACATGTCTGGATGTTGACATCGGCAGTGGACATCATCAATAAGTGGTGAGTGCCTGAATCAAACATTGGTTGATCAGGAGCGGCGTAAGTGATTTGTTGTGGTGGCACGTTGCCCTGTGGGGGAGCTAACGGCTGAGTGTTCACCACCCCTTGTGTTGGGAAAGGGTTTTGTAGTACCAGAGGTTGTTGTTGAGGTGGTGGAGGGTTGGGTGGCGGCTAAGGAGCCGCCTGCCCTTGACGATGGGAGTCATCTGTCCATAGTTGCCGAGCTCGCTCCAGATGTGGGCAAGCGTGGGTATAGTGGCCATAGACTCCGCAAATAGAACAAGGATGGTTTGTTCGTAAATTAGCATTTTTGGCTTGCTTAGGTGGCCGATCAGGATTCTGATGAGCAGGCGCCGCGTTATGATTTTGTGGCGGGTGGGGAGGTTGTGGACCTTGGTTTTGGTGTTGGTTGTTACCGCGGTTACGTCCTCTTCCACGGTTTGATTTCCCACCCTGGTTGCGTTGGTTATTTTGGTATTGGGGCTGTTGTTGTTGTGCGTACACATGCCCTTGAGCATTGGGGGGATTCTGGGGAGCCGCAGTTGCGGGAGCAGGTTGCGGTGGGTAATATGCAGGTGGAGCTGGCGGTGGTCCAGTTGCCTGTTGGGGTTGTTGGTACCCCTGAGCTATTGGATGTGTTGGATTAGCTGGTGCAGCTTGCTGTGGGTACTGCATCGGTTGTGGCGGGAACTGAATGGAGTTTTTTGTAGCAGGTTGGTTGTAATATGTAGGAGGTACATATGCTGATGGCGCTTGCCCATAGCAATGTTGTGGACAAGAGGGTCCATGAATGTGATGTGTCTGGTTTGTTGGAGCGTAAGAAGTTGTCGCTCTGGAACTGGATGTGGCCCTAGAGAGGTTTGGGGCAGGCATGGTGCTCACCATGCTAAAAGGTTTAGCTTGCTGTGTGATTTGGCCAATAATGCCATCAGCATCATGTGATGCCCCCGGTGTGTCACTGCGTGAAGAGTCGCCGCGTGGGGTGTCTGGTATGATTGTGTATAGATAACCTGATTGGGCGTACATGAGATCAAACTGTTGGGCTTTGAGGATGGCCTCTTCCTCAGACTGGGGTCTTTCGGATGCCACATCCTTCGCAATGAGAGGGAGAAGGGATTTTAGAAACCAATCTAGGAAGATACGGTCGTCTAATTTGATTTTGCAGAGGCTTCGGCGTCGACGCCACTCATGAATGTGGTCAGTGATGTGGGTGGCCGTGTTCTGTCTGCAAGACAATAGGATCTCGACGCCTGCATCATAGCGGACAGGTAACTGAAAGAACTGCAGGAAGGTCGAGGCAAGGGAGGTAAAGGTGGCATGCGTCCCATGGGGCTGCTCGATATACCACTTGGATGCAGAGCCAGTGAAAGTGCGCTGTAACAGACGGAGGCGGACAGAGTCATCCACTATGGAGTTGGAGGAACACCATCGATGGAAGGACATGATATGGTTCTGGGGGTCCTCCCCTGCCTTACCCTCAAACTTAGGGATGTCGGAGGGGAGTTTGGTGGGCATGTGAGGCCACGCAAGATCATGTCTGATAGGGTCATTGGTGAGCCTGGCTAAATCTGGCAAGTTCAGACTTGCCATATATGGTAAGCTAGCAGATGTAGTGACTGGGACTGGGACATGTCTAGTCATGGTGGTATGGGGTCCAGCAGCACCTAAAGGTATGCTAGGTATTGAAGGTATATGTCCTCCAATAGGTGTGGTCTGGTAAGGGCCAGCGCTTCCTAGTGCAACATGGGTTACACTAGGGTTCGGAATAGTAGTGGTGATTCCTGGGATAGGGTTTGTGGAAACTAGATGGGGTGAGACCCCTATGTTGGGCATACCCATAACAGGTGGTGGCCCTATGTTGGGAATTCCTATAACAGGAGGTGGCCCTGTGTTGGGCATTCCTAAATGTGGAGTGTTGCCCATATTGGGCATACCCAGGGGGGTGGTTGTTGCCATGGACGGCATTGCAGTAGAAGGGTCTGTAGACGTCTCTCCTATGGTGCTGGTAAATAGTGGATCAAATGGTGTTCCAGACATAATGTTGGTTGGGAATAACGCAGTGGGATTTTCGGATTCTGCCTCAGAATCAGAAGTGAAGTGAGGCGTGTCAGAATCGGATGAATGTCTAGTTGACCGACGATGTGTCGATTCAAGGGATAAGGCTCGGCGTCGGTGACGTGGCGAGCCAAGTAGACTGAACTCTGGGAGTTCACCCTGTAGACGACGAGAGCGTCTAAAATTCTCAATGGTGAGAAAATAAGTTTTTGTGGAAAAAATCTGTTTAAGTATCAGGTGGTGATATATATATAAAAAACTCAAAACCCTAATGCAACCAAGGGTGCAAGAAGGGGAGTGAAAATGAAGGCTCTCAGGCCAAAAAATCAACCTCAAAAAAGGCACTTATTCTAGCAGCTGTGCTACAATAAGTGGAGGGATGCAACAAATGGTCAGAATACCAACATGCAAACAGCTCCTAGAAAAAATAGGTGTAACTAGACCAAAGGTGGGCTGAATCATGCAAACACCTAACTAAAAGTATTGTGACTCAACAAACGATATCCTCTGCAAGGTGATGAAATCCAAGTCAGACAATATGAGTGTTGAGACAACGGCTAGATATCCCCCTACCGGGAGGGACACCGGGTAATCAATCCTAAAGAAAGGCTACTAGGATACTCCGTTCATGACGCGTCGAGAAAAGGTAAATCTGCCGTTTGGTCCTTTGATCGCAATATCCCAATACAGGGATATCCCGAGAACTACGAATGGTAGCCCTTCGGTTACTGAATGGATTTCGGTATTCCACTCAGGCTTCCGGAACCATCCTCGCGACTTCAACCCTCCTAGGGGAGAGGCCTTCCCACAAACCGGTTGTGACCACGCCAATAAATACTAAGAGGTTTTAGCTCCCTAAAGGACAACAACTATGTCTCAGATGTAATAACTGAGGGGTGTTATTGGAACACCTATCCCCCCAATACTACCTAGCTACAAAGTTCTTTTAGTGTTCCTCAAGTGAGGTTAAAAATGTGTTGAAATTAGGGTAAGTTTTAAGGCTCAATTTAAAATTAGTGTTCGATTGGGTGCACGTGTGGTATTTTAAACTGAAAATTGAAAAAAGTAAATGCTTTATAGGAAATTTTCAAAAAATAAAGGATCTTTCAAAAATAAAAACAAATTTGATGACTTTTTCAATAAAAGGAAATTAAATGCTTTTCAACTATTCGAAAAAACAGAGGATTTTTTAAGCAAGAAAGCAAATAATATACCTTTGTTTCGAAATAAATGGATTTCGTTGTCTTTAATTGCTATGGGCAAAATTTTTTAAAGAAGCAAAATGTAAGTCTAGATAAAATGCAAAAATATATCTTTCTTTCAATTGATGAATTTTTTTTTTAAAAAGACTTCTTTCACATGTGCATTCTAAATAAATAAATAAAAAAAAAAAACTGTTGGCCCAGTTTTGCAACCAGGCTTAGTGCTATGGGCACCTGCTAACTAGTAGCAGCAATTTCAATAGAATTAAACAAGAAACTAATCTAAACTAAACTAATCATGGATCTATGCAAGAATATACGCAAATAATGTAAACATTTAAAAAACAAGAACAAGAAAATATTAAAGAATGAATTTGTATTGAAAAGTGGGAGGCAAGCAAGTGCTTGCGATAATACCTTCAATGGTGAAGGTTGATGTTGAGCAACTCCCAAGATGAGTAGCTCCAAGCTCCAAGAGGTCTCCTTCTCCAAGGTTGCTTACAATGCCCAAAATGCTCAAGGAAGATTTCGGCAGCATGAGGATGAGATAATGGATGGATCTGAAATGAGGAGCCCCTACCACCTTTTTATAGGTTTTGGTGGTGGGGAATACCATTTGTGGTTTTGTGGAAACCAAATGGTATTGACCAACATGGTTTAGGTACTTTTCCCTCCTTTTTCCTTTTTTTGAATAAAATTAATATTTTAATTTCCTTTTTAATATTTTGGGAATTTGGACCCTTTTTGAGGGTTTTTTATGCTTTTCAGGAAAAATAATCTTTTTGAGTGGAAAAAAGGGGTGTACTAAGGTCTTTTGGTGACCTTTTGTTGGTTTCAGAGGCTCAGATGGTGGAAAAGTGGACAAATGGGTCATGTGAATAAGGGAATGAGCTAGTGAGCACTTTTTAGGTGTTAACACAAGGCAACCATTATGTATGTGTTTCCCACAAAATGGAGTGCCAACATGTGAATCCACAACTTTCTTTCCAAATGTATTATCCATTCTAGAATATCAAAACTAACCTAACATTCCCCTTTTGCATTGAACTTGGTTGCATGAGATCCGAGATGTGATCATAATGAGTTGAAATAGTTGATTGATCTTCCTACAACTTGGCTAATTTAGAAATTATACATTTTTCAATGGTAAGTGATACAAAATCCCATTTATTAATCCAATCCATGGATTCACAATCATCCCACTCACAACTGCTACATGTTCTGCAAAAGAAAGTAAGCTTTCTCGCCCATATTTCAGCTATAGCATTCTATGAGGTTTGAACTGAATGATATCCATGTGTTTCGTGTACTATTTTGCATTGATATATGTATTAATGATATACATTGACCAGCTCCAAAAAATATATCTACACATATTTTTGTTGCCAATCTTCTTGCCCTCTTGTTCCCTCTACCATTGTTGAAGAACAATAGTCAACTATATATTTTGCATTTTGAATGGGGGAATTCATTGTAAAATTCAATTATTCCCCATGTAACATAGTCTTGATACATGAATCGACTCCATAATGCTCCCCTTTGTCATGCCTAATCTTGAAATAGTTCCAAATATATGGCATATTGCATTTTTTGTGAAACAAACACAACCATTGAAATACATGGGCATTTTTTAGCTAGCCCACACAAGCATCTTAGGAAATTCAATGTCTATCAATATGTATATTATTCTCCTCCAAGTAATTGTAGAGGAACTCCAATTTTTTTATACATAATTGAAGTCATAGCACCAACCATCACTTACATAGAAGTGATACTCCTTCAACATAACCCTTTTGTATTTACTGCTACTTGGCCCATGCATGTATGTGATATGGACCATCAAGCTGACGTACTCTAAGTGATAATATCAACTTTGAATATCATTTTGTCATTGGAGGGTGTAGTTATCATCAAAATCCACCATTGACAGTATAGTACCAATGGGAAAGGTATATTTGCATATTCTATGATGATTTCCTACCATCAAGCCACATGGACATGTTGAACATATGGGTCACTTCAATGAAATCCTTGATGAAATTGTAAACTTGTACTTGGTTGCACAAAAATAAACACATAAGTTAATTGTTACATTAAATTCCTTTTGAAATTTTGACATGCAATTTGAAAGAAAAGATTCCATTTAAGGACACATCACTAACCTAGGACATCATCGACTATATATTTTTTCTTTCTTCCCCACTATCTAGTTCATATGCGATATATTTGAAGCTCTTCATGTCAATCACTTTCCTACCAAATTTGTACTCTTCGCCACATGCATGGACTTGCACGGTAATTCCATCCATTTCACCTAGGGTATGTTCCATATATAAGTAATTTTTCTTATAATATGTTTGTCCCTATGGACTTGTACACATAATGTTATGAATAAAGTCTTTAGATGATGTTAGTGGTAGTATCATTGAGCATTCCTAGACAATTTTAGTATGGAAAACATGATAAATGTATATATATGTGTGTCATAATAATAGTTATATTTTATGTGCTATTTACAACAACATGGGTTGCATATTGTGTTTATTCTAACATACCAACTAGGCTTGCATTTCTCGAAAGGTATTCGACCCAAGTTTAGCGCATTATATTCATTATTGAATATCTCATACAATTACATTTGTACCATGTGAAGAAAAATGTTAATGTGGGGTTCATAGTAACTATAACCCTTCTCAATTTTAGTACATCATTTTGGTTGGAAGAAGGCCTAGTGTTCTAGTGCCAAAAATTTTGCTCTAGTCCCTTAACTACTACATTTAGCCTCATATTAGAATAAGGGAGTCTACCAATGAAGGCCCAAAAATATGTTTGGCTAGTTGTGTTAAGGTTTTATCTTCTAATAGAATAATTTCAAAGGGTTTTGACATTTAATTTAATGATATGAGATGTTTGTTTGAGAAAATGACATTTTCTTCTGATTTTGTTAACAATTGATTGGGACAATACATGATAGGTTGCATTACAATCTTTTGAATAAGTTTTCTTATGAATTGTATGAAAAGCATCCACAAACCTTCTAACAATATGATTACTTGTTTTTGAACTTTTAATTGTTTTAATAATTAAAATTTTCCTAACAACATTCGAACAAATATATAAATAACTAACATTTAGCTGCATCATTTTTTATTCGAAATATTCTTTAGTGATTTTTTATAATTGATAGCGAATAGTTTGGTTAGATAGCTTACCTTCAATGGGTTAGACCACTTTTATCCACCTTAATGCAATTAGTATTTATTTAGTGCACATTGCTTAGTTTAGGTAAGGATTGCAGACTCGTAGTCTAGCACTCTTCACCTCTTTATCGTTGCATACACATAGGATTTCCTATCCCTTCAATAACTTGTAGGTGAAAATTGGGAGCAAAATAGACATGCTCATGGTTAGTTTAAGGGATTTCTTAACTATTTGTTCAACAAGATGTTGCACCAAGGGAACTTCTTCATGAGAACATTGTGCACTAGTTTCCTCTCTAATTTTATCCTCAGTATAATTAGTTCAAACCAAAAGTCTCATCATCTCCTCATCAACAACAACTTGTATTGATGAAACAATGATTGGAGGGTAACTAGATGCCAAAATTACATTAGCCTCTATTGAAATTCTATGATTTTCTTATGGTCATAGAGTGGAAACAAGAGTGGCATCTGATGTGTTATAAATTGTAATGGAATCCATTGAAAGCTTACATTTTTCCCTACCTAACCTTGCATTTTCTCTTCCTTCCAATGACCTTTGTACTAGGTTGTGCTTTCCTTAAAGACTTTCTTAATCAATTATGTATGTCTCCCCTCTTCACATGGATCAACAACAATAAATAGACTAAATTGACCATCAAATTACACAAAAATTATTAAAATTGTTTGTAATAATAGTTTTTATGAGAGATGTTTGTTAACTTGCATATCATTCTCAAATATTTCAGAGAGTTTGAGGTAGTTGGGAGCCAATTGTTTATCTACTATGAACATGCATACATTATAGAATGTGTATGCACAAATAATGCACATGCAATACATATGCATTGACATTTTTAATAAAATAGTTAGACCATATACACTACAAAAATTATCAGCTTAATACTTGGAAACTTTAAACAAAATCATCCATAACCCTATAAACCTTAATCCTTGTCCTCTAACACTTAAACAAGATAACCACACAAGTCCTTTGTGCGCAATCCTAACATTTTAATACAAGTATGGGTGTCATTAGTATAATTTGCACACAAGGATTTGTTATTAGGCTCTTTAACATGGTAGGTTATGGGAGAAAAGGATCTTTGGCCTTTGATTGAGAATATGGGCTCCATTAATAGGACTTGCACACTAGAAATGGCTAAGGAAGGATAAAAAGGGCCTTAGGTCCTATAAAAATCTTTTTGGGCTAAATGGACATGAATAAGGCCTCAACGACCACATGGATCCTCTTGAATGGATGGCCATTAAGTGGGATATGGGCGCCATTCGCAAGTTTTTCGCATTGCATATGAAACTCGAGGTCTTGACCATGGCCATGGAAAGCAAAACTCCTATTTGAATCTTCTCAACATCATTTTTTGTGATGTAGTCCTCAAACAACCACACAAAACTTTGTAGTGGATCTTTGGCCTTTATGGGGGACCTTTGATGCCATTAGTAATATGAATGGGTTTTAGGGCCTATATCATTACCAAAGGGGGTAAATAAGGACCTTGGGCATGAAAGGAAGCTTCTCGAAATCAAAGATCATGAACTAGAATTTGAAAAACCACACATATCCTTTATAAGGGATCTTTGGCCTCTAGGTGGGATATGAGTGCCATTAGGACGTTATTCACACCATATACGGTACTGTAGGCTTGTCCCATGGTCAAGTGAGCAAAACAAGGGACTTAGGGTATAAACAAAGATTTCTCATGCATAATGGCCATCAACAAGGCCTCATACTAGAAATATGGTAAATGTTAGTATGTTTTAAATAATAAGAATGCGTCTTAGAACATGTACCATGGAAAGGGGAGGAAAACAAAGGCCTTAGGACCTAAAAAAATCTTCCCAAGGTATACACCATGGTTAGGGAAGGAACATAAGATGCTTAGACCCTATTTGAATATTCACTTGATCAAACTTTGCGATATAGTCTCTGAACAACCACGCAAGCCTGTGTTGGGGATATTTGGACTTTATGGGGGATCTTCCTCCCCATTAGTATCTTTTCCACAATAAGAATGGGTCTCAAGGATAGTATCAATAGAGGAAGAAAAAAAATGACCTTAGGCTTAAAAGGACACTTCTCAAGATCAAGGGCCATGAACTAGGTTTTGAAAAACCACACAAATCCTTTTTAAGTCATCTTTGGCATCGAGGTGAGATATGAGCACCATTCAGAGGTTTTTTGTACAATTTATGGGAGTCAATACATGTACCATAGCTAGGGGAGGAAAATAAGGGTCGTAGGACCTAAATGAAGCTTTCTTGTGCTTAATGCAGGCCATGAACAACACCTCCAACTAGGAATATGGGATCCAATAGTATGTTTTGAATATTAAGAATGGGTCTCGAGATCTCTACCATGGCTAGGGGAGGAAAACAAAGGCCTTAGTCCCTAAATAAATGTTGTCGAACTTGGTGGACATGAACAAGGCCTTAAACCACCACATAGATCCTCTCTAATGGATCTATGGCATCTGGGTGGGATATGGATGCCATTTGCGAGTTTTGTGCACCACGTATAACTCAAGGTATTTTCCCATGGTCAAGGAAAGAAAATAAGGTGCTTAGGCCCTATTTAAATATTCTTGGGATTAATTTTTGTGAGGTAGTCACCACACAATACCTATGGAGGGGATATTTGGCACTTCCATAGTATGCTTTGCATAATAAGAATGGGTATTGAGGCCTATGACATGGCAAGGGGAGGACCTTAGGTCCAAAATGAAGCTTCTTAAGTTCAAGGGTTGTGAAGTAGGCCTTAATCAATCGTGTAAATCCTAAGGGATTTTTGGTCTCTAGGTGGGATATGGTCACTACTAGGAGTTTTTTGGCACCACATACGGGAGTTGTTAGTACTCAGGCCTGCACCTAGGATCGTTTCCATTTTTAATCCTGATAACTAGAAATTTAAATATCTTCAAGGGTCACCTCAATAACTTTCACTGGAGACAAATCTCATACCCTCGATGTTTATACTACGATGTTATGTTTGATTCCATGCTTCTGTTCAAATTTTATTATTAATGTTGGCTTGGTTTTGTAACCAAGCTTTGTGCAATGGGCACCTATCAACAATGTGATAACAGTTTCAATATTGAAAGCAAAAACAATTATAAATTAAATCTAAATCTAAACTAGCATGTGCATATAACAAATAATTTTTTTTTTAAAACGATTCAAGAACAAGAAATAAAAGAATAAGTATTTTGTATTAAGATACCTCAAATAGTGAGGATTTGTGTTGAGCAACTCCCAAGGTGAGTAGTTCCAAGCTCCAAAGGTCTCTTCTCCAAGATGTTGCAAATGGCCAAAAGTCTCATGAGATATTTTGACAGCGTGAGGATAGGATGATGGATGGATGGATGGAAAGTGAGGAGCCCCTACCACCTTTTTATAGTTTTTGGTGGTGGAGAATACCATTATGGTTTTGAGGAAACCAATGGTATTGACCAACATGGTTTAGGTACCTTTTCCCTCCTTTTTCCTTTTTTGAATATTTTGAATATTTTTATTCCCTTTTTAATATTTTTGGGAATTCTGGACCCTTTTTGAGGGTTTTTATGCTTTTTGAGGAAAAATATTCATTTTGAGGGGAAAAAGGGGTGTATTATGGTCTTTTGGTGACCTTTTGATGGCTTTAGAGGCTTAAATGGTGGAAAAGTGGACAAATGGGTCATGTGAATAAGGAAATGAGCTAGTGAGCACTTTTTGGGTGTTAACAAATTGCTCCCTGATGTGTGAGGGCAGGAGCTCATCGTATGGCCGATAGACATCATAGTTCTTTTGTATTTTTCCTGGGGTTTGGGGAAGAGAAGAGACCGGTTGGAGACTAGATCCACGACCCTTAGAAGCTACAAAACAAATAATATTACATGGCCTCAATATGAATGAGGAATGATCTCTGATAATGGATGAGGCGGGCATACCCATGCTCGTATCAAGACATATACATAACAATTAGTCCCAAGAAGGGGGACCTGAATAATACATAAAGAATATGCTGGTACATCATGATGGTCCAAAGGGGGACACTATTTTGGGATGTACTCATGATCATGACATGATTGATCTCAATAACTGATACACTGGAATAAAGTGACAACCATTCTGAACAAGGTCTCAAAAGGGTTGATGAACTGCTGAATCTAAAGGTGTCCAACATCTGTAGGGACTCAATGACTTTGAGTCAACTCTAGGGAGTATATGTAACTATATACTCGAGGGTGTATAAAACTGAGGTACATCTGAATATTGTCGCCATGCGCAACCTGGATATCTATAGAAAAAATGTAACTGGTTGTTTCCATGAGTAGACTCTCAAATGTGGAAGAGTCAGGTGGTATCCGGGGTCTTCAACAAATAACTGAAAGGACCAATACCCTGTGCGAGTCTCAACGATGCGATCAAGGTGTTGAAGTCGAACATGTGAGAAACAACCATTTGGAGAGGCACTGAGGACTCTTCTCGAAATGATTTGTAGGCACTCATCATAAATGGTGATGATTCCAAGACACAGCGACCTCTAGGTCTATCCTCTGGAATAAATTTGGTTGTCATCAATAGAGGGAGACCAACAACTAACAAGGCAATTATGTTCCCTTGATAGGAGCACGAGGTGTATAACTAAAGTGTGGTAGTGTTGATGGTAGGACTGACATACTTGTGGGGATGGGAAGTAACTGGGGTCATAGAGTGGGTAGACTCAAACTTCCTTTGTTCAGAGCATGATGACATAGTTGACCTGGAAGCGTAGGGAACTGACTTGTAGGTGCGGGGATCATAGATTTTAAGGACTGAAGGGTATGTATTAACTCGAGGGGGGAACGAGCTGATGGGTGTTGTCGAGGGATTCTCAGGGTGACATACTGTAGAATACTCTGAACAAAGGCGACCAAAATGAGGAAGCTTCCATATGAGTAGACGTGATCTATTGTGGCACCGAGGAGCATCATTGGGTCCTTCTTCGTACTTTTAATGAGCTCCAAGAAGGGATAAAAGTGTGCTCTGAAATGGTATTGTCCTGTGGATTTTGTGAGCCCAAGACCATTCGTGCTCATGGGTGCTTTCATTTTTAAGGAGTCTGAAAACGATAAGAAGACTCTACAGTGGTTGTGAGTACCATCCTGTGGGTTTTTACGAGCCCAGGATGGTGATTGCTCGTGGTTTCTTTCATGTTTAGAGAATCTGAAAGCGGTAAGTGGACTCCATTGGTGTTCTTTTTCGTAAGTTAGTCTCCAAGGCCTGAAAAAGCATAAAATGATGCAAATGGAGAACTCTTCTAACCTATGTGATTAGAGTATTCCTTTTTTTCGTAATTAGTCTACAAGGTTCGGAAAAGGGGTAAACTTATACCAGGTAGACGCCCTTTCAGATACGTTTAGCGAGCATGAAAGGAAGCAAGGTTGCTCGGCGATCTTTTCATTGTTTTAGGAGTCAGAAAAGAGCTTAACAGAAACTCCCTAAGTGCCTTTTTCGTAAAAGGGATTGCTCAGCCCGAAAAAGGGGTAAAACTATACCGAACAAAAAGGGATTGATGAGAGCGAGAAAAGGTCTCAAGCATCGTCATGAGTGCGGATTACTGAATCCGGTGACATAAAGATTGTAAAAAAGGGGCAACAGCCAATGTGGCACGCAAATCGAGGTGATGAGTGGCATTTTGAAAAAATGCCCAAAAATTATGGGGTGAGAGCAAGAAATGATCTCAAGCATCATCACGAGCGCGAAAAATTGAATTCGACGATATCAAACTTGTCAAAAACGGATGACGGACGATGTGGCATGCAAACCGAGGCGATGAGGGGCATTTTGGAGAAATGCCCAAAAATTATGGGGGTGAGAGCGAGAAATGATCTCAAGCATCGTCATGAGCATGAAAAACTGAATCCAGCAATATAAGACTCATCAAAAATGGACCACGTCCAATGTGGCACGCAAATCGAGGCTACGAGGGGCATGGGAAAAATGCCCGAAAGTTTTTGGTGAGAGAGAGAAAGCATCATCACAGGCACGGAAATATGAATTCGGCAGTGCAAATGGTGTGAAAAACGAAGGTCATAAGGACTCCAGAATGGTCAAAGGAAATAACTAGGTTAAAAAATGGCTACAAATAAAGGTGAGCCCACCAAGCCAAGGATGCAGTGGTGGGGGAAATGATGACCCACGGGGGAAGAATACTAGGTGTACCAAATCAAATCAAATATGCAAGTGATATGTGACCTCAAAAATGGTTAATATCACGCATGTGAAAAAGTGAGCAGGGTTAATGACCTGCCCCCATGCTATGCGCATGGGGTTTATGATTGTGGATCACATATGTGTTGGTTTGAACAATGGGGTGATTGAAATAATGAGATAGATGTGATGGGGAAGGTTGAAAATGATTGATCATGCCCCCTATCCCAGGGTTGAGGTAATCTATTATGCCCCCTAACTTATAGGTGTCAATGTGGTGCAGATGTTGTCTCAGAGAGGGATCAATAGGGCATTGAGCAACTGTTGGCGGGGGAGTGTACCATGAGGCTGTGGGCCGTGGTGGCATACTGAAGTGATGATATGATGATGGGGGATTCCCCTTGTGGGGTGGATGCCCCCAGTATCTCCAACGAGAATCACGATGATGATGAGTAGGCAAGGTTTTGGGCTTGCCCCCATGTTGTGGACATGTGGTTTCCTCGTCGATTTGAAAGGGTTGAACATGTGTGTCAAAGGGATCAATGGAAGGGGTCGACTGGACAGAGGGGTATCCAGTGGAAATCGTGTAAATGGTGTTAATTTCTTCTGAGGAGGAAGATGGTGGGGGATGAATTTCCTCAATGAGAAGAGGGGATATCTCTAGGTCAATGTTATTCAACTCGTATAGTGTTGCTCTGTAATCTGGGAGATCGGGGCAATGATGTGAATAATGGCTGTAGATTCCTCATATTGCACAAGGATGGTTTGTGCGCAATGATTTATCACGAGGTTGAGGAGGGAGTTCTAGTTTGACTACTAGAACGTTGGTGTCGTCATCCAACATATTCATGTGTTCTTGAAGTGCTGGTAATTGTGGACATTGATGGGTGGGCATGGCCTATGTCGTCGCACAAAGAGCACTTAGGCGGAATGCGAATAGTTGGGGGGTTTTTAGCTACCATGGGGGTTGCTGGGGGGGTGCGAGTTATGAGTCCAGTGTTATAATTTGGTGGGCCTCTGCCCCCTGTGCTCCATAACGGAGGTGGGGCATTTTTGTACGTTGATGTCGTAGTCACTATTGGGGGTGGTTTGTTTTGTAGATGAGCGACCAGAGGGGGTGGGTGGTTGGTAGTAGGGATAGGTTGTACCGTTTGTAAAATAACAGTCGGAGTCAGCAGGGGGCTCGGAGCAGGTAAGTACCGTACAGGTATCCCCTAATGTTAAACCAGGAAGGTTGAGTGTAGCCATTACTGGTGAACTGACAACTCCGAAAAATGGGAACAAGAACGGGATAGTATGAATTGGCGTTGTGCCAATATGAGTAGGAACTGTGGGTGTTTGTGGTAGTGACGAAGGCTGTTGTGTGGTGTGCGACAGGGTGCACAAATCCGATGTTTTTGTTATCGGTAAAGGTGGTGGGATCGATGTGAATGTGGAAGTCATATGTGACTCGGTGTAGATTCTAGGACCAATTGACGACACAAATGATGTTGGTGCGGTTTGAATGGTTTGTTCAATCATTGGTAGCACATTTTGAGGAGCTACGGAGGCATTAGGATCATAATATGTGAGTTGATCAATCTTGATAACGCATCCTTCATGTGGGAACATCATGAGGAAAAAAACAGATGAAGCCACTGCTTTCATTTTGTGCATATAGCTATGTCCAAGAAGGAGGTTGTAGTCGAGCTGGGCATTGATCACTTCAATGTCGATAAGAACTAATTTTCCGCCTACTTCTATGGGTACGTTCGCTAAGAGGCCTTGTGGTTGAGTTGAGCATTCCGTTGTAAGCTCGTAATGCCATGGTGGATGGTTGTAAAGCGGGGGAGCCAAGGTTTCTGCCACACAAGGGTGGACATAACGCAGGTTGAAGCTCCTTCATCGATGATGCATCGATGCACAACAAGGTTTCGAATGTTTACTGATACTTGGAAAGCCAAATTTGATGGCAATTGGAGGTTCGGCTTGGTCTAAGTCGAAATCCATCATGTGTGTGTCGTCAGGGTCTACTCCTCCGATGGCGGATAGTAGTAGTTTTCATTGTGCAGGGCATGTTTTTCAG
The DNA here is from genome assembly GCA_027924585.1 of Larix kaempferi. NCBI lineage: Eukaryota > Viridiplantae > Streptophyta > Pinopsida > Pinales > Pinaceae > Larix > Larix kaempferi. The sequence continues at coordinate 14,799,948 of BSBM01000938.1, read as the reverse complement.
TACCCTCTAAAGCAGACATAGCAGCGAGGGATTGTGCTAGGTCTTCCAACGACGTTATAATTGGATGCTACACGAGCATTAGGGATTGTTGTTAATCCTTCGCAAAGGGATGCGAGGGATTTTAGGTCCTCTGTCCAATGGAATATTTGGTATGCATAGTGGTTGATTTGGTGGAAGGGAGGTGGATGCGTCAATGGGAAGGAGTTTCTGGGGGAGGGCTGTACTAATTCCTGCGAGTTTGGAGGTTAACGTCATTGGATGACATCATTAATAAATAGTGTTTTCCTGGATCCGTATCCTGATAATCAGTTGCGGCATAGGGTGATTTGTTGCTGGGGTGCAGCAGATCCTTGTGGGGGATCCATAGGGCAAGTATTTACTACTCCCTGGTTTGGAAATGGGTTTTGTAATATCATGGGTTGTGGTTGATTAAGTGGAGCTGGTTGTCCAGTGTGGCCCTGGCGTTGGGCATCGTTAGCCCAAAGTTTACGTGCTTTCTCTAAATGGGGGCAGTTATGAGTGTAGTGTCAATAGACTCCACATATAGAACATGGATGGTTTGTTCTCAGGTTATTGTTTTTGGGCTGCTTAGGATGACGATCAGGATTCTGGTTGGGAGGAGCAGCATTGTTATTATTTGGAGGATTGGGAGGTGGTGGACCTTGATTATGTTGTTGGTTGTTGCCGCGGTTACGTCCTCTTCCACGGTTTTGTTGTCCACCCTGGTTGCATTGGTTGTTTTGATGTTGGGGCTGATTGTGTTGTGTGTACACTTGCCCTTGAGTAGTCAGAGTATTTTTGGGTGCCGCAGGTGTGGGAGCAGGTTGCGGTGGATAATAAACTGGTGGGGGCTGGAGGTGGTCCAGTTGCCTGCTGGGGTTGTTGGTAACCCTGAGCTATTGGATGTGTTGGGTTAGCTAGTGTAGCTTGCTGTGGGTAATACATTGGTTGTGTCGGTAAATGAATTGGGTTCTGGGTGGCCAGTTGATTATAGTATGTGGGTGGTACATATGTCAATGGCGCTTGCCCATAGCAATGTTGTGGACAAGAGGGTCCATGAGTGTGATGAGTCTGATTCGTTGGAGTGTACGAAGTTGTCACTCCAAAATCAGATGTAGCCCTAGAGAGCTCTGGGGCATTTATGGTGCTCACCATGCTAAAAGGTTTATTTTTTGTCGTGACTTGGCCGATAATACCATCAGCGGCATGTGATGCCCACGGAGCGTCACCGCGTGAAGAATCGCCTCGTGGGGCGTCTGGTATGATGGTGTAGACATAGCCTGACTGGGCATAAATGAGGTCAAATTGCTGAGCTTTTAAGATATCTTCTTCCTCTGACTGGGGTCGTTCGGAAGCTACGTCTTTGGCTATGAGGGGTAGGAGTGATTTAAGAAACCAGTCCAAAAATATACGGTCATCCAGTTTTATCTTACAGAGGCTACGACGCTTGCGCCACTCATGGATATGGTCAGTGATGTGGGTAGCTGTGTTTTGTCTACAAGACAACAGTATTTCAACTCTTGCATTATAGCGTATAGGCAGCTAAAAAAATTGAAGGAAAGTGGAGGCGAGAGACATAAATGTATGGTGGGTCCCATGTGGTTGTTCGATGTACCACTTGGCTGCAGAGCCAATGAACGTTCGTTGCAACAGTCTCAATCTAATGGAGTCATCCACTATGGAGTTAGATGAACACCATAGGTGAAATGACATTATGTGGTTTTGGGGATCTTCCCCAGGTTTTCCTCTAAACTTGGGGATGTCTGAGGGGAGCTTTGTAGGCATGGGTGGCCATGTAGGGTTGTGCCTGATAGGATCATTGGTTAGCCTGGCTAGGTCTGGTAAGTTCAGACTAGCCATGGAAGGTAAACTAGCAGATGGGTGTGGCATAGTGACTGGGACATAACTATTAATGGTGGCATTATGTAGTGGTCCAGTATCCCCTAAGGGTATGCTAGGTATTGAAGGTATGTGTCCTCCAACCGTTGTGATTTGGGATGGGCCAGCGCTCCCAAGTGCAACATGGGTTACAAAGGGGTTAGGAATAGTGCCAGGAATTCCTGGGATCTGGTTTGTGGTAATGTGTGAAGCACCTGCAACAATTACTTAATAAGAATATGCGAAATAACAGAAATGACAGAACTTAGAATCACTTTTATATTGATCACATGCCACTTCAAGGGGGCAACCTCCTATGAGCAAGCTCAATACAAATAACTTCACGGTGCCTTCATAGGTCTCAACACACACTTATATACTAAGTCTAGGTGCCAATACTATGGGTCAAAACCATGGGCCACTACAAACTATGGATCAACAATACTACGGGCGACTTACAAAGCATATGCGCCAACAACAATAACACAAACTATTGATCAACAAATACTAGGGGACGACTTACAAAGCATATGCATCCAACAACAATATACTAACAAAGTAAAGACATGGCTTCCTAACATCCCCTTCCCCTTAAAAAAGGATTTGTCCTCAAAGCTTTAGATGTGGAAATTGTTGTTGAATCTGAAGGAGTGGTTCCCATGTAGCATCCTCTGGTTGCATGCCGTGCCACTGAATTAAGACCTCTGTGATAGAGTGAGAGCGAAGCTGACGAGTGCGTCGATTGAGGATGGCCTCCGACTCCAAAAGGATGGATCCTTCATTATCCAGTTCGGGTAAAATCGTTTGTCCACTGATGTTGGTGCCAAGAACTTTCTTTAGACAAGAGACATGAAAGACTGGATGAATGCGGGAAGAAGGAGGAAGTTCCAATTTATAAGCAACGGACCCAATCTTCTGAAGAATCCGATATGGCCCATAGAACTTTGGAGCGAGCTTATGACGCCCTTTGAGTTTCAGGGAGGATTGCTTGTACGGCTGGAGACGAAGAAAAACCATATCGCCTACTTAAAAAGTGCGCTCAGAACGGTGCTGATCAGCTTGTTGCTTCATGCGATTTCTTGCCATGTGAAGATTGTCCCGCAAAATGTGAAGAATCTAATCGCGGTTTCGAAGGACCATGTCAAATTCCTGAACTGGTGAACTGTTGGGGGTGTATGGAAGAAGAACTGGAGGTGCCTGACCATAGACTGCTTCATATGGGGTCATTTTAGAGGCAGTGTGATAAGAGGTATTGTACCACCAGTCAGCGAGAGGGAGCCACTTTGCCCACTAATGTTGTTGTTCAGAGGTGAAGCAACGAAGATAAGTTTCCAAGCATTTATTGATAATTTCAGTATGACCATCTATTTGTGGGTGATACCCTGAACTCATCTTCAGTTTGGTGCCATTGTGGCAAAATAGTTCTGTCCAAAAATGACTGGTGAAATTCGCATCATGATCCGAGACAATGGAAGAAGGGTTGCCATGAAGACGAAATATCTGGTCCAGGAAAATTTGAGCGACTGAGGAGGCTGTATAGGGATGGCTGAGAGCACAAAAATGACTATATTTGGAGAGGCGATCAACCACAACAAGAATCACTGTCTTCCCGCCAGATTTAGGGAGCCCTTCAATGAAATCCATAGAAATATCGGTCCAAATCCGTGTAGGTATGGGCAAGGGTTCGAGCAATCCTGGAAGGAGTGTTGTTTCACCCTTATTGCGCTAGCAGATATCACATTCAGCCACCATCTGTTGAATTGCCATTTTCATGCCCTGCCAAAAGAAGTTACGTCGTGCCCGTTCATACATTTTGAGGAACCCAGAGTGCCCTACCGATGGAGAAGCATGGAGTTCATAGAAGACAACCTGTTGAAGATCTGTGCTCTGGGGAAGCACCAGATGACCCTTGTATCTCAGAGAAGCACCATCCCAAGAGTAATGTGGTACAGCAGAAGGGTTGTTGTTCAAGCATTGAATGATTTGAGATAAGGAAGAGTCATTGACATAACCTTGTTGAACAGATTGCAACCAATTTTGAACAGGCGTAGAAATAGTTGAAAGAGAACCTTGGGCATCAAATGTGAGAGAAAGAGCATCTGCCATAATATTGTCTTTACCCTTCTTGTAAGTGATCTGATAGTCATAACCCATGAGTTGGATAACCCATTTCTGTTGTGCTGGGGAGGAGACACGCTGTTCCAAGAAATATTTCAGACTCTTGTGATCAGTCTTGATGCAGAAATGATTCCCTAATAGGTATGGTCGCCACTTCTGTACTGCATGAAAAATAGCCATCATTTCCTTCTCATAGGTAGAGGAAGCTAAATTCTTACCTGAAAGGGCTTTGCAGGTGAACGCAATGGGGTGTTCATCTTGAAGGAGAACAGAACCAAGTCCATTGCCGCAAGCATCACTCTCAATAGTGAAGGGCTTGGAAAAATCGGGCATAGCTAGAATAGGTGTAGTACACATAGCTTGTTTTAGTTTGTCAAATGCACACTGAGCAGCATGTGTCCATGTAAAAGCATCCTTTTTCAATAGAGTAGTTAATGGAGCTGCAATCTTCCCATAATCCTTGACAAACTTGCGGTAGTAGTCAGTCAACCCCAAAAAACCACGAAGGCTCTTGAGAGTCTGAGGATGCGGCCAATTGTTCATGGCATCGATTTTGGCAGGATCCACGCGAACCCCTTGTGCTGAGATAATGTGCTCAAGATACTCAACTTCCTTCTGTCCAAAAACACATTTAGACTACTTAGCGTGGAGATGATGGTCAGAGAAAAGTTGCATGACAAGATCCAGATGCTGGAGATGTTCATCCCATGTTTTACTGTAGATGAGGATATCATCAAAGAATACCAGAATGAATTTCTGCAAGTAGGGTCGAAATATTTTATTTATTAAGGCCTGGAATGTGGAAGGATCATTAGTGAAGCCAACGGGCATGACCAAAAACTCATAATGGCCATCATGTGTGGGGAAAGCTGTTTTAGGGATATCATCCTCATGAACCCGAATTTGATGATACCCAGAATGAAGATCCAACTTGGAGAAAAAGTGAGCCCCATGAAGCTCATTAAGAAGCTCATCAACAACAGGAATTGGAAACTTATCCTTGATGGTGAGGTGATTAAGTGCTCGGAAGTCAATGCAGAGGCGCCATGACCCATCTTTTTTGCGGACAAGAAGAACTGAAGAAGAAAAGGAACTAGTGCTTGGGCGAATAATACCTTGCTTCAATAAGTCCCGAACGAGCATTTCAATCTCCGTTTTTTGGTGAAATGGGTAGCGATAGGGCTTGATGTTGGGAGGAACGCTGCGAGGAAGGAGCTGAATACGATGGTCTTCTGGCCTTGAAGGTGGCAATCCCACTGGGTCAACAAAGACACCTGTATATCGATCCAGAATTTGTTGTAGATCCAAAGGAGTAGTGGAGACCGTTGATGGTTGCATCTGAATGGAATGGATCTGAGCGATGACACGATGTGAATTCTTCTTGAGGAGTTTTTCCATGTGATGTGAACTGATGATGCTGAGAGAACCTGGTTGTAATCCTGTCAATGTGTGTTTTTGTCCATTGAGGGAAAACTGCATCCAAAGTTCAGCAAAATCCCATAAGATAGGGCCAAGTGTGCATAGCCATTGAGCGCCCAAAACCACATCACATTTGCCTAAGGTTAAGGCAAACATGCCAGAGCACAAGGTATAATATCCCATAGAGATACACACATTTCAACACTTCCCTTGGCAAGGTAAGGTGCCCCCATTGGCAACCATGACTTCAAAGTTGGAGCAAGGATGGATAAAACAATCAGCTTGTTTGGCGATCCGAGGGTCAATGAAATTATGAGTGCTACCATAATCAATGAGTATTGTAAGAGGAAGCTTCTTGAAGTAACCCTTGACCCGCATTGTTTGGGGGGTGGTGATTCCAGCTAAAGCATGGAGAGATATCTCTGGTTGGTCATCCTGAGACGGAGGGTCAATAGGTGGTTCCTGAATGTCGACCTGAGCATCCATTGTTTTTGGATCTTCGTCACCAATTTCAGAGGTAGGCAGAGAATCCACATCCAAGAGATAGAGCTTTTGCTGAACACATCTATGTCCCCGAGTGAATTTCTCATCACAATTATAGCAAAGCCCCTTTTCTCTGCGTGCTTGCATCTCTGTTTCAGACAAACGCTTGATAGGAGTTGGTCGAGGAGCCTGCGGTATAGGTGGTCATTGAGAACCCATATTTCGGAAGGGAACAAAAGTGGGCTTGGAGCATTGTTGGGGTGCAATCTTGTCTTCTGCCAACTTAGGCAACCCTAGGGCTTCCATCATTGTGTTGGGACAAAACATTTTGACCTCAGAGTGGATGGCATCCTTTAGACCACTGATAAAACAACTCCAGTAAAAGTCATCAGACAATCCTTCAGTGTGGTTGGCTAGTTTCTCAAATTCGGTTTGATACTCTCTCACAGTGCCAATTTGGTGAAGTTTAGTGAGGGATCCTGTGAAGTCATCAAAAGAACTAGGACCAAATCGTTGCAAAAGGAGCTGGCAAAAAGTCTGACCATTTTAGCTCTTCATAAGCCTTGATGTACCAACGGTACCATTGAAGAGATTCCTATTCCAAATGAAAGGACGCAAGCGGAACTTTGTTGACATCAAAAGTATTATGCAAACTAAAATACTGTTCTACACGATAGATCCATCCAGTTGGATCACTACCATTGAAGCGAGGAAAATCAAGCTTCGGACCACGGAAATTGCTGGAAGAAGAGAACCCATTGTCTGATGAAGACTCGGACTGCCGTTTGTTGTTCATAGTTGAATGTTCAAGATGAAGGTTGAGAAATTTTTCATCCAGATCCTGGAGTTTGGCTTGGAACTTAGAAAGAAGTAGAATTCAGAAAGAAACTCTGTGGTAAAATTTGAAGGTGATTGGGTGAAATCTGAGGAAGTTATGGCAAACCCTAAAAATAGACAAATGTGGGATTTCAGGCTTTGGGAAGGGGAATTGGGGATAGGGTCCTCAGGAATGAAATATGCAGAATGGGATGACAGGGGTTCCCCTAAAATTTCAAGGGAAACAGAGTGAAAACAAGGGATCTAAAACAGATAAATCTGCAATGGCCCAGAAGTGAGCGGAAATAGAGAGATCTGAAATGACACTGAATGGATTGAAAACAGCTGGATCTGGAATGGCTTTCAGAATGGATCTGAATGGCTAGATCTGAAATGGCGCAACAATGATCGACAACAGTTCAGCTGAAAATAGATATGGACCACAGGTATGTGCGGCTTCCTAACAATTCAGGGATTTCACTCGGCCACCAATGTTTTCTGATGGCTTGCGTATTGGGACAGTACCCCTCACTCCACGGCTCAGGTAAAACTGATAACTGCTTTGCCACAAATGACAGCTCTTGGTTTACCTCACGGGTGGGAACTAGTCAATCAGGTAGGGGTCGTTTCCCTTTTCGCTGGCAGGTCCTCTCAATGGGCCAGCTACTTCGGGGTTCCTGTGGTACTCCTCACAATGATTTTTAGGGCTTATGCCCAAGTACTTCCCACAGTTAAGCAGATAGGGATTATTCCCAAATCCGAACCTACAACAGATGCAAAAAAAAAATTTCCAGGAATTTCACCCTGTGAGCCCAAGAAAGTGCTCTGATACCAGATGTGAAGCACCTGCAACAATTAATTAATAAGAATATGCGAAATAGCAGAAATGACAGAACTTAGAATCACTTTTATATTGATCACAGGCCACTTCGAGGGGGAAACCTCCTATAAGCAATCTCAATACAAGTAACTTCACGGTGCCTTCATAGGTCTCAACACACACTTATATACTAAGTCTAGGTGCCAATACTATGGGTCAAAACCATGGGCCACTACAAACTATGGATCAACAATACTACGGGCGACTTACAAAGCATATGCTCCAACAACAATAACACAAACTATTGATCAACAAATACTACGGGATGACTTACAAAGCATATGCATCCAACAACAATATACTAACAAAGTAAAGACATGGGTTCCTAACATAATGAGAGGTGGTGTGATTCCTATGTTTGGCATACCCATAATAGGAGGTAGTCCTGTGTTGGGCATACCTAAAGGTGGAGTGTCCCCTATATTAGGCATGCCTAAAGGGGTTGTTGTTACCATGGATGGCACAGTAGTAGAAGGGTTTGTGGATGTATCTCCAATAGTACCGGTGAAAAGTGGGTCATATTGTGATCCATCCATGAGGTTGGTTGGTGATATTTCAGTAGGGTTTTCGAATTCAGCCTCATAATCAAATGTGAAGTGAGGCATGTCAGAATCGGATGACTGTGTGTTTGGCCGATGACGTGTCGAGTCAAGGGATAAGGCTCTACGTCGGTGACATGTAGAGCCAAGTATACTGAACTGAGGGGGTTCACCCTGAAGACGACGAGATCGTCTTAAATTCTCTATGGTGAGAAATATTTTTAAAAATTTCAGTGTGCGGTGGTGATGTAAAAAAACTCGAAACCCTAATGCAACAATGAGTGCAAGAGGGGAGTGAAAAAATAAAGGCTCTCAGGCCAACAACCAACCTAAAAAAGCACTTATTATAGCAGTTGTGCTATAATAAGTGGAGGGATGCAACAAAATTGGTCAGAATACCAAAAGTCAAACAATTTCTAGAAAAAAGGGGTGTTACTAGACCAAAGGTGGGTAATGTATCATGCAAACACCTAACTAGAAGTATTGTGAGTCAACAAACGATATCCTCTGCAAGGTGATGAAATCCAAGTCAGACAATATAGAGTGTTGAATCAACGGCTAGATATCCCTCTACTGGGAGGGATACCGGGTAGACAATCCTAAAGAGTGGCAACTAGGATACCCTGTTCATGACACGTTCGGTTGGGTGAATATGCAGTTTGGTTCTATCGCCGCTGTACACCCTCTTGGGTGTACACCGAGAACTTCGAAAGGTATCCTTCGGTTACTGAATGGATTGTGGTATTCCACTCAGACTTCCAGAACCAATCTGGCTACTTCAACCCTCCTAAGGGAGAGGCCTTCCCGATAAATTGGTTGATAACCGTGTCAAAATTATAAGGGATTTTGGTACCATAGAGGACAACCACTATGTCTCAAATGTAATAATTGAGGGGTGTTATTGGAACACCTATCCCCTCAATTCTACCTAACTACAAAATTCTTTTAAATGCTCCCCAAGTGGGGTTAAAAGTTTGTTGAGTTCAAGGTAAATTTTAAGGCTCAGTTTAAATTATGTGGCAGAGTGGGTGCAAGTGTGGTATTTAAACTGAAATTGATTTACCTCGCTTGGGCGATTGATTACAAATGAAATAAAAGACGCTTCCAGTTTTGCAAAAAATAAAGGCGTTTTTGAAATGTAAATGCTTGAAAAAACTATTCAAAAATAATGGATCTTTGAAATAATTTGAAGGAAAGCAAATAACATAAATATTTCAAGAAATAAATGGATCTCTTAAAAGTTGCTTGGGCAAAGTATCGAGCAAATAAACAGTAAATCCTTGATCTAAAATAAAATGCAAAAAATCTCTCTTTCAATTACTGCAAATTTTTAAAAATACTTTTAATGGAGCATTATAAATAGTAAAAGATTTAATATGGTTGTAAAAATGCAGAAAAATTAATGCTGTAAAATATGCTAAATGGGCAGAAAATACAGCAAAAACTATTTTCAAAAAATTGGCCGAATTCAAAAGAATTGCATCGCGGGTTTTGGGAAAACAGCCGCGATGTGCAGCGTTGTTTCGACCACGCAGTCTCGATGTGCAGCGTAGGTTTTGGCCGCGAAGCTGCGATGTGCAGTGCGGGTTTCAGTCACACAGTCGCGATGTGCAGCGTGGAAAATGGCCATGAAGCCGCGATGTGCAGTGCGTAAAATGGTCGCGAAGCCGCGGCGCGTCGCGTGGAAAAAATCCGAGAGGTCGCGATGAGCCGCGCGACTGTTGGGCGAAAAGCCACGAGGCGAAAGCCGAAAAACAGACGTCAAAAAACGAACCCGAAAATGGAAATTTCAGGCTGTTAATGGCAATAGAAAGGGCCAAGATCTAGCACAGCAATGGATTTGCTGTCTAGGATGGCAGATCTATGAATTAAAATGATTAAAACTAAGAAAAACTAAGATCTAAAGCAAAAAACTGAGATCTAAGAATTCGAAGCCAGCGGAGTCGCCAAAAACTGTTGGCTTGGTTTTGTAACCAAGCTTTGTGCAATGGGCACCTATCAACAATGTGATAGCAGTTTCAATATTGAAAGCAAAAACAATTATAAATTAAATCTAAATCTAAACTAGCATGTGCATATAACAAATAATTTTTTTTTAAAAACAATTCAAGAATAAGAAATAAAAGAATAAGTATTTTGTATTAAGATACCTCAAATGGTGAGGATTTGTGTTGAGCAACTCCCAAGGTGAGTAGCTCCAAGCTCCAAAGGTCTCTTCTCCAAGATGCTGCAAATGGCCAAAAGTCTCATGAGAGATTTTGACAGTGTGAGGATAGGATGATGGATGGATGGAAAGAGAGGAGCCCCTACCACCTTTTTATAGTTTTTGGTGATGGGGAATACCATTATGGTTTTGAGGAAACCAATGGTATTGACCAACATGGTTTAGGTACCTTTTCCCTCATTTTTCCTTTTTTGAATATTTTGAATATTTTTAGTCCCTTTTTAATATTTTTGGGAATTCTGGACCCTTTTGAGGGTTTTTTATGCTTTTTGAGGAAAAATATTCATTTTGAGGGGAAAATGGGGTGTATTATGGTCTTTTGGTTACCTTTTGATGGCTTTAGAGGCTCAAATGGTAGAAAAGTGGACAAATGGGTCATGTGACTAAGGAAATGAGCTAGTGAGCACTTTTTGGGTGTTAACAATTAGTTAGTGAAATATGTTAAGATTGCACAATAGGAGCTATCGTCTTAGTTAAATGCTCTGTGCATTTTGGCAAGGTGGAGATCAATCATGGGACTAGACTCTCCTTGGGAGCAGTGCATTGCAGAATTAGTTGTTAGTTGCACTACAAAACTGTTCGTGGGCTGCTCTACCAAACTCTTGTAGATGATAGTGCGCTATCGAACTACCTAGGATATATTTTGATCCACAATTCCATAATTTCTCGTATTTCTTATACGAGACACTGACTTTGGGAACATTTTCTAAACAGCTGCAGATGAATTTCAAAAAATGAAAACATGGTTTTTTGGGGGAACGGGTCGATTTACAAAATATCTTTTGGTTTTTACATGGGCATCATGGTGTGGTAGATATAGATGGTTCTTTGAAGCCTTTTTTCCAAATTTCGCCAGATTTAATTTCTTGCAAAAATGGCTAATTAGAAGTTGAAAGGCAACCTCAGTAATTCGATTTGGGATGAGATCTTTTAATTTGAATCAGCAAACTAAATATAGAGGAGGAAGTTTTCAGATCCATTAGTTTTGGATCTTGATGATTATGTAATTTTCTGTAAAACTTTGAAAAAATGAATAAGAAAGGGATCTTCCTCTGGGAGGAAGCAGGGGTTGGAATTTTTGGAGAGTCAGAGAAGAAGTGGTGGAAAAAATGTAAGATTTTTTATACATTAATTTATGTGTGTTTGAAGATCATATGGATCGTGAATACAATTGTGCCTCTTCTCTATTTTTACTACTAGTTATCTATTTGAAATCAAAAGTATTTTGTGCACTACATAATCAGATGTTTTTAGTTCTAATGAAATTTAAGCTTTACATGTACATTGTATGTGAATCTCATTCTGTTTTCAATTAGTTTTCCTAATTCTAACGATGTTATGATATGGAACATTTATGTGATTTTATGAATGAGTATCTTACCTTTCATGTGTTTACATCCTAGTTGTGTATTCAATTATGAGCTCCTGTTTAATTCATGAATATAAAGTATTTTAATCCATGATATACTATGCCTTTATGCTTTCTTTATTAACTGTTCCACCTAAACCTTGAATGGCTCATTGACTATTCAACCACCTAAAATTCAAACTTAAAATCCACAATTTACTTCAAATCTAAACATAATTTCCCTATATTTTCCCTTAGCAGTCCAAGTGCAGACCTTAGGGATAACATTTTATGGTGTCATTGCTTAGCAGTCCAGGTGCAGACATTAGTGATAACATTTTCTGGTGCCATTGACGGGGATGGAATTGGAGAAATCTTCCCTGGAAGAACAACAATGATCAAATCCAATATTTGATGGCGAACAAGGACTAGTGCCATAATACAGACTGCAATATTTCACCTGGAAACTCAACTATCAGAAGAATCCAAAATTCAAAGAATTAATAGTGACTCCACTATAGGACAAGATCAGCTGACAGGAGAATGAGAAGACACAAGAAAACTAGGTATCGAGTCATAAATTTCTTTCAAGAACTTATATTAATTTTAATTAACTCTTTCTTGTATTTTCCCTCACATGTGAAAAGGATCATCCTATGCTTTCTTTACTCCAATGACCATAAGCATTCATTTGTTTATCCCTCATTGGAAGAAGATCTGTCATCTTCTTGTGTTGTAGATATTGAAATAATTCCTCTAGATTAACCTTATGATAAAAATTATGTACATATACCAATTTGTCCTGAACATGATCAATCATGTCAACTTGTAACTAATAAAGTTGATTTACCTCCTATGATTCCTGTTGTATCTTGCAATCAGCCTGTTGAACATGGTTTTCAACCCACTGAAGTTCAGTCCATAATAAGAAGAAATTTGTTTAGACCTTTGAATCTACCATCTACTCTTCATGCTTATCCTGAAGTTTTTCAAATATCTTCCTATGTTCAATAGAAAAGACCATGTTGCAGCTGAGAAGCAATTGAAAGATTTTGATAATTTTGAAATTTTGCATGAGGATGTAGTTGTGAGGATATTTTGCAAATCTTTATTTTTGAGATGTTGCATTATCGTTTAGAAATTAGGAAGCTTGTTCCATTGGTTCATGGACTGATTTTCATAGTTATTTTTTTATTTATTGGAGTAAGAACAAATCCTTTGATAAGTACTTGATTGAATTAAATGCTTTGAAGAGGGAGGAGGATGAAGCTCTTACCACATTCACTAGGAGATTTCATAGTTTTTATTACAATATGCCTAGTGATATTCAATCTTCTGAAACTACTGCCATGTTGTATTATATAGAATCTCAACACCCCGATCTTGTTTTTTTTATCTCAGAGAAAGGAAATCCTCATCATTAGAACAGTTATTTGTTGATGCTAGAGAAATTGAGGATACTTTCGGGCCTATGACAGACTTCGAGATCAGGTTTGTGATGAACATTTATATCGAGAAGAGTAGAGAATCTATGAGCAGCAGAAATCGGATCTGGATGTAGAGGAATTGGAGAAAAAATATGAGCATGAAAGATCAGATCTAGGTTCTCATCCACTTCATGATGTTGATGTATCATTTCCAGGTTTGTATTATTTCCCGAATCTTGAAGTTAATCAATCAAAAATTTCTTTTGATAAGGATTTAGAAAATACTCATGCTTTTGATTTATATCAGCAGGATGACTTTACTATGAATTTTTCTGAAGATATTCATCATGAGCATTTTGCAGAAGATCGTTATCAAGCTCCTATAAATATATTTCTTAATGATCAAGTTCAAAATTCTTTTGGATATATTAATACTCTATTTCTTGTGAATGATGAAGATAATCCTGCACAACATCTCATTGAGTACCATCAATGCATGGATCAGTTGGATCTAGATCATGAATATGTATTGTTGAAAATGTCCATGCATTCATTAGATGGTGATACACGTGAATGGTACTTATCTCTGCCTCATTCTAGTATATCATCATTAAAGGGGTTTCACGCAGCATCCAATGAACATTGTAAAAATTATTTTCCATGTGAACTTCTTGAAGATTGCTGTGAAAAATTTCAACTATATATTCAGAACTCAATCAAGGAGTCTTCTAACAATGATGATAATAGAGATCTTATAAAGGGTAAGGATGAAGTTGAGTTCCTATATTCTTCCTTTGCTTCTTTAGTTCAGCAGAAAAATAATGACATAGGGTGTTCTCATGATCAAGTTATGGACAATGACAAAGTTAGGGATAATTGTTGCTCTCAAATTAGAATAGAGATTTCAGAAGTTGAAGAAACTTCCAGTCAAGTTTCAGAGTTTTCATATGCTGCTGAAAGTGATTATATTTCAAGTGTTTCATATTTAAATACAAATCAGGTTGTATGCAATTCATTAGTTGTTCATGATTTTCATGAGCATAAAGTTCCTGAATTTCATAATTTAGGAAGTCTCAGTTTTCAACCTATTTTTGATACCTATGCAAATGATCTGGAATTAGTTTATTCAGTACAGTGTGTTACCTCTCCAATATACCCTTCTTCAGCTTCTTGTTCAAAGTTTTCTAGAAATTCAGAATTGGATAAATTTGATGCACATTTTGATGAAAATAAATTCCAGATTATCGGAGATAGTTTTTAGACCAGGTTTGATAATTTGGAACATAATTCTTCACATGCACATTCAGCCTTTTCCTATGACAATCCTCATGATATGTCTGAAAATTTAAAAAGATTGTTACTTCATGTTGGGAAGATCTAGTATTTGATGATTCTAATGAATGTGAACTTTCATGTGGTAAGGGAGGAAATTTTTTTTCTTTCAGCAATCTGATTACATTTTTCAAGAGAGATTATGATGATGGGATCATTTCTAAACATGTTTATCATCCATATCCTAGAAGCTCTGAAGTTTCTAAATATAAATATTATTCTTTTTCAAACAGTTTCGACATTTCTCTAGTTGAAGTTGAAAGCAATATTTTCATAAGTAATACTAGAGAAGAGTTTACTGCTGAACATCCTGGACATATTCTTCCTTTGAACAGTGATATTTTTTAATTTAATAAACACCCTCTTTCTATGAGCCTTCAAACTTCTTTGGAGGAAGTTTTTATTCATTTAGCTGAGTTTAAGGATTGCAGAGGCATCAATTTTGAACACAGGATTGTCAGAGAGCATGACTTTCAAAGGCAATTTCTTCATTTGGAACATCCTACTTTGACAAAACAAGTGAAGTTATAGGAACGAATGTCAGTTATTAGGGATATTAAGCAGCAGTGGATGGAGGATAAATTTTATGTTAGCAATATTTATGGAGTTGCAATGAATCAATGTTTCTATGAGAAGGTAACTATGTACCTTCAAGACCCCAATAGCCACCTATATGGAGATTGTTGGAGAATTCAAATTTCATTTCTTTATTGATGAGGAAATAAGATATTTGCTTGATTTTTATTTCCTTTCATGTTTCCTAAGTCTTGTTTCCATACTCTTAATTAAAATTGGAAGCAAGTTTCAAATTATTGATCATAATACTGGTTATCTACATTAGAAATTTCATTTCACTTGATGAGGACAACTGGTTAGCTACATATAGTAGGTTTGTATATAAATAAGCTCATATTTCTAAGCAAGTTTGATGTGCAGTAGATTAGCATCAATAAGACTCCAAAACCCAATGGAGGAACTGGTACATAGTCTTCCAATTTTATTTTTAGTAGTGAATTGTTTTCAAAAATGGGATAGATATCAGAGCATAACGAAGATTGCAGGGGTACAGATTTGCTGGAATAGATAAGGCATTGGTATGCAGGTTCTTAGCACCTCACAGGGAAGTGTTATACCTAGTTGGAGCCTGTGTTAGTACTCAGGTCTGCACCTAGGATCGTTTCCATTTTTAATCTTGATACGTAGAAATTTAAATCTATTCCAAGGTCATCTCAATAACTTTCACCTGAGACAAATCTCATACCCTTGACGTTTATCCTACGATGTTATGTTTGATTCCATGCTTATGTTAAAATTTGATTATTAGCTAGTGAAATATGTTAAGATATCACAATCTGCAAGGTACTTGCTATGTTTTTAGTTTTGCAGTAGCTATTGTCTTGGTTAAATGATCTCTACATTCTGGCAAGGTGAAGGTCAGTCATAGACTAGACTCTCCTTGGGAGCAGTACGCTGCATAATATTTTTTTAGCTATGCTACAAAATTGTTCAGGGTTACGCTACCAAATTGTTGTAGATAACAGTGCGCTACCGAACTGCCTAGGATATATTTTGATCCACAATTCCAGAATTTTCTGTATTTCATGTATGAGACACTGACTTTGCGAACATTTTCTGAAAAACTAGAGATTAATTTCAAAAATCGAAAACATGGGCTTTTTCGGGAACAAGTCGATTTACAAAAACCTCTTTCATTTTTTAGACAAGTGTCATGGTATTGGAGATACAGATGGCACTTTGAATCCTATTTTTCCATATTTTTCCAGATTTAATTTCTGGCAAAACTGACTAATCAGCAGTTGAAAGTCCACCTCAACAATTTGATTTGGGATGAGATCTTTTAATTTGAATTCAAAAACTAAATATAGAGGGATTTTTCAAATCCATTAGTTTTGGATTTTGATGATTATGTAACTTTCTATAAAACTTTGAAAAAATGAAGAAGAAAGGGATCTTCCTCTGGGAGGAAGTGAGGGTTAGAATTTTTGGAGAATCAAAGAAGAAGTGGTGGAAAAACCGTAAGATTTTTGATAGAGTAATTTATGTGGGTTTGAATATCATTTCGATCATGAATACAATTGCGCATCTTATCTATTTTAATTGCTAGTTATCTATTTGAAATCAAAAGTATTTTATCCGCTACATAATCATATGTTTTTAGTTCTAATGACATTTAAGATTTAAATGTACCTTGATTGTGAATCTCGTTATGTTTTTAATTAGTTTTTCTAATTATAACGTTGCTATGATATGGAAAATTTGTGTGATTTTATGAATGTATAGCTTACCTTTCATATGTTTACACCCTAGCTACGCATTCAATTCTGAGCTCTTGTTTAATTCATGATTACAAAGCCTTTTAATCCATGAGATACTACTGCCTTTCTGCTTGCTTTATTAATTTCTCCACCTAAACCTTGAATGGCTCACTGACTATTCAACCACCTAAACTTCAAAATTAAAATCCACAATTTACTTCAAATTTGAACATAAGCACCCTAGCTTTTCCCTTAGCAGTCCAAGTGTAGAGCTTAAGGATAAAAAGAGTCAAGGATTATATATTTATAGGGGCTGGAAAAGAAGGGCCTTATGACTAAATGAAAATTTATTGTGCTTAATTTCAATTAACAAATCTTGTAATTGGAAATATTGGCACCATTAATATGTTTTGAATAATAATAATGGGTCTCATGACCTCTACCATGGCGAGGGGAGGAAACAAGGGCCTTAGGCCCTAAACAAATTCCTCAAGCTTAATGTCCATGAACAAGGCCTTGAATCGCCACATAGATCCTCTCTAAGGTATCTATGGCCTTCATGTGAGATATGGGTACCATTCACAAGTTTTTTGCACCATGTATGGCACTTTGGGGCCTTTCTCATGATTAGGGAAATGACATAAGGTGCTTAGGCCCTATTTGAATCTTATTAGGATTGATATTTGTGATGTAGTCCTCAAACAACCACATAATAGATGTGTATGGGATATATTCCCTCCATGGGGAATATTTGGCATCATTAATATGTTCTATACAATAAGAATGATTTTTGAGGCCTATATATCTAGGCGAGGAAAAAAAGGACCTTAGGCCCAAAAAAAAGCTTCTTGAGTTCACAAGTGATGAACTAGTCCTCGAAAAACCCTTTAGATATTTTCTATAAATATTTGGCCTCTTGGGTTGGATATCGATTCCATCAAGATTTTTTTCACACTACATATGGGATTCAAGGATTATACCATGGTTGAGGGGGGTGGGGTAGGGAAAAAGGGCCTTATGCTCTAATGAGGTTTCCTATGCTTAATGGCCATGAACAAGGCATCTAACTATAAATATGGGAAGCAATAGTAGGTTTTGAATAATCATAATTGGTCTCAGGACCTCTATGATGGTCAAGAGAGGAAAACAATGGCCTTAGGCCCCAAACAAATCTTATCAAGCTCAATGATGCCTCAAACTACCATAGAGATCCTCTCCAAGGGATCTATGACCTCCAAATGGGATATGGGCACCATTCTCAAGTTTTTTGGACCACATATGGCACTTGTGGTTTTTCCCATGTTTGTGGAAAGAAAATAAGGCACTTAGGTCCTATTTGAATCATCTTAGGGTTGAGCTCCGTGATGTAGTCCTCAACCAACCAAAAAATACTTATGTACGTGATCTTCAATGCCATTAGTATGTTTTACACAATATGAATGAATCGCAAGTATTGAACCATAACTAGGGGAAAACAAGGCCCTTGGGCCTAAAACAAAGCTTCTTGAGATCAAGGGCCATGAACAAGGCCTTGAACAACCACACAAGTCTATTTTAAGGGATATTTGGCTTCCAGGTAGGATATGGATTCCATTAGGAAGTTTTTCACACCAAAAATGGGAGTCAAGGCCTACACGATTGCTAATAAAGGAAAACAAGGGCCTTAGACCCTAAAAAAATCTTTCTCATGCAGAATGGACTTGAATAAGACCTTTGATTGGGAATATGCGCACCATTTGTATATTTTTCACAATAAGAATGGGTCTTAAGAGCTATACCATTGATAAGGAGAAAACAAGGGACTTAGACCCTAAACAAATTTTCTCAAGTTCAATGGCCATGAACAAGGCTTTGAACCACCACATAGATCCTCTCTTATGGATCTCTGTCCTTCGAATGTGATATGGGTAGCATTCGTAGGTTTTGTGCACCACATATGGCACTTGAGTTCTTTCCCATGGTTGGGGAAAGAACATAAGGCAATTAGCACCTATTTGAATATTCTCAAGGTTGAGCTTCATGATTTAGTCCTTGAACAACCACACATGGGTTGTGTAGGGGATCTTTGGATTGTGTGGGGGACTTTTGGCGCCATTAGTATGTTTCGCGCAATAGAAATGAGTCTTGGGGATTATACCATCATAGGGGAGGAAAGCAAGGACCTTAGGCCTAAAACAAAGATTCTTGAGATCAACAGGAATAAACTAAGCCTCAAACAATTTTTAAGAGATATTTGGCCTTTAGGTGGGATATGGGTTCCATTAGGAGTTTTTTCACCACAAAATTGGAGTCAAACCTTATATCATGGATGGGGGGTGAAAAGGGCGGATTAGGCCCTAAAAAAATATTTCTCATGCTTAATGGCCATGAACAAGGCCTTCCATTGGGAATATGAGAACTTTTAGTATATTTTGCACAACAAGAATGGATTTCAAGACCTCTATCAAGGCTCTAGGAGGAAAACAAGGACCTTTAACCCAATCAAAGTTTCTTTAGTTGAAATACCATGAACTATGCATCAAACAACCACATGGATCCATTCCAAGGGCTCCTTGGCCTCTAGGTGGTATTTGGGTGCCATTAGGAGTTTTTTCAAACCGCATATAGGAGTCAAGTCCTATACCATAGCTGAGGGAGGAAACAATGACCTTAGGATCTAAATGATGCTTTCTTGTGCTCAAGGGCCATGAACAAGGACTTTGACTAGGAATATGGACACTGTTGGTACAATTTGCATAATAAGAATGAGTCTCATGACCTTTATTATGGTTGAGGAAGGATATGGGCACCATATGTATGTTTTTTGCACACCGCAATTATGTCTTGGGGTCTCTGAATTGGACCTCAGTCCCATTAGGAGGTTTTGCACAACACATATGATATCAGGTTCCTTGATCGTGGTAAAGGAAATAAACACAATGGGATTAGGCCCTATTTGAATCTTCTTAGGATTGAGCTCCCTGATGTACTCTTTGAACAACCACCTTGGGCCTCTATAGGAGATATTTGACCTCCAACTAGGAATATTAATGTCATTAGTATGTCTTCACAACAAGGATAGCTCTTGGAACATGTACCATTGCTAAGGGAGGAAGACAAATGTATTAGGCCCTAAAAAAAATTTATTGGGCTCAAGTGCCCTGAACAAGGCCACAAACCACCACGGGATCCCCTCTAAAGGATCTTGATGCAAGGGCATCGGTACCTAGGCGAAACAGTCGAAGTTGATCGACATAAGACGGTTGACCAGGGGGATTGTCGACGACCACTGGTGCAAGGGAGACTGGCAGTTGAAGCCATGTCGTCAAGCATGATGATGTCGAAGTGTGGTTGATGGGAGCAAAATTCAATAAGAGGTCGAACATCGACATCGAAGAAAGCAGCAAAGTCCAAGTGATGAGGATGGGGAGGACCGGCAGCCGTAGAGACTAAGTGAAGCCGAAAAGTTAATTCAAGGACTGATAAATAACAGAATGGTCAACATGTCAAAGAGGATAGTGATAAGACCGACAACTGTAGCAAAGTCGGAGATATGTAGGATTCATGGTAACACACCTGCAGCTGTTGTGGGTTGTTGAGGAAGTTAATGGCAGTTAAGAAGGTGGTTGAGACCAGGTCAGGTGTTGCTATAAGAAGAGGTTGTGCAGGATGGTCAAGGGGTGTTGACAACTACAGGATCTGTCGGATCATAAGTCGAGCAATGGATAGAGAAGAACGTCTCAGGGAAGACAATCGGAGTGGACCTCGGGAATGTTAGATTATGGTAACTTCGGGATGTCCTACATGGTTCAGATGCCTTACATGGAGGTACATTAGCTGCATAGGCATCAGGATGGAGTAGAGAGTGAGATGCACTCTATTCAATGGCATGAGCCTAGTGGGGGATGCATGCGGAGCTTCAGGGGAGATTGACCTTTACATGCATGAGTTTTTCATGACCTATCAGCATTCAGTGACTACATGTAAAAGTGACCTTTTGCATGCATGCATGCAAAAGTGAATTTTCGCATGCACTGGGAATTAGGGTTTTGGAAAACCTAATTCATCGGTGAGATTATTTATAGAGGCAGGGGGTCCCCAGATGAGGTTACTCAGTTGCATTGTTGGAGAGAGATACTGTTCGAGTGAGGAGGGCATAGTTGCACATGTGGGGTGACTTTCTGAGATAGAGAGAAGTTGTTGCAAGAGCTAGGAAGGTCAGATCTAAGCTAGATCAGTGACCTTCAGTTCTAGAGAGGCTAGACACCCAGTACTGTGAGTTGAGAGAGCTCAACAATGTGATTTTTGTGGAGATTAGAGGAGGCCGAGTTCTCTTGGAGGAGGACGTTTTTCCTGAGGAGGGAGAAGCTCGTTGTGAGCTGGATTAACCGATTCGAAGTCTGAGACTTCCAGGATAGCCTTGCCTCAGCATTGGAGGAAGGTTAGGGACGATCGAAGCTCAGATTTGTTGAGATCTACACCAGTACGAGCATTTTACATCCAGAGGGGAGAGCGCACTTGTGCATGCAAACAAGGATGATTTCATCAGAGGGCAGTCTTTAGAGTGAGCAGATCAGAGCAGAGAGATATAGAAAGGGCAGATCAGTCAAAGGCACCGTTAGAGCACTCAGATCCAGTTTGGAAGTTAGGGATTACTTCTTCAGTGCATGCATCAGCTGGATGCATGCAAATTTAGAGTCTATCCTGTTTCGGAGGGATTGAGTTACCGGCTGAGGTAATCCTGTATTGTATTGTCATTTATACATCTATATGCTCTGGCCTCGAGAGAGAATATGGCCCCATAGTTAGTTGGTTTTTCCCACAAGGGTTCCAGGGTACATCTGTTGTTTATGTGGTTCATTGCATTTATATTTCAGTTGGTAAATGCAGATCTAGTTGTTTGAGTCTATATTGTTTATGAGTATATACTGATATTGAGACTCGTACCACTTGAGATCTCAGGGCGATTAAGAGGGAGTAGTGATCTTTGAATCAAATATTTACATGGTATCAGAGCCTTGTTGAGGGTCAGGGTGTGCTGCAATGTAGGTGACTAGATCTGAGATAGATCTAGTAGATCTATGGAAATAGAGACCAGATCTACTAGATCTGAATATTCCCGTTCAGATCTGAGATAGATCTAGTAGATCTATGGAAATAGAGACCAGATCTATCATATCAATTGGTTTGTGGTCAGATCTGCCAGATCTGTGATCAAGAGAGACTCTTGTTCACTGTGGGTTGCAGTTTCTTTAATTGGGTGAGTATGGCTACCGGTTTGAGGATGGATGACTGGTTGGATGGTGCCTCCAACTATAGAGCATGGAGGGCATGTATTACTCTCTTGTTGAAAGAGAGTGAGGTATGGGATGTTGTGAACAACACGACAACAAATCTCGTTACAGTTCCATCTGATGCCACTGCCATAGCAGTGTATGACAAGAAGAATGTGAAGCCTAAAAGGATCCTTCTTGATGCGATCAAGGATCACCTCATCCCACATGTCTCTACCAAAGACAATGTGTTTGAGATGTGGGATGCATTGACTAGTCTGTACCAGAGCTCCAATGAAAATAGGAAGATGGTTCTCAAGGAGAAGCTGAGAAGCATCAAGATGGGGAAGGATGAGAGCATGGTTACCTATCTCACCAAGATAAATCAAGTGAGAGATGAGTTGGGAGCAGTCTATGAGAAGGTAGAGGATAGTGAGCTGGCTCTACGGGCCTTGAATGGTGTGACTGTGTCATGGGTAGTGTTTGTTCAGTCTATCATAGTTCGTGAGAACCTTCCCAAGTGGGATCGCCTGTGGGATGATTTCACACAGGAGGATATCCGGAGAGGGTATATTCAGGGTTCAACTTCTGACATTCTAGAGGAGGAGGATGTGGCTCTCGCAATAGGCGGGAAACAGAGAGGCAGACAGAAGAAGGATCTGAGCAAGATCAAATGCTTCGCTTGCAACAAGTATGGACATTATGCGGGACAATGTCTGCATAAGAAGAGGGGGAAGCAGGCGAAGGACGAGCAGGTGGCAGCAGTAGAGGAGGTTGATGAGTTCTCTTCTCGGTTTGAGAAGGAATTATCTTTGGCCACAATTCAGTCAGGACATCATAGTAGCCTACCAAAGGCTCAGGTTTATCAGAGGTGGAGAGTGGACAACACTCTCAATAGTCATATGACAGGAGTGAGAGATGCATTCCTGATCCTAGAGCATACTTCAGTATAGTTGAATCGGGATGGTCAAGGGGTTGACCATTTGGTTACTGGTGTGGGTAGAGTGAGATTTCTGCTTGACCTTGGGGAGCTCTTAGAGGTTTCAGGAGTGCTCTTTGTTCCAGGGATGAGAGGGAGTGTCCTCTCAGTGGCATCTTTGGCAGCTGCAGGATACCCTGTAGTGTTTCACAGGGATCAGTTCTTCACCTATCCTAGAGGAGTAGACCTAGTATTATTTGGTCACATGATCGATGGTGATTATTTGGTTCATGGATAGCCTACCTCAGGCACATCAAGTTGGCTGAGTGCATCCTCTTCAGATGTAGAGGGGGATGATGAGCGAGATGCTCATAGAAGAGATGAGGGTAGGAGGAGTGATCCTGTTCAACAGATGGGTGGGCGAGATGCTCACCATGATGAGGATCAGGGAAGTGATTCTGGAGTTCCGATGGATGAGTGAGATGCTCATGACAGTGATGAGTCTCAGGAGATTGAGCCCTTGGGCTCAAATAAGATGGATGACCATGCTGCTTATGTAGGCACCGGTCAGAGAGTGAGTTGGTATGACATGGTTGAGATGGACTTGGCTGAGGAGAGAGCCTAGTCAATTCAGAGATAGAGGGAGTTGAATTACAGAGATGAGTAAACTGAAGATCATAGGAAGATGTTCTATAGAGTAGTAGATCCACTTGACAGAGGTCTTCAGGGCTGGTGACAGCTGCAGAGACTCAGAGAGAATCTGAGTCAGAGTGCAGTGGCAGAGTCAGCAGTGTTTGATAGGAGGGCTTCTTCTGAAGCCACAGATATGGATATTGATCATATTTCTTCAGGAAAGAGAGCAGTGACAGGCAGATCAGTTAGATCAGTATCAGCAGCAGTGGACTTGATGGATCCAGGCATCAGTTTTAGGACTTCCCTCGTTAAGAGGGAGTGTTAGATTATGGTAACTTTGGGATGTCCTCCATGGTTCAGATGCCTTACATGGAGGTAGATTAGCTACATAGGCATCAGGATGGAGTAGAGAGTGAGATGCACTCTACTCAGTGGCATGAGCCCAGTGGGGGCTGCATGCGGAGCTTCAGGGGAGATTGACCTTTGCATGCATGAGTTTTGCATGACCTGTCAGCATTCATTGACTGCATGCAAAAGTGACTTTTTGCATGCACCGGGAATTAGGGTTTTGGAAAACCTAAGTCATCGATGAGATTATTTATAGAGGTAGGGGGTCCCCAGATGAGGTTACTCAGTTGCATTGTCGGAGAGAGATACTGCTAGAGTGAGGAGGGAATAGCTGCACAAGTGGGGTGACTTTATGAGATAGAGAGGTGTTGCTGCAGAAGCTAGGAAGGTCAGATCTGAGATAGATCAATGACCTTCAATTCCAGAGAGGCTAGACACCCAATACTGTGAGCTGAGAAAGCTCAACAGTGTTATTTCTGTGGAGATTGGAGGAGGCCGATTTCTCTTGGAGGAGGACGTTTTTCCTGAGGAGGGAGAAGCTCGTTGTGAGATGGATTGACCGATTCGGATTCTGGGACTTCTAGGAGAGCCCTGCCTCAGCATTGGAGGAAGGTTAGGGACAATCGGAGCTCAGATATGTTGATATTTGGAGCAATACGAGCATTTGACATCCAGAGGGGAGGGCACACTTGTGCATGCAGAGGAGATCGATTTCATCAGAGGGAAGTCTTCAAAGTGAGCATATCAAAGCAGAGAGATATAGAGAGGGAAGATCAGTCAGAGGCACCGTCAGAGCACTTAGATCCAGTTTGGCAGTTAGGGTTTACTTCTTCAGTGCATGCATTAGCTGGATGCATGCAAATTTAGAGTATGTCTTGTTTCAGAGGGATTGAGTTACCGGCTGACGTAGTCCTATAATGTATTGTCATTTATACATCTATATGCTCTAGGATCAAGAGAGAAGATAGCCCCATAGTTAGCTGGTTTTTCCCGCAAGAGTTCCAGGGTACATCTGTTGTTTATGTGGTTGATTGCATTTATATTTTATTTGGTAAATGCAGATCTAGTTGTTTGAGTCTATATTGTTTATGAGTATATACTGATAGTGAGACTCATACCACTTGAGATCTCAGGGCGATTCAGAGGGAGTAGTGATCTCTGAATCAAAAATTTACATGGTATCAAAGCCCTGTTGAGGGTCAGGGTGAGCAGTCACACATAGATCTGTAGTGTTGGTGACTAGATCTGATATAGATCTAGTAGATCTATGGAGATAGAGACCAGATCTACCAGATATGAACATTCTCATTCAGATCTGAGGTTGTAGAGGTCAGATCTATCAAATCAGTTGTTTTGTGGTCAGATCTAAGACAGATCTGCCATATCTATGATCAGGAGAGACTCTTGTTCACTGTGGGTTGCAGTTTCTTCAGTTGGGTGAGTATGGCTACCGGTTTGAGGGTGGAGGACCGGTTGGATGGTTCCTCCAATTATAGCGCATGGAGGGCACATATTACTCTCTTGTTGAAAGAGAGTGAGCTATGGGATGTTGTGAACAACACGACAACAAATCTTGTTACAGTTCCATCTGATGCCACTGCCAAAGCAGTGTATGACAAGAATAATGCGAAGGCTCAGAGGATCCTTCTTGATGCGATCAAGGATCACCTCATCCCACATGTCTCTACCAAAAACAATGTGTTTGAGATGTGGGATGCATTTACTAGTTTGTACCAGAGCTCCAATGAAAATAGGAAGATGGTTCTCAGGGAGAAGTTGAGAAGCATCAAGATGGGGAAGGATGAGAGCATGGTTACCTATCTCACCAAGATAAATCAAGTGAGAGATGAGTTGGGAGAAATAAGTGAGAAGGTAGAGGATAGTGAGCTAGTTCGACAGGCCTTGAATGGCGTGATTGTGTCATGGGCAGTGTTTGTTCAGTCTAGCATAGGTCGTGAGAACCTTCCCAAGTAGGATCGCCTGTGGGATGATTTCACATAGGAGGATATCCAGAGATGGTACATTCAGGGTTCAACTTCTGCCATTCCAGAGGAGGAGGATGTGGCTCTCGTAGCAGGCAGGAAACAGAGAGGCAAACAAAAGAAGGATTTGAGCAAGATCAAATGCTTCGCTTGGAATGAGTATGGACATTATGCAGGATAGTGTCCACATAAGAAGAGGGGGATGCGGGCGAAGGACGAGCAGGTGGTATCAGCAGAGGAGGTTGATGAGTTCTCTTCTCAATTTGAGAAGGAATTCTCTTTGGCCATAGTTCAATCAGGACATGATAGTAGCCTACCAAAGGCTCAGGTTGATTAGAGGTGGAGAGTGGACAACACTCTCAGCAGTCATATGATAGGAGTGCGAGATGCATTCCTGATCCTAGAGCATACTTCAATACAGTTGACTTGGGATGGTCATGGGTTTGACCATTTGGTTACTGGTGTGGGCAGAGTGAGATTTATGCTTGACTGTGGGGAGCTCCTGGAGGTTTCAGGAGTGCTCTTTGTTCCATGACTGAGAGGGAGTGTCCTCTCAGTGGCATATTTGGCAGCTGCAGGATACCCTGTAGTGTTTCACAAGGATCAGTTCTTCACATATCCTAGAGGAGTAGACCCAGTCTTATTTGGTCACAGGATAGATGGTGATTATTTGGTCATGGACAGCCTACCTCAAGCACATCAAGTTGGCTGAGTGCA
Source organism: Larix kaempferi (assembly GCA_027924585.1). NCBI lineage: Eukaryota > Viridiplantae > Streptophyta > Pinopsida > Pinales > Pinaceae > Larix > Larix kaempferi. The sequence goes on along the minus strand of BSBM01000938.1, from coordinate 14,773,357 downwards.
TCCTCTTCAGATGCAAAGGGGGATGATGAGTGAGATTCTCATAGAAGAGATGAGGCCAGGAAGAGTGAGCCTATTCAGCAGATGGGTGGGAGAGATGCTCACCGTGATGAGGATCAGGGCAGTGATTCTAGAGTTTCGATGGATGAGCGAGATGCTCATAACAGTGATGAGTCTCAGGAGATTGAGCCCTTGGGCTCATATCAGATGGATGAGCATGTTGTTCATGTAGGAACCAGTCAGAGAGTGAGTTGGTATGACATGGTTGAGATGGAATTGGCTGAGGAGAGAGCCCAGTCAGTTTAGAGACAGAGGGAGTTGACTTACAGAGCTGAGTCAACTCAGGGTCATAGGAAGATGGTCTATAGAGAAGTAGATCTACTTGACAGAGGTCTTCAGGGTTGGTTATAGCAGCAGAGACTCAGAGAGAGTCTGAGTCTGAGTGCAGTGGCAGAGTCAGCAGTGGTTGACAGGAGGGCTTCTTCTGAAGCCACACATATGGAGATTGATCAGATTTCTTCAGGACAAAGAGCAGTGACAGGAAAATCAATTAGATTAGTATCAGCAGCAGTGGACTTGATGGATCCAAGCATCAGTTTCAGGACTTCCCTCGTTAAGAGGGAGTGTTAGATTATGGTAACTTCAGGATGTCCTCCATGGTTCAGATGCCTTACATGGTGGTACATTAGCTACATAGGCATCAGGATGGAGTAGAGAGTGAGATGCACTCTACTAAGTGGCATGAGCCCAGTGGGGGCTGCATGCAAAGCTTCAGGGGAGATTGACCTTTGCATGCATGAGTTTTGCATAACCTATCAGCATTCAGTGACTGCATGTAAAAGTGACCTTTTGCATGCATGCATGCAAAAGTGACTTTTTGCATGCACCGGGAATTAGGGTTTTGGAAAACCTAATTCATCGGTGAGATTATTTATAGAGGTCGGGGGTCCCCAGATGAGGTTACTCAGTTGCATTGTCGGAGAGAGATACTGCTGGATTGAGGAGGGTGTAGCTGCACATGTGGGGCGACTTTCGGAGATAGAGAGGAGTTGCTGTAGGAGCTTGAAAGGTCAGATGTGAGCTAGATCAGTGATATTCAATTCCAGAGAGGCTAGACACCCAGTACTGTGAGCTGAGATAGCTCAACAGTGTGATTTATGTGGATATTGGAGGAGGCCGAGTTCTCTTCGAGGAGGACATTTTTCCTGAGGAGGGAGATGCTCATTGTGAGATGGATTGACCGATTCAGAATCTGAGACTTCCAGGATAGCCTTGCCTCGACATTGGAGGAAGGTTAGGGATAATCGGAGCTCAGAGCTGTTGAGATCTAGACCAGAACGAGCATTTGACATCCATAGGGGAGGGCGCAATTGTGCATGTAGAGGAGGCCGATTTCATCAAAGGGCAGTCTTCGGAGCGAGCAAATTAGAGCGGAGAGAAATAGAGAGCGAAAATCAGTCAGAGGCACCATCAGAGCACTCAGATCTAGTTTGGCAGTTAGGGATTACTTCTTCAATGCATGTAAATTTAGAGTCTATCCTGTTTCAGAGGGATTGAGTTGGTAAATGAAGATATAGTTGTTTGATTCTATATTGTTTATGAGTATATACTGATATTGAGACTCATACCACTTGAGATCTCAGGATGATTCAGAGGGAGTAGTGATCTCGGAATCAAATATTTACAAGGAACAGCAGTAGAGCAAAATAGAAGACGGGTGCAAAGGCACAGAGGAAGGGGGATCAATCATTCTTTCGTTCAACAGAGGATTGTAAGAAGGAGAGGATCACACACAAGTAGAAACACATTGAGTAAAACAGAGATTCACTTCTGTATATTGTAACAGGCTAAGTCTGACTTGTTTATTGCTTTGTATGTAACATTGTAATCAGTTCAACTAATAGAAGCCAACTTCTTAGCATTCTAGTTCACATCTAGTCTATGTGAGCATTTGTGTGATTGAATGTATATAATAGTTAAGCAAGAGGGTCTGATCGACCCGCTCTTGCGACATGTGGTATCAGAGCGAGAAGAGCCTGCGAGTGCGTGAACAGCTCCAGCTGTGGTTGGGTAGAGTTTTACGCGAGTAGTGAAATTCCAGTTGCGATTGGACGAGAGGAGATTTTAGGTGTGGTTGAAGGAATGGCACAAATAGGTGTAAATGTTTGTGGTGTAGGACAAAGAGTGTGAGGCACAGGAGTTATAGTTGATCACGAAATGTTTGACGAGTGCATGCGAACAATGAGAAGTTTGACCAATGAGGTCGCAATGATCAAAGAAAGCCAGAGATGTGGATGCATTCCCGATGCACTTGACCATAGTGATGAAGAAGTCGAGGAAGTGGAAGCTCGGGAAGAAGAAGAAGAAGAACCAGAAGATAAATTCATCAAGCTACTGACAGAGATTAGGGGTAAGGAAAAGATGGATGTACGAACCTATTAAGGAAGTCTGGATCTTGAAGACTTTATAGACTGGTTCAGAGAGATGGAGAAATACTTCAACATAGAGGAAAGAGAAGATCCTAAAGGGTTAAAAGTGCATGTCTGAGTTTGAAGGGTCATCCCTCATTGTGGTGGGACAATGTACAAGCTGATAAAGTCAAGAAAGGCAAGGAGAAAATCAAGTCTTGGGATAGAATGGTTTCCAAGCTGAAAGGGAATTTCCTTCCTAGCGACTATGTGATCTCCTTGTTTAGGAAGTTACAAACTTTCGATAGAAAGAGATGATCGTGAAGGAATACGTGGAAGAGTTCTACAGACTGTCGATCAAATCCAGTCAAACCAATGAAGGCGAAGAATCAGTCGCTAGATATGTGAACGGATTTAAATATTTTATATAATATCCTATTGAGGTTCAAAGAAGTTGGTGAATCCTACCAGTTAGCTCTGAAGGCAGAAGAAAAACTGTCGAGAAGAACCGCATCGACCAGAGGAAGGATGACTGGTTGAGATGCGAAGACTGTTTCCAGGAAGGGACAAAGTAGTGGAACTAGAAGAGAATCCGTCGAAGATGACCGTCGTGTAGAAGGGACAATGACCAGAGAGAAAGCATAGGGAAACCGACGGAAAGGTCAAGAAACCCGCGGTCGGAGTGCATTTGGTCGAAATGGTCCAGTAGAAAAGAAAGGAACTGACAGACCAGCTATAGTCTGTTATAAGTGTCGCGAAGTGGGACACAAAGCTTATGAATGCCCGAAGAATCTACATGTGGCGGAGGAGTCAAAACCCAAACGTCGTTGAGATGACCAGGGTGACGAGAACACAGTTTCAACATACGACAATGGTGAAGATGGTAGAGGAAAAGGTCGAAACATGATGACCAAGAGAACGTTGGTCCAGGACAACCAATGCGAAGAGAAGGAGCTAGAGAGAAGGAGCTAGCACAATGAAAGGCCATCTTTCGGACCAAAGTGTTGATCGTCAACAGATACTACAAGACGATTGTCGATGGTGGCAGTACAGAGAATTTAGTATCGATGGAGGTCATCGACAAGTTGGGTTTGAAATGTTGACAACACCCAAATCCATACAATATATCCTGGTTATAGAAAGGACATCATGTAAAGGTAACCAGATAGTGCATGATCAAATTTAAGGCTGGGAAACATGAATACAGTGTACTATGTGACGTAATCCCAATGGACGCTTGTCATCTGTTGTTATGGAGGTCGTGACAATATCATAGGAAGATGATCTATCATGGTTGAGCCAACACAGTCACAGTGTGGAAAAATGCACGCAGAGGATTCTGAAGCCAAAGCAGGAGGATCACGCCGACTGCAAGAAGGGTGAAAGCAACTATTGGGAGATGCGAGTTTTGATGTGCTCAGTGAAGGAATTCCTTCTAGAGGAAGAGAAATAGTTGGGATGTTTCACCGTCATTCCGAAAGGACCATGTGTCGAATGGTCGACGACGGAGAGAGTTTTGGTCGAAGTCGAAGAAATGCTCGATGAGTTTAAGAGCATAATGGTCGATGAGGCATCGACAGGATTTCCACCAACGAGAAGCATATCCCATCAGATCAACTTGATTCCAGGATCGAGTTTTCGAAACAAGGAATCACATAGAATGACTCTAAAAAAGGGTCAAGAACTCAATCGACAAGTCCAGGAGCTGTTGGAAAAAGGATTGATCAGAGAAAGTCTGAGCCCGTGTGCGGTACCAGATGTGCTAGCACCGAAGAAGGGTGGAGAATGGAGGATGTGTATAGACTCCAGATCTATCAACAAGATCATGATCAAGTACAGGTTCCCATTGCCAAGGATGTATGACATGATGGATTGCTTGAGTGGAGCAAGATACTTAACCAAGATTGACCTGAAGATTGGGTATCACCAGATCATGGTTTGAGAAGGCGATGAATGGAAGACAACCTTCAAGATGAAGGAAGGACTATACGAGTAGTTAGACATGCCCTTCAGATTGACTAATGCACCTAGTACGTTCATGCAATTGATGAACGAAGTACTGAAGCCATTCTTGGGAAAGTTCACTGTAGTGTACCTCGATGACATCTTGATATTCAGTCAAACTAATGCCGAACATTTAGAGCACATTCGAAGAGTGTTGCGGAAGCTGCAAGAAGAGAAGTTGATGGTGAACCTACAAAAGTGCTTCTTCGTGAAGGAAGAACTGGTGTACTTGGGATTCGTAATCTTGGGTAAAGGGTTAGTGATGGACCTAGAAAAGGTGAAGGATTTATTGGAGTGGCCAGAACCGACAAGCACAACAGGAGTGCTTAGTTTTCATGGACTTGATAGTTTCTATAGGAAGTTCATCAGAGGATTCAGTCAAATATGTGCACCATTGACAGAGTGCATGAAGAAGGGGAGTTCAAGTGGATGGAAGCTACCCAAAAATCCTTCAACAAGTTGAAGCAGAAGGTGACAGAGATCCTAGTGTTAGCTCTCCCAGATTTCGACAAAGTTTTCCAAGTCGATTGCGATGCAAGAGGAATGGAAATTGGGGCATTGTTGAGCCAGGATGGTCTACGAATTGCATTCTTCAGCGAAAATTTGGATGAAGCGAAGCGAAAATATTCGACGTTGTGACTAAGGAAACTATGGAGAAGATACAATTTCCCAACTTATGCCATACTCCTATTGTCCTTGAGTTGGTTGATCGATTTATTGCAAAACTAGAAGGGGTATTGGAAAATATAGTGGTTTCCATGGATTCATGTGAATTCCCAGCACATTCATGTTCCTACAGCCAAAATCCAAACTTGGAGGCTACCCATTGATTTCGGGTAGGCCATGGTTGGTTATTGTAGATGCATACATAAAATTTTGCATTCAATATAAAATTCAATCAACAAATGCTTCAATGTGGGCAATAGCTGTAAGTTTAAGGGTAGTTCCTTCACTAGCACTTTTTCACTACAAAGGTCCTAGAAAATCCTCTCTACTAATTGATTTCCTAACAAGCTCTAATATTTGACACATAATCCCCTCATAATCCCCAATAAAAGGTGGAAACATTTGTTGGACCTTGTTTTTTCTTTCATGGATGGAAGAGTGAGGGGACTTTAATGGTTATCCATTGAAATGAACAGAAAGCTCACTTGTTGACATCCCAATAGAACATAAGCTCTGTTAAGGACTAAATGTGGGTGGTGGACAAGAGAATGTGTAAAATGTGGTGTGTGTTCGAGTGTGCAGGTGATCTGGGAAATGTGCAAAATATTGTTGAACACTCACTAGGAATCAAAGGCAAAGCACCGCCTCACCTTCTCTCATAGGAGCTGGTAATTTGTATGAAAAAAATGTATGTAGTAGGGTAAGGGTTATGTTTCCTATTAATTCATACTTAGTTGGATTTCAAGTGAGTTGGCAAAGTTTAAACATTTCAAAGTGTTCATTATCAGATTTCAGAAGTCCATCAGGCCTTCTAGGCCCTTTTTTTTGTACCACATTCTCATACCCCCTCGGGGAATTTTGTAATAATTTGCTAGCATGGTATCTTTTTGTAAAAGAATCGGCTTATAGGACTTAAACATTAATTCATCTAGCCCAGAGTATTTTTTTCCTTGGAAATTATTTGTTGTTGAACAAACAACTAATAATTTTCAATTTTTTCACTCAATCCTCCAAAGTTGGGGTGGTCAGCGTAATTTTTTAAAGTTTCGACGAAAAAGTATTTTTCCGTAAAAAAAGGCCATTTTTTAATGGTCTAGGTAAAAATTTAAAAAGTGATAAAATTATGGCCTAGGGGTTGTTTTAGCCATGGGGGTACTCGTTTTCTAATCCGGGGCACCCATATTACCCCTAAACCCACTTTCCTAAGTGTTTAGGCACTTTATTTTTCATCTTTTTTGCAAAAAAAAACAGTAAAAAAATGAGTGAAAAAATGCAAAAAAGTCAAAAAAATGAGAAAATCAAAATCCTAGATTTTGGGGATGTGTAAGAGATTTTGGATCAAATATGTGTGGGGGCATGTAAGAGAGATTTTATGACACTTTTTTGGCAGCTAAATTTAAGGAATCATTTCCCCATGACTTGGGCGCATTTCCCAAAAAATAGTGCCCATGATTTGGGAATTGTTGAAGCTAATTTTTAGGCCCTCTTTGGGTTGTTTTGGGGCTGATTTTTGGCAGCCAAATAAGACGGAGGCAGCCCCATCTTCTCTTAAGTCATGGCACACTCTCTCCCTCAACTAGTGCCCCCTCCCGCTCTTGTTTTTCTATAAATAATGAGCTCCTCTGTCATTCCAAACTAGTTAGAGTTGGATTGAGAGGAGGCTTGCCATATTGTAATTGCTCTATATTTTTCATTTGCTAATAAAGAAGTTTTGGAGGCTAAACCGTGTGGTGCTTCTATGTGTGGATCAACATTGTCATGAGTAAATGAGGTAATCTGTGTATTATTTCAATTTCTTTCTATTTGCTTGATGTATTTGGGCTTTCTTAATTGTTTGAAGTAGAGTAATGTAAGTAAGTTTACTTGCTTGTTCTACTTTGATACATATTTTTAGAGATCTAGATCTAACCTATTTCATAAGTTTATGCGCATGTTGTTTTACTCTCTATTTATATCCTATTACCAGATCTCATGGTTTTTTGCAAGTTTATTGAGTGCTTTTCAGGTTTCTAGGCTTGGAGGAGTTGTGGATCTAGCTTCACTCCACTACATTTCCAATGATTTCGTAAGACATTGTCTCTCAGTACCCCACAGAAAAGTTTATTTGGTTGATCTTTTTGGCAACAACTTTCCTTCACCTTGCTCTTTCTCTCTTCTATAAAAAAAATTCTTCTTGGTTACTTTGGTTTGGATACTTTTAGATCTGATCTTCTTGACATGTTTATTAAAAATCAGATCTGAAATTTTTATGCATAGATCCAAGACACTTCAAATTTTTATTTCATTGTTTGGGTCTTGCTTGGAAAAGAATCGTTAAATAATTTCTTCAAGTCAAATTTTTAGGATTGTTTAAGGATTCATTTTTTAAAATTTTAAAAAGTTTATATCAATCATCTAAGTGCTTTATTGGCTGCCTTTTCAAGGCTTTCCAAGATCTTAAGAGGGTGGCTTTTTAGCCATTCCATCTTAATTCATTTTTGCAATTAACTAGTCTTTTTAACTTATATTTTTTTAGTATTTTTTGCTTTTGCCCAAAACACTTTTAAAGTGATTTTGGAAACTTTTTATTCTAATAAAGTTTGCTGGTTTTTGTAATGTGACAACATATAGAAGGTTCTCAAGCACACATTTTGAACAATTTGGATGATCCAGAACCTTCACTGAACCTTACCTTTCCTCCATTAATTTGCTTCTACAATTTGTAACCTCTTTTCTCCAGATCTGTAAGGAGAAAGAGGAGTTCTTTATTTTTAGAATTGGGCATTCTAACTTGCAATAAAAAAATATTTTGGAAGTAAGCTCACAGAGGTTGCTTCTCATCCCCCCAGAGGGGGATTGGTGTCGGTTCGAATTTTTGTGATTGTTGTCATTTTCAAAAAACTTTAACAAAATTTTCACATTAGATTAGATTAACTTAAAATTAACCAAGTACAATAAAATTTAACGTCATGGTCCAATCCAAATATTGGGCCATTGACACTCTCAGTACGTAGGTACATTTTTTATTTTTTATTTTTATTTTTGCAGGCCGTATAGTTTTTTCACTACAATCTTGTTCATCTTTTGCAAAAACGTAATTCGGATACTAACCCACAACCTCGGCAGTGTAGTAATTAGAAAACATTTCATTTTTCAGTTATTTACTTTGCAAAACACCCCCTTTCTTTCCTGAAGTACGGTTTCAAGACAAGGGCTTTCCCGAGTACTGGCCTAAGAAGACACTCTTGGGGCATAAAAATTAAAAAATTTGTTCAATTTTTTTTAAATAAACTAGGCTTTGTCCCGAGTATGATCTGGATCATTGCAGCTATGTCTAAACATGTTGATCAAACCAGAAAGGGGCTTAGCTACTAGTAATTAGTCTAACACTTCCCAATAAACCACCTATATACAAAAATTCGGTGTATCGATTGCTTGGCATAGTGTGGGAAAATATCTCAAAGGAAGCGGGAACTACTTGGTAGCGACCTCGGGATACCGTTAGATTACACCCTCGTTTGGTGTAGTGTTGAACACCTCCCAGAGACTCCGATCCAGCCCACATTTATGAGTGAGAAGCCACCTTGCCATCATCCAGACATATTTCCAGTACCTTGTGGTATATTGGAAATCCCCTCATCCATAAAAAGAAAGTCATTACCACATTAATTTTAAAATTCACCCAGAACATTTGCACAACATTTTCTTTTCCAGCATTACAAACAACATTACAATTTTGACTCCATTTCTCAGCACTGGTCTCTCTTGTTTATCATTGCAAATTTTATTTAATTATTATCATGTGTTGAATTATTTGACAATCATGTTTAATTTATATGTTGTTTAAGTCTTTATGTTGTTTTGCTTTCAAAGTTATATTGCAAATATCTTGTATCAATTTTTCTATTATAAAAACTCCTAAAAAAAACTAACTCATCCACCATAACTGGCTTAGCTTAATCATCCTTAGCAACTTTTAGGGTCCACCCCCTGGCTTCGTTAGGAGTTTTCCTAAACGGAGGAGTCAAGATTCAAGTGACAGTACTTGACTCGAGGCTTTCCCCCAAGGACACACTTTATGGCTTGAATATTCTTGCCACGTTTACCCCAGGTGTGTTTTACGGCAGCAACAGGTTGCTTGGTTGGTTTCAAGGAGGATAGTTAAGCCCAGACATGAAATCCTCATCTTCCATTGTGATCAACAATGGAAATTCCCTGGATGATTTTCTAACAACAATAAGTGACTAGCAATATCTAAAAATAAAAATAGAAATATTTGATTCCATAAGGGAAAAACACCTTAGGACACAATTAAGTCATAAATATGGATTCGTGATATTTTGTGGGTGGGAGGACTTGCCATATCTATCTATATGATAATCACATAGTGTTTGTGTATATGTAATTTTGGCATATTGGATTCTCTTAGTAATTTCCAATTCTAGTATAATTATATACATGAATAATTGCATACTTATTGATGTAGTATTTTGGGAACATGGCCGTGGATAAACAAAGAGTTGTAAAAAGGGATACACTAACAAATAGTGTTAAATGTACAACATCAAGAGACATTATCCAAACCAATCTTGTGCAACCAAGATTGATCCTCCCGTGTAGAGGTGAACACTTTGATTCCCTTTTGTGTAAAGGTTATTCTTCCCGTATATAGGTAATTAATCAAAGTAATAATGTTGTAATGTCTTGTTGGACAAGGCTCCAAACTTGTGTGTCAAGTCATGATTCTCATGCGAACCTTCTGTATAAAGGTATCCATGGGATGGACCTCCCGTATAGAGGTGGACCTTCCATATAAAGGTCATTATTTACTTTTTAAAAGCATTTAATGTTGTGTGATGTGTTATTAACCATGATCACCATATTTCTATTAAGTCTCCTTTAGAGATTGGTCACCTCTAAAGTGAATTAATTTAGCATATGATCATTTGGTCCGGAATAATATACTATGATCACAACATTCGAAAATTCTTCTTAGTATAATGTAATGTGATGGATAATTAAAGTTAGCACATATTATTGAGATAAAGAGAAATGCATAGAGAAAAAGAGAATTTGAATTGATAAGGAGATGACTAAGTGAACTCGAATTGTCAAGATTTAGTTAAAGCCGCAATATATGCCTCAATTAACTAAAGGACTCACAATGGTCACTACAAGTAAATCAATCAGCATGATTTCAGTTAATAATAGTTAACTAAGTGTTAAATAAGAAGGACTAGTTAACTAAAGTGTTTTCACTTTAGTTAAACTAAAAGATGACACTTCAGTAAATCCAGGAGAACTCGAATTGATTACTACAATGATGTTATCAAGAAAGAATCAGTTAAAGAGATTTAACTAAGTAACAACAAAGAAGATCTAGTTAAGTGTTATTGCATGACGACACTTATGTTAAAATAAAAGATGACACTTGAGTTGCGACACTTGCTTGATGACACTTAAGTTAGCCACCTAACTAAGTGGGAAAGCTTTCAGTTAAGAGGCAAGTTCATCCCAAGAGATAGTTTGGTGAGATGAAGCACTTCATGAGAAGTGGGATGCACTTCTTCATTCAAGATTGATACATCCATTATAAAGGCGAGTTCATCCTGAAGTTAGAAGAAGACGATACATGAGAAGAATGTATAAATATGTTATACGGGATTGATGAATTCAATGTGAAGCGAATTCTCTTCTCCTTTGAAGTCAAGGCACTTCTCTTTGTGTTCAGGATATTATTATTGAAGGAAAGGTGCTTCTCCGATTGATCTCTCTTCTATATTGCTTATGTATCTTCACCAAGATTGTTTGGTGATCTCTTATCTTCCACAAGCAATATGTTGTGTTGTAAAAGAAAGCATTCTCTACTATCCATTATATTATACTGAGAAGAATTGTTGGGGTTTTTGTTCTCATAGTTTTGAGGATTTTCCCCAGGGTATATCTTGTGTTATGGATGTATGAATTTCATGTGATTGAATTGTCTCATTGTTTCAATTTTATGCATCTACAAGAATTAAAGATCAAAGCTCAACCAAATATTAACATGGTATCAAAGCTCAGGGCGTGAAGTATCTCAGTTTTGCATTCCAACTAGAGCCTACGTAGATCCTGAGAAGTTGACCACAATATTTGAAGACTATGGAATCAATCTGTGTACGATCGAAATGCCATCTTGAGGGCACCTCAAACTTCAACACTTGGAAGGCTAGGATTATCAACATCATAGAGGAACATGACTTGGATAGCTACTTATCCACTGTGGTGGAGGAGCCTACATCTAATGCAGGGCACATAAAATTCAAGAAGAATCAATCTAATGCCAAACAAATCATCTATGATTCGGTAAAAGATAACTTGGTGCCCGTGATCACGTCGTTGAAGAACACGCAAGAATGTTATGATACATTGACTAATATATATGAAAAGAAGGACCCAAGTCAAAAGAGGGCATTAAAGAATAAGCTTTGAAACTTAAGGATGGAGATGGATGAGACAGTGGCCTCCTTCTTCACCAAGATATCTTAGGTAAGAGATCAACTTGCTAGAATTGGAGTAGTGGTGGATGAAGACGATCTTCTCCAAACTACTATTGATGTTCTCCCATCCTCATGGGAGACATTCTTGGTTGCGGTAAATGGATGAGAGGTACAACCTAACTTTGAAAGGTTATGGCATGACTTCCTCCAAGATTAGTGGCGAATCCAGAGCAAGTCAGTGTGCATCATTGAAGAAAACCTTTCCCTCATGGAAAGAATGAAGAAAGGAAAGAAACCCTTCTTCCAAAATACGTTATCTCATCCAAAGAAGAAGGAGTTCAACAAAGGCTTTGACAAGCCAAAACCTAGATGCTTCAATTTCAACAAGAAAGGCCATTTCTCAAGAGAGTGCAAAACAAAGCAGAAAGGAAAGTTTCATGCTTCTACTGCCATAGAAGATAAAGCCACTCAAAAGAATGCATCCAAAGAAAAGGAGACAAGAAGATATTTTTACCTTGTCTCATCCCTTTTGGGATCCGTTATCACAAGTGTAGACACATGGTTGATTGAAATTGGAGCATCCAAACATATGACTGGTTACAATATTTCCACCAATGATCTAAAGGAGAAAGAGTTCACATGCATGGTAGAGTTGGGGGACAACTCAACTTATTCGATCCAAGGAGTTGGATCCACCTCTTTCCAGCTGAGCACCAATGATATTTTACATGTGGAGGACATTCTATATGTTTCGGGATTGAAGAAGAACCTCCTTTCAGTTTCGGTTCTTGAATACAAAGGATTCTAAGTTATCTTCATGGATAACAAAGCAATTTTATGGTCGAAGAACAAAATCCTAGAATCTGTTGCTGTGATTGGAGTTTGAGAGGGAGGGATCTACAACGTACTCGATAAGTACATTCAAGTTGTGATTCACCACACTATCATTCCATGCAATCTATGGCACCGAAGGCTTGAACACCTACACTACAAAGCACTACCAGGACTTCAAAATATGGTAAAAGGTATGCCCGTATTTTGTTTTCAGCATGATAGTGTATGTCGGGGTTGTGCACTTGGGAAGAATGTTAAGATTAAAATTTCTAGCAGTACTACTAGAACTAAAGGGATTTTAGATTTAATACATTCTGATGTATGTGGTCCCACGTCATCCCCCTCGCTAAGTGGATTCTTATATTATGTATTGTTCAGTAGATGATTTTTCTAGGAAGTCATGGATTTATTTCATGAAGGCTAAAAGAGAAACTCTAATAAAATTTAAAGAGTTTAAATCCCTAGTTGAAAACTAGAAAGAAAAGCACATCTATGCATTAAGGTCTGATAACATAGGTGAATTTGATTCACATTCATTTAATAAGCTATGTAGTGATGCAGGAATATGTAGACTTACCAGTGACATACAACCCTCAATAAAATGGGGTTGCCGAAAGGAAAAATAGAGCCATATGTAAGGATGAAAAAGCCATGATGCATGATCAAGATATGTCTACCTCATTATGGGAAGAATCCACCCGTACAACTATTTACATCTAGAATAGAAACCTGCATGCCATTCTAGATGAGAAGACACCAGAAGTGTTTACCAGTGAGAACCCATACATCTCACACTTGAGGATCTTCGGGAGCCCAGTATACATTCATGTACTAAAAGAAAAGAGAACAAAGATGGAGCCTTCTAGAAAGAAAGGCACCTTTGTGGGTTATAGTGATTCATCCAAATCACACCGAATATATGTACCTGGTGAGAGACACATTTAAGTTAGCCGATATGTTACCTTCCATGAGGAAGTTTCTTTCAAAATATCGAAAGAGATTCAATGTGATTCAGAGATGGAGGATCTTGAGTCTGATTCTCCCCCTTCATAGTTAGAGAGGGAGAAACCAAAATATGTCTCATATTCGCTAGCTCCTGAAGAACCAATAGAATTGGTTGAGAGGTCACCTGATAAACCTCTCGCTAAAATAAGATTTGCTTGGTGCCAAGACATCTTACAAAATGAAAAGAAACATGGAGAACCAGTAGGCTCATCCATAGAGAACAAGCAACTTGACAGATATTCAAGGTATTTTTCACTGATGAGTCACATCAATGATTCAAAACCATCCTTATATGAAGAAGTTGCAAAGAAACAAGTTTGGAAATATGCAATGATAGAAGAGTACAACTCTATAATGAAGAATGATGTTTGGGAGGTTGTTCCCAAACTTGATGGGAAGTCCATTGTGACTTCTAGATGGCTTTACAAGATAAAACATGTTGCGGATGGTAGCATTGAGAAGTATAAAGTCGGATTTGTTTCCATAGGTTTCTCTCAAAAAGAAGGCATCAATTATGATGATACATTTTCCCCTGTTGCAAGGTACAACACAATCCGAGCAATTATTGCACTTGCATCTGTTCTAGGTGAAACTTCACCAAATGGATGTGAAGACATCCTTCCTCAATGGCGAGGTTGAGAAAGAGGTTTATATTCAGTAGCTTGAATTATTTGTGGTGCATGGGAAGGAGTCCCATGTTTACAAGATAAAGAAATCTCTATATGGGCTTAAGCAAGTCGTCAGGGCTTGGTACTTTAGAATTGATAGCTTCCTTCAGAAACTAGGTTTCTGTAAGAATGAAGTTGGTCCAAATTTGTACTTCAAAGTAGTGAAGAACCAACCATTGATATTGGTTATGTATGTTGATAATTTGTTTCTCAATGCAGAGGAACATTTGATTGATTGGTGCAAGAGGGAGCTCACCTTAGAGTTTGAGATGAAAGACTTAGGTTTGATGCACTACTTTCTTGGCCTTAAGATCTGGCAAAGAAACGATGAAATTTTTCTATCTCAAGGGAACTACACTATGGATATTTGGAAAGGTTTGGCATGATATATTTCAAATCTATGACTACACAGATGGTTTCCAATTTGGGGAAACTTCATGAGTCAGGTTCTGGATCAGATCCAGTAGATCCCACTTTATATAGACAACTTATAGGCTTGCTAATTTACTTGATACATTAGAGGCCCGATATATGTTATGCCATGAGAATTATGAGTCAATTTATGTATGATCCGAGACAGAGACACTGGATAGCTGCTAAGCATGTGCTTAGGTACCTTCAAGGTACAATTTGATATGGACTCAGATATGCCTCCAGTGGAGGAGTCATGTTAGTTGGTTATACAGACTCATACTAGGGAGGAAGCATTGTGGACCATAAGAGTACATTTGGATATTGTTGTAGACTAGGATCAACTATGATATCTTGGTCCAATAGGAAGTAGGGCTTCGTATCCCAGAGAAATATAGAAGAATAATACATAGCTGCTAGTGTTTCCTGCCGAGAAGTAGTGTGGCTCAGAAATCTACTTGCAAGGTTGTTCGTTAAAAATATTAAGCCTACAGTTATTAGGTGTGACAATCAGAGTTTCATCAATCTTTCTGAATGTTAGGAACCCATGTCTTTACTTTATTAGTGTATTGTTGTTGGACGCATATGCTTTGTAAGTTGTCCCGTAGTATTTGTTGATCCATAGTTTGTGTTATTGTTGTTTGGCGCATATGCTTTGTAAGTCGCTCGTAATATTGTTGATCCATAGTTTTTATTGGCCCATGGTTTTGACCCATAGCATTGGCTCCTAGACTTAGTATATCAGTGTGTGTTGAGGCCTATGAAGGCACCGTGAAGTTATTTGTATTGAGCTTGCTCAAAGGAGGTTTCCCCCTCAAAGTGGCATGCGATCAATATAAAAGTGATTCTGAGTTTTGTTATTTCTGCTGTCCCATGTATTCTCATTCATTATTGTTGCAGGTTCATCTCATCTAGTATCAGAGCACATTCTTGGGCTCATTGGGTGGAATTTTTGCCAAGAGCACTTTCTTGGGTTCGTTGGGTGGAATTTCTACCAAAATGTTTTTTTCACATTTGTTGCAAGTTTGGATCTTGGAATAATCCCTATCCACTTAACTGTGGGAAGTACTTGGGAATAAGCCCTAAAACTCATTGTGAGGAGTACAACAGGGACCCCAAAGTAGCTAGCGCATTGAGAGGACCTGCCAGCGAAAATGGCAACGACCCCTACCTGATTGAATAGTTCCCACGCGTGAGGTAAACCGAGAGCTATTGTTTGTGGCAAAGCGGCTATCAAGTTTACCTAAGCCGTGGAGTGAGGGGTACTGCCCCAATATGTAAGTCGTCAGACAACATTGGTGGCCGAGTGAAACCCCTGAACTGTTAGGAAGCTGAACATACCTGGGGTCCATATCTATTTTCAGCTGAACTGTTGTCGATCACTTCTGCGCCATTTCAGATCCATTCTGCAATCCGTTCCAGATCTAGCTGTTTCAGATCTATTTTATATCCAGCCATTTTCAATCCACTCGATGCCGCTTCAGATCCCTCTGCTTCCGATCACTTCCGCGCCGTTGGAGATTTATCTATTTCAGATCCCTTCCACGCCGTTGCAGATCCATTTCTAAACAACAAACAAACAAACAAACAAAAATACTTTTTTTTGGCCATATCTCCCTTGTTTTCACTATGTTTCCCTTGAAACTTCATTGACACCCCCGGTAATCCCATTCTGCATATTTCATTCTTGAGGACCCTATCCCAAATTCCACTTCCCAAAACCCGAAATCTCACATTTGTCTATTTTTAGGGTTTGCCATAACTTTTTCGGATTTCACCCAATCGCCTTCAAATTTTACCACGGAGTTCCTTTCCTAATTCTGCTTCTTTGTCCCTCTTTGCCACATTTTCTCATTCTTTCACCCCGCTTCTGAAATCCCCATTTTTTGCTTCCCTATCCATCAAAAAGTGTCCAAAACCTACTCAAACCCCAATTACCCCTCCAAGTTTTTCCCAAATCCAAATTTTCCTTGACTAAAGCAGCTTTTGTTTGTGTTTTTCTATCCATTCCAAATAATAATAAAAAATCCTGGTTATGGTTGTCACCCGCGCAGGAGCAGAAACCATGGAGGAATCACTTACAGCCATCCAAACCAAACTCCAAGATCTGGATGAAAAATTTCTCAGCCTCCATCTTCAGCATTCAGCCATGAACAATAATTGACAGCAAGAATCTTCTGCAGCCAATGAATTCTTTTCTTCCAGCAATTTCCATGGTCCGAAGCTTGAAGTTCCTCGCTTCAACGGTACTGATCCGACTGTATGGATCTATCGTGCAAATCAGTATTTTAGTTTGCATAATACTTTTGATGTCCAAAAAGTTCCACTTGCATCCTTTCATTTGGAACAAGAAGCCCTTCAATGGTACCGTTGGTACATCAAGGCTCATGATGAGCCAAAATGGACAGATTTTTGCCAACTCATTTTGCAACGATTTGGTCCTAGTGCTTTTGATGACTTCACTGGAGCACTCACTAAACTTCGTCAAAGTGGCACTGTGAGAGAGTATCAGACAAAATTTGCGAAACTAGCCAATCACACAGAAGGATTATCTGATGAATTCTACAGGAGTTATTTTATCAGTGGTCTTAAGGATGAAATCCAGTCCGAGGTTAAAATGTTCTGTCCCAACATAATGATGGAAGTCCTAGGGTTGGCTAAGTTGGCAGAAGACAAGCTTGCAGCCCAATAACACTCCAAACCCTCTTTTGTTCCCTTCCAAAATATGGGTTCTCAATGACCTCCCATTCTGCCAGCTCCTTGACCAACTCCTATCAAGCATTTGTCTGAAACAGAGATGCAGGCATGCAGAGAAAAAGGGCTCTGTTATAATTGTGATGAGAAATTCACTCGGGGACATAAATGTGTTCAGCAAAAGCTCTATCTCTTGGATATGGATTCTCTGCCTACCTCTAAAATTGGTGAAGAAGCTCCAGATACAATGGATGATCAATTCGACATTCAAGAGTTGCCTATTGACCCCCCATCTCATGACGACCAACCAGAGATATCTCTCAATTCTTTATCTGGCGTCACCACCCCCCAAACAATGCGGGTCAGGGGTTACTTCAAGAAGCTTCCTCTTACAATACTCATTCATTCTGGCAGCACACATAACTTCATTGACCCTCGGATCGCCAAACAGGTTGATTTTTTTATACATCCTTGCTCCAACTTTGAAGTCATGGTTGCCAATGGAGGCACCTTACCTTGCAAGGGAAAGTGTCACAATGTGAGTATCTCTCTGGAAGATTATAACCTGCGCTCTGACATGTTTTCCTTGTCTTTAGGAGGATGTGATGTGGTTTTGGGTGTTCAATGGTTACGCACACTTGGCCCCATCTTATGGGATATTGCTGAACTTTGGCTGCAGTTTTCCGTCAATGGGACACAACAAAAATTTATGGGATTACAACCAGGGTCTCTCCGCATCATCAGTTCACATCGCCTGGAAAAGATCCTTAAGAGGAATTCACATGGTGTCATCGCTCAGCTCCATTCCATCCAGATGCACCCACCAACGACGTCCACTACTTCCTTGGATAGATATGAGGGTGTCTTTGTTGCACCAGTGGGCTTGCCTCCTTCACGAGACCTTTTCGGTAAGCATTTAGCCGCATCTACATCTCAGCAGGACATGATGGCTATTTTGCATGCAGTACAAAAGTGGCAGCCATCCCTATTGGGGAATTATTTCTACATCAAGACTGATCTCCCGAGTTTGGAAAATTTCCTAGAACAATGGGTCTCCTCCCCATCACACCTGAAATGGGTTATCCAACTCATGGGTTATGACTATGTGATCACTTACCATAAGGGTAAGGACAATATGGTGGCAGATGTTCCTTCTCGCACAATTGATGACCTAGTTTCTCTGCGTGTTCCAAATTGGTTGCAGTCTATTCAACGGGGCTATCTCTTCTATGAACTCCGTGCTTCTTCATCAGCATGGCACTCTGGGTTCCTCCAAACATATGACCAGGAACAATGTAACTTCTTTTAGCAGGGACTTAAAATGACAATTCAACAGATGGTGGTTGACTGTGATACTTTCCAAGTCAACAAGGGTGAAACAACACTCCTTTCGGGACTGCTCGAACCCTTTCCCATCCCTACACAGATTTGGACCACATATAAAAGGAAACCATATAAAGCAATCTTTGGACAGGCACCGCCAGTTCTTCTTCCATACACCTTCAACAACTCCCTAGTTCAGGAAATTGACTCGATTCTTCGAAACCGTGATCAGATTCTTCTCATTCTGTAGGACAATCTTCACATGGCAAGAATTTGACTGAAACAACAAAACGATCAACACCGTTCTAAGCACACTTTTCACGCAATTGCTATGGTTCTTCTTCGTCTACATCCTCCCATGCAATCCTCCATGAAACTCAAAATGCGTTAGTGGCCCAGCATGCAACCTGAGGATGCTACAGGGGAACCACCCCTTCAGATTTTGCATCAATTTCCACATCTCAAGCTTTGAGGACAAAGCTTTTTCTAAGGGGGAGGGGATGTTAGGAACCCATGTATTTACTTTATTAGTGTATTTTTGTTGGACGCATATGCTTTGTAAGTCATCCCTTAGTATTTGTTGATCCATAGTTTGTGTTATTGTTGTTTGGCACATATGCTTTGGGAGTCGCCCGTAGTATTGTTGATCCATAGTTTGTATTGGCCTATGGTTTTGACCCATAGTATTGGCACCTAGACTTAGTATATAAGTGTGTGTTGAGGCCTATGAAGGAACCGTGAAGTTATTTGTATTGAGCTTGCTCAAAGGAGGTTTCCCCCTTGAAGTGGCCTGCGATCAATATAAAAGTGATTCTGAGTTTTGTTATTTCTGTTGTCTCGTGTATTCTCATTAATTATTGTTGCAGGTTCATCTCACTGAAAACCTGGTGTTTCATGACAAGTTGAAGCACATTGAAATCAAGTATCACTTCATTTGAGGCATGGTCCAGAAAGGTACAGTGAAACTTCAGTACATTACTACTGATGAGAAAATTGCAGATGTGTTAACAAATCCTCTATCAGTGACAAATTTCAGGTACTTCCGAGACAAACTTGTGGCAGAGAATTCCTCCCTCGCTGAGAGGGAGTGTTAAATGTACAACATCAGTAGACATTCTCCAAACCAATCTTGTGCAACCAAGATTGATCCTCCCATACAAAGGTGAATACTTTGATTTCCTTTTGTGTAAAGTTTATTCCTCATGTATAGAGGTAATTGATCAAAGTAATGATGTTGTAAAGTCATGTTGGACAAGGCTCCAAACTTGTGTGTCAATTCATGATTCTCATGTGAACCTTATGTATAAAGGTATCCATGGGTAGGACCTCCTGTATATAGGTGGACTTTGTATAAAGGTCATGCTTTACTTGTTAAAAGCATTTAATGTTGTGTGATGTATTATTAGGCATGATCACCATATTTCTATTAAGTCTCCTTTAGAGATTGATCACCTCTAAAGTGAATTATTTTAGCATATGATCATTTGGTCCGGAATAATATAGCATGATCACAACATCCGATAATTCTTATTAGTATAATGTAATGTGATGGATAATTAAAGTTAGCACATATTGACCACGCAGTAAAAGATAAAGAGAAATGCATAGAGAAAAAGAGAATTCAAATTGATCAGGAGATGACTAAATGAACTCAAATTGTCAAGCTTCAATTAAAGCCAAAATGTATGTGTCATTTAACTAAATAACTCACAGTGGTCACTACAAGTAAATCAATCAGCATGATTTCAGTTAATAATAGTTAACTAAGTGTTAAATAAGAGGGACTAGTTAACTAAAGTGTTTTCACTTTAGTTCAACTAAAATATGGCACTTCAATAAATCAAGTAGAACCCAAATTGATCACTATAGTGATGTTATCAATAGAGAATCAGTTAAAGAGAGTTAATTAAGTGACAACAAAGAAGATCTAGTTAACTAAGTGTTATTGCGTGACGACACTTATGTTAAACTAATAGAAGACACTTGAGCTATGACACTTGCATGACGACTCTTAAGTTAGCCACCTAACTAAATGGGAAAGATTTCAGTTAAGAGGGGATTTCATCCTAAGAGAGAGTTTAGTGAGATGAAGCACCGCATGAGAAATGGGGCGCACTTCCTCATGCAAGATTGATACATCCAAAATAAGGGCGAGTTCATCCTGAAGTTAGAAGAATCTATTGCATGAGAAGAATGTATAAATATGTTGTACATGATTGATGAATTCAATGTGAAGTGAATTCTCTTTGCCTTTGAAGGCAAGGCACTTCTCTTTGTGTGCAGGATATTATTATTGAAGGCCAGGCACTTCTCTGAATGATCTCTCTTCTCTATTGCTTTCGTATCTTCACCAAGAGTGTTTGGTGATCTCTTATCTTCCGAAAGAATTTTTCTATGTTGTAAAAGAAAGCATTCTCTACTATCCATTATATTATACTGAGAATAATTGTTGGGGGTTTTGTTCTCATAGGTTTGAGGATTTTCCCTAGGGTATATCTTATGTTATGGATGTATGAATTTTATGTGATTGAATTGCCTCATTGTTTCAAGTTTATGCATCTACAAGAATTAAAGATCAAAGCTCAACCAAATATTAACAAATAGATCATGTGTCCCTAGTTTAGCTAGCAGGAGCAAGATCTCTAGAAAACTCTCCTTACCAATTTTCATATTGTTAACACCCAAAAAGTGCTCACTAACTCATTCTCTTATTCACATGACCCATTTGTCCACTTTTCCACCATTTGAGCCTCTAAAGCCATCAAAAGGTCACCAAAAAGACCATAATACACCTTTTTCCCCCTCAATATATATATATTTTTCCTCAAAAAACCCTAAAAAGGGGTCCAGAATTCCCAAAAAATATTAAAAGGGATTAAAAATATTCAAAATATTCAAAAAAGGAAAAAAAGGGGGAAAAGAGCCCTAAACCATGTTGGTCAATACCGTTGGTTTCCACAAAACCACAATGGTATTCCCCATCACCAAAAACTATAAAAAGGTGATAGGGGCTCCTCACTTTCGATCCATCCATCATCCTATCCTCATGCTGTCAAAATCTCTCTTGAGTTATTTGACCATTGTAGCAATCTTGGAGAAGAGACCATTGGAGCCTGGAGCATCTCAACCTTGGAGCTACTCAACACCAAACATCCTCACCATTTGAGGTATTGCAATACAAAAGTCATTTTTTATTTCGTTTCTTGTTCTTGTTCTTAATCTTTTCAAGTTTATTATTATATGCACATGTTAGATTTAGATTAGTTTATAGTTGTTTTTTCTTTCAATTTGAAGACTGCTACTACAAGTTAGTAGGTGCATCCTTGCACATGCTTGGTTGAAAAACCAAGCAACAGTTTTTTGGCGACTCCGCTGGATTTCGAGCTTTAAAAAATTTTGGTAATTTTTGTTTTAGATCTTAGTTTTTTACTTGTTTTTACCATTCCAACTAGCAGATCTGCCATACTAGACAGCATCCTCATTGTTGCCCTAGCTATTGGCCCTTTTTGTAGCCTTTAACAGATCGAAATTTCACTTTTCGGTTTTGTTTCCGACGACTTGTTTTTCCATTTTCGCATTGCGACTTTTCTCCCGACAGTCGCGCCGCTCATCGCGACCTTGCGGCCTTTTTCCATGCTGCGCGCTGCAACCTCGCGGCCTTTTTCTACGCTGCGCGCCGCGGCTTCATGGCCTTTTGCCGCGCTACAAATCACGGCTTCGCGCCCCTTTTCCGCGATGCGCATCGCGGCTTCACTTCCTTTTGCTGCGCTGCACATCGCAACTTCACGCCCCTTTTCCACGCTGCGCGCCACGGCTTCGTGGCCTTTTTTCCGAGCTGCCCTTCGTGGCTTGTTTCAGCACTTCCCATCACAGCTTCGCGGCCTGTTTCCACGCTACACATCGCGGCTTCGCAACCCAAAACCGCGATGCCCATCGCGGCTTT
The DNA here is from genome assembly GCA_027924585.1 of Larix kaempferi. Classification (NCBI taxonomy): domain Eukaryota; kingdom Viridiplantae; phylum Streptophyta; class Pinopsida; order Pinales; family Pinaceae; genus Larix; species Larix kaempferi. Next base: position 14,750,946 of record BSBM01000938.1, on the reverse strand, counting down.
TGCTCAGAAACCCGCGATGCTGTGTTTTTTCGTTTGGCCTATTTTTTAGAAAAAAATTTGCGGCATTATTGCCCATTTAGCCTATTTTAACAACATTATTTTTTCGCTATAATTTTTTCCAACATTCAGTTCTAATTATTGCAACAATAGTGAAACATTTTCTATTACATATGCTCCATTAAAATCTTTTTAAAAATTTTCAGTAAGTGAAAGAAGGGTTTTAGCACTTTGTTTAGATCATAGATTTCATTTCTTAGCAATTTTCGAACCATTTTTCAGATTTGCTCAATTGTTTTGCCCAAGCAAGCACTTAGAAATCCATTTATTTCTTACAATATTTGCTTTCCTTTAAAAAGTTATTTTGAAAATCCATATTTTTGAATTACTTTTGTTAAAGCATTTACTTTTTAGAAAGAAAAAAAAACAAAACAAAACAAAACAAAAACAAAAACCTTTTGCAAATTGGAATCGTCTTGTTTTTTTTTGCAAATTGGAATCGTCTTGTTTTTCATTTGTAATCAATTGCCCAAGCAAGGCAAATCATTTTCAGTTAAATAATCACACATGCACCCAATCTGTGACATGTTTAATTAACTAAGCCTTAAAATCTACCTAAACTCAAGCAACACTTTAACCCCACTTGGGGAACACTTAAAGAATCTTGTAGCTAGGTAGCATTGGGGGGATAGGTGTGCCAATAACACCCCTCAATTATTTACATCTGAGACATAGTGGTTGTCTTTTAGGGTCCCAAAAATCCCTTATAATTTTGACATGGTTATCAACCAATTTATCGGGAAGGCCTCTCCCTTAGGAGGGTTGAAGTAGCCAGACTGGTTCCGGCAGCCTAAGTGGAATACTGCAATCCATTCAGTAACCCAAGGATACCTTTCGAAGTTCTCGGTGTACACCCATATGGGGGTACAGCAGCAATAGAACCAAGCTGCAGATTCACCCAACTGAACGTGTCATGAATGGGGTATCCTAGTTGCCATTCTTTAGGATTGTCTACCCGGTGTCCCTCCCGGTAGGGGGATATCTAGCCGTTGATTCTACACTCTATATTGTATGACTTGGATTTCATCACCTTGTAGAGGATATAGTTTGTCGACTCACAATACTTCTAGTTAAGTGTTTTCATGATACAATACCCACCTTTGGTCTAGTGAGCACCACTTTTTTCTAGGAACTGTTTGACTCTTGGTATTCTGACCACTTTTTTGGATCCCTCCACTTATTATAGCATAGCTTTTATAATAAGTGCTTTTTAGGTTGTTTTTTGGCCTGAGAGCCATTATTTTTTCACACTCCCCTCCTGCACACATTGTTGCACTAGGGTTTTGAGTTTTTATCTCACCACCATCCATTGACATTTCTAGACTTTTCTCACCATTGAGAATTTAAGACGATCCCGCCATTTTCAGGGTGAACCCCCTCAGTTCAGTACACTTGACTCTACATGTCACAGACGTAGAGCGTTATCCCTTGACTCGACACGTCATCGGCATAGAACACAGTCATCCAATTCTGATGCACCTCATTTCACATCTGATTCTGAGGCTGAATCCGAACACCCTACTGAGACACCACCAACCAAACCCATGGCTAGATCACAATACGACCCCCTTTTCACCAGTGCTATTGGAGCTACATCAACAAACCCTACTACTACTGTGCCACCCATGGTAACCACAACCCCCTTAGGCATGCCTAATATAGGGTCCATTCCCCCTTTAGGTATGCCCAACATAGGACCACCATCTATTATGGGTATGCCCAACATAAGGGTCACACCCCCTCTCATTACCACAACCCAGATCCCAGGAATTCCTAGCACCATTTCTAACCCCTCTGCAACCCATGTTGCACTTGGGAGCGCAGGCCCTTCCCACACCACATCAGTTGGAGGACACATCCCTTCCATACCTAGCATACCTTTAGGGGCCACTGGACCACTACATAATGCTACCATCAATAGTTATGCCCCGGTGAACATGCCACACCCATCTGCCAGTCTACCATACATGGCTAGTCTAAACTTACCAGACCTAGCCAGGTTAACCAACGATCCTATTAGACACAACCCTACATGGCCACCCATGCCCACAAACCTTCCCTCAAATATCCCAAAATTTGAAGGCAAAGCCGAGGAAGATCCCCAAAACCACATCATGTCGTTTCACCTATGGTGTTCCTCTAACTCCATAGTAGATGATTCCATTAGACTAAGACTTTTACAAAGAACCTTCACTGGCTCTGCAGCCAAGTGGTACATTGAGAAACCACGTGGGACCCACAACACATTTACGTCCCTTGCCTCAACTTTCCTCCAGTTTTTCCAACTACCTATACGCTATGATGCAGGAGTTGAAATACTTTTGTCTTGTAGACAGAACACAGCTACACACATCACCAATCATTTACATGAGTGGCGTAAACATCGTAACCTCTGCAAGATAAAACTTGATGAGCGAATATTTTTGGACTGGTTTCTCAAATCACTCCTCCCCCTCATAGCCAAAGATGTAGCTTCCGAACGACCCCAGTCAGAAGAATAAGCTATCTTAAAAGCTCAGCAATTCGACCTCATATATGCCCAGTCAAGATATCTATACACTATTTTACCTGACGCCCTGCGCCAGCGATCCATCCCGCCATGATGCACCAAGGGCATCCCATGCCGCCAATGGTATTATTGGCCAGGTTTTGGCGCAAAACAAACCTTTTACCATGACAAGCACAAACAACACCCCAGACCTTTCTAGGGATTCATCTAATTCTGGGGCTACAACTTCGTATGCTCCAGTAACACACAACCATCACATACATGGACCTTCATGTCCACCACAATGTTATGGGCATGCACCACCAACTTATGCACCAGCTCCATATTATAACCAACTGGCCCACCAGAATACGGTCCAAACACAAGCCCAAGTGGCTTATTATCCTCCGCAGGTAGTACCTCTTGCTCCAACACTTCCAGCAGCTCAAAGTTATCCACAACAGCAACCAACAGGGCCACCTCCGAACCCTCTTGTTTACTACCCACCGCAACCCGCTCCAGAGTCGACATGACCTCAAAACCCACCTACTACCCAAGGGCATGTTTACGCATAGCAAAACCAACCTCCAAACCAGAACCATCAGCGTAACCAAGGAGGTCAACAAAATCATGGAAAAGGGTGTAACCGCGGAAACAACCAACAACACAACCAAGGTGCACCACCACCTAATCCTCCAAACAACAATAATGTTGCTCCCCCCAACCAAAATCCTGACTGCCAACCAAAATAGGCTAAAAATAATAACTTGAGAACAAACCATCCATGTTCCATATGTGGATTCTACGGACATTACACACATAATTGCCCCCATTTAGATCGAGCGTGTCAACTCTGGATCGACGATGCCCAACGGCAAGGACATGCTGCACAACCAGCACCCCCCCCTCAGCAACAACCCATGATATTGCAAAATCCCTTACCTAACCAAGGCATGGTAAACACTCGTCCAAATGATCCCCCTCAAGGATCCACTGCAACACAACAGCAAATCACTTACACAGCAGCTGACTACCACCATGTAGACTCCAACACTCACCATTTGCTCATGATGTCATCAAATGATGTTAATCTTCAAACCCGTCGCAATCAATATGGATCTGCCCCAGAGACCACACCTACTGACCCATCATCGAGTACTCTCCCAACTGATCAACCACTTCACATACCCACTATACCCATGGATGGAGGCTCCAAAATCCTTCATTTCCCTTTGAGACGGATTAACAATAACCCGAATGCTCGTGCAGCTTCCAACTATAACATTGTAGAGGATTTAGCTCAGTCCCCCGCTGCTATGTCTGCTCTCAAAATTCTAAAAAACTGTCCTGCACAGAGAAAGTTGTTGTTATCTTCCATTGGTGCCATAGATCCCAACAACTCTAAAATGATGGCTTTCGACTTAGAACAAGCTAAACCCCGCATGCCTTCATCTCTAGCTTTTCAAGTTTCAGTCTCCATTCGCAACCTTGTTGTCCATCGATGCATAATCAATGAAGGGGCCTCTACCTATGTCATGTCGATTTTTCGTATGGTAGAAACTTGGATCCCCAACACTACAACTGTCCACTACCGCATTATGAGCATATGATGGTCGTGCAGCTCAACCTCAAGGTTTGCTATTGAATGTACCCATACAACTTGGGGGAAAATTGGTTCTTATATATATAGAGGTCATTAATGCCCAACTTGATTACAATCTCCTTCTGGGACGAAGCTACATGTATAAGATGAAAGCTGTCGCTTCTTCAGTTTTTTGCATCATGATATTCCCCCATGAAGGACACGTAGTCAAAATAGACCAGATTACATACTATGATCCCAATGCCCCCGTAGCACTAGAGAATGTTCTTCCTATGATCGAACAAATCGTTCTTAATGCACCAACATCCTTTGTCTCATCAGTCGGACCCGAGATATATTCGGATACCCCCATGACCGCCACTTTCCCTTCTATTCCACCTCCTCCCCAGGTAACTAAAGTATCTGATTTGTGCACCTTATCGCACAATGAACAACAACATCCTTAACAACCTCAACCACCACCACTAGCACCCATCGTGCCTAGTCATATCGGAACAACACCGATTCACACAATCCCATTCTTGTTTCTGTTTTCAGCAGTTGTCATCTCGCCAGTAATGGATACACTCAACCTCCCAGGTTTAACAATAGGGTTACCAGTATGGTACTTACCTGTACCAAACCCCCCGCCGACTCCGACTGTTGTTTTACAACCGATACAACCCACGAATATGTCAAACCATCCACCACCTGGCATACCAAACCACCAAAATCGTCCACCACCTGGTGTTTCGAACCCCCAAAACCGATCAATTCCAATAGGGGGCACTACATCGACATCTACTTATGTCCCCCCTCAATCCCGCCACACTGGGGGCAGAGGTCCTCAAACCTACAACACTGCACCCACAACTCGCACCCCCCTAGTGACTCCTAAATTGGCCAAGAATCCCCCAACCCATGTACTCCCTAAGTGCTCCTTGTGCGACGATATTGGCCACGCTACACATCTATGTCCACAAATACCAACACTTTAAGAACACATGAATATGTTGGACGATGACGTCAACATTCCAGTTGTCAAATTAGAATTACCATCTCAACCTCGTGATAAATCATTGCGCACAAACCACCCTTGTGCAATATGCGGAATCTACGGTCATTATTCACATCACTGCCCGGATCTCCCAGATTACAGAGCAGCCCTATATGAGATGAATAATGCCGACCTATAGATATCCCCCCCACTTGTTGAGGAAATTTTCCCTCCATAATTGTGCCATTCAGAAGAAATCAAACCATTTACACAATTTCAACTACTTATAAACCCGAACCACTGAATTTATGGACCGACTACTTTCACACTGATGAGGAGATTGTAGAAACACTCACCGCACCGGATTACCCTTGGGATGATATGCACCATCGATCATACTTCCTCCCTGAGGCGTCTACATCCACCGCGGCGAACCAACTATCTGTTGAGTCCAAAGACTTCTTACCAACTATGTTCAATTGGTTCAAAGATCCAATACTAGCCCCAGAAGCCTTCGAGGAAGGTAACATGGCTAACATTTCACCCATTATAAAAATCGATATCTCCACCACCCCCGGAAAGCCTGAGCTTATCTCTTTGGGTGCATCTTGCACTGAGAAAGAAACCCAAGCTTATAAGAAACTCTTCCAAGAATTTCGAGATGTCTTCGCCTTGTCTTATACCGAGATGCCTGGTCTTGATCCTACCATCGTAGAACATCACATAGACACTTGGCCCAACGTATCACCGGTCTGCCAAAAAGAATGTCCCATTCACCCATCCAAGCTTCCTGTCGTCAAAGCAGAAATAGAGAAGCCTCACGCAGCAGGTTTCATATACCCGATTGCATATACCACTTGGGTTTCAAATCCAGTACCTGTTAATAAGAAAGTAGGCACCATCCGCGTTTGTACTGACTTCCGGGACCTTAACCTAGCTTGTCCCAAAGACAACTTCCCCACACCATTTATTGACCAACTAATCGATGAGTGTGCGGGGCATGAGGTCCTCTCTTTTATGGACGGTTTCTCTGGATACAACCAAATAAAAATCCTTAAAGAAGATCAATACAAGACCGCTTTTACCACCCCATGGGGCACCTTCTCCTATCGCGTCATGCCTTTCAGTCTAAAGAATGCGGGAGCCACTTTCCAATGAGCCATGACTTATTGCTTTCATGATCTGAATAAAATCATTAAATTTTATCTTGACAACCTCACCGCCCGATCTAAGAAACAATCTGACCATTTAGTTCATGGCGTGGAATCTGTCCTCTCCATTGAATGCCAGATACCCACATTACAAATGTCCGTAGAACTTCTCCCCGATACATCAATGATTGAAGAACTCTTGCTTCTTTTAAAGTAGGCCGACGAAGATCGCCGCGTAGCTCTCCAAACAATCGAAGCCGCCAAGAAAAGGTCTAAACTTCATTATGATAAACATGTTCACCCACGAGTATTTAGTGAAGGCGACCTCGTACTTGCCTATGATCAAGCTCATGAAAAAACGGGAAAAGGAAAGTTTGTGTCCATGTGGCAAGGCCCATATGTTGTACACACCTACCTCGGAAAGGGGGCATGTATTCTGACCGACTCAGAAGGCAACCCCCGGAATGGGTTGTACCTCAAGCAATTTTACCCATACAAAATCGGATGGACACCACAGTCCACCATTGTACAGTTTTATTTCCTTTTTTTCAAAAAAATACAAACACCTAAAAATTTGTTTTTCCTACATGACCACAGATGGATCTTGTTCCACTTTGTTATGTTGGCTTCGCTGATGGTGCAAGCCATTGGTCTCCCAATCTTGCCTCCACAGCTTGGGTAATATATTCCCCTTCACATGAGTTGATCCACATCGACGGAGTGTGCATAGGTGCCGCCACAAACAACCAAGCTGAATACGACGCCATGACCAGTCTCCTGGCCGCTGCTCTCCAAATGAGCATAAGTCACCTTAACGTTTTCTTGGACTCCCAGCTCCTTGTTTCCCAGCTCAACAATGAGTACCAGGTATGCAATCCCTGTCTATTCAAAAAATTCTTGCGCACTAAACAAATGATTCGACAGTTTGAGTCCATTTCATTCACACATGTCCCAAGGAATCTCAACAGTGTAGCAAACCATATGGAAAACAACATTCTTGATTGGCACACCAATCAAACCATTTAGAAAAAATAAAATTTGCATCCACGTGCATAACATGTGCCTCCACGAGCATACAAACATAAACATACACCAGATATGTATGACATGCCTCCACAGGCATATACAAAAAATTAAAACGTTGCATCCACGTGCATACTATGTGCCTCCACGGGCATATACAAGAATTAAAATATTGCATCCACGTGCATAACATGTGCCTCCACGGTCATACAGAAATCAAACATGCCTCCATGGGAAAACAAATAGACAATATGTGCATCCACGTGCATACGACTATATACCAAACATATATATATATATATATATATAATCATATAGTCAACATGTCACAGGTGCCTTCAGCACCCAATATACAAAAACATATAGCCGTACAAAAAAAAGAACATCCCCATATGCTCATCAACATTTGAGGGAAAATATACATTCAACTAGTCATCACGATCCCCAGGATCCTTTGGCTCCTCCTCCACTAGCTCCTCCGGATCCTCCTGATCCCGATCCCTCCTCTCAGCCATCACCACTACTGCTCTAAGCAGGATAGAACGCCACTCCCGAGGAGCATCGAAACAACGCTCGATAAGGTCCCGGTCCAAGTTCCTCCACCCCTCCTCTGGCGCCCCTGCTAGAATCATGTCCAGAGTCTCTCGTACACCCTCAACTGCATCATCTCGAGGGCACACAACCCCTCGAGCATGTGGAGGTGGTACCGCTACAGGTGGAGGAACGACCACCATCGCCCGTCCCCTACGGTCTACATGATCAGGTGGTGGCCTCGGACCAATATCTGCACAATCACACAAGTGAACCAAGTCAATATCATATAAATATCTCTAACTATACTGATAACAAAATCATCTAAACACATGATATAGTAGAGAACCAAAAACAAAACATACCATCTAAACCCAAGGCCTGCCCCTGGGCTCGAGGCATCTCTAGATCTCCTCGATAATCCATGCCAGCAAATGGATAGTCATCAATCAAAAGGGGGATCTGGGGATCTGATCCCACTGCTCATACATGTCCTCTGAAAAGAACCGTTGGATACCACCACCACCTCGAGGCATCATCTGCCCCCACCGCACCATCCGCAGCTCACTAACCAACCCGTCTCGAACCGGCACACACGGCCTCAAGTTCGGTACCCACTCAAAGAAAAAACAACAAAGAAAGGAGGCGTAGAAAAACTCCCCCCCCCCTCCCGGTTGACCTTGTCTAGATCTCACCGGACACAGGCCAAAAACATCTGACCCCAGGAATAGTAGGTCCCTCCCAACACTGAATCCACCATCATCGGTTTCCCCCCAGACAAACAATGAGGCGCCGCGGCACCCAACACACGCAGAACGCAAGCACCAACCGCCCGCATATCCCACTCCCTTAAAGATATCAGACTCAATGCGATGTTCTGCGCAATAGCCCCCGTCACACAAAATCTCTCCAAGAGATCCTCAATATCCAACCCAGCCGGTATCCTCAGCTGGAGATCCCCTACCTCCCCTAAGCGAGGCAACCCAGTAAGAAAATAAACGTCAAAAAGGGTGATCTCTAACCTCTCACCCCCCACCATGAAAGCAGCCTCTGCGGGAACCCAGAAACCCACCAATTTGTTCAGTAGATCTCTCACTAAACGCATTGGTGGAATCTGAGCAAACTTTAGGAGCCAGCCTGCAGCCAAGGCATCCTAGACACCCTGGTCGGTCCGAATCCACTACGTCAAATCATCATCCAGCTCTCGCTCCCGCCATGATACTAGCGGCCTCCTCAACATCCTGCCAAAAAACAAAGAAAATTTTTTAGAAGCAAAAAAATTTCAAAAAATTCCATCGCGGCTTTCAGGCCTTTAGCCGCGATGATCATCGCGACTTTTCCATCAAAAGCTGCGATGATCATTGCGGGTATCAGCCGCGCACCCGCGATGAACATCGCGGGTTTCGACCCCACAGTCGCGATGAACATCGTGACTAACAGCCAAATAGCCGCGATGAACATCGCGGCTGTCAGCCCCAAACCCGCGATGTTCATCACGGAAAAGGACGTGAAACCCACAATATTCCACGTTGGAATACCAAAGTGGAATTTCGCGGCCTTTGGGGGCCCGCCGCTAACCAAAAAAGACATTATTGAAAAGGCTAAGGCACATAGGCTTACCTTAAGCTCGCGGAACGAAATTCCAATGGTCGAATCTCCCCCAAATCGAGTAAGAGCTCTGACCTCACTCAAATGCTCTGTGAAACTCGCACGTAACAATGACACATGTCACATTGGGCCCACACACTATTTAAAAAGATTTGACCATTCTTCCAACAACGATTTTGGTATCATGCAACGTCTGTTTTTCAAACCGTTGGTACCGTTGGAATCAACACATCGAGAAATTCACAATAGTCCACTCCTTTTCCATTTCCACTAGGTCCCATTTTTTGGGCATTTATTACACGCCCCACGTTGCCTCGATTTGCGTGCCACATCGATCGTCATCCATTTTTTACGACTCTTATATCATCGGATTCAGTTTTTTGTGCTCGTGATGATGCTTGAGATCATTTCTCACTCTCACCTCCAGATTTTTTGGGCGTTTTTTGCCCATGCCCCTCATCGCCTCGGTTTGCATGCCGCATTGGCCATCGTCCGTTCTTGACGACTCTTATATTGTCAGATTCAGTTTTTCGTGCTCGTGATGATGCTTGAGATCATTTCTTGCTCTCACCTCCATATTTTTTGGGTGTTTTTTCCCATGCCCCTTGTCGCCTCGATTTGCATGCCACATTGGCCGTCGTCCATTTTTTATGAATTTTATATCGCCGAATTCAGTTTTCCATGCTCATGATGATGCTCGAGATCATTTCTCGCTCTCACCTCTGGATTTTTTGGGCATTTTTTCAAATACCCCTCGTTGCCTCGGTTTGCGTGCCACATCGGTCGTTGCCCATTTTTGACGTTCTTTATGTCACCGGATTCAGTTTTCCGCACTCATGACGATGCTTGAGACCATTTCTCACTCTCATCAATACCTTTTTGTTCGGTATAGTTTTATCCCTTTTTCGGGCCGAGCAATTCCTCTTACGAAAAAGGCACTTAGGGAGTTTCTGTTAAGCTCTTTTCTGACTCCTAAAACAATGAAAATATCTCTGAGCAACCTTGCTTCCTTTGATGCTCGCTAAAAGTATTTGAAAGGGCGTCTACCTGGTATAGGTTTACCCCTTTTCTGGACCTTGTAGACTAATTACGAAAAAGGAATACTCTAGTCACATCGGCTAGAAGAGTTCTCCATTTGCATCATTTTATGCGTTTTCAGGCCTTTGAGACTAACTTACGAAAAAGAACACCAATGGAGTCTTCTTACCGCTTTCAGACTCTCGAAAAATGAAAGCAACCACGAGCAATCACCGTCTTGGGCTCGCATAAACCCATAGGACAGTACTCCTCCACCAATCCAGAGTCTTCTTATCACTTTCAGACTCCTTAAAAATGAAAGCACTCATGAGCACGAATAGTCCTGGGCTCACAAAATCCACAGGGTAGTACCATTTCAGAGCACACTTTTATCCCTTCTTGGAGCTCATTAAAACTACGAAGAAGGACCCAATGGTGCTTCTCGGCGCCACAACAGATCATGTCTACTCATATGGCAACTTCCCAATTTTGGTCGCCTTTGTTTAGAACATTCTACAGTATGTCACCCTGAGAGTCCCTCTACAACATCCATCAGCTTGTCCCCCCCAGAGTCACTCCAATCTACAATACATACCCTCCAGTCCTTAAAGCTATGATCCCCGCACCTACAAGTCAGTTCCCTATGCTGCCAGGTCAACCATGTCATCATGCTTTGAACAAAGGAAGTTTGAGTCCACCAACTCTATGACCCCAATTATTTTCCATCCCCACAGTATGTCAGTCCTACCATCAGTACTATCACACTTCAGTTCTACACCTCGTACTCCTACCAAGGAAACATCATTTCCTTGGTAGTTGTTGGTCTCCCTCTATCAACGCCAACCAAATCTATTCCAAAGGATAGACCCAGAGGTCCCTGTGCCTTGCACTCATCACCATTAGCGATGAGTGCCTACGGATCATTTTGAAAGGAGTCCCCAGTGCCTCTCGAAATGATTGTTCCTCACATGCTCGAATTCAACACCTTGATCGCATCATTGAGACTCGTACAGGGTATCGGTCCTTTCCGTTATTTGTTGAAGACCCCGGATATCATCCGACTCTACCACATATGAGAGCCTAATTAAGGATACAACCAGTTACATATTCCTATGGATATCCGGGTTGCGCATGGCGACAGTATTCAGATGTACCCCAGTTTTATACTCCCTCGAGTATGCAGTTACATATACTCCTTAGAGTTTACTCACATTTGTTGAGTCCCTACAGATGTTGGACACCTTCAGTTTCAGCAGTTCATCAACCCTTCTGAAACCTTATTCGGAACGGTTGTTGCATTTCCAGTGTATCAGTTATTGAGATCAGTCATGTTATGATCATGAGTACATCCCAGAATAGTGTCCCCTTTGGACCATTATGATGTACCGGCATATTTTTATGTATTTATTCAGGTCCCCCTTCTTGGGACTAATTGTTATGTATATGTCTTGATACAAGCATGGGTATGCCCGCCTCATCCATTATCAGAGATTATCCCTCATTCATATTGAGGCCATGTAATTTTTTTTTTTTTGCAGCTTCCAAGGGGTCATTGATCCAGTCTCCAACCGGTCTCTTCTCTACTCCAAACCCCAAGAAAAACACAAAAGAACTATGATGTCTATCGGCCATACGATGAGCTCATGCCCTCACACATCAGGGGGCAATCTGTTAACACCCAAAAAGTGTTCACTAGCTCATTCCCTTATTCACATGACCCATTTGTCCACTTTTCCACCATTTGAGCCTCTAAAGCCATCAAAAGGTCACCAAAAAGACCATAATACACCTTTTCCCCCCTCAAAATATATATATTTTTCCTCAAAAAACACAAAAAAAACCCTCAAAAAGGGTCCAGAATTCCCAAAAATATTAAAAGGGAATAAAAATATTCAAAATATTCAAAAAAAGGAAAAAAAATGGGGGGAAAAGAGCCCTAAACCATGTTGGTCAATACCATTGGTTTCCACAAAACCACAATGGTATTCTCCATCACCAAAAACTATAAAAAGGTGATAGGGGCTCCTCACTTTCGATCCATCCATCATCCTATCCTCATGATGTCAAAATATCTCTTGAGTTCTTTAACCATTGTAGCAATCTTGGAGAAGAGACCATTGGAGCCTAGAGCATCTCAACCTTGGAGCTGCTCAACACCAAACATCCTCACCATTTGAGGTATTGCAATACAAAAGTCATTTTTTTATTTCGTTTCTTGTTCTTATTCTTAATATTTTCAAGTTTATTGTTATATGCACATGTTAGATTCAGATTAGTTTATAGTTGTTTTTGCTTTCAATTTGAAGACTGCTACTACAAGTTAGTAGGTGCATCCTTGCACATGCTTGGTTGAAAAACCAAGCAACACATATCATAATTATTCTTCTATGATTTCATAATAGCAAGATAAGACAAACCTATTGACATAATTTTGCATTAGAGAAAAGAAAAAACCATGTCTATTTTAGTCAAATGGGAACATGTTACAAGCCCTTGGAATCATTTTAAATTTACAAGGAGGGGAATGGATGGAATAATGATGAGTACCTCATTGATGGTTAGGACCAACAATGTGAAATTTTACTTGCAAATGTCACATATGATTAAATTACAAAGACGTCCCTAGGAACAATTAATCAGAAGGAAAAGTTAGGGGAGTTAGGAAATGCAAAACGACTAATAAACTTAGGTTTAAAATAGGGAATTTCATCTGTATGAGAATTTGTTTGGTGGTGTTGAAAAACATATTTTTTCTTATTGATGACCCTTCATGTGCCTATGATTCCTTAGATAACCTAGGCATGCAAAATGATAAAAGTGTGATGGGCCTTCATGTGCCTATGGTTATTTGGATAACCTAGGCATGCAGAATGACAATAGTCTCAAATGCATGAACTAAAACAATTGTAGGCATTTGTAAATGAAGTGAAAAATTAACAAAAATAACAAACAACCCATGTACCTCACAATATAATGCAAGATTGAGCATGTCATTTTACCTGGCATTTATACTTACCTAAGGTTATTAAAGAAGACCATATGGACACTATTTTGTACTAATGGTCTCCATTAGCTTCTCATGCTCAAGATGATTCAAGTAGTATGGTAACTTTTTTGAGTTCCTTCTTGCCATTGTTTCTAGTTGGAGGTTTCTACCAAAACTAGGTTCATAAAGTGGTATATAGACACATCTGGTCTATAATATTGAAATACATAACCACTCTCCTTCCACGCGTTATCATCGTGTGTCATATCTTCTCCTTTAACAACCATCAACCGAGTTGGAATTTGATTGCTTCATCATCGGCTAATGATATATTGAGGATCAACTTTCCATCCAAGTTATGTGCCAACCAATAATTAGTGCCCCATTCATTATCTTTCAAGGAAACCATTATGTAGATGTGTCCCACAAAATGGAGTGCCAACATGTGAATCCACCACTTTCTTTCCAAATATATTATCCATTCTAGAATATCAAAACTAACCTAACATTCCCCTTTTGCATTGAACTTGGTTGCATGAGATCCGAGATGTGATCATAATGAGTTGAAATAGTTGATTGATCTTCCTCCAACTTGACTTATTTAGAAATTATACATTTATCAATGGTAAGTGATACACAATCCCATTTATTAATCCAATCCATGGATTCACAATCATCCCACTCACCACTGCTACATGGTCTGCAAAAGAAAGTAAGCTTTCTCGCCCATATTTCAGCTATAGCATTCTATGAGGTTTGAACTGAATGAAATCCATGTGTTCCGTGTACTATTTTGCATTGATATATATATTAATGATATACATTGACCACCTCCAAAAAATATATCTACACATATTTTTGTTGCCAATCTTCTTACCTTCGTGTTCCCTCTACCATTGTTGAAGAACAACATTCAACTATATATTTTTCATTTTGAATGGGGGAATTCATTGTAAAATTCAATTATTCCCCATGTAACATAGCCTTGATACATGAATCGACTCCATAATGCTCCCCTGTGAAGAACCTGCAATAATTAATTAATGATAACACACGAAATAGTAGAAATAACAGAACTCATAATCACTTTTATATTGATCGCAGGCCACTTCGAGGGGGCAACCTCCTTTGAGAAAGCTCAATACAAATAACTTCACGGTACCTTCATTGTTGTCAACACACTCTTATATACTAAGTCTAGGCTCCAATACCATGGGTCAATACCATTCATCAATACAAACCATGGGCCAATACAAAATATGGATCAACAATTACTACGAGACAACTTACAAAGCATATGCATCCAACAACAATAATACAAACTATGGATCAACAAATACTACGCGACGACTTACAAAGCATATGCGTCCAACAACAATATACTAACAAAGTAAATAGAAAGGTTGACATGGGTTCCTAACATCCCCTCTCCCTTAGAAAAATCTTTGTCCTCAAAGCTTTAGATGTACAAATTGATGCAGAATCGGAAGGAGTGGTTCCCCTGTAGCATCCTCGGGTTGCATTCCGACCCACTGACGCCTATTGAGTTTCAAGGAGGATTGCTTGGAAGGATGTAGACAAAGAAGGACCATATTAGCTGCGTGAAAAGTGCACTCAAAACGGTGTTGATCAGCTTGTTGTTTCAGTTGAATTCTTGCCATGTGAAGATTGTCCTACAGAATGAAAAGAATTTGATCGCGGTTTCGAAGAACTGAGTCAATTTCCTGAACTGGGGAGCTGTTGAGTGTGTATGGAAGAAGAAATGGTGGTGCCTATCCATAAACTGCTTCATATGGTGTCCTTTTAGACGTGGTATTGTACCACTGGAGTGCTTCTAGGAAAAAATACATAGAAATAGTTGTCCACATCTGTGTAGGGATGGGAAAGGGTTCGAGTAGTCTCGAAAGGAGTGTCATTTCACCCTTGTTGACCTGGAAAGTCTCACACTCAACCACCATTTGGTGAATTTTCATTTTCAGTCCCTGCCAAAAGAAGTTACATTCTTCCCGGTCATAGGTTTTGAGGAACCCAGAGTGCCCTGTCGATGAAGAAGCATGGAGTTCATAGAAGAGATAGCCATGTTGAGCAGATTGCAACCAATTTGGAACAAGTAGAGAAATTGGGTCATCAAATTGGCGAGAAGGTGCATATTCCACCATATTATCCTTACCCTTCTTGTAAGTGATCACATAGTCATAACCCATGAGTTGGATAACCCATTTCCGGTGTGCTGGTGAGGAGACCCTTTGTTCCAGAAAATGTTCCAGACTTTGGAGATCAATATTGAGGCAGAAATAATTTCCTAATAGGGATGGCTGCCACTTATGTACTACATGCAAAATAGCCATCATTTTCTGCTGAGATGTAGATGCGGCTAAATGCTTACCAAAAAGGTCTCTTGAAGGCAGCAAGCCCACTGGTGCAACAAAGACACCTACATATCTATCCAAGGAAGTAGTGGAGACCATTGGTGGTTGCATCTGAATCAAGTGGAGCTGAGAAATGACACCATGTGAATTCTTCTTAAGGATATTTTCCAGGCGATGTGAACTGATGATGCGGAGAGACCCTTGTTGTAAGCCCATAAAGTTGTGTTGTGTCCCATTGACTGAAAACTGCATCCAAAGTTCAGCAAAATCCCATAAGATGGGGCCAAGTGTGCATAACCATTGAACGCCCAAAACCACATCACATCCTCCTAGGGACAAGTCAAACATGTCAGAGCGCAGGTTATAATCTTCCAGAGAGATACGCACATTGTGACACTTCCCCTTGCAAGGTAAGGTGCCACCATTGGAAACCATGACTTCAAAGTTGGAGCAAAGATGGACAAAACAATCAGCCTGTTTGGCAATCCGAGGGTTAATGAAGTGAATGCTGCCAGAATCAATGAGTATTGTCAGAGGAAGCTTCTTGAAGTAACCCCTGACCCACATTGTTTGGGGGGTGGTGACGCCGGAAAAAGCATGGAGAGATATCTCTGGGTGGTCGTCTTGAGATGGAAGGTCAATAGGCGGCTCCTAAATGTCGACCTGATCATCCAGTGTATCTGGAGCCTCTTCACCAACTTCAGAGGCGGGCGGAGAATCCAAATCCAAGAGATAAAGCTTTTGTTGAACACATCTATGTCCCCGAGTGAATTTTTCATCACAATTATAACAAAGCCCTTTTTCTCTGCTTGCCTACATCTCTGTTTCGGACAAATGCTTGATAGGAGTTGGTCGAGGAGCTAGCAGGATGGGAGGTCGTTGAGAACCCATATTTCGAAAGGGAACAAAAGTGGGTTTGGAGCATTGTTGGGCAGCAATCTTGTCTTCTGCCAACTTAGCCAACCCCAGGGCTTCCATCATTGTGTTGGGACAGAACATTTTGACCTCTGGGCGGATTTCATCCTTAAGACCACTGATAAAACAACTCCTGTAGAAGTCATCAGACAATCCTTCTATGTGGTTGGCTAGTTTCTCAAATTCTGTCTAATACTCTCTCATAGTGCCAATTTGACGAAGTTTAGTGAGTGCTCCGGTGAAGTCATCAAAAGCACTAGGACCAAATCGTTTCAAAAGAAGTTGGAAAAAAGTTGTCCATTTTGGCTCGTCATGAGCCTTGATGTATCAACGGTACCATTAAAGGGCTTCTTCCCCACTATCTAGTTCATATGCGATATATTTGAAGCTCTGCATGTCAATCACTTTCCTACCAAATTTGTACTCTTCTCCACATGCATGGACTTGCACGGTAATTCCATCCATTTCACCTAGGGTATGTTCCATCTAAGTAATTTTTCTTATAATATGTTTGTCCCTATGGACTTGTGCACATAATGTTATGAATAAATTCTATAGATGATGTTAGTGGTAGTATCATTGAGCATTCCTAGACAAGTTTAGTATGGAAAACATGATAAATTTATATATATGTGTGTCATAATAATAGTTAAATTTTGTGTGCTATTTACAACAACATGGGTTACATATTGTGTTTATTCTAACATGCGAACTAGGCTTGCATTTCTCGAAAGGTATTTGACCCTAGTTTAGTGCATTATATTCATTCTTGAATATCTCATACAATTACATTTGTTACCATGTCAAGAAAAATTTTAATGTGGGGTTCATAGTAACTAGAACCCTTCTCAATTTTAGTACATCATTTTGGTTGGAAGAAGGCCTAGTGTTCTAGTGCCAAAAATTCTGCTCTAGTCCCTTAAATACTCCATTTAACCTCATATTAGAAAAAGGGAGTCTACCAATGAAGGCCCAAAAATATGTTTGGCTAGTTGTGTAAAGGTTTTATCTTCTAATAGAATAATTTCGAAGGGTTTTGACATTTAATTTAATGATATGAGATGTTTGTTTGAGAAAATGACATTTTCTTCTGATCTTGTTAACAATTGATTGTGACAATACATGATAGGTTGCATTACAATCTTTTGAATAAGTTTTCTTATGAATTGTATGAAAAGCATCCGCAAACCTTCTAACAATGTGATTACTTGTTTTTGAACTTTTAATTGTTTTAATACTTAAAATTTTCCTAACAACATTCGAAACAATATAGAAATAACTAACATTTAGCTGCATCATTTTTTATTCGAAATATTCTTTAGTGATTTTGTATAATTGATAGCAAATAGTTTGGTTAGATAGCTTGCCTTCAATGGGTTAGACCACTTTTATCCACCTTAATGCACTTAGTAGTTATTTAGTGCACATTGCTTAGTTTAGGTAAGGATTACAGACTCGTAATCTGGCACTCTTCACCTCTTTATCGTTGCATACACATAGGATTTCCTATCCCTTCAATAACTTGTAGGTGAAAATTGGGAGCAAAATGGACATGCTCATGGTTAGTTTAAGGGATGTCTTAACTATTTGTACAACAAGATGTTGCACCAAGGGAACTTCTTCATGAGAACATTGTGCACTAGTTTCCTCTCTAATTTTATCCTCGGTATAATTAGTTCAAACCAAAAGTCTCATCGTCTCCTCATCAACAACAAATTGTATTGATGAAACAATGATTGGAGGGTAACTAGATGCCAAAATTACATTAGCCTCTATTGAAATTCTATGATTTTCTTATGGTGGTAGAGTGGAAACAAGAGTGGCATCTGATGTGTTATAAATTGCAATGGAATCCATTGAAAGCTTACATTTTTCCCTACCTAACCTTGCATTTTATCTTCCTTCCAATGACCTTTGTACTAGTTTGTGCTTTCCTCTGAGACTTTCTTAATCAATTATGTATGTCACCCCCCTCTTCACATGGATCAACAATAAGAAATAGACTAAATTGACCATCAAATTACACAAAAATTATTAAAATTGTTTGTAATAATAGTTTTTATGAGAGATGTTTGTTAACTTGCAGATCATTCTCAAATATTTCAGAGAGTTTGAGGTAGTTGTGAGCCAATTGTTTATCTACTATGAACATGCATACATTATAGAATGTGTATGCACAAATAATGCACATGCAATACATATGAATCCACATTTTTAATAAAATAGTTAGACCATATACACCACCAAAATTATCAGCTTAATACTTGGAAACTTTAACCAAAATCATCCATAACCCTATAAACCTTAATCCTTGGCCTCTAACACCTAAACAAGATAACCACACAAGTCCTTTGTGCACAATCCTAACATTTGAATACAAGTATGGGTGTCATTAGTAGAATTTGCACACAAGGATTTGTTATTAGGCTCTTTAACATGGTAGGTTATGCGAGAAAAGGATCTTTGGCCTTTGATTGAGAATATGGTCTCCATTAATAGGAATTGCACACTAGAAATGGCCAAGGAAGGATAAAAAGGGCCGTAGGTCCTAAAAAAACCTTCTTGGGCTAAATGGCCATGAATAAGGCATCAACGACCACATGGATCCTCTTGAATGGATGTATGGCCATTAAGTGGGATATGGGCGCCATTCGTAAGTTTTTTGCATTGCATATGAAACTCTAGGTCTTTGCCATGGCCATGGAAAGCATAGCTCGTATTTGAATTTTCTCAATATCAATCTTTGTGATGCAGTCCTCGAACAACCACACAAACCTTCGTAGTGGATCTTTGGCCTTTATGGGGGACCTTTGATGCCATTAGTAATATGAATGGGTTTCGAGGCCTGTACCATTACCAAAGGGGAGAAACAAGGACCTTGGGCATGAAAGGAAGATTCTCGAAATCAAAGGTCATGAACTAGGATTTGAACAACCACACATATCCTTTATAAGGGATCTTTGGCCTCTAGGTGGGATATGAGTGCCATTAGGACGTTATTCACACCATATACAATACTGTAGGCTTGTCCCATGGTTAAGTGAGCAAAACAAGGGACTTAGGGTATAAACAAAGATTTCTCATGCATAATGGCCATCAACAAGGCCTCATAGTAGAAATATGGTAAACGTTGGTATGTTTTAAATAATAAGAATGGGTCTTAGAACCTGTACCATGGAAAGGGGAGGAAAACAAAGGCCTTAGGCCCTAAAAAATTCTTCCCAAGGTATAGACCATGGTTAGGGAAGGAACATAAGGTACTTAGACCCTATTTGAATATTCACTTGATCAAACTTTGCGATATAGTCCCTGAACAACCACGCAAGCCTGTGTTGGGAATATTTGGACTTTATGGGGGATCGTCCTCCCCATTAGTAACTTTTCCACAATAAGAATGGGTCTCGAGGATTGTATTAATAGAGGAAGAAAAAAATGACCTTAGGCTTAAAAGGACACTTCTCAAGATCAAGGGCCATGAACTAGGTTTTGAAAAACCACACAAATCCTTTTTAAGTCATCTTTGGCATCGAGGTGAGATATGAGCACCATTCAGATGTTTTTCGTACAATTTATGGGAGTCAATACATGTACCATAGCTAGGGGAGGAAAATAAGGGCCATAGGCCCTAAATGAAGCTTTCTTGTGCTTAATGCAGGCCATGAACAACACCTCCAACTAGGAATATGGGATCCAATAGTATGTTTTGAATATTAAGAATGGGTCTCAAGATCTCTACCATGGCTAGGGGAGGAAAACAAAGGCCTTAGTCCCTATATAAATGTTGTCGAACTTGGTGGACATGAACAAGGCCTTAAACCACCACATAGATCCTCTCTAATGGATCTATGGCATCTGGGTGGGATATGGATGCCATTTGCGAGTTTTGTGCACCACGTATCACTCAACGTATTTTCCCATGGTCAAGGAAAGAAAATAAGGTGCTTAGGCCCTATTTGAATATTCTTGGGATTAATTTTTGTGAGGTGGTCCCCACACAATACCTATGGAGCATATATTTGGCACTTCCATAGTATGCTTTGCATAATAAGAATGGGTATTGAGGCCTATGACATGGCAAGGGGAGGAACTTAGGTCCAAAATGAAGCTTCTTAAGTCCAAGGGTTGTGAAGCAGGCCTTAATCAATCATGTAAATCCTAATGGATTTTTGGTCTCTGGGTGGTATATGGTCACTACTAAAAAAATTTTGGCACCACATACGGGAGTTGTTAGTACTCAGGTCTACACCTAGGATCGTTTCCATTTTTAATCCTCATACCTAGAAATTTAAATCTATTCCAGGGTCACCTCAATAACTTTGACTCGAGACAAATCTCATACCCTCGATGTTTATCCTACGATGTTATGTTTGATTCCATGCTTCTATTCAAATTTGATTATTAGTTAGTGAAATATGTTAAGATCGCACAACATGAGCTATCGTCTTAGTTAAATGATCTGTGCATTTTGGCAAGGTGGAGATCAATCATGGGACTAGACTCTCCTTGGGAGCAGTGCGCTGCAGAATAATTTGTTAGTTGCACTAAAAAACTGTTCGTGCTTCGCTCTACCAAACTCTTGTAGATGATAGTGCACTACCGAACTAACTAGGATATATTTTGATCCACAATTCCATAATTTCTCGTATTTCCTATACGAGACACTGACTTTGGGAACATTTTCTAAACAGTTGTAGATGAATTTCAAAAAATGAAAACATGGTTTTTTTTGGTAATGGGTCGATTTACAAAATATCTTTTGGTTTTTACACAGGAATCATGGTATGGGAGATACAGATGGTTCTTTGAAGCCTTTTTCAAAATTTTGCCAGATTTAATTTCTTACAAAAATGACTAATTAGTAGTTGAAAGGCCACCTCAGTAATTCGATTTGGGATGAGATCTTTTAATTTGAATTAGCAAACTAAATATAGAGGAGGAAGTTTTAATATCCATTAGTTTTGGATCTTGATGATTATGTAATTTTCTGTAAAACTTTGAAAAAATGAATACGAAAGGGATCTTCCTCTGGGAGGAAGCAGGGGTTGGAATTTTTGGAGGGTCGGAGAAGAAGTGCTGGAAAAAATGTAAGATTTTTTATACATTAATTTATGTGTGTTTGAAGATCATTTGGATCATGAATACAATTGTGCCTCTTATCTATTTTTAATGCTAGTTATCTATTTGAAATCAAAAGTATTTTGTGCACTGCATAATCAGATGTTTTCAGTTCTAATGAAATTTAAGCTTTAAATGTACATTGCATGTGAATCTCATTCTGTTTTCAATTAGTTTTCCTAATTATAAATATGTTATGATATGGAACATTTATGTGATATTATGAATGAGTATCTTACCTTTCATGTGTTTACATCCTAGTTGTGTATTCAATTATGAGCTCCTGTTTAATTCATGATTATAAAGTCTTTTAATCCATGATATATTATTGCCTTTATGCTTTCTTTATTAACTGTTCCACCTAAACCTTGAATGGCTCATTGACTATTCAACCACCTAAACTTCAAACTTAAAATCCACAATTTACTTCAAATCTAAACATAAGTTCCCTATCTTTTCCCTTATCATTCCAAGTGCAGACCTTAGGGATAACATTTTATGGCGTCATTGCTTAGCAATCTAGGCGCAGACATTAGTGATAACATTTTCTGGTGCCATTGACGGGGATGGAATTGGAGAAATTTTCCCTGGAAGAACAACAATGATCAAATCCAATATTTGATGGTGAACATGGACTAGTGACATAATACATACTGCAATATTTCACCTGGAAACTCCACTATCAGAAGAATCCAAAATTCAAAGAATTAATAGTGACTCCACTATAGGACAAGATCAGCTGACAGGAGAATGAGAATACACAAGAAAACTAGGTATCGAGTCATAAATTTCTTTCAGGAACTTATATTATTTTTAATTAACTCTTTCTTGTATTTTCCCTCACATGTGAAAAGGATTATCCTATGCTTTCTTTACTCCAATGACCATAAGCATTCATTTGTTTATCCCTCATTGTAAGAAGATATGTCATCTTCTTGTGTTGTAGATCTTGAAATAATTCCTCTAGCTTAACCTTATGATAAAAATTATGTACATATACCAATTTGTCCTGAACATGATCAATCATGTCAACTTGTAACCAGTAAAGTTAATTTACCTCCTATGATTCCTGTTATATCTTGTAATCAGCCCGTTGAACTTGGTTTTCAACCCACTGAAGTTCAGTCCATAATAAGAAGAAATTTGTTTATACCTTTGAATCTACCATCTACTTTTCATGCTTATCCTCAAGTTTTTCAAATATATTCCTATGTTCAATAGAAAAGACCATGTTGCAGCTGAGAAGCACTTGAAAGATTTTGATAATTTTGAAATTTTGCATGAGGATGTAGTTATGAGGATATTTTGCAAATCTTTATTTGGAGATGCTGCATTATGGTTTAGAAATTTGGAAGCTTGTTCCATTGGTTCATGGGCTGATTTTCATAGTTATTTTTTGAGTTATTGGGGTAAGAACAAATCCTTTGATCAGTACTTGATTGAATTAAATGCTTTGAAGAGGGAGGAGGATGAATCTCTTACCACATTCAACAGGAGATTTCACAGTTTTTATTACACAATGCCTAGTGATATTCAACCTTCTGAAACTACTGCCATGTTGTATTATATAGAATCTCAACACCCTGATCTTGTTTTTTATCATCAAAGAAAGGAAATCCTCATCATTAGAACAGTTATTTGTTGATGCTAGAGAAATTGAGGAAAAAATTTGGGCCTATGACAGACATCGAGATCAAGTTTGTGATGAACACTTATATCCAGAAGAGTAGAGAATCTATGAGCAGCAGAAATCGGATCTGGATGTAGAGGAATTGGAGAAAAAATATGAGCATGAAAGATCAGATCTAGGTTCTCATCCACTTCAAGATGTTGATGTATCATTTCCAAGTTTGTATTATTTCCCGAATCTTGAAGTTAATCAATCAAATTTTTCTTTTGATAAGGATTTAGAAAATACTCATTCTTTTGATTTATATCAGCAAGATAACTTTACTATGAATTTTTCTGAAGATCTTCATCATGAGCATTTTGCATAAGACCATTATCAAGCTCCTAAAATATATATTTCTTAATGATCAAGTTCAAAATTCTGTTGAATATATTAATACTCTATTTCTTGTGAATGATGAAGATAATCCTGCACATCTCATTGAGTATCATCAATGCATGGATCAGTTCGATCTAGGTCATGAAGATGTATTGATGAAAATGTCCATGCATTCATTAGATGGTGATGCACATGAATGGTACTTCTCTTTTCCTCATTCTAGTATATCATCATTAAAGGGGTTTCACGCAGCATCCAATGAACATTGTAAAAAGTATTTTCCATGTGAACTTCTTCTTGAAGATTGCTGTGAAAAATTTCAACTATATATTCATAACTCAATCAAGGAGTCTTCTAACAATGATGATAATAGAGATCTTATAAAGGGTGAGGATGAAGTTGAGTTTCTATATTCTTCCTTTGCTTCTTTAGTTCAGCAGAAAAATAATGACATAGGGTGTTCTCATAATCAAGTTATGGACAATGACAAAGTTAGGGATAATTGTTTCTCTCAAATTAGAATAGAGATTTCAGAAGTTGAAGAAACTTCCAGTCAAGTTTCAGAGTTTTCATATGCTGTTGAAACTGATTATATTTCAAGTGTTTCATATTTAAATACAAAACAGGTTGTATGCAATTCATTAGTTGTTCATCATTTTCATGAGCATAAAGTTCCTGAATTTCATAATTTAAGAAGTTTCAGTTTTCAACCTATTTTTGATACCTATGCAAATGATCTGGAATTAGTTTATTCAGTACCATGTGTTACCTCTCCAATATACCCCTCTTCACCTTCTTGTTCAAAGTTTTCTACAAATTCAGAATTGGATAAATTTGATGCACATTTTGATGAAAATGACTTTCAGATTATCGGAGATAGTTTTTAGACCAGGTTTGATAATTTGCAACATAATTCTTCACATGCACATTCAGCCTTTTCCTATGACAATCCTCATGATATGTCTGGGAATTTAAAAAAGATTGTTACTTCATGTTGGGAAGATCTAGAATTTGATGATTCTAATGAAGGTGAACTTTCATGTGGTAAGGGAGGAAATTTTTGTTATTTCAGCAATCTGATTACATTTTTCAAGAGAGATTCTGATGATGGGATCATTTCTAAACATGTTTATCATCCATATCCTAGAAGCTCTAAAGTTTCTAAGTATAAATATTATTCTTTTTCAAACAGTTTCGATATTTCTCTAGTTGAAGTTGAAAACAATATTTTCATAAGTAATACTAGAGAAGAGTTTACTGCTGAACAGCCTGGACATACTCTTCCTTTGAACAGTGATATTTTTTAATTTAATAAACACCCTCTTTCAATGAGCCTTCAAACTTCTTTGGAGGAAGTTGTTATTCATTTAGCTAAGTTTAAGGATTGCAGAGACATCAATTTTGAACAAAGGATTGTCAGAGAGCCTGATTTTCAAAGGCAATTTCTTCATTTGGAACATCCTACTTTGACAAAACAAGTGAAGTTATAGGAACGAATGTCAGTTATGAGGGATATTAAGCAGCAATGGATGGAGGATAAATTTTATGTTAGCAATATTTATGGAGTTGCAATGAATCAATGTCTCTATGAGAAGGTAACTATGTACTTGCAAGACCTAATAGCCACCTATATGGAGACTGTTGGAGAATTCAAATTTCATTTCTTTACTAATGAGGAAATAAGATATTTGCTTGATTTTTATTTCCATTCATGTTTCCTAAGTCTTGCTTCCATACTCTTAATTAAAATTGGCAGCAAGTTTCAAATTATTGATCATAATATTGGTTGTCTAAATTAGAAATTTCATTTCACTTGATGAGGAAAACTAGTTAGTTATAGTAGGTTTGTATATAAATAAGCTCATATTTCTAGGCAAGTTTGATGTGCGGCAGATTAGCATCGATAAGACTCCAAAACCCAACAGAGGAACTGGTACATAGTCTTCCAGTTTTATTTTTAGTAGTGATTGGTTTTCAAAAATGGGATAGATATCAAAGCATAACGAATATTGCAGGGGTACAGATTTGTTGGAATAGATAAGGCATTGGTCTGCAGGTTCTTAGCACCTCACAGGGAAGTGTTATCCCCATTTGGAGCCAGTGCTAGTACTCAGCTCTGCACCTAGGATAGTTTCCATTTTTAATCCCGATACATAGAAATTTAAATATATTCCAAGGTCATCTCAATAACTTTCACCTCAGACAAATCTCATACCCTTGACGTTTATCCTATGATGTTATTTTGTATTCCATGCTTATGTTAAAAATTGATTATTAGCTAGTGAAATATGTTAAGATATCACAATCTGCAAGGTACTTGCTATGTTTTTAGTTTTGCAGGAGCTATTGTCTTGGTTAAATGATCTATACATTTTGGCAAGGTGAAGGTCAATCGTAGACTAGACTCTCCTTGGGAGCGGCACGCTGCATAATAATTTGTTAGCTACGCTACAAAACTGTTCAGGGTCGCGCTGCCAAATTTTGTACACGACAGTGCGCTGCCGAACTACCTAGGATATATTTTGATCCACAATTCCAGAATTTCCTGTATTTCATGTACAAGACACTGACTTTGTGAACATTTTCCGAAAAACTAGAGATTAATTTCAAAAAATGAAAACATGGGTTTTTTCGAGAACAAGTTGATTTACAAAAACCTCTTTCATTTTTTACACAAGTGTCATGGTATGGGAGATATAGATGGCGCTTTGAAGCCTATTTTTCCATATTTTGCCAGATTTAATTTCTTACAAAAATGACTAATCAATAGTTGAAAGTCCACCTCAACAATTCGATTTGGGATGATATCTTTTAATTTGAATTAGAAAACTAAATATAGAGGAGGCATTTTTCAGATCCATTAGTTTTGGATTTTGATGATTATGTAATTTGCTATAAAACTTTGAAAAAATGAAGAAGAAAGGGATCTTCCTCTAGGAGGAAGCGAGGGTTGAAATTTTTGGAAATCAGAGAAGTGGTGGAAAAACTGTAAGATTTTTTATACAATAATTTATGTGGGTTTGAATATCATTTGGATCATGAATACAATTGTGCCTCTTATCTATTTTAATTGCTAGTTATCTATTTGAAATCAAAAGTATTTTATGCGCTACATAATCAGATGTTTTTAGTTCTAATGACATTTAAGCTTTAAATGTACATTGATTGTGAATCTCGTTCTGTTTTTAATTAGTTTTTCTAATTATAACGTTGTTATGATATGGAAAATTTGTGTGATTTTATGAATTTGTGGCTTACCTTTCATATGTTTACATCCTAGCTATGTATTCAATTATGAGCTCTTGTTTAATTCATGATTACAAAGCCTTTTAAT
The DNA here is from genome assembly GCA_027924585.1 of Larix kaempferi. Taxonomy (NCBI): domain Eukaryota; kingdom Viridiplantae; phylum Streptophyta; class Pinopsida; order Pinales; family Pinaceae; genus Larix; species Larix kaempferi. The sequence goes on along the minus strand of BSBM01000938.1, from coordinate 14,723,765 downwards.
CCATGAGATACTACTTCCTTTCTGCTTGGTTTATTAATTGCTCCACCTAAACCTTGAATGGCTCACTGACTATTCAACCACCTAAACTTCAAAACTAAAATCCACAATTTACTTCAAATTTGAACATAAGCGCCCTAGCTTTCCCCTTAGCAGTCCAGGTGCAGAGCTTAGGGATAACAGGAGTCAAGGATTATGTATTTATAGGGGGTGGAAAATAAGGGCCTAATGACTAAATGAAACTTTATTGTGCTTAATTTCCATTAAAAAATCTTGCAATTGGAATTATTGGCACCATTAATATGTTTTGAATAATAATAAGGGGTCTCATGACCTCTACCATGGCGAGGGGAGGAAACAAGGGCCTTAGGCCCTAAACAAATTCCTCAAGCTTAATGTCCATGAACAAGGCCTTGAATCACCACATAGATCCTCTCTAAGGTATCTATGGCCTCCGTGTGAGATTCAGGTACCATTCACAAGTTTTGTGCACCATGTATGGCACTCTAGGGCCTTTCTCGTGATTAGGGAAATGACATAAGGTGCTTAGGCCCTATTTGAATCTTATTAGGATTGATCTTTGTGATGTAGTCCTCAAACAACCACATAATAGATGTGTATGGGATATATTCCCTCCATGGGGAATATTTGGCATCATTAATATGTTCTATACAATAAGAATGAGTCTTGAGGCCTATATAGCTAGGTGAGGAAAAAATGGACCTTAGGCCCAAAACAAAGCTTCTTGAGTTCACAAGTGATGAACTAGTCCTCGAAAAACCCTTTAGATATTTTCTTTAAAATATTTGGCCTATTGGGTTGGATATCGATTCCATCAAGTTTTTTTTTCACACTACATATGGGATTCAAGGATTATACCATGGTTGAGGGGGGTGGGGTAGGGAACAAGGGCCTTATGCTCTAATGAGGTTTCTTATGCTTAATGGCCATGAACAAGGCATCTAACTATAAATATGGGAACCAATAGTAGGTTTTGAATAATAATAATTGGTCTCAGGACCTCTACTATGGCCAAGAGAGGAAAACAATGGCCTTAGACCCCAAACAAATCTTATCAAGCTCAATGATGTCTCAAACTATCATAGAGATCCTCTCCAAGGGATCTATGACCTCCAAATGGGATATGGGCACCATTCTCAAGTTTTTTGGACCACATATGGCACTTGTGGTTTTTCCCATGTTTGTGGAAAGAAAATAAGGCACTTAGATCCTATTTGAATCATATTAGGGTTGAGCTCCGTGAAGTAGTCCTCGACCAACCACAAAAGAATTATGTACGTGATCTTCAATGCCATTAGTATGTTTTACAAAATAGGAATGAATCGCAAGTCTTGAACCATAACTAGGGGAAAACAAGGCCCTTGGGCCTAAAACAAAGCTTCTTGAGATCAAGGGCCATGAACAAGCCCTTGAACAACCACACAAGTATATTTTAAGGGATATTTGGCTTCCAGGTAGGATATGGATTCCATTAGGAAGTTTTTCACGCCAAAGATGGGATTCAAGGCCTACACGATTGCTAAGAAAGGAAAACAAGGGCCTTAGACCCTAAACAAATCTTTCTCGTGCAGAATGGACCTGAATAAGACCTTTGATTGGGAATATGGGCACCATTTGTATATTTTTCACAATAAGAATGGGTCTTAAGAGCTATACCATTGATAAGGAGAAAAACAAAGGACTTAGACCCTAAAAAAATTTTCTCAAGTTCAATGGCCATGAACAAGGCTTTAAACCACCACATAGATCCTCTGTTATGGATCTCTGTCCTTCGAATGTGATATGGGTATCATTCGTAGGTTTTGTGCACCACGTATGGCACTTGAGTTCTTTCCCATGGTTGGGGAAATAACATAAAGCAACTAGCACCTATATGAATATTCTCAAGGTTGAGCTTCATGATGTAGTCCTTGAACAACCACACATGTCTTGTGTAGGGGATCTTTGGATTGTGTGGGGGACTTTTGGCGCCATTAGTATGTTTCGCGCAATAGAAATGAGTCTTGGGAATTGTACCATCATATCGGAGGAAAGAAAGGCCCTTAGGCCTAAAACAAAGATTCTTGAGATCAAGGGGAATAAACTAAGCCTCAAACAATTTTTAAGAGATATTTGGCCTTTAGGTGGGATATGGGTTCCATTAGGAGTTTTTTCACCACAAAATGGGAGTCAAACCTTCTAGCAAAGATGGGGGGTGAAAAGGGCGGATTAGGCCCTAAAAAAATCTTTCTCATGCTTAATGGCCATGAACAAGGCCTTCCATTGGGAATATGAGAACTTTTAGTATATTTTACACAACAAGAATGGCTTTCAGGACCTCTACCAAGGCTCTAGGAGGAAAACAAGGACCTTTAACCCAATCAAAGTTTATTTAGTTGAAATACCATGAACTATGCATCAAACAACCACATAGATCCATTCCAAGGGCTCCTTGGCCTCTGGGTGGTATTTGGGTGCCATTAGGAGCTTTTTCACACCACATACGGGAGCCAAGTCCTATACCATAGTTGAGGGAGGAAACAATGACCTTAGGATCTAAATGATGCTTTCCTGTGCTCAATGGCCATGAACAAGGCCTTTGACTAGGAATATGGGCACTATTGGTACAATTTGCATAATAAGAATGAGTCTCATGACCTCTATTATGGTTGAGGAAGGATATGGGTACCATATGTATGTTTTTTGCACACCACAATTATGTCTTTGGGTCTCTGAATTGGACCTCAGTTCCATTAGGAGGTTTTGCACAACACATATGATATCGGGTTCCTTGATCGTGGTAAAGGAAATAAACATAACGGGATTAATTCCTATTTGAATCTTCTTAGTATTGAGCTCCCTGATGTACTCTTTGAACAACCACCTTAGGCCTTTATAGGAGATCTTTGACCAACAACTGGGAATATTGATGCCATTAGTATGTCTTCACAATAAGGATAGCTCTTGGACCATGTAACATTGCTAAGGGAGGAAAACAAATGTCTTAGGCCCTAAACAAATTTTATTGGGCTCAAGTGCCCTGAACAAGGCCACAAACCACCAGGGGATCCCCTCTAAAGGATCTTGATGCAGGGGCATCGGTACCTAGGAGAAACAATCGAAGTTGATCGACATAAGACGGTCAACCAGGGGGATTGTCGACGACCACTGGTGCAAGGGAGACTGGCAATCGAAGCCATTTCATCGAGCATGATGATGTCGAAGTGTGGTCGATGGGAGCAAAATTTGATAAGAGGTCGAACATCGACACCGAAGAAAGCGGCAAAGGCCAAGCGAGGAGGATGGGGCGGATTGGTAGCCATAGAGACTAAGTGAAGCCGACAAGTTAAGTCAAAGACTAATAAAGAACAGAATGGTCGACATGTCAAAGAGGACAGTGATAAGACCGACAACTGTAGCAATGTCGGAGAGGTGCAAGATTCAAGGTAACACACCTACAGTCGTTGTGGGTTGTTGAGGAAGTTAATGGCAGTTAAGAAGGTGGTTGAGACCAGGTCAGGTGTTGCTACAGGAAGAGATTGTGCGGGATGGTCAGGGGGTGCTGACAATTGCAAGATCCGTCGGATCAGAAGTTGAGCAACGGATAGAGAAGAACCTCTCGGGGAAGATAGTGGGAGTGGACCTCAAGAATGTTAGATTAGGTAACTTCGGGATGTCCTACATGTTTCAGATGCCTTACATGGAGGTACATTAGCTGCATAGGCATCAAGATGGAGTAGAGAGTGAGATGCACTCTACTCAATGGCATGACCCCAGTGGGGGCTGCATGCGGAGCTTCAGGGGAGATCGACCTGTGCATGCATGAGTTTTGCATGACCTGTCAGCATTCAATGACTGCATGCAAAAGTGAATTTTTGCATGCACTGGGAATTAGGGTTTTGGAAAACTTAAATCATCGGTGAGATTATTTATAGAGGCAGGGTTCCCCAGATGAGGTTACTCAGTTGCATTGTCGGAGATAGATACTGCTAGAGTGAGGAGGGCGTAGCTGCACATGTGGGGTGACTTTATGAGATAGATAGGTGTTACTGTAGGAGCTAGGAAGGTCAGATTTGAGCTAGATCAATGACCTTCAATTCCAGAGAGGCTAGACACCCAATACTGTGAGCTGAGAAAGCTCAACAATGTGATTTCTGTGGAGATTGGAGGAGGCCGGTTTCTCTTGGAGGAGGATGTTTTTCCTGAGGAGGGAGAAGCTCGTTGTGAGCTAGATTGACCGATTCGGAGTCTGAGACTTCCAGGTTAGCCTTGCCTCAGCATTGGAGGAAGGTTAGGGACGATTGAAGCTCAAATCTGTTGAGATCTAGACCAGTACGAGCATTTGACATTCAGAGGGGGGGCGCACTTGTGCATGCAGAGGAGGCCGATTTCATCAGAGGGAAGTCTTAAGAGTGAGAAGATCTGAGCAGAGAGATATAGAGAGGGAAGATTAGTCAGAGGCACCGTCAGAGCACTCAGATCCAGTTTGGCAGTTAGGGCTTACTTATTCAGTGCATGCATCAGCTGGATGAATGAAAATTTAGAGTCTGACCTATTTCAGAGGGATTAAGTTACCGGCTGACGTAATCCTGTATTGTATTGTCATTTATACATCTATATGCTCTGGGATCGAGAGAGAACATAGCCCCATAGTTAGCTGGTTTTTCCTGCAAGGGTTCCAAGGTACATATGTTGTTTATGTGGTTGATTGCATTTATATTTTAGTTGGTAAATGCAGATCTAGTTGTTTGAGTCTATATTGTTTATGAGTATATACTGATATTAAGACTCATACCACTTGAAATCTCAGGGTGATTCAAAGGGAGTAGTGATCTCTGAGTCAAATATTTACATGGTATCAGAGCCCTGTTGAGGGTCAAGGTGAGCAGTCACACATAGATCTACAGTCTTGGTGACTAGATCTGAGACAGATCTAGTAGATCTGTGGAGATAGAGACCAGATCTACCAGATCTAAACATTCGCGTTCATATCTGAGGTTGTATAGGTCAGATCTATCAAATCGGTTGGTTTGTGATCAGATCTGAGACAGATCTGCGAGATCTATGATCAGGAGAGACTCTTGTTCATTGTGGGTTACAGTTTCTTCAGTTGGGTGAGTATGGCTATTGGTTTGAGGGTGGAGGACTGGTTGGATGGTGCCTCCAACTATAGTGCATGGAGGGCACATATTACTCTCTTGTTGAAAGAGAGTGAGCTATGGGATGTTGTGAAAAACATGACAGCAAATCCTATTACAATTCCGTCTGATGCCACTGCCAAAGCAGTGTATGACAAGAAGAATGTGAAGGCTCAAAGGATCCTTCTTGATGCGATCAAGGATCACCTCATCCCACATGTCTCTACCAAAGACAATGTGTTTGAGATGTGGGATGCATTGACTAGTCTGTACTAGAGCTCCAATGAAAATAGGAAGATGGTTCTCAGGTAGAAGTTGAGAAGCATCAAGATGGGGAAGGATGAGAGCATGGTTACCTATCTCACCAAGATAACTCAAGTGAGAGATGTGTTGGGAGCATTCGGTGAGAAGGTAGAGGATAGTGAGTTGGTTCGATAGGCCTTGAATGGCGTGACTGTGCCATGGGCAGTGTTTGTTTAGTCTATCATAGGTCGTGAGAACCTTCCCAAGTGGGATCATCTTAAGGATGATTTCACACCAAAGGATATCCGGAGAGGGTACATTCAAGGTTCAGCTTCTGCCATTCTAGAGGAGGAGGATGTGGCTCTCGCAGCAGGTGGGAAACAGAGAGGCAGACAAAAGAAGGATCTGAGCAAAATCAAATGCTTCACTTGCAATAAGTATGGACATTATGCGGGACAGTGTCCGCATAAGAAGAGGGGGAAGCAGGCAAAGGATGAGCAAGTGGCAGCAGCATAGGAGGTTGATGAGTTCTCTTCTCAGTTTGAGAAGGAATTCTCTTTGGCCACAGTTCAATCAGGACATGATAGTATCCTACTAGAGGCTCAAGTTGATCAGAGGTGGAGAGTGGACAACACTCTCAGTAGTCATATGAGAGGAATGCGAGATGCATTCCTGATCCTAGAGCATACTTCAGTACAGTTGACTTGGGATGGTCAGGGGGTTGACCATTTGGTTACTGGTGTAGGCAAAGTGAGATTTTTGCTTGAACATGGGGAGCTCCTGGAGGTTTCAGGAGTGCTCTTTGTTCCAGGACTGATAGGGAGTTTCCTCTCAGTGGAATCTTTGGCAGCTCCAGGATACCCTGTAGTGTTTCATAGGGATTAGTTCTTCACGTATCCTAGAAGAGTAGACCCAGTCTTATTTGGTCATAGGATCGATGGTGATTATTTGGTTCATGGACAACCTACCTCAGGCACATCATGTTGGCTGAGTGCATCCTCTTCAGATGCAGAGGGGGATGATGAGTGAGATGCTCATAGAAGAGATGAGGCCAGGAGGAGTGATCCTATTCAATAGATGGGTGGGTGAGATGCTCACCATGATGAGGATCAGGGAAGTGATTCTGGAGTTCCAATGGATGAGCGAGATGCTCATGACAGTGATGAGTCTAGGGATATTGAACCCTTGGGCTCATATCAGATGGATGAGCATGTTGTTCATGTAGGCACCAGTCAAAGAGTGAGGTGGTATGACATGGTTGAGGTGGACTTGGCTGAGGAGAGAGCCCAGTCAGTTCAAAGATAGAGGGAGTTGACTTATAGAGATGAGTCAACTCGGGGTCATAGGTAGATGGTGTACAGAGCAGTAGATCCACTTGACAGAGGTCTTCAGGGTTGGTTATAGCAGCAAAGACTCAGAGGGAGTCTGAGTCAGAGTGTAGTGGTAGAGTCAGCAGTGGTTGATAGGAGGGATTCTTCTGAAGCCACACATATGGATATTGATCAGATTTCTTCAAGACAGAGAGCATTGATAGGCATATCAGTTAGATCAGTATCAGCAGCAGTGGACTTGATGGATCCAGGCATCAGTTTCAGGACTTCCCTCGTTAAGAGGGAGTGTTAGATTATGGCAACTTCGGGATGTCCTCCATGGTTCAAATGCCTTACATGGAGGTACATTAGTTGCATAGGCATCAAGATGGAGTAGAGAGTGAGATGCACTCTAATCAGTGGCATGAGCCCAGTGGGGGATACATGATGAGCTTCGGGGGAGATTGACCTTTGCATGCATGATTTTTGCATGACCTATCAGCATTCAGTGACTACATGCAAAAGTGACCTTTTGCATGCACCGAGAATTAGGGTTTTGGAAAACCTAATTCATCGGTGAGATTATTTATAGAGCCAGGGGGTCCCCAGATGAGGATACTCAGTTGCATTGTCAGAGAGAGATACTTCTAGAGTGAGGAGGGCATGTCTAAGTTTGAAGGTCATGCCTCATTGTGGTGGGACAATGTACAAGCTGACAAAGTCAAGAAAGGCAAGGAGAAAATCAAGTATTGGGATAGAATGGTTTCCAAGCTGAAAGGGAAGTTTCTTCCTAACGACTATGTGATCTCCTTGTTTAGGAAGTTACAAACTTTCGACAGAAAGAGATGGCCGTGAAGGAATACACGGAAGAGTTCTACAGACTGTCGATCAAATTCGGTCAAACCGATGAAGGCGAAGAATCAGTCGCTAGATATGTGACTGGATTGAAATATGTTATACATGATTATTTGAGCCTGTCGAGGTTCAGAGAAGTTGGTGAAGCCTACCAGTTAGATCTGAAGGCAGAAGAAAAACTGTTGAAAAGAACCACATTGACCAGCGGAAGGATGACTGGTCGAGATGTGAAGACTATTTCCACGAAGGGACAAAGAAAAGGAACTAGGAGAGAAGTCGTCAAAGATGACCGACGTGTAGGAGGGACAACGACCAGAGAGAAAGCACCGGGAAATCGACAGGAAGGTCGAGAAACCCGCGGTCGGAGTGCGTTTGGTCAAAATGGTCCAGCAGAAAAGAAAGGAACTGACAGACCAGATATAGTCTGTTATAAGTGTCGCGGAGTGGGACACAAAGCTTATGAATTCCCGGAGAATCTACATGTAGCGGACGAGTCGAAACCTAGACGTCAACGAGATGACCAGGGCAACGAGAACACAGTTTCGACATCCGACAGTGGTGAAGATGGTAGAGGAAAAGGTCAAAACATGACGACCAGGAGAACGTTGGTCTAGGACAACCAATGCAAAGAGAAGGAGCCAGCACAACGAAAGGCCATCTTTCAGACCAAAGTGTTGATCGTCAACAGATACTGCAAGACCATTTTCGATGGTGGCAGTACAAAGAATTTAGTGTCGACGGAGGTCATCGACAAGTTGGGTTTGAAATGTTGACAACACCCAAATCCATACAATATATCCTGGTTACAGAAAGGACATCATGTGAAGGTAACCAGATAGTGCATGATCAACTTTAAGGCTGGGAAACTTGAAGACAGTGTACTGTGCAACGTAATCCCAATGGATGCTTTTTATATGTTGTTAGGGAGGCCATGACAATATGATCGGAAGATGATCTATCATGGTTGAGCCAACACAGTCACAGTGTGGAAAAATGCACGCGGAGGATTATGAAGCCAAAGCAGGAGGATTGTGCCGACTGCAAGCAGGGTGAAAGCAACTATTGGGAGAAGCGAGCTTTGATGTGCTCAATGAAGGAATTCCTTCTAGAGGAAGAGAAACAGTCGGGATGTTTCACCATCATTCCGAAAGGACCATGTGTCAAATGGTGATGACGGAGAGAGTTCCGGTCGAAGTCGAAGTCGAATAAATGCTCGATGAGTTTAAGAGCATAATGGTCGATGAGGCACCGACAGGATTTCCACCAATGAGAAGCATATCCCATCAGATCGAATTGATTCCAGGATCGAGTTTTCCAAACAAGGAACCACATAGAATGACTCCGACAGAGGGTCAAGAACTCAATCGACCAGTCCAGGAATTGTTAGAAAAAGGATTGATCAGAGAAAGTCTGAGCCCATGTGCGGTACCAGATGTTCTAGCACCAAAGAAGTGTAGAGAATGGAGGATGTGTACAGACTCCAGATCTATCAACAAGATCACGATCAAGTACAGGTTCCCATTGCCAAGGATGGACGACTTGATGGATTGCTTGAGTGGAGCAAGATACTTCACCAAGATCGACTTGAAGATTGGGTATCACCAGATCATGGTTTGAGAAGGCGATGAATGGAAGACAACCTTCAAAACGAAGGAAGGACTGTATGAGTGGTTAGTCATGCCCTTCGGATTGACTAATGCACCTAGTACGTTCATGCGATTGATGAACGAAGTACTTAATCCATTCTTGGGAAAGTTCATCGTAGTGTACCTCGACGACATCTTGATATTCAGTCGAACCAAAGTCAAACATTTAGAGCACATTCGAAGAGTGTTGCGGAAGCTGCTGTAATGTCCCCATTCAAATAAGTGCATAGTAAGACAATCCCATCAATCCTACTAGTTTCCTAGGTTGGATGGGAACATGTGGGATGGTAATAAGGAAGCTAATAAATGATATTTAGACATTAGAAGGGTTCAAGTATTTAATAAATATGATGAATAAATAAATTCAAGAGAAATTCTAGGTGGCAAGTGGTTTTGGAGACATATGGAGGTGGTGGGACCCACACTAGCTTGATTTTTCAATGACACATGGCAGCTCTCTCTTGCCAATTCGAATTCATGGGAAGGTGAACACTCTTGGGTGAGTTGGTAAGTCATAACACATGGCATTGAGCATCTTAGGTCGAAATGGGATGGAATAGTAACCTCCATGGGAGAGGAAGAGTCAAATTGGAGACTAGTGGACACTTGGGCTAGATTCCCTAGTTTTATGACAACAATAATGAAGCATCTATGACATTTATGACAAAATTCAGACCTGACTTCTTACACCTGACCATTATGACATGTCAGCCCCAAAAATAGGCTCAAGGAAGGCGCTCATGGAGTTGGAGGAATCCAAAGAGACTCAAATTCGAATTTGGGAGAAGATGGAAGGTTGGAACTAGGAGACAAGTGGCAAATGAGGAATATTTCCTAAATGGAAAATTATTGAATCTATTGAGAGGATTTCGACCCCTTGAAGGCTAATGTTGGTTATAAAATGTAGAAATCAAGTATGAGAATGGCTTTTGATGATTTGAGAAAAATTGCATTTGTGAAGAGAGAGCTAGTGGATGACTAGTTTCTTGCCTTAGCCAATTTCGAGGGTGAAAGATTCCCATCCAAGTTGGTGTTTGGAGAGGCCACTCAGGTCTTTCATGGTGCTTTAATGGAGTTTGTATTTGCAGGTATCAGCTACAGGAAGTTTCATGGTTTGGTTTAGTGCAGCACTTTCTCTCCACCGTTTCCAGTTTTGAAGGCATATTCATGCTCCTTGAGGGAGGGCGTTTTTGGTGAGCACTTGTGCTTCTTGAGAGAGCTTCTCATTATATATTTATGATTGTAATAGCTTCATATCCTCTGTTATTCATATTCAGAAATTCTCAGGTCTAAATACCCACTGGTTGTATGCAAAACTATTGATTAATGAGCAAACAATGTCCATTTCCCCAATGCATTGATGTATGACACTATAATGTTGATTATTTCGAATGGATGGATGATTATCTGATATATTTGTGATCAATATAATGCCATGGATGTCTTCTACAAGTTTCATGTACTGTACTTGAGCATTTGAAGCATTTTTACTCAGTTTAGTTGTATTGGGAGATGAAATAGTGCCATTTCCCCAAGGGTCGAATTGGGGGTTTTTGCTGTTGAATGTGAGAGAGTTATAACAGTAGTAAAAATCAATTAATGGTGCATATGAGACCTCAATAACATACTTAACACATTATATACCTCTGTTCATAAATTTGGGGGAGTTTGGAGGCATTTGGAAGGCCATTTTCAGTGTTACCCGGGGGGGATTTGATGCACAAATTACTAGTCAAAATTACCTATATTGATCAGAATACAAATCAAGTTTGCAGCAGTATTTGGAGGTCCATAAAACATCCCTGAACCTGATATTCAAGTCTAAATACCATTAATACACTCATACAGAAGATTTGGGAGCATTTGGGATGATTTGGAGGCCAAAACAGTTAAACTAGTCAAAGGTCGAAATTGGGGAAAAAGTTGAAAAATTGGCATTTTAATAAAATTTGAAAAAGGGATATTACAAGTGGTATCAGAGCATGTTCTTGGCACCTGATGGTCCTAACAAGAAGTCAAAATAATAATCCACCACCCTTTGAACCAGTAGTTGAAGAGGTTTTTGTTGAAGAAGAGGTAGTAGAAGAAGAGGAGTCTTTTGCTGAAACCATGGGTAGAGAGGAGGATGACAAATTAAAACATAAGGAGGAACTTATTGCAACCTTAGATCCATGTTTCTCTAAACTTTCAGCAAACATGGATAGGATAGGTGATAAATTGTTGCAAGGATTTGAATTGTTGATTAGCCAGCTTCAAAGCAAAGGGATAATAGGAGATAATAGCGGTTCACACTCAGGGGAAAAGATGAAAGGGAATGAGCATATTTTCTCAAGTACAGGACCTCATAATAGACCTGATGAATTTCAAAGCACACAAAGGCATACTGCACCTAAATTTCTCACACCCAAAGAAGAGCCCAATCTTGCATTGGATTACAAGAAACTAGTAAATGATTGGAATGATTTGAATGAAGAGTGTAAAAGAGGTGTACCACTCAGTGATTACATTGATGCTATGCAAAAGATTAATAGGAAGGGAGACAATAGGAGTCCATTCCAAAACAAAGAATTAAATAGTGCTATTGGAAAAATGTCACTTCCTACTTTTGATGGTTCTTCTCAAAATTCTGCTAACACTTGGGTGCAAAAATTGGATGTATATTTCCAGCTGAATCCTATGTTGGAAGAGGATGCATTAAAAATGGCCATTTTGCATTTGGAAGGAGATGCCAATGAATGGTGGTTTCATGGGCTGAAAACCTTGGGTCATAATCAGGTTAAAACATATGGAGAATTTGTTGACAGGGTACTAGAAAGATTTGAACAAAAAGATCCAGAATTGCCTTTCAAAGAACTAGCTCAATTGAAGCAAACTGGGTCCCCTACTGAATATATGTTGGACTTTCAAAAATTATCAGTCAAGGTGGTTGATGTATCTATGGGAAGATTAGTATTGCTGTTCACTGAAGGTTTGGCTGAACCCTTAAGAGGTTTGGTCAAAGCCCACAAGCCAACTACATTAAAAGATGCAATGAGCTTGACTAGGGATCTCCAGAATGTGCTTCCTAGAACGAGATTTCCTCCTAAGCCTAGCTATAAATTTGAAAAGAAACCTTGGCAAAGGGATGGATATGATAAGAAACCTTGGCAAAGAGAGTCATTTGAGAGGAATAAAAAAGAGGGACTAAACAGGGATGAACTTAGAAAAAAGAAACTATGCTTCACATGCTTCCAACCATGGACACCGGGGCACAAATGTACCAAAGGAAAGGCTCAATACATAGAAGTATTTTCTGATAATGAGGGGTATGATGGGGGCATGGATGAAGATGGACATATTTCAGATCAAGAAGAGGCATATGAGACAGCAGTAGAAGAGGAAAGACAAGAAGAAAATCAGCCTTCACCGGACAAAGCAAGAATGGCAGTGCTTTCAGCAGTACCTCGCTATCATACTATCCGCTGCAAAGGTGTGGTACAAGGACAAAGAACTTCAGTTTTGGTAGATGGAGGAGCCACTCATAACTTCATTGATGCAGAGATGGTAGAGAAAAGAAAGATACCTATTGAACCATTTGATGGCTTCACAGTTGTCATTCCCGGTCACAACACAATGCAATGCAAAACATGGGTTCCAAAGCTGCAAGTCACCGTAGGTAACTATACTTTTGTTGATAGTTTTTATGTGGTTGATGTTGCTGATACTAATGTGGTTTTGGGAGTGCAATGGTTGTATTCAATAGGAGAGCATACAGTAAATTATCAAATTCCCGAAATGAAATTCCAAGATTCAAAAGGAGTACAAAGAGTTGTGAGAGGGCAACACACTTATCCAAATCAAGTAGTGACTTGCAATAGCATGAGATCTATATTGAGGCATGGGGATATAGAATGGGCTGCTGAATGTCATATTACATCTCCCAAGCCAACTATAAATATTGTCAAACACCCAAAGGAGATAGATAGACTCTTGCAAAAATATGAAAAGGTTTTTAGAGACCTTCCACATGGTAGGCCACCGGATAGGGGGGTTGAGCACAGTATTGTTTTGGACGAGGGTACTTCACCCATTCAGATACCACCTTATAGACATCCTAAAAGGTTTAGAGATGAGATTGAAAAAGCTATCCAAGAACTCCTAGAGTTGGGACTCATTAGACCAAGCTCTAGCCCTTATGCTTCTTCAGTTGTGCTAGTGAAGAAAAAAGATGGAACATTGAGAATGTGCATAGATTTTAGAGCCTTGAACAAAAAGACTATAAAGAATAGGTATCCTATTCCTAGGATTGATGAGCTCATGGATGAGCTGCATGGGGCCAAATACTTCTCAAAAATTGACCTTAGATCAGGGTATCACCAAATTCGAATGAAAGATGAAGATGTGCAAAAGACCGCTTTTCGATGTCATTTTGGCCACTTTGAATTTCTTGTCATGCCTTTTGGGTTAACAAATGCTCCAGCCACCTTTCAAGCATGTATGAATAGGATATTTTGCAAGCAACTAAGAAGGTTTGTTTTGGTTTTCTTTGATGATATTCTCATTTACAGTAAAACATGGGAAGAGCATTTGCAGCAGTTAGAGATTGTGTTGAAAATCTTGCAAGAAGAGTCCTTATTTGCTAAATTATCAAAATGTGAATTTGGAATGAAAGAACTACTGTATCTTGGGCACATTATTGGGCAAGAAGGAGTGAAGGTACACATGGAAAAAATCAGGGCTATCTTGGAATGGCCATCACCAAAAAATATTACCGAATTGAGAGGCTTTATTGGCATATGCACCTACTACAGAAAATTTGTGAAAGGATTCTCCAAGTTGACTTCTCCACTCACTGATTTGACTAAGAAGGATGCTTTCAAGTGGGATGAAGAGGCTGAAAAGGCCTTCCAAAAAATGAAAGAGGTAATGAGTAGTTGTCCCATACTTGCACTTCCTGATTTTACTAAACCTTTTGTTGTGGAATGTGATGCTTCAGGTGGAGGAATAGGGGCTGTCCTAAAGCAAGGCCAACACCCTATAGCCTTTGAGAGCAGAAAGTTGCAGCCTCATGAAAAACTTTACTCCATTTATGATAAAGAAATGCTGGCCATTATGCATGCATTGGCCAAATTCAGACAATACTTGGTGGGCAGCAAGTTTGTGGTGAAAACTGACCACAATAGTCTAAGACACTTTCTCACCCAAAAAGATCTAAATGAAAGGCAACAAAAGTGGGTAAGCAAGATTCAAGCTTATGATTTTGATATTGAATATGTCAAAGGAAAGAATAATATAGTAGCAGATGCTTTGTCAAGAAGGCCTTCTTTTTCTCTCATGGATATTGCCAAGGATTGGAAAAACATGCTACTAGTTGAATATGCCAAAGACAAATTTGCTTGTGATGTGTTGGATGGAATCAAAGGGGATGATAATTATAGGATTTTGAATGGGCTGATATATTATAAGGGAAGAATTTATTTAGTTCATAACTCCAAGCTCAAGTACCGAATTTTGCAAGAAGCACATGATTCCCCACTAGCAGGCCATCCGGGGATCTTCAAAACTTATAGACAGTTGAGGCAAAGATTTTTTTGGAAGGGGCTGAAGGAAGATGTTCAGAAGTATGTGAATGAATGTAAAGCATGTCAACAAAACAAATCAGAACTTACATGTCCAGCCGGCCTATTACAACCATTGCCCATTCCGGAGCAAAAATGGGACAGTATTTCCATGGATTTCATCACCGGATTGCCTAAATCCTTGGGTAAGGATTGTATCTATGTGGTAGTTGATAGGTTGAAAAAATTTGCTCATTTTTTTGCTGTTACATCATCTTTTAGTGCTGCACAAGTGGCTGATATTTTTTTCAAAGAAATCTTCAGATTGCATGGGCTTCCCAAGAGCATTGTCAGTGATAGAGATAGTAGATTCATGGGTGCTTTTTGGAAAGAAATTTTTAGATTGGTAGGCACTCAATTGACTCCAAGTACCAGCTATCATCCACAAACTGATGGACAAACAGAGAGGGTAAACCAATGGTTAGAAGGATACCTAAGAAACTATGTGGGAGGGCAGCAAAAAGCATGGGCAAAATGGCTACACTTGGGTGAGTTTTGCTACAACACCACTTATCATATGTCAATAGGAATGTCTCCTTTCAAAGCATTATATGGTTATGATGCACTTACATTTGCTGACATTATATTTGGTGATAGTAGAGCCCCAAAGGCTAAAGGTTGGGTGGAAGAGAGCCAAGAAATTTTAAAGCTCTTGAAAGACAATTTGCAGGTTGCTCAAAATCAACAAAAACAATATGCTGATAGACATAGAGAAGAGAGAACCTTTCAAGTCAATGATTTAGTGTATTTAAGGTTGCAGCCCTATAAACAAACATCTCTCAAAAAGAATGGAGCAGAAAAATTAAAACCAAGGTACTATGGGCCATACAAGGTAGTGCGGAAGGTTGGAGAAGTAGCATATGAACTAGAACTTCCGGAAGGGAGTAAAATCCACAATGTATTTCATGTTTCTTGTATTAAGAAAGCTCTTGGTCAGCAAATCATCACTTCAGAAATACTTCCTCCTTTGGATGATGAAGGTCAGCTCACACTTGTTCCGGAAAAGATTTTGAAGACACGGGAAAGAAGGTTGAGGAGTAGAATCATCAAAGAATATTTAGTGCAATGGAAGGACTTACCAAATGAAGATGCCACATGGGAAGAGGAGAAGATTTTGCAGCATCCAAATTTGAAATTGCTTGAGGACAAGCAATCTTGGGTGGGGAGGACTGTAATGTCCCCATTCAAATAAGTGCATAGTAAGACAATCCCATCAATCCTACTAGTTTCCTAGGTTGGATGGGAACATGTGGGATGGTAATAAGGAAGCTAATAAATGATATTTAGACATTAGAAGGGTTCAAGTATTTAATAAATATGATGAATAAATAAATTCAAGAGAAATTCTAGGTGGCAAGTGGTTTTGGAGACATATGGAGGTGGTGGGACCCACACTAGCTTGATTTTTCAATGACACATGGCAGCTCTCTCTTGCCAATTCGAATTCATGGGAAGGTGAACACTCTTGGGTGAGTTGGTAAGTCATAACACATGGCATTGAGCATCTTAGGTCGAAATGGGATGGAATAGTAACCTCCATGGGAGAGGAAGAGTCAAATTGGAGACTAGTGGACACTTGGGCTAGATTCCCTAGTTTTATGACAACAATAATGAAGCATCTATGACATTTATGACAAAATTCAGACCTGACTTCTTACACCTGACCATTATGACATGTCAGCCCCAAAAATAGGCTCAAGGAAGGCGCTCATGGAGTTGGAGGAATCCAAAGAGACTCAAATTCGAATTTGGGAGAAGATGGAAGGTTGGAACTAGGAGACAAGTGGCAAATGAGGAATATTTCCTAAATGGAAAATTATTGAATCTATTGAGAGGATTTCGACCCCTTGAAGGCTAATGTTGGTTATAAAATGTAGAAATCAAGTATGAGAATGGCTTTTGATGATTTGAGAAAAATTGCATTTGTGAAGAGAGAGCTAGTGGATGACTAGTTTCTTGCCTTAGCCAATTTCGAGGGTGAAAGATTCCCATCCAAGTTGGTGTTTGGAGAGGCCACTCAGGTCTTTCATGGTGCTTTAATGGAGTTTGTATTTGCAGGTATCAGCTACAGGAAGTTTCATGGTTTGGTTTAGTGCAGCACTTTCTCTCCACCGTTTCCAGTTTTGAAGGCATATTCATGCTCCTTGAGGGAGGGCGTTTTTGGTGAGCACTTGTGCTTCTTGAGAGAGCTTCTCATTATATATTTATGATTGTAATAGCTTCATATCCTCTGTTATTCATATTCAGAAATTCTCAGGTCTAAATACCCACTGGTTGTATGCAAAACTATTGATTAATGAGCAAACAATGTCCATTTCCCCAATGCATTGATGTATGACACTATAATGTTGATTATTTCGAATGGATGGATGATTATCTGATATATTTGTGATAAATATAATGCCATGGATGTCTTCTACAAGTTTCATGTACTGTACTTGAGCATTTGAAGCATTTTTACTCAGTTTAGTTGTATTGGGAGATGAAATAGTGCCATTTCCCCAAGGGTCGAATTGGGGGTTTTTGCTGTTGAATGTGAGAGAGTTATAACAGTAGTAAAAATCAATTAATGGTGCATATGAGACCTCAATAACATACTTAACACATTATATACCTCTGTTCATAAATTTGGGGGAGTTTGGAGGCATTTGGAAGGCCATTTTCAGTGTTACCCGGGGGGGATTTGATGCACAAATTACTAGTCAAAATTACCTATATTGATCAGAATACAAATCAAGTTTGCAGCAGTATTTGGAGGTCCATAAAACATCCCTGAACCTGATATTCAAGTCTAAATACCATTAATACACTCATACAGAAGATTTGGGAGCATTTGGGATGATTTGGAGGCCAAAACAGTTAAACTAGTCAAAGGTCGAAATTGGGGAAAAAGTTGAAAAATTGGCATTTTAATAAAATTTGAAAAAGGGATATTACAGCTGCAAGAAGAGAAGTTGATGGTGAACCTACAGAAGTGCTTCTTCATGAAGGAAGAACTGGTGTACTTGGGATTCGTAATCCCGGGTAAAGGGTTAGTGATGGACCTAGAAAAGGTGAAGGATATATTGGAGTGGCCAGAACCGACAAGCACAACAGGATTGCATAGTTTTCATGGACTTGCTAGTTTCTATACTCTATAGGAAGTTCATCAGAGGATTCAATCAAATATGTGCACTGTTGATAGAGTGCATGAAGAAGGGGATTTCAAGTGGACGGAAGCTGCCCAAAAATCCTTCAACAAGTTGAAGCAGAAGGTGATAGAGAGCCCAGTGTTAGCTCTCCTAGATTTTGACAAAGTTTTCCAAGTCAATTGCAATGCGAGTGGAATGGAAATTGGCACATTGTTGAGCCAGGAGGGTCGACCAATTGCATTCTTCAGCGAAAATTTGTATGAAGCAAAGCGAAAATATTCATTCTATGACCAGGACTTCTATGCTATTGTGTAAGCATTAAAGAAGTGGAGGCATTATTTTCTTCCCAAGGAATTTGTGTTATACACAGACCACCAAGCGGTGAGGTACTTGAGTACTCAATCGAAGTTGAATCAGCGACACGTGAAGTGGGTTGAATTTTTGCAGGGATATACCTTCATGCTGTGACATAAGTCCATCAAGTCAAAAAAGGTTGTTGACGCGCTGAGTATAAGAGATGCATTGTTGAACACGACAACAATTCAGGCGACAGGAGTAGGGTCGGTGAAGACAGAGTATGAGACCCACGAGGACTTTGTTAAAGCATGGAAGGCTAGTCATGAACCATGGAGTGTCGACAAAACTCCATACTTGGATTATTTTATCCAAGAAGGATACCTATTCAAAGGAAAATAGTTATGTATTCCTAGGGGATCCTTAAGAGAGAACCTAATCCAAGAACTGCATAGTGGCGGATTAGAAGGTCATTTTGGCATTGACAAGACCAAGATGTTGGTCGAAGAAAAGTATTATTGGCCAGGGATGACGATAGATGTCGGTAGGTGGGTACGACAGTGTCAAATTTTCCAGTTGGCGAAGGGGCAAAGTCAGAATACAGGGCTATATGCACCATTTCCAGTGCCAAATACCCCATGGGAGCACCTGAGCATGGATTTTGTGTCGGGGTTTCCAAAGACACAACAAGGTAACAACTCAATCTTTGTGATAGTCGACAGATTCTCGAAAATGACACACTTTATTCCGTGTCGAAAGACAATTGACACCACAAGCATTCTTGTACTATTCTTCAAGGAGATAGTCAGATTGCATGGGTTTCCGAAGAGTATAACATCGGACAAGGATACCAAGTTTATGGGTCATTTCTAGAGAACCCTGTGGAAGAAGCTGGACACAAAGTTGCAGTTTAACTCAGCATATCATTCGCAGACTAATGGACAGGCCGAGGTGGTAAAAAAAAGGTTGGAAAACCTTCTGAGATGTTTTACGGCCAACAGACCCAAGCAGTGGGAGAATGTGCTGGCGCAAGCGAAATTCACATAAAACAATTATGTGAATCGGTCGATGTTAAATTTTGAGCATTAATTCACAATACTCTTGGATCTTTACTATGAGAATAACATATATAGTATATCAATGCATAAAAATCACAATAAGCATGACAAGCATCACAAGAATCAAAATCATGAGAGATAAGAGACACAGAGTTTCTGTGGGGAAAACCCTAAGGTGAAAAACCCCACAACTTCCTCAGAGATAGAGAGAGCAATGGCTCAACCAAAATACACTTGAGATAGTCTCCTAGTAGCAGATGATCCTCCTCCTCACTAGTGTGCCACTTTCTGAATGAGAGAAGTGTGACTTTCCGAATGATGAAAATAGAGATCTTCTGATCTCTATTTATACTAACCTGTTTTCCCAGTTACACTATGGGGCCGACTTGTCTATCTAGATACATCCACAATATAATATATATTTCAGGGTTGACTCCACACATGGTGGTCTAATAACCCATCGGCAAGTACACACACTTGCGACACTTGTCAATCCACATGATGACACTTCCTTATAGAGGAATAACACATCTCTAATAAGGGTACAATAAATATATATGAAATACATAGATGAAATACATTTCAAAGTTACATATACATCAACACTCCCTCTTAACTAGGAAGGTATTTCTCAACACAAATCTGCTAGATGTGTCTGCAAAGATCTCTTTTTAATGGCTGTCACAGAAATCTTGAGTGTATGTTAGATATCAACAGGATTTATTTAATTTCCGTTGTATTTCTATAGCATGCACATATACATGTCTTGTATCAATAAGTTTAGTTAATGGATATGGGGCTAATTGCCCGAATTGAGCACGACGTCCTCTCTACCCTGCTGGTATGGTAGGAGGGGACATTACAGTTTGGTATCACAGCTGCTGGTTGCAGCGTTGGACCTCTATGGGCCAAATCTGATAGCAATTACAAGGGAAGTTTTCAAAAAAATTCTTAAGAGTTTTTGGAAATTTTTTGTTTTAAGTCTGTTTTTGGAAATTTCGGTTTTAAGTCTGTTTTGGGAAGTCATCCCGAAACTGCGGAAAGGTTCCACGAACCTTCCCGCAATTGCGGAAGAGTTCCGCGAACCTTCCCTCAATTGCGGAAGAGTTCGGTGAACCTTCCCGTTGCAGAAGAGTTCCGCGAACCTTCCTACAATTACGGAAGAATTCAGCAAACTGCTCCGAAACAGCGGAGAAAAATTTTTTAAGTGAAAAATTTTCTAAGTATCGGCGTCCAAGGGAATTTTCGAAAGGAATTCTCTTCCGAAATTGTGGAAGGATTTCGCAAGTCGTTCCGCAACGCGGAAGAGTTCAGCGAGTCATTCCGAAATTGCGGAAGACTTCGGCGAATCGTTCCGCAACTGCGGAAGACTTCGGCGAATCGTTCCGCAACTACGGAATACTTCGGCAAATCATTCCGCAAGTGCGGAACACTTCGGCGAATCGTTTTGCAACTGCGGAAGACTTCGGCGAATCGTTCCGCAATTGCGGAAGACTTCGCCGAATCGTTCCGAAAAAAAAAAAAAAATCGCGCTGATATCGGGGAAGCATTCCGCGCAATGACGGAAGCATTCTGCGAAAGGCACCGAAACTGCGGAAGCCTTCGCCAAATGGCTCCGCAATTGCGGGAGCATTCACCGAATGGCTCCGCAATTGCAGGAGAATTCTCCGAATGGCTCCGCAACTGCAGAATCCGTCGCCGAATGGCTCCGCGATTGCAGGAGCGTTCGACAAATCGCCCCGCCATTGCAGAAGCGTTCGGCGAACTGCTCCGCAATTGCGGAAGCGTTCGGCGAACTGCTCCGCAATTGCGGAAGCCGTCGCCGAATTGCCCCACGATGATCGCACAATTTGTAAAAAAAAAAAAAAAAACGAGGGCGCTGCCCTCGACCCGCCCTGCAGTGGCGGCCAAAAGGGGGCAAGCCCCCTTGACCCCCTTTTCTTTTTCCCCCTCATATGTCGTTGTTTGTGAATTGACAAATTGTCAATGTAATGTTTTTCCACGTGCATGAAGTAATTTGTGAATTCTGAGAATGTAATGCAGCTAACAATTGTGTTGATGAACACATTTCAGAGAGTCACAGTTACAGCAGGGTAACACTCTAGATAATACAGTCAGAGAGTTTTGGATCTTGGTTGGGCCAAGAAAATCAACATTATGGATGATGCACAGGATCCCTATGAACCTGAGACAGATGCCATGGGGGAAAACATACATGTTGAAAATGCTGAAACAGAATCTAATGGGAGAAGAAATCAAGAGACTCCTCCAGGTATTGCAGCCACCATGAGAAGCCTAAGGGTGGAGTTGCAAAGCTGTAGGGAAGATAATGAAAGGATGATTAAAGCTCAGGAAGAACAAAATCAGCTGAATGCAGCCATGCTACAGAGTTTGACAGACATCCAAAGGCAAATAAACTCTAGGCATCAGATATCAAATCTAGAAAGGGGTGGGAGTAGCTCTAGAAGAAATTCCCGTAAGAGGGCCAGTAGCCCAAGAAGAGTTTCTACAGACAGGACATATACTCTAGAAATATCTTCTAATGAATCATCTGACTCTGAAGAATCCATTGAGGATTCAAGCTCTTCATCTCACATGATTAAGAGGAAGAAGCACTACAAGAACAATTCACATGGGGAATTTAAGAAGGCAAAACCTCCTACATTTGATGGAGAGATAAAGTCCGGTCAAGAAGCTGAGGCTTGGCTACTTGGGATGAGAAAGTATTTCCAAGTCCAAGACTACTCGGGAAATATGAAGGCAAGGGTAGCCATCTTCAACTTGAATGGAAGAGCATCTATATGGTGGGAACACACCAGGCAAGTGAAGAAGATCAATGAAAGAAAGATTGTGTGGAAGCAGTTCAAGAAATACTTCAAGCATAAGTACCTCTCTGATAGGTACTATGACGATAGGATCAAAGAGTTCCATGAGTTGAGATTGGGATAATCGACCATGGAAGAATATGCAAACAAGTTCTTGGAGCTGCTGAGGTATGTCAAGTATATTCGAGATAATAAGGTCAAAATTCAGCGTTTCCTAAGTGGACTGCCCTAGTCGTATAAAGATAGAATTGAGTTTGATGAACCTCAAACTCTAGAGGAGGCCATAAGAAAGGCCAAGTATTGCTTTGATCAGAACAGAAGCAAACCAGAATTCCATAAGGCATGGAAAGATAAGAAAAATGAAAAGTTTGATCAAAGGAAGAAGGGGTTCAAGCCTCCTCAATTCAAGAATCAGCAAAGGCAGCCATCACAGGTTGTGACTAAGCCAACTAGGATGATGGGAGACAAGCCAAGAGGTCCAAAGGAGCCAAGAGAACCACTTCAATGTTGGGGTTGTGGAGGAGACCACATGCTTAGAAACTGTCCACATCGGAATGGGAATGCAAATCAAGTTCACAACATCCAAGGAGCTGGAACTGTGGATCAAGTGGCGAGGACAATCCCTAGAATCTATGCAGCACTAGACGACCGCCAAGCAGATCATCAGTCAACTGTGGTTGAAGTTGAAGGTAAGATTGCTAAGCAATCTGTTTTTATTTTGATTGATCCTGGATCTACTCACAGTTATGTCACTCCTAGAATTGTTGAGATTTGTGCTTTCACGAAATTAAAGCATAGTAAATCCTGGTTAGTTCAACTAGCCACTGGAACCAAGAGAAAAGTTAGTGAAATTGTAGAGAAATGTCCAATAGAGATGGATGGGCTATTCACTTGTGTAGATCTGAATATTTTGCCACTGGGTTCTTATGATATTCTCATTGGAATGGATTGGTTAGAAGCACACAGGGTTAAACTTGACTGCTACAATAAGACATTTGAATGCATGGATGAAGAAGGAAGCCCGAGGGTTGTAAAAGGAATTCCAAAGGTGACTTATGTTAGACAGGTTTCAGCCATGCAACTGAAGAAGTTCTGTAGGAAGGGATGTCGACTATATGCAGCCCACATTTTAGAGGCAGCAGAGAATGAAACTCTTAGATTGGAGGACTATCAAGTATTGCAAGAATTCAGGGATGTTTTTCCTGATGAGATTCCAGGACTTCCTCCAAAGAGAGACATTGACTTTACAATTGAACTTGTGCCAGGAGCGGCACCAGTGTCTAAGACACCCTACAAGATGAGTACACCGGAATTGCTAGAACTGAAGATGCAATTGCAAGAGTTGCTGGAAAAGAAATATATTAGGCCAAGTGTGTCCCCGTGGGGAGCACCTGTTCTATTTGTGAAAAAGAAAGATGGAACACTCAGGTTATGTATTGACTACAGGCAGTTGAACAAAGTCACTGTGAAGAAAAAATACCCATTGCCCCGAATTGATGACCTTTTTGACCAAATGAGAGGAGCAAAGGTATTTTCAAAGATTGACTTGAGGTCTGGTTACCATCAGGTAAGAATCAAAGAAGAAGATATTCATAAGACAGCCTTTAGAACAAGGTATGGACACTATGAGTTTGTAGTGGTACCATTCGGTCTTACAAATGCACCAGCTACATTCATGTGTCTCATGAATAATGTTTTTAGCAAATATTTGGACAAGTTTGTTCTTGTATTCCTAGACGACATTCTCATCTATTCTAAGAATGAAGAAGAACATGAAGAACATTTGAGAATGACAATGCAATTACTAAGGGAGCATAAGTTGTATGCAAAGTTGAGTAAATGTGACTTTTATAAAGATAGAATTCATTATTTGGGTCACATCATCTCCGACGAAGGGATATCTGTAGACCCTGAGAAGATTGAAACCATTATGAATTGGCCAACTCCAAGGAATGTGACTGATGTGAGATCTTTTATGGGCCTTTCTGGTTACTACAGGAGGTTTATCGAAGGATTCTCCAAGGTTGCGAACCCAATCACTTCTTTGCAAAAGAAGGGGATAAAGTTTGAATGATCGCCAAGATGTGAGGAAATTTTTCAAGATTTGAAGAATCTTCTTACAAGTGCACCTATTTTGAAGATTGCAGACCCGAAAAAAGACTTTGTGGTGTGTACCGATGCATGCAATCAAGTACTTGGAGGAGTTCTTATGCAAGACAACCACGTGATATGCTATGAGTCAAGAAAGTTGAAGGAGCATGAGAAGAACTATGCTACTCATGATATAGAACTTGCAGCCATAGTACATGCCTTGAAGATGTGGAGGCATTACTTAATGGGAAGAAAATTTGAGTTAAGGACAGACCATTGTGGTCTGAAATACTTGTTTGATCAGCCAACTCTAAATGCTAGGCAATCTAGATGGTTGGAATTTTTGTGTGAATTTGATTTTGAAATTAAACACATAAAAGGGAAAGAAAACAAGGTGGCCGATGCGCTAAGCAGGAAGGCACATGAAATGCATGTGTCAGCGCTTAGTACTTTCCAACCAGATTTGAGGCAGCAGATTGTTAACCATATGGTTGAGGATGAAGTGTATGAGCAGATAAAGGGCAAATTGCAGCAGCAAAACCTTGAAAAGAAGTATGAGGGCTATCATTTGGAAGAAGGAGGACTTCTTACTTATAAGAATAGAGTCTATATTCCAAATGCGGCAGATTTGAAGAGAATGGTTATGGATGAGATCCATAAAGCTCCATACTCTGGTCACCCAGGATATCAGAAAACAATTGCTACCGCAAGAAAATTTTATTTCTGGCCAGGCATGAAGAAGGATGTCGCGGAATACATTTCTAAGTGCATGGAATGTCAACAAGTGAAGAGTGAACACCAACATCCAGCAGGTTTATTGCTTCCAGTGCCAATTCCGGAATGGAAATGGGAAGTAATATCCATGGATTTTATTACAGGATTGCCAATGACTAAGAGACAACATGATTCCATCATGGTTGTAGTGGACAAGTTAACAAATGCAGCACACTTCATACCGGTTAAATCCACACATAAAGTCGATGCCATTGCAAATATTTTCATGAAGGAAATTTTCAGATTACATGGGCTGCCTAAGGTAATAATTTCTGACAGGGATACCAAGTTCACTTCCAATTTTTGGAAAGGTCTCTTTGCAGATTTGGGTACACAGCTAAGTTTTAGTACCGCATACCATCCTCAAACAGATGGTCAAACCGAAAGAGTAAATCGGGTGCTTGAAGACATGCTCCGCATGTATGTAATGGACAAACCATCCAAGTGGGAGGATTATCTACACTTGGTAGAATTTGCATATAACAATGGGAAACAAGCATCATTGGGAATGAGTCCTTATGAGGCTTTGTATGGCAGAAGGTGTAGGACACCAGTGACTTGGGACAATCCAGTGAACAGAATTGTACTTGGGCCAGAATTGCTTAAGGAAATGGAACAAGAGGTTGCAAATATCCGGCAAAATTTAAAAGCAGCCCAGGATAGACAGAAAAGCTATGCAGATAAACATAGAGTGCATAGGGAATTCAATGTTGGGGATCATGTATATCTTTGAGTGAGATCAAGGAAGAGTTCCTTGAAGCTTGGGAGCTGTGCCAAGCTATCGCCTAGATATTGTGGGCCATTTGAAGTGCTTGAAAGAATAGGACCAGTTGCATATAGACTTGCATTGCCTGCTAGCACTAAAGCTCATAATGTTTTTCACGTCTCTTTGCTTAAGAAATATGTACATGATCCTAACCATGTGATTAATTGGGATGTGATCCAGGTGGAACCCGAGGGAGAATTCCAAACCGATCCATTGTGCATCCTAGACAAGAAGGTAACATTGCTCCGGAACTGAGCCATCGGACAGGTAAAGGTGCAATGGAAGCATTACGGTCCCGATGAGGCTACATGGGAGATGGAGGATGCCATGAGGGTGGCATATCCATTTTTGTTCAATTTTGATGAGCACTGAGGACAGTGCTAATGTAAGGGGAGGGGAATGTAATGTCCCCATTTTGACCCCCTTTGTATTAAATCGTAAATGATGTAAATATTGTAATTTGATCATGGTGAGGAGCTCAAGGCCAAGGCCCCACCATTGACTTAACATTTTGTATTGGCAATTAAAAATAGATGCCTATGGTTCTCGTGCGAGATGGGCACAATGTAAGTAAGACATCATGTAAATACGAATTTTAATGGAAAAAGACCCACAACTGACTATGCTATGCAACAAAGAGATGGGGCATGATTCTACAAGGAATAGGGAGGGGAAATAACCAAAACCTTGAGCCACTAGGGTCATCCCATGTGTCAATGAGAGAACTCATGAACTCTTAACTACCCATTTTGTCTCATGCACCCAATCATTTAATTCTTCCAAAGATTGGTTGGGGCAGTTAATGTCTTGGGATTGGAGAAGTATGGCAGTCAGATTTTCGTGCATGGACAAGCCACCAACCTGAAAATCGTATTTTTGGCTTGATGGGCAAGAAAACCCCCACGAAATGCTGCCTAAGGCAATTCTTCATCCATTACATTCTTCCTCTCACGCAGACTGAGCTCACTGGAATTTATCCTCACGTTTTTCACCATAACCCTGCGTTTTTCCATGTCCAGGAACTCATTTTTGGATTGTGCAACAGCTAGGGAAGGAGGGACACGAATTGGGACTGAGGGAGAGGTTGTTTTTGCCCCTGGGGCATTTTTCTGGAATGGGTTTTGCTCTCCCAGTCAAATTTTTCAGTTGCCATACGTTATGAGTCTACCCACGTTTTTCTAAAGCCCAGGAAACCCCATCTTATGCATCCCACTGTTGAAACGTTTTTCTCATGCTCAGCAAGTGTAGTTTTGCTGCTATGTGCATCCTTGTTTGATTTGAACCTGTAAGTAAGAAACTGGAATGGTAGTGGACAGAATTGGCTTGATAAGCCTAGTGTAGGGAGTAACCTCTCAAGAAGATCAAGAGGGCTGGCTACTTTTCTATGCACACCCTGAGAGCACTAGAAGGGAAGGTATGGCTTGAGGGACTGTGTGGCAGTGAAGAGAATACTTCCTTATGTTGGGTGTGTAGGCATTGTGAGTGCCAAGCTGAATAGATCTGGGAGGGGTACCCATAGCTCTGTGGTTGAGCTCACTAGCTTAGCAATTCTTCCTCCCCATTTCCTAGCAGCCTGATAAACCCAATTGCAGATTGGCTTGGCTCATCTTGGTGTATGCTTGGCTATGTGTGAGTCTGTTGTTCCCTGGTTCCTTGTAGAGATCATGCCCAGCTCAGGCGTGGCAGTTGTATTAAGAGGTTGATAAGCACAACTGGCCTATGGTTGGGTGGAACGTTGCAGTTGCATAGCCAGTTGCTTGGGACTATTTTGTCAAGATAAGTATTTTCTTGTGTTTTTAACCTTGCAATTACTCCTTTGATGAATGGCTTGAATGTATCATGGATGTGCTAATGAATTTACTTCCGCTGTGTTTTCAAATGATCATGCATTTCCATATGATCTTGTATAGTTCTGCAAAGGTCTCTTTTTAATGGTTGTCACAGAAATCTTGAGTGTATGTTAGATATCAACAGGATTTATTTAATTTCCGTTGTGTTTCTATAGCATGCACATATACATGTCTTGTATCAATAAGTTTAATTAATGGATATGGGGCTAATTGCCCAGATTGAGCACCACGTCCTCTCTACCCTGTTGGTATGGTAGGAGGGGACATTACAATGCCATAGGAAATGTTGAAATATTGTAACTTCAAAGAATATTATAATTGTACTTTATTTATTTCGGAGATGTTCCATACCTACGATGTGATTATACTATGAATCCGGAGATGTTTATTCCTCCGAGAAGTTGTGGTAACTAGGGTTATTAGACCCACCATGTGGGGGTCGGCCCAGTCAGTTATAATAGGGTATTTAACCTAATGGTTAAATACGAGCCTACATGTACTTGTGTAAAATATATGTCAGTGTAGTGTATAAATAGAGGAGGTGTGTTCCTCATTTGACACACACACACACTTGAGAGAGGCGCACTTGTGGAGGAGAGGTCTGCTATGGTGGAGGAGGAGATCATGTATTTGGTTTGCATCTTTGTATATTGTTGGTCATCTATATTGAGGAATCTTTACTGGGTTTTCTACCCCATGAGGGTTTCCCAGGATAAATCTGTGTCTCTTGTGTTTATGCTATGCTTGTTGTTTCTTCAGTGATCCTGTATATGCTATTATTGTGAAATGGAATGTAATGCTGCTATTTTCTATCTTAGCATATTGAATTTTAACATGGTATCAGAGCTAACCTGAAGGAAGGCAATGTATGGCACTTACGACACTTGCTTCTCTTGCGACAATTTGAAGGTTAGGGTTTTATATAGCAAAAACCAGTCATCGTGGAACTTTCGCTATAAATCCATTTATGCGATGTTTCAGGATCTAAAAAGTTTACAGGTCATAGATAACATCCCCAGGTACCTTGTGTCCAAAGGGAACCCTCAGATTCATTGTACTTTATGAGTTATGATAAGTACAAGTTAGGGTTTCTGCCTCTTCCAAATCTCAGTCAAAAACAGGTGACGTTGGAAAAAAGGTCATAACTTGGGCTAGGAAGATCCAAATGAAATTTCGTAAAAAGTGACAGGTATTACACATACTGTACTATCTCAGGAAAAATTTTCAGAGGCCGAAGGTGAATCAGTGACACGTGGCACGCCGTACAAGTTCGCTCTCCTGTTTTATCTCATAAACAGGTCACGTTGCGACACTTGGCATAACTCTCTCTCAAAGAGTCCAATTGAGGTCAGACCTGTCAGGATGGAAATATAACAGGGAGAGATATCTTGGGAAAATTTTTCAGAGGTCGAAGTTCAAACAGTGACACGTGGCACGCCGTACAAGTTCGATCTCCTATTTTATCCCATAAACAGGTCACGTTGCGACACTTGGCATAACTCTCTCTCAGAAAATCCAATTGAGGTCAGACCTGTCAGGATGGAAAGATGACAGGTCAGGCTATTGTAGAAAACGTTTTCAAACCCTGTGGAGCAGAAATTTCAGAGTTATAGCAGAAACAATCAAGTGCATATTTCTGTCAAAACAGAATTATTTTTGGAGCACCTTTATTCATGGCTTCCAGAATTTAGGGTTTCGGAGAAAGTTAGAATTTTTGGAATCGAAGTCCACGGCTGGAAGCTCCTCGGAAAAATAAGAGTTTAGAGCCTTGGATCGAACCTTTTGATTGGACAGAAGGGTGGGCTTCATCAAACCCTAGTACGGGTTCCTGTCCAGAAGATCCAGAAGTTTCGAAGGCAATTTTGAGGGGTCAAATTTTGGAGATTTCAAAATTGAAGAATGCTAGGTTGATCAGCTCAGCAAGACACATTCTTCCATCCATTCAGAAGTGTGAAAGTCAAAGATTAATTTTTAGGGTTTCTCTAGCAAACCCTAATCAAGCTCCAGATCAAGTTTCAGGGGGAGTTGAGGCTAAGGCCTTACATAAGAAGACTACAAAAAGTCTCGACAGGTATGACTTAAGGAATTTCAGGTACATCACAACAGACAAATCAAGTTCCATGACCATGACAACATGAAGACAAAGACTCACGAGGTATGTATGACTTTGTTATATCATGTTTAACCTACGAGACATGCAGGTTCTAGCTCAGGATCTCTAAATCATTGAAGAGATTGTTTAGGTATGTTGTACATAACTAAGCAGGCATACTAATCCAGGTATGTTTTCCTATGTCATGTTAGAATCTTACCTTGTGTAAGTATACTTGGTATGATTGGTTAGTATTCAAGGGTTTATGCATATTATGTCTCTTATCTTGGTTGATGATTTAACTAACTAGATCAAACAAGAATATGCATGAGTAAAAGAAGACTTCCTTGAAACCCTGAATACTAATGATCATGACTGTACATATTCAAGATTATTTAGAATTATAATGTTTTGATAATATTGAGAATATACTAATGAATGTATGTTTGTGTATGAGATCATGAGGATGACACTAGTGTACACTTGAGCATGCACAGTGGTACAGAATGAATAGAAGTTCAGAAGACATACAGAAGATCAAGCGGGAGGCAACCACACAAACATAAAAGATAAGTATTTGGGTTGTTATTAGAAATAGTAAATGATATTGCTTGTATGCATATTTGTATTCCTAGAATATATCATGCTGAGTGTAAACATTCATAAAGCATTGAACAGTATACTACTAATATGCATATGATTGGTAAATTGGACAAACATTCCATTGTTGCTTGTCTAGAATGAAACCTCTTTGCTGACATGCTGAGAGTTGTGCACACTCTCGATAGTATGTTCTGGTAGAGATGGAAGGCATCTAGATAGCCACTGTATGCATACAGGATATGCGAAAGTGTTGTGCCAAAGTATTGGTCAAAATAGTTGCATAACTATGTAAATGATATCTGTATGCATAATAGGTTATCATATAAATATGATTTGATGATTATGAAGTATTACTAATCATGTACTTAATTTTGATTTGTAGGAAAGATCATGATGAATGATGAACTCTGAACAAGCGATGGATGTTCAACAAAATATTTACAAATCAAACACACTATAGAAAGCTTGTGGTTAAGATATTCTCTTAGAAAGAGGAAGAGAATCATGATGAGATGTTTTGCTCCAAGGGACTAGATAAGACCATTCTCTTAATAATGTAATCAAGTTCTGTATGGGTTCCCAGGATTGGTAGTCAATTGATGAGCTTAATGATCATCATGGGTGATGTGGATCTCAACCTTTATTACAAGGTTGAATATGGGTTCTAAACACATATGACATGGATGCAAGAAGGAACTCACCACAGAGTTCGAATGATTTTGAGGCTCATATTAGTAGACCCATCTGACGAGAGATGGCACAAATAGATATGCAGAAGATCACTCAATGCAGAGTGTGAATAATGGACAATTGACAGCTTCATGACAAAGCTCAGGCTTTACCAGAAGTAAAGTTGTTCCTAACCTTTACCTTAAGGTTGTGGATGATGAACCTATCATACCATTATTGTATGACGATGATCTCTTTCTGACAAGGAATGAGAAACAGGTCATGAAAATGGCTGCAGAAATGAAAATAAAAGATCTCAGATTAATGCACTACTTCTTAGGTCTAGAAGTATGGCAAGATCCAAAAGAAATCTTTTAAATCAAGGTAAGTATGCTGTGAAGTTTCTAAAAAGATTTGATATGTTGGAGTATAAATCCATGGCCACTCCCATGGACTCCAACTTGAAGTTATTAGTTAATGACTCATCGTATTTAGTGGACCTAACCCTATATAGACAAATCATTGGGTCATTAATGTATTTAACAAATAGTAGGCCAGATATATGCTTTGTTGTAAATACCCTAAGTCAATATCTAGTAGAACTTAGAAAGGTTCACTTAATAGCTACAAAGCATGTAGTAAGGTACCTAAAAGGTACTTTAGATTTTTGGTCTATATTATCTTGGAGGTCATGAACTCCGTTTACATGGTTACTCAGATTCTGATTGGGCAGGAAGTGTCTCAGACAGAAAGAGTACATCAGGTGGATGTTATAGTCTTGAATCTGCCATGATCTCATGGTTCAACAAGAAACAATCTAATGTGGCTCTCAGTACTACTGAAGCAGAATATATGGCTGTCTGCTCTGCCAGCTGTGAAGCAGTATGGCTTCAGAAGCTTTTATATGGAGTGTTTGACTTAGAAATGGATCCCACTGTGATTATGTGTGACAATCAAAGCTGCATTAAGATGACTGAAAATCCAGTGATTCCACAATAAGTCAAAACACATAGAGATCTGATACTTTTATATACGAGATATGGTGCAGAGAGGAGCTATCAAGCTCGAGTATATAAGCACTGAGGATCAAATTGTTGATATCCTAACCAAACCTCTGTCTCGAGTAAAGTTTGAACACTTCCGAGACAAGATTGGTGTAGTTCAGAAGGACCCTCCTCGAAAGGGGGAGTAGCATAGTATCCGATAACAAGTCTATCTCATCAATGATGAGGTTACCTATTTACTGCACTTAGTTACCTAGAATTATTTAGATTTAAGACTCTTATATTCTTTCTTTTGATGATAGATGTATACATGCCTTTGATGTTAGTTTTTTTATGATAGATGTATACATGCTTATGATATACATGTTTTGATGATGATAATACATGTTGTGGTTATACATGTTTTGATGATGATGATACATGTTTTGATGATGATGATACATGTTGTGGTTATACATGATGATGATGACACATGATGTGGTTATACATGTTTTGATGATGATGATACATGTTGTGGTTATACATGTTTTGATGATGATGACACATGTTGTGGTTATACATGTTTTGATGATGATGATACATGTGCTTATACATGTTTTCATGATGAGGATACATGTTTTGTTATACATGTTGTGAAGTGATTGGATCATTCCTGGACTTCAGTCCTAAAGAAGAGCCGTAGACGTATGTCTTCGAAAATGAAGTTCTTGGTGAACATGTAAAGGGATTGGATCATTCCTGGACTTCAGTCCTAAAGAAGAGCCGTAGACGTAAGTCTTCGAGAATGAAGTCCTTGGTGGACGGTGAGGGATTAAGTCATCCTTGGACGTAGGTCCTAAATGTACGGTTGAGGATTAAGTCATCCTTGGACGTAGGTCCTAAATGCCCGGTTGAGGATTAAGTCATCCTTAGATGTAGGTCCTAAATGCACGGTTGAGGATTAAGTCATCCTTGGACGTAGGTCCTAAATGCACAGTTGAGGATTAAGTCATCCTTGGACGTAGGTCCTAAATGCATGGTTGAGGATTAAGTCATCCTTGGACGTAGGTCCTAAATGTACGGTGTAGGATTAAGTCATCCTTGGACGTGGTCCTAAATGTACGGTGGAGGATTAAGTCATCCTTGGACGTGGTCCTAAATGTACGGTGGAGGATTAAGTCATCCTTGGACGTGGTCCTAAATGTGCAGTGGAGGATTAAGTCATCCTTGGACGTGGTCCTAAATGTGCGGTGGAGGATTAAGTCATCCTTGGACGTGGTCCTAAATGTACGGTGGAGGATTAAGTCATCCTTGGACGTGGTCCTAAATGTACGGTGGAGGATTAATTCATCCTTGGACGTGGTCCTAAATGTACGGTGGAGGATTAAGTCATCCTTGGACATGGTCCTAAATGAACGGTTGAGGATTAAGTCATCCTTGGACACTATCCTAAATGTACTGTAAGGATTGGATCATACTTGGACTTTGGTCCTGTAAACTGAGCCGTAGACATGTGGTCTCCGAGAACATGATAGGACTGGATCGTCCCTAGACTTCGGTTCAAAAGGTACATGATAGGACTAGATCGTCCCTGAGCTTCGGTTCAAAAGGTACATGATAGGACTGGATCGTCCCTGAGCTTCGATTCAAAAGGTACATGATAGGACTGGATCGTCCCTAAGCTTCGGTTCAAAAGGTACATGATAGGACTGGATCGTCCCTGAGCTTCGGTTCAAAAGGTACATGATAGGACTGGATCATCCTTGAGCTTAGGTTCAAAAGGTACATGATAGGACTGGATCCTCCCTGAGCTTTGGTTCAAAAGGTACATGATAGGACTGGATCGTCCCTGAGCTTTGGTTTAAAAGGTACATGATAGGACTGGATCGTCCCTGGACTTCGGTTCAAAAGGTACATGACTGGATTGCATCATCCATGGGCGTATGTCCTAAAGAGAGCAGGATTGATCACCCTGGAAAATGTTGATCGTATGATGACGATGCTGATGACGATGCTGTTGATCGTATGATGACGATGCTGATGTTCGTATGATGACGATGCTGATGATCGTATGATGACGATGTTGATGATCGTATAATGACGATGCTGTAGATCGTGATGAACCAGATGTTGTAGATCAAGATGATGTGACGATGTTGATGATCGTGTGATGACGATGCTGATGATCGTGTGATGACGATGTTGATGATCATGTGATGATGATGCTGGCGATCGTGAGGATTCAGATATTGATGTTGCTGTAGCTGTTTGAGTGCTGCAGAAGATAAAGACTCAGTACTGAAGATGTTGATGTTCCAGTATTGAAGATGTTCCAGTAACTGGTTGAGTTACTGATGATGTTGAGAAAGCTTCCAATGATTTATAGATGTATCATGTATGATGTTGATGACTCCTTGCTCGTGCAGATGCTGTTATAATATCCTTCTCGTTAAGGGGGAGTGTTGAAATATTGTAACTTCAAAGAATATTATAATTGTACTTTATTTATTCCGTAGATGTTCCATACCTATGATGTGATTATAATATGAATCCGGAGATGTTTATTCCTCCGAGAAGTTGTGGTAACTAGGGTTATTAGACCCACCATGTGGGGGTCGGCCCATTCAGTTATAATAGGGTATTTAACCTAATGGTTAAATACGAGCCTACATGTACTTGTGTAAAATATATGTCAGTGTAGTGTATAAATAGAGGAGGTGTGTTCCTCATTTGACACACACACACACTTGAGAGAGGCGCACTTGTGGAGGAGAGGTCTGCTATGGTGGAGGAGGAGATCATGTATTTGGTTTGCATCTTTGTATATTGCTGGTCATCTATATTGAGAAAGCTTTACTGGGTTTTCTACCCCATGAGGGTTTCCCAGGATAAATATGTGTCTCTTGTGTTTATGCTATGCTTGTTGTTTCTTCAGTGATCCTGTATATGCTATTATTGTGAAATGGAATGTAATGCTGCTATTTTCTATCTTAGCATATTGAATTTTAACAGGAAAAACCTCGAAAGACTATCTGCAAATCTCTCAGAGCCAAATTATATGCTCATCTGCACAACCTGATCCACGGCCATAGAGTATCAACCTGATACTCACCATACATCATCCCGATGTACACATTATCATCCTGATCATCATCACTGCAACATCCTACTACATATCATCTGGAGCAACATCCTGAAGCTCGTCATCCATGATCATCTTGATCATACAATGCATCTACCTGATGCATACCAAGTGTCTACCTGATACATATCATCATACATGATCCACCTGATCATACAATGTATCCACCTAATACAAATACAAATACATGATACATATCACCATACATGATCCACCTGATCATACAATGTATCCACCTGATACATATACAGATACATGGTCCAAGCATCCAACATGATGCATATACAAAATACATACAAATGATCCTACTGATCATATCCAACATCCAACATGATGTGTACATACATATAAATGATCCAACTAATCATATCCAGCATCCAACATGATGCGTACATACATATACATATAAATGATCCAACTAATCATATCCAGCATCCAACATGATGCGTACATGCATATACATATAAATGATCCAACTGATCATACAAAGCAAAAACCAGAACATCATCCTAATGCTCATCATCCAGCGCTTACATCCACAGCCATGTGAAGGATCCTCCTTCCAACATTCTTGGAATGGCTTCGGCAAATGTGTCCATCACTTCTTCCTCGAAGTGTCATCAATCTGAAGAACGCCAAGCCTCTCCTTGAAGTACTCGAACTTCACCCTGGCTAGTGGCTTCGTCAACACATCTGCAATCTGCTCGTCTGTCGCAACGTACAGGAGATTCACAGCTCCTCTCTGCACCATATCCTTGATATAGTGATATTTGATCTCTATGCGTTTCAACCTGTCATGAAACACTGGGTTCTCAGACAGCTTCACACAACTCTGGTTATCACAAAAGATACCAATAGCATCCAATGGGAGATCAAATAACTCAGACAGTAGCTTCCGTAGCCATACTGCCTCACAACTAGCTAAACAGGCTGCAACATACTCTGCCTCAGTTGTACTCAGTGCTACGCAGGACTGCTTCCTGCTAAACCAAGAGATCACACCTGATCCCATACTGAAGCAACACCCATATGTGCTCTTCCTATCTGCAGCACTGCCTGCCCAATCTGAATCAACATAACCTTATAGGTTAAACTTTTGATTTGCTTCATACCTGAGCCCATAATCAACTGTACCCTTCAGGTACCTCAGAATATGATTTACAGCAACCAGGTGAACACTCCTCGGGTCCGTCAGGAACTGGCTCAATGTGTTCACCGCAAAGCAAATATCTGGTCTCGTGTTCGTCAGGTACATCAAGGACCCAATCATCTGACGATGCATGGAGACACCAACCGGCTCAGATGAAACATCACATAGAAGCTTCAGATTCGATTCCATAGGTGTGGCCATGGCCTTGTAATCCATCATCTCGAACCTCTTCAGGATATCTACTGTGCACTTCCCTTGACCAAGGAAGATCCCACCTGCACTCTGCCACACCTCCATACCTAGGAAATAATGCATCATTCCCAAATCTTTCATATCGAACTCGGCAATAAGCTTACTCTTAGTATCTGCAATCAATCTGTCATCTCCTATTACAAATAAATCATCTACGTACAAAAGTAGAATCACAGGATTCCCTTCCTCAACTTTGTAGTAAAGGTTGGAATCTGCTTTACTCTTGGTAAATCCCAAACTAGATAGGAAACTGTCCATCCTACCATACTAAGTTCTGGGAGTTTGCTTCAAGCCATACAAGGCTTTCTTCAATCTGCACACATATGACTCCATGTCATGTATTTCAAAACCAAGTGGCTGCTCCACATATACTTCCTCTTCAACTACATCATTCAAGAAAGTAGTCTTGACATCCATCTGGTGTATTTTTTTATTTCATCACTTTTATATTTCTCTGTGCTGTCATCTGCAGCATGTTTGATCTGATAGTTCCATTTGGAAGTCACAATAGACTTCCCTTCAGTTCTTGGGACCACATCCCAAACATTGTTCTTCATGATCGACGGATCATGGCATTCTTCCCGTATCCTGGGAACTTCAATATCTTCAATAGATGATTTTGTTGCTTGAACAAATGTTGTAGTCCTTCTTTTGTAGGTGAAAGTATACGGTCTTTCCTACAAAACAAGTTAAATTGCATGATTAGAAACATCTCATAATTTTCAGACAAATTCTTACACATAAGGAAATATGTCATACAGTCATGCAATTATCTTAGCCAATGCTTCAATACAACATTTATCCATGTTCCACAACTTTCTAGATGCCTTCCAGTCTCTACCAGAACATTGTTAAGAGTTTGTACTACTCCCAACATGTCAGCAAAGAGGTTTCATTCTAGATAAGTAGCACTGGAATGTTGTACAGTGCCATAGGCCACTTACCCATCACATGCATGTTAGTAGTATATTGTTCATTAATGCAATCATTCTAATATGCACAATACATATCCTAAGTCTAGGAACATGAACATATACATCATTGAACAATTTTATTTAAACAAACAAATATGTAAAATACTTATCTTTGTTTGTTTGTTGGGTGGATTCCCTCTGAGTCTTTGCTTCCTTACAGGAGCTGCTGAAGTAGCTTATTCTACACCTTTCTATTGTGGAATGTAGAAATATGGTCAACTCCCTCTGAATATCTGCATCCTTGCAGGAACTACTGGAGTGTGCTTCTTCTTGATCTTTGCTTCCTTGCAGGGGCAACTGGAGTGTGCTCCCTCTTGATCTTTGCTTCTTGGATTACTTGTCTTTGAACTTATATTCATCCTTGGTCCCTATGCATGCTTATTAGTATCATGATGGTGTTATCCTTGTGATCTCATACAAAATCATACATTCATTAGTATATTCTCAATACTATCAAAACACGACAGTCTCAAGCATGTATAGTCATGATCATTTCAAACATAAATAATAAGCATTAGCATTCAAGGTTTATATAGGACTCTTAAGGTTAGTCATAACATTAAATAAGGTAAGACACATAATATGCATATACCCATGATTATTCAAGCCTATGACTTCATGAATAAACATCATCAATCATGTCATGCATACTTATATAATAGATCCTATGATATAAGAAACACATACCTGGTCACCATATTTCTAGTTATGTCTAGCAATGTGTTCTTGTTCTCTTCAATGACCTGCATAACTCATTAGTTAACTTTTTCAAAAACAAATTATACATACCTCTATGTGATCCATGAATATGGATGAATCTTTGTCTTTATGTCACCATGGCATGTTCAGGTTGTCCCTTCAATTTGTACAATCCTCCCTCTTGCTCTCCAACCACTACTGCATCATCGATTGTTTTCCTTTTGGCCACATTAGGACTTGGCCATCCACAAATTCAACCCTCATACCTTTTGCATCCAATGCAGAGATGGAGAGAAGATTCTTCTTGAGCCCAGGTACATAAAGGACTTCTTTCATCTTCAAATATTTTCCAGAATCTAGGTTGTAGGAGGCTTCACCACTTCCTTTGCTTGGGTATTGATAATCATCCCCAAGTTTCACCTTATGGGGTGATTCATGTTCAGATAGGTTTACAAAAGATTCCTTAAACCCAGTCATGTGTTTGGAATCCCCACTGTCAATTAACCAATCATTACAACCATGGGAAATAGTACCTGTGAGAGCAGAGATTAGAACATACTCTTCTTCACTTGATGAGTCATCATCACTATCATCACTTTCTACCCTAGCCTTCTTCTTTGGAGGTTCATCATCTTCGGCAGCATGAGCATGGAACTTTCTTTTGCTGCCCTTCTTCTTCTTGCTGGAGTTGTTGTTATTATCTCTTTTGTTCTTGGGACAATCTGAGGCAAAGTGACCCTTCTCATTGCATGTGAAGCATCTTAGATCCTTCTTATTCTTTTGATAGGATCTCTTGTAGCAAGAGTGCTCCTTCTTGGGCTTGCTTCTTTTGGTGTGAGCTGCGAGAGCTTGATCTTCACCTCCCATATTTTCCTTATGAGCTACAAGTCTAGCTTCTTCGTGAGCACATTCTTCCCATAATTTGTTGAAGGAGATCAACTTCTTCCTTGCACAAATTCCTTGAATAAAGGAATCCCATGACCTAAGTAGGCCATTCAGAGTGGTCATGGAAACTTCACCATTCTCCACCATTTCATCTACCACTTCCAGTTGTTCCTTAATCTGGGAGACCTTAGAAAAATAAGATTGAATGGTTTCTCCATTCTGAAACTTTACTCATTTCAATTGGTTTCGCAGGGTCATCTTCTGATTTATATTCTTCCCTTCAAATAGCTTGTTCAAAGAGTCAAACATCTCCTTGGGTGTCTTTAGAGAAGACACATGGGGTATGAGATGGTCTTTGATAAAATCAGCAATGATTCTCTTTGCCTTGACCAAGTTCTTCTTATGCAATACTTTAGCCTCTTCATCCTTTGGGATAGGGATGTCTTCTTTTATATATGAGTCCAACTCATTCTCTTCCAGGATTAACCCAATCCTATACTTCCAAGCTCGGAAGTTATCAGCCCCTTCAAGCTTATCCTCAAGCTTGGTGTGGTGAGACATCTTAAAGAGTACTTCAAATGGAAATAGAAAAGATTTAGGTCTTACCACTTGAATTGCTGAAAACTGGATCTAGTCCCAGATTAGGGTTTGTCGAAAAAACCCTAAAAATTCAAAACTTGAATTTCAACTGTCTGAAAGGATAGAAAGATGTGCCTTTATGAGCTGATCTTCCTGGTGTATTCAGAATTTGAGATCAACAAAGCTTTACCCTTCAGATTTGCCTTTTTGTCCTCCCGAGTTCACTAGGGAGAGCCCTGAATTAGGGTTTGAGTTTCCCAGAGATCTACCCAGCCAAAAATCTCGATCCAAAGCTCTAAACTTCGATTTTTGCAAGGCGCTTCCAGCTATGTCTTCATATTCCAGAAATTCCTATTTTTGTGGAAACCCTAATTTTTAGGGCCAAATCTGAAAATGCTCAGAATTGAATTCTGATTGTACAAATAGATTCTCCTTGATGAGTAGAGTCAATATACTATACTGCTTTTCCAAAATCTGTGGAGAGAAACCCAATAAACAAGAAACTCAAGTTTCCGTCACTGTAAAATGTCTTCTTCTCAAGTTAGCTCTGATACCATGTTAAATTTTGAGCACTAATTCACAATACTCTTGGATCTTTACTGAGAGAATAAAATATACAGTATATCAATGCATAACAATCACAATAAGCATGACAAGCATCACAAGAATCAAAAGCATGGGAGACAAGAGACACAGAGTTTCCGTGGGGAAAACCCTAAGGTGAAAAACCCCACAACTTCCTCAGAGATAGAGAGAGCAATGACTCAACCAAAGTACAACCAAAATACACTTAAGATAGTCTCCTAGTAGCAGATGATCCTCCTCCTCACTAGTGTGCCACTTTCTGAGTGAGAGAAGTGTGACTTTCCGAATGATGAAAATAGAGATCTCTCGATCTCTATTTATACTAACTTGTTTGCCCAGTTACACTATGGGGCCAACTTGTCTATCTAGATACATCCACAATATAATATATATTGCAGGGCCGACCTCACACATTGTGGTCTAATAACCCATCAGCAAGTACACACACTTGCGACACTTGTCAATCCACATGACGACACTTCCTTATAGAGGAATAACACATCTCTAATAAGGGTACAATAAATATATATGAAATACATTCGGAAGTTACATATACATCAACAGTCGACAGGTATGAGCTCATTCCAGATTGTTCAAGGTCGAAGCCCACAATGTGTGGTGGATTTGGTTGCGATACCAACAGAGATAAAAAAAGAGTGCAGATGTGGAAACATTTGCGAAGCATATGAAGGAAGTACATGAAGATCTACACAAGCACATTAAAAAGAGCAATGCAGCATACAAGTTGAGAGCCGATAAGAAGAAGAGGCTACAGTCGTTCAGCGAGGGAGACTTAGTCTATGCGCACTTGAGGAAAGAGAGGTTCCTTACAGGAACATACAACAAGTTGTAGCTGAAGAAGATTGGACCATGTAAAACCCTAAAGAAGATTTTGGGAAATGCTTATGTGTCAGAGTTACCGAGGGAATTGAACATTTCTCCTACATTCAATGTCTCAGATCTGTACAAGTATGAAGGAGGTTCAACAAGCAACAGCATGAAAGTGTCGAATATTGACTGGACAGGAAAATTCCAGGTCGACACGAAGAAGAGATCATCAAAGTAATGGATGAGCGCGAAGTCGGACGCATGAGGAGTTCGCGGAAGAAAGAATATTTAGTACGATGGAGGGATGATGAATAGAATGAGGCGACATGGATTTCAGAAGAAGAATACGGGAGACTGACGGAGCAGTCAAGTTATTTTTCACCTAGGGAGACTGATGCACGGGCATCAATACCTAGGCAAAATAGTCGAAGTTGATCAACAGAAGAGGGTCGATGACCACTGGTGCGAGGGAGACTGGCAGTCGAAACCATGTAGTCGAGCAGGAAGCTGTCGAAGTTTGACATGAGTGAAATTCGACAAGAGGTCGAACATCGACACAGAAAAAAGTGACAAAGGCCAAGCGAGGAGGATGGGGTGGACTAGCAGCCGTAGAGACTAAGTGAAGCTAACAAGTTAAGTCAAGGACTGACAAAGCACATAATGGTCGACATGTCAAAGAGGACAGTGATAAGACTGACAACTGTAGCAAAGTCAAAGAGGTGCAAGATTCAAGTTAACACACCTACAACAGTTGTGGGTTTTTGAGGAAGTTAATGGCAGTTAAGAAGGTAGTTGAGACCAGGTCAGGTGTCACCACAGGAAGAGGTTATGCAGGACAGTCAGGGGACGCTGACAACTGCAGGATCTGTCGGATCAGAATTCGAGCGGCGGACAGAGAAGAACATCTTGGGGAATCCAGTCGGAGTGGACCTCAGGAATAGCAGCAGAGAAGAATAAAAGACTGGTTGTTGTGGGGAAAATGCACCTATAGTTCAGGGGAGAAACTACCAACTTACGGTGATAAAGATAGACTTACAAGCATTCTACAAGTACAACAAATAAATGAAGAGATTAGGGTTTAGAGATGTAGGCACATTATTCAAAAGGTTGATCTTAGCTTTGCCTCCCTTGCTCTTCAATGCTATTCAGTGTCGCAATGCCCAGACCTACAAAACAACTTGATACCTTTCTCAAACACATTTGACTACACATATAAGACTGATATTCATAATAGAAGAAGACATCAGATTATAAACAAACTGTAATCAAATCTGAGACACATTAATAGGTCATATTTGGAAAGAGAAGAACGTCTGATCTTTATCAATGAATGAAAGCAAGTACATAAATTTATACCTTCTTTCAAGCTTGGCACTTCACGAAACCTAGATTCAAGGTCTCCTACTTCCGTTCTCCAAGGATTCCAGCCTTTAATCAACTGTGCTAGGGTTTACCAGAAACTAAGCACAAGAGAGGGGGATGAGGGTCTCCATTCCTCCAGTATAACAATATTGTAGACTTGGTCCCCTCACATGGCCCTTCTACCCTCCTTATATAATCAGTGAAGGAGAGGAAAAGAAGTTATAACCGAGTAGGAGGTTCCCCAACCAACTTAACTTCCCAAAATTTTGAGATTTTGACCAAAACAGGGGTGTACTCTACTCTACAGTAGACAAAGTAGCGTACATATGGAGTTGAGCGCTACTATTTCACAGTGGAGTAGCGCTCAGAAGGTTTGAGTGCTACTATTGTACACTAGAGTAGGGTACACACACTACTATCATGCCTGTGTACCAGCGCTCATGTTAAAAAATGGCCAAAAACAGGCTTTTCTGCTCATTTTCAGGAGATGGTTTGGTATGGAAAAATGTTCCTAAGAGTCATATACATCAAATGGGTCAAGAATGAGGTAATTTCAACCATTTTTAGTGTTCCAAATGACTCCTCCATACACAAATTTCCTGTTGTGTGACTGAACTTGATCTCAAGAAGTATCGTCATGTGACCAAGGGAAACAAGTGTCGTCACGGATGGAGAGGTGTCATTTCAAGCTATAACACTGGTGCAGAGGCATAGAGGAAGGGGGGTCAATCATTCTTTCATTCAATAGAGGATTGGAAGAAGGAGAGGATCACACACAGGTAGAAACACACTAAGTAAAACCGAGATTCACTTTTGTATATTGTAACAAGCTAAGGCCGACTTGTTTATTGTTGTGTACGTAACATTGTAATCAGTTCAAGTAATAGAAGCCAACTTCTTGGCATTCTAGTTCGTGTCTAGTCTATGTGAGCATTTGTGTGATTGACTGTGTATTATAATTAAGCAAGAGGGTCCAACCGACCCGCCCTTGCGTCAAATCTCTAGCCTTTGGGTCCTATATTGAAGCCATTCAAAAACTAAGATTATCACTCTATAATGCTTCAATATTTGTAGACATGGCATGCAAAGAGGAGGAACCTTTGTATATACATTTAGAGATTATAAGGTAGCATGGGTATCTTCTATGTTTGTATTTATTTTTTGTTGGCTTGGTTTTGCAACCAAGCTTAGTGCTATGGGCACCTGCTAACTAGTAGCAGCAGTTTCAATAGAAATAAATAACAATAAACTAAATCTAAACTAAACTAAACTAGCATGTGCATTTTGAATTAAAGAACAAGAACAAGAAAGATAAAAAATAATTTTTGTATTGACAATGGGGCAAGCAAATGTTTGCAAGAACAATACCTCCAAGTGATGAAGGTTGTTTGAATGGCTCCAATGGTGAGCAGCTCCAATCTCCAATGGGTCCTTTCTCCAAGGCTTGCTACAATGGCCAAATACTCAAGGGAGATTTTGGCAGCATGAGGATAGGAATATGGATGGATGTGAAATGAGGAGCCCCTACC
Source organism: Larix kaempferi (assembly GCA_027924585.1). Lineage (NCBI taxonomy): Eukaryota > Viridiplantae > Streptophyta > Pinopsida > Pinales > Pinaceae > Larix > Larix kaempferi. The sequence continues at coordinate 14,679,858 of BSBM01000938.1, read as the reverse complement.
ACCTTTTTATAGGTTTTGGTAGTGGGGAATACCATTTGTGGTTTTGTGGAAACCAAATGGTATTCACCAACATAGTTTAGGTACTTTTCCCTCCTTTTTCCTTTTTTGAATAAAATTAATATTTTTATTCCCTTTTTAATATTTTGGGAATTTTGGACCATTTTTTAGGGTTTTTTATGCTTTTTAGGAAAAATAATCTTTTTGAGTGGGAAAAAGGGGTGTACCAAGGTCTTTTGGTGACCTTTTGTTGGCTTTAGAGGCTCAAATGGTGGAAAAGTGGACAAATGGGTCATGTGAATAAGGGAATGAGCTAGTGAGCACTTTTTGGGTGTTAACAGATTGCCCCCTGATGTGTGAGGGCAGGAGCTCATCATATGGTCGATAGATATCATAGTTCTTTTGTCTTTTTTCTGGGGTTGTAGGGAGGAGAAGAGACCGATTGGAGACTGGATCCGCGTCCCATGGAAGCTACAAAAAATAAACAAATATTGCATTGCCTCAATATGAATTAGGGATAATCTTTGATAATGGACGAGGCGGGCATACCCATGCTCGTATCAAGACATAAACATAACCATTAGTCCCAAAAAGGGGGATCTAATACATAAAAAATATACTGGTACATCATAATGGTCCAGAGGGTACATTATTTTGGGATGTACTTATGATCATGACATGACTGATATCAATAACTGATACACTAGATAACTGATGAACTGCTGGAACTGAAGGTGTCCACCATCTGTAGGGACGTAATGACTGTGAGCCATCTCTGAGAAGTAATGTAACTGTATACTCAAGGGAGTATGAAACTGGTGTACAGCTGAATACTGTCGCCATGCGCAACCCAGATATCTATAGAAAAAGTGGTAACAGGTTGTATCCATAGGTAGACTCTCAAATGTGGAGGAGTCGGGAGGTATCCGGGGTCTTCGACTAATAACTGAGTGGACCAATACCCTGTGCGATTATCAACGATGCGATCAAGGTGTTGAAGTCGAGCATGTGAGAAACAACCATTTGGAAAAGCGCTGAGGACTCTTCTCGGAATGATTCGTAGGCACTCATCATAAATGGTGATGAGTCCAAGACACAGGGACCTCTAGGTCTATCCTCTGGAATAAATTTGGTTGTCGTCGACAGAGGGAAACCGGCAACTAACAAGGCAATGATGTTTCCTTGATAGGAGCGCGAGGTGTAGAACTGAAGTATTGTAGTACTGATGGTAGGACTGACATACTTGTGGGGATGGGAAGTAACTGGGGTCATATAGTGGGTAGACTCAAACTTCCTTTGTTCAAAGCATGATGACATGGTTGACCTGGCAACATAGGGAACTGACTTGTAGGTGTGGGTATCATTGCTTTTAAGGACTGAAGGGTATGTATTGACTGTGGGGGGGTCAAGCTGATGGGTGCTGTCGAGAGATTCTCAGGGTAACATACTGCAGAATACTCTGAACAAAGGCGACCAAATGGGGAAGCTGCCATATGAGTAGACGTGATCTGTTGTGGCACCGAGAAGCACCGTTGGGTCCTTCTTCGTAGTTTTAATGAGCTCCAAGAAGGGATAAAAGTGTGCTCTGAAATGGTACTGTCCTGTGGATTTTGTGAGCCCATGACTGTTCGTGCTCATTGGTGCTTTCATTTTTAAGGAGTCTGAAAGCGATAACAAGACTCTGCAGTGGTTGTGACTACTGTCCTGTTGGTTTTACGAGCCCAGGATGGTGATTGCTCATGGTTGCTTTCATATTTAGAGAGTCTGAAAGCGGTAAGTGGACTCCATTGGTGTTCTTTTTCGTAAGTTAGTCTCCAAAGCCCGAAAAAGCATAAAATGATGCAGATGGAGAACTCTTCTAGCCAATGTGACTAGAGTATACCTTTTTCGTAATTAGTCTACAAGGTCCGGAAAAGGGGTAAACTTATACCAGGTAGACGCCCTTTCAGATACGTTTAGAGAGCATGAAAGGAAGCAAGGTTGCTCGGCGATCTTTTCATTGTTTTAGGAGTCAGAAAAGAGCTTAACAGAAACTCCCTAAGTGCCTTTTTCGTAAAAGGGATTGCTCGGCCCGAAAAAGGGGTAAAATTATACCGAACAAAAATGGATAGATGGGAGCGAGAAAAGGTTTCAAGCGTTATCATGTGTGTGGGATACTGGATCCGGTGACATAAAGATTGTCAAAAGGGGGCTGCGGCTTTGTGGCACGCAAACCGAGGCAAAGAGAGGGCATTTTAAAAAAATGGCCGAAAAGTATGGGCGTTAGAGCGAGAAATGATCTCAAGCATCATCACAAGCGCGGGAAACTGAATCCGGCGATATAAAGATGGTCAACCACGGAGAATGGCGGATGTGGCACGCAAACCAAGGCGACGAGGGGGCATGGAAAAAATGCTCAAAAAATCTGGGGGTGAGACGAGAAATGATCTCAAGCATCCTCACGAGCGCGGAAAACTGAATCCGACGATATAAAGACTGTCAAAAACAGAGAACGGCGGATGTGGCACGCAAACCGAGGTGACGAGGGGGCATGGAAAAAATGCCCGAAAAATCTATGGGTGAGAGCGAGAAATGATCTCAAGCATCATCACGAGCGCGGAAAACTGAATCCGACGATATAAAGATTGTCAAAAACGGAGAACGGCGGATGTGGCACTCAAACCAAGGTGACGAGGGGGGCATGGAAGAAATGCCCGAAAAATCTAGGCGTGAGAGCGAGAAATGATCTCAAGCATCATCACGAGCGCGGAAAACTGAATCCGGCGATATAAGGCATGCCAAAAACGGACGAGGACCGATATGGCACACAAATCGAGGTGACGAGGGCGCCCAAAAAATGGTCAAAAAATGGAGCTGGTGAAAACTGGAAAAGGAAAGCACTGTCATGAAGTTCTCCAATGGACAATGGTGTCCATCCAATTTACTATGGGTAAAATCGTTTGAGGTACAACCCGTTGCGTGGGTTGCGGAGGGGGTTTCCTTCTGAATCGGTCAGAATGTATGCCCCTTGTTCGAGGCAAGAGTGTATGATATATGGGCCTTGCCACATGGACACAAACTTTCCTTTCCCGGTTTTGTCATGAGCCTGATCGTAGGCGAGGACAAGGTCTCCTTCAAAAAAAGTTCTTGGGTGGACATGTTTGTCATAATTCAATTTGGATTGGTTCTTGGCTGCTTCCATGTTTTGAAGGGCTGTGCACCGATCTTCATCGGCCTGCTCTAGAAGTAGTAAGCGTTTCTCAATCGGGGCAGTGTCTGGTAGGAGTTCAAGGTCCAAATTGTTCATCTCGTAGAGAGCTGCTCTGTAATCTGGGATGTCAGGACAGTTATGTGAGTAGTGGCCGTAAATACCGCATATCGCACATGGGTGGTTGGTACGCAGTGATTTATCACGAGGCATGGGGTTTGGATCTAGTTTGACCACCGGGATGTTGGGGTCGTTGTCCAGCATTTGCATGTGTTCCTGCAATGCAGGTAACTGTGGACACTGATGGGTTGGATGGCCTAACTCATCACACAGTGAGCATTTTGGAGGAGCACGGAATACGGGGGGAGGTTTAACTGCCTTGGGTGGGGGTACCGCAGTGTATGGTTGTGGGCCTCTGCCCCCAGTGGGCCTGATGAGAGGAGGGGGATTCGTAGATGACGAAGGAGTATTGATACCGGGAGGTGGTTGGGTAGAAGTAACAACGGGTTGCACCGGTTACAGGATGACATTTGGTTTCGGCGGTGGAACGGGAGGCGAAATATACCACACGGGTAATCCCAATGTTAACCCGGGGAGACTAAGGGTAGCCATAACCGAAGCGCTTACTACGCTCGAAGGAGGGAATAGAAAGGGGATTGTGTGGATGGGTGTAACACCGATGTGACTAGGGACCAATGGTGGTTTAGGGAACAAAGGTGGTTGATTACCTGGTGTTGGTGTATTCTGTGAAAGAGTACAGAGATTCGCAACGTGGGTCTCTGGTGGCGGTGGTGGAATGGACTGGAATGTAGAGGTCATCGGCGCCTCGGAGTAAAGTCTGGGTCCTACTGAGGAAATGAATGAGGTAGTTGCACCGCAAACAGGTTGTTCAACCATGGGGAGAACATTTTCAGGTGTGGCGGGGGCCTTGGGATCGTAGTAGGTGAGCTGGTCGACTTTGACCACACGTCTCTCATGGGGGAACTGCATGGTGCGAAATACGGATGAGGCAACATCCCGCATGGCATACATGTAGCTGTGACCAAATAAAAGGTTATAGTCTAGTTGGGCATTGATGACCTCAATGTCAATGAGGACGGTTTTACCCACCAGCTCGACAGGGACATTGGCTAAAAGTCCTTGGGGTTGAGCCGAAAGGCCATCATAGGCTCGCAATGCAGTGGTGGACTGCTGGAGAGTAGGGGATCCCAACTTCTGCCAAACGAATTTGGACATGACGCATGTAGAGGCCCCTTCATCGATAATGCACCGATGGATGACAAGATTCCGAACAGAAACGGAAACTTGGAATGCTAAAGAGGAAGGCAGGCGTGGTTCAGACTGGTCTGAATCGAATGCGATCAGCTGTGAATCATTGGGGTCAATGGCGCCAATGGCAGAGAGTAAAGTATTGCGATGCGAAGGACAGTTTTTCAAAACTTCTAAAGCAGACATGGCTGCAGGAGATTGGGTTAAGTTGTCGACAATGTTGTAATTCGACGCAGCGCGAGCATTGAGATTATTGTTGAGACGACGAAGTGGGAAGCGAGGTGCTTTGGAAGCGCCATCAAGTGGAGCCGGAGGTATACGTAACTTTTGATCTGTGGGATTAACGTTAGTGTTCTTGTCGGCGGGGGGGGTTTCAGATGTGGAGCCATATTGGTTCCGACGGGTTTGTAGGTTGGCATCGGCAGTCAACATCATCAACAAATGGTGAGTATCTGAATCGAACATGGGTTGATCAGGGGCTGCATAAGTGATCTGTTGTGGTGGCACGTTGCCTTGAGGGGGAGCTAACGGCTGAGTGTTCACTACACCCTGGTTTGGAAAGGGGTTTTACAGCACCAAGGGTTGATGTTTAGGTGGTGGAGGATTGGGTGGCGGCTGAGGAGCCGCTTGCCCTTGACGATGGGCATCGTCGGTCCAAAGTTGCCGAGCTCGTTCCAAATGTGGGCAAGAATGCGTGTAATGACCATAGACCCCGCAAATAGAACAGGGGTGGTTTGTTCTGAGGTTATTATTTCTAGGCTGCTTGGGATTCCCATCCGGATTGTGGTTGGGAGGAGCAGCATTGTTATTCTGCGGAGGATTGGGAGGTGGAGGACCTTGCTGATGTTGTTGGTTATTACCGCGGTTGCGACCTCTACCACGGTTCTGTTGCGCACCTTGGTTGCGTTGGTTGTTTTGGTTCTGGGGCTGGTTGTGCTGTGTGTACACTTGCCCTTGAGCAGTGGGAGGATTTTGGTTCGCCGCAGGTGCGGGAGCAGGTTGTGGTGGATAATAAGCCTGTGGGGCTCGAGGTGGTCCAGTGACCTGCTGGGGTTGTTGGTAACCTTGAGCTATTGGAGGTGTTGGGTTAGCTGCCACAGCTTGTTGTGGGTAGTATACTGGTTGAGGTACAGTTGGGGGGGCGTATGCAGGTGGTGCATGACCAAAACACTGAGGTGGACATGAAGGTCCATGGGTATGGTGGTGATGTGCCATGGGAGCATATGAACTGGTTGCTCCAGACTGAGATGTAGCCCGCGAAAGGTCAGGACCATGGCTAGGATGCGCAATGGAAAAGGGTTGGGGATGCGAGGCCATACGACCAATGATGCCATCAGCGGCATGGGATTCCCCCGGCGCATCATGTTGGGATGACTCGCCCCGAGGGGCGTCTGGTATAATGGTATACAGATAACCCGACTGGGCGTAAATGAGATCAAACTGTTGGGCTTTGAGGATGGCCTCTTCTTCAGACTGGGGTCTTTCGGATGCCACATCCTTCGCAATGAGAGGGAGGAGGGATTTTAGAAACCAATCTAGGAAGATACGGTCGTCTAACTTGATTTTGCAGAGGCTTCGTCGTCGACGCCACTCATGAATGTGGTCAGTGATGTGGGTGGCCGTGTTCTGTCTACAAGACAGCAGGATCTCAACGCCCGCATCATAGCGGACAGGTAACTGGAAAAACTGCAGGAAGGTCGAGGCAAGGGAGGTAAAGGTGGCATGCGTCCCATGGGGCTGCTCGATATACCACTTAGCTGCAGAGCCAGTGAAGGTGCGCTGTAATAGACGGAGGCGGACAGAGTCGTCCACTATGGAGTTGGAGGAACACCATAGATGGAAGGACATGATATGGTTCTGGGGGTCCTCACCTGCCTTGCCCTCAAACTTAGGGATGTCGGAGGGGAGTTTGGTGGGCATGTGAGGCCACGCAGGATCGTGTCTGATAGGGTCATTGGTGAGCCTGGCTAAGTCTGGCAAGTTCAGACTTGCCATGTACGGTAAGCTAGCAGATGTAGTGACTGGGATTGGGACATGCCTAGTCATGGTGGTATGATGTAGGGGTCCAGTAGCGCCTAAAGGTGTGCTAGGTATTGCAGGTATGTGTCCTGCAATAGGTGTGGTCTGGTATAGGCCAACGCTTCCAAGTGCAACGTAGGTTACACTTGGGTTAGGAATAGTAGTGGCGATTCCTGGAATCTGGGTTGTGGAACTGAGAGAGGGTGTGACCCCTATATTCGGCATACCCATAACAGGTGGTGGCCCTGTGTTGGGGATTCCTATAACAGGAGGTGGCCCTGTGTTGGGCATTCCTAAGGGTGGAGTGTTTCCCATATTAGGCATACCCAAGGGGGTGGTTGCTGCCATGGATGGCACCGTAGTAGAAGGGTCTGTAGATGTCTCTCCTATGGTGCTAGTAAAGAGTGGGTCAAAAGGTTTTCCAGCCATAAGATTGGTTGGGAATAACGTAGTGGGGTTTTCGGATTTTGCCTCTAAATCAAATGTGAAGTGAGGCGTGTCAGAATCGGATGACTGTCTAGTTGACCAACGATGTGTCGAGTCAAGGGATAAGGCTCGGCGTCGGTGACGTGGCGAGCCAAGTAGACTGAACTATGGGAGTTCGCCCTGTAAACGACGAGAGTGTCTAAAATTCTCAATGGTGAGAAAATAAGTTTTTGTGAAAAAATCTGTATGTGTAAAATGGTAATGTATAAAAAACTCAAAACCCTAATGCAACCAAGGGTGCAAGAAGGGGAGTGAAAATGAAGGCTCTCAGGCCAAAAAATCAACCTCAAAAAAATGCACTTATTCTAGCAGCTGTGCTACAATAAGTGGAGGGATGCAAAAAATGGTCAGAGTACCAACATGCAAACAGCTTCTAGAAAAAATAGGTGTAACTAGACCAAAGGTGGGTTGAATCATGCAAACACCTAACTAAAAGTATTGTGAATCAACAAACGATATTCTCTGCAAGGTGATGAAATCCAAGTCAGACAATATGAGTGTTGAGTCAATGGCTAGATATCCCCCTACCGGGAGGGACACCGGGTAATCAATCCTAAAGAATGGCTACTAGGATACTCTGTTCATGACACGTCGAGAAAAGGTAAATCTGTCGTTTGGTCCTTGATCGCAATACCCCTATACAGGGATATCCCGAGAACTGCGAATGGTAGCCCTTCGGTTACTGAATGGATTTCGGTATTCCACTCAGGCTTCTGGAACCATCCTCGCGACTTCAACCCTCCTAGGGGAGAGGCCTTCCCATAAACCGATTGTGACCGTGCCAATAAATACTAAGAGATTTTAGCTCCCTAAAGGACAACAACTATGTCTCAGATGTAATAACTGAGGGGTGTTATTGGAAAACCTATCCCCTCAATACTACCTAGCTACAAAGTTCTTTTAGTGTTCCCCAAGTGGGGTTAAAAGTGGGTTGAAATTAGGGTAAGTTTTAAGTCTCAGTTTAAAATTAGTGTTTGAGTGGGTGCACGTGTGATATTTTAAACTGAAATTGAAAAAGTAAATGCTAAGTATTCAAAAAACAAAGGATATTTTGAAATAAAAAGCAAATATTATGACTTTTTCAATAAATGGAAATTAAATGTTTTTCAAGGACTATTCAAAAACAAAGGATCTTTTGAAATATGAAAGCAAATAATATGACTTCTTTAAGAAATAAATGGATTTCTTTTTAAAATTTTGCTATGGGCAAAAATATCAAAGAAGTAAACAATAAAAATTTTAATCTAGATAAAATGCAATCAAATCCTTCTTTCAATTTCTGAAAATATTTAAAAAGACTTTTTCACATGTGCATTCTAAATAGTAAAATTTTTCTATGGCTGTAAACAATGCTAGAATTTTAGTACTGTAAAATGTGCAATGTGGGCAGAGAATACAGTAAAAAATTAATTTTTTAAACGGATTGGCCGAAATGAAAAAATTAGCATCGCGGGTTCTGACAGAAAAACCGCGATGGACCATGCGGGTTTCTGTCGCACAGTCGCGATGGGCAGCTCGGGTTTTGACCGCGAAGCCACGATGTGCAGCGCGGGTTATGACCGCGAAGCCGCGATGTCCAGCGCGGGATTTCGTCACACAGTCGCGATGTGCAGCACGGAAAAGGTCCGCGAAGCCACGATGTGCAGCACGCTAAATGGCCGCGAAGCCGCGGTGAACCGCGCGGAAAAAAGCCGCGCAGTCGCGATGAGCCGCGCGACTGTTGGGCAAAAAGCCGCGAGGCGAAATCCGTACGCGGATGCCGAAAAACGATGCCGAAAATTGAGAATTTCGGGTTGTTAATGGCTAAAAAATGGGCCAAGATCTAGAACAGCAATGGATTTGCTGTCTAGGGTGGCAGATCTATGAATTAAACTAACAAATACTATCAAAAAGTAAGATTTAAAGCAAAAGTGAGATCTAAAGATTCGAAAAGCAGCGGAGTGGCCAAAAACTGTTGGCTTGGTTTTGCAACCAAGCTTAGTGCTATGGGCACCTGCTAACTAGTAGCAGCAGTTTCAATAGAAATAAATAACAATAAACTAAATCTAAACTAAACTAAACTAGCATGTGCATTTTGAATTAAAGAACAAGAACAAGAAAGATAAAAAATAATTTTTGTATTGACAATGGGGCAAGCAAATGTTTGCAAGAACAATACCTCCAAGTGATGAAGGTTGTTTGAATGGCTCCAATGGTGAGCAGCTCCAATCTCCAATGGGTCCTTTCTCCAAGGCTTGCTACAATGGCCAAATACTCAAGGGAGATTTTGGCAGCATGAGGATAGAAATATGTATGGATGTGAAATGAGGAGCCCCTACCACATTTTTATAGGTTTTGGTAGTGGGGGAATACCATTTGTGGTTTTGTAGAAACCAAATGGTATTGACCAACATAGTTTAGGTACTTTTCCCTCATTTTTCCTTTTTTGAATAAAATTAATATTTTTATTCCCTTTTTAATATTTTGGGAATTTTGGACCCTTTTTAAGGGTTTTTTATGCTTTTTAGGAAAAATAATCTTTTTGAGTGGGAAAAATGGGTGTACCAAGGTCTTTTGGTGACCTTTTGTTGGCTTCAGAGGCTCAGATGGTGGAAAAGTAGACAAATGGGTCATGTGAATAAGGGAATGAGCTAGTGAACACTTTTTGGGTGTTAACACTTTTAGAGATTATAAGGTAGAATGGGTATCTTTTTTGTTATCATGGGCATTAAGAAAATGGACAAAAATGGTATGAATTCGTTGATCACAATAGTGCATTTTCCTTTCTAGATTATGCACATGTTTCTAAAATAAAATAAAAAATATCGGTTGAATAGAGAATCCCTAGTTATGTGTTTGCTGACTTGGTTGCTTCAAATTTATGTTCAAGATGGGGCCCTGGGTTTGTGCTACAAAAGCAACAAAACCTCCCTTTTTCTGAATGTCTTTCAATATCACCATTTTTCACAATATTTTTAAATAGGCTACACAAATCTATTGCCAATGAAACTACGCACACATATAGATTCAACAACATATACTCCACATATATGATTTTAAAAACATATATTGTTTGCAAATATTTATTTATTTTTGTTTTGACATATATCATAATTTTAAAATAGATGCATCTCTTGTTCATGTTATACCCTTTTAGTAGTCAAGGGAAAAATTTTAGGGGCAAAATTTAGCCCATGGGGTAATTTTCCTTTTTGTTTTGCAAAAATATGTTCGCCAATTTCCATTTTTTCTCAAATGGTTTACCTAAATTCCACAAGATAACTTATTTAACTCTAAGTATTGCCAAAATGGCCTATAAACTCTATAAAATCTTTATAAATTTGAATATTTTTACAAAAGATTCGTCAAACATTTTATGCTTGGAAATTTAGGAATTTAGGAATTAGGAAGTAGTAAGGTTTCTACACTTTGAGAAAATTATAGATCCTTAAAATTTCCCCATTTAAAAAAAGTTGCATAATGCACTAGATTGAGATCAAAAATCTAAAAAAAATGTGACCTCAAACCCTACACTAAAGTTTGACCTCACAATTTCAGGGCTATGTTGACTTTCTTAATTTGTAAAAAAATGAAATTAACATTATTTTTTTTAAATAGCATCCCACAAGAACAAAACATTCTCTACAATTTTACAAATTATTTTAAGGAAATGCATAATTTAAGTACTCTCCATGTAGTCATACAAAATTTTCTTTTATATATATATTCCCCCACGACGGGTGCTAGCAAGGTGAGGGCATCAACTGTAATGACTAGCTCTAGGTATGACACATTGTCCAGTGAATGCAGGGAGGCGTGTGGCATCAATATGAAGGATATAATCCCTCGCAAAGTACAAGCTTTCGTCAAGGTGTAAACATGGGATATCATTATGGAAGTTGCCATGGTTTTCTTGTACGTGTTGTTGTCAACTCGCTCGTGCGAGCCTTCATGGCCGCCCTAGCTGGCGTTAATCGTGATGAGAGCCTATCTTATGTGTTCAATCGAAGCCTCTGGAATAGAATTTTTTGACTTAGGCATCAGCTTGAAGTTTCTAATAGAGGTAACCTCCATAAGTATCAAACCCGTTCTCTGCAGCGAGAGCTTACTACCTGGCTTGGGCATTCAATTCAAGGCTCATCACTCTGGGTTGGCTCCCCGAGCTGACACAATGGAAATAATGAAATTTACCAAGAGGAAGACAGCCAATGGCCCAAGAAGAATGCACATGCCGCGAGCTAGAACTTCCTCCCTCTTCCAGAGAGCGCACTTTTTGTATGGAGAAACGCCTGAAGCAGATGGGTCGTTGACCAAAGGACAAGCAGCTAGAGGAAAAATTTGGCAAGATGGTGGAAGATTCGGGGTCTTCTCGCACCAGAGAGACCTGTCACATGAAAACCTTGGGGGTCTTCTGGACCATGAAAGCCCTTCTGACCATGGCCATGGAAGACTGCCTTCAAGGGAAGTTCCCGGATAACTTTGAAACTCCTCCCCTTGCAACCCAAATTGCAAATCTGGAAACTAGTCTTCACCACTTGATGAGGACTCACAGACTGAAGGTGGCTTGCATCAACGCTAAATTGGACGCTTTGGCTCGTGCTTAGGGAAGACTTTCAACAACCCTCCGCCTGACAAACCTTTGGACATGCATCTTGTGTTTGAGAGATGTCCCTCGATCATCAACCGGGAAGTGAAGTGTGAGAGTTTAGGTGTCGACCCCTCTCATGTCTTAATTTTTTATGATGAATAGATGTTATGTCATTAGGGTCATGTTTTTTATTACTTGGTGGAACTGGTTTTTTCATGATTATGAGGCCATAACCTCCGGCTTGTGGGGGAACTGCATGGAAATCTACTTTGAACAACATTGCTGCTACCATGGTCTGTTAGCTTGGAGTCTTTTTCGACATAGATAGTATTTTTTTGGGACTGGGAACTAGGACAGAGAATGCTTGGACATGGATTATCACTGAAATGGATTTGTACAATTTTTTCTTTCTAGTATAATATAATTTTTCAAATTATATATATATATATATATATTTTGAAAGCTAATTTGATTTCCTACATTTTATTTTCTTACACCATATTCATGAAGTGCCTTGAATATCCCTCCAAGTTAAAAGATTATGTTTTGCATATTCATTGTCATTAACACTCTAATAACATCCATTCACCCTTCATTGTCATTAACACCCTAACCATCATTAACATGCAATCACCCTAAAGCGAGGTGCTCTCCAACCCAGTATTGGGAGATGTTGTAATGCGTAAGGTGTGCTCTCCAAACCGGTATTGGGAGATGTTGTAATGCGTAAGGTGTGCTCTCCAAACCGGTATTGGGAGATGTTGTAATGCGTAAGGTTGTGTAACGCTATGTAACATGACGTTCTAATAAAAAAATTGAAAATACAAATGATGTCGATTTAAACAAATAATAATAATTTTTTATTTCGTTTTAAAGCTAGATATATTAAGCACATAGAGGGATAAAATATCTTAGAGTGTAAATTGTTTCTTAACTTGTAAAAATTTAAGATTAAAAATAACAAAACAAAAAACTTCGAGAAATTGGATCCCTTTCTATGCTTGATAGATCTATACTAGTTAACATACAATAGCCCTACATTAACTTTATACTGTTTTCAAAACAAAATAATATGTAAACATAATTTAACTTATTTTGCGTGATAATAATGTGTAAACATAATATTTTGCGTGATATTATTTACTATAACATATCAAAATCAAATCATCATCATTGTTTGAAATGTTATGAATTGGATTCTTGCCAACTTGTTATGCAACTCTTGAAAGTTTTGGAGCTTCTTTGGTCGCTTGGGATAGTGACTACACATTCCTATAACCCCGAATATGTCACTTCGGTCATGCTTAGTGTTATGGATTTAATATACAGCCAAGAAAGGATTGAACTTTATTTGCTCATTATGTTACTGTTTTCGATTTAAAATACAGCCATTTTAAGAATTAAAAAATTGGAATTTATTACAATTTATTCATGAGAGAGTTAATATAATAAATTACTGTTTTCGATTTAAAATACAGCCATTTTAAGAATTAAAAAATTGGAAATTTATTACAATTTATTCATGAGAGAGTTAATATAATTAATTACTGTGTGTAATTTGTAATTGGTCATGGTGCAAGATTTAAAATTGTTTATATCGAGTTAAGTTTTTATTTTTTTAAAATAAGAATAACAAGTTAACTACCCAAGATTTCCAAGAAAAAAAACAAAGCAACAAAATAAGTAAATGCAGCTATTGTCATAAAAGTAAAGGCAGCTATTGTCACTATCTTATGGTACAAAATCGTGTAGCTGTATAAAAATTAAATGATTTTAACTTTGAAAGAATCCAAAATGATTCTGATTTTGACATTAACAGAATTCAACAAACAATTTTCAAATCCAAAATGATTCTGATTTTGACATTAACAGAATTCAACAAACAATTTAATGAGGGGCCATATCATTCATTATTCATATCACTATATACATTTAATAAAAATGGACTCGACTTCCTTTAGTACCTCTATTTTTTTCATTTTTTTATTACCTTCCTTTAACACCTCTATTTTTTTCATTTTTTTTATTACCTCAATTATGCTCCTCTAATACAGCACCTCCTCCCAATTTCAAACAAACATAATAAAAAACCGAGATCCAAATCGCTTCTTTAGACTGCTCACAAAATCATATCCTAAAATGCTCAACAATCGACCTAAAATGCTCAAAAATCGAGATTCCAAGGTGCCATCTGAAACCCTTGTCCACTTCTCTATGCAGGCTACAATACTCAAACTTCCTCTTTATACAAAAATGCCGTTCCTTACTTTCTCATTCCACTGCATAAATCTCTCAAAGGGTTACATTTCAATGCTGTTAGCCAATGGGAAATGGAAATGTAATCCATATTCAACTCTGAATATTTATTTTAGAAATTATCTTTATGTAGCATTGTAGGTTTATTCCTGGACAATTTAAATCGCGTATCGATTCCCAGACACAACTCTCTGAATTGCAAAATACCAAAGATATTTTGACAGGCTTAGAGAAAACCTTAACATTCTGCCGACACAAATCTTCCACCAGCGCCCTCCGTCTGGAAGTCAGAGGCCGCGAGAAAAGCAGGCTGAAGGCCATCCATGAGCTCGCCATTGCTGAGACTCCGCTCTTCTGCAATCGTGAGGAGCTTTTTGTCGGAAGGCCGCCGTCTCACCATGCATTCCTTCCGGAAAGGAGCGGTTTCGATCCACTGCCCTTTACTTGCTGCTACCATCCTCGGAATCGCCATTACTACAGCCTTTCTGGTAAAAACACTCTTGAATTCAAAACCCCAACCTGCACCAAACCCTTGGCAAATTGCAATGCAATGCGCTGCGAGTTAAAGCGCGTTTAATAGCCGAAAACTATTTGCCGAGCACGCAAATCAGAAATTTCTGAGAAGTTTCTTGACTTGTGATTTCCACGACACGTTACGTGGGCTGTAATGAGCTGTGCTGTGAATTTGAAGGGTTGGCGAGTAGCTTTCGTTTACGCGTGAGGAGAAGATTTGGAAATAAAGTTTTTCTTGCGTGTTCGTTCGGACCACTCTTTGCGTGGGCAGCGAAGCCTCTCTCGAAGTTTCTAACGATACATTCGCACTAGGTCATGTACACCACCACCTAGGAGAACCAACTTCAATTCTTAACCTAGCAAATAGATTAACCTAGCAAATAGATTAAACATTGACACAAATAATTCGGCACTAACTAGCATATTAATATTAATAGGCCACAATATAAGTGTCACAAATAAGTTTTTTTTTCAAGCACAAAAAATTGTTCCTTGTTATTCAAAATTGAATCAAAGTGAACATAGTTCAGTACATCGATGCAACCATCAACAGGACATATATAAAGATACTAAAAACTATGAATCCAATGGATGTCCTTGCATACATATGTGCTCATAATAAAACGATACTTCAGAAATTGCCATCATGTTGTTATAAGAGATAAAAAAACAAAAAAGGAACCACCAACTGGTCCAAGAAGAAAATATTTGCATCGAGGCAGAATGAACCATATCATCCCCAATGAACTCTTCCATAAATAAGAGACCCTCAAGGAGCCCAACAACTGTTTTGGAGAGACGATCAACGATAGTATTATGCTCTCTGAACACATGTGAGATGTTGCGCTGGATGAATGAGTCGAGGAGGACTATGGTCCTAGCACACCATTGATCAAGTGCAAGTATATGAAGATTTGATCCCATGTTGGCCCAGTGAACCACAATCCTCGAATCCCCAAAAATGTGTAAAGAAGGAATATCAATAATATAAGTGTAATATAAGCAAAGAAAGCTAGTCCTCAGAGAGCCAAAAGTTTGGTTCTTGTATTAGAGCCCACACCGCCACTAAACCATAGATTGAAATAGTGATCTGCATTGAGCATCAAATACATACCTGCACCAGTAGCCATGTTAAGGGCCACTCCAACGAAAAACCCCGCTAGATAATTAGGGCTAGGGAAGGCTCTAATATGTTCGGGCCTTTTAGAGGCCTTCTCGGATGAATAATCCTTGTACATGCCAAGTACTCTGATGCAGCTGCTAACCAGATTGGGAGTCTGATCTTCGAAAATTGCTTTATTCCTGGATTTCCAGATTTTCCAACAAGTAAAAATCAGGAGCAATCTATGTTGGTTTTGGGAGTGAGTCCATTGCTCCAGATTGATCGAAAGAGAGGAAAGACCCCAACTCAATGTCAGAGATAACATCTCAGATAACGCTTGCCATAACAATTTGGAGTAGGAACAGTACACGAACAAGTGATCCATTGATTTAGCATCAGATCTACAGAGATGACAAAAATTGGGTCCCATCCAACCCCTTTTAGCCAGGTTATAAGTTATCTATTACTTTGTATCCACGTATAGTTGTAATCACTCGTTGTCTATGTCTCAGCTACATGTTAGCACCCGCCTTCTTCTAGTTAAACGGGTTGTCTACCATGAACTGCACGTAATCCATCATCAACTACTAGTTATTTTTTATATTCTTTTTTTTTAATTGTTTATTTTGAATTTGGAATGATGCCCATAAAATCAATGTGGACAGTACACTTGTCTCCTCCTCCTCCAATCTAGGAAAAGCATACTTGCTAGTCCACCCCAAATTCTAAAATATGAACATCTATCAATGTAAAAATGTTTTTTGCAAGAGGTAAAACTTTGAACAAAGGATACTATTCGGCATATAGTATTTGACTTCATATATGGAGGTAGATCGTGATGAATAGTTTATTATAATATGATATTTATCTAGCCTTAGTGATGATGGAGGATATAATATTGGGTATCTTGGGGGTACTAAAGGTGGTTGAAATTGCATTTCTTGTCATGGAGTAAGACCTAAAATTACTTATGATTAGCTAAGAGCTTGTCTTCCTTGAACATAGGGAAATATGTTAATGACTAAAGACTCTAAAGGCATCTAGCAAGAGAAAAAGTCTACCCCCTTAGGACCACTAGTGGGTTATTTCAAGTGGTGTGCTTTTCCTTGAATAAAGATGATGACTCAACCCACATTCACAGATAACAGCTAGTGATGGTTGTCCTCACTATTGGTTGACAAGTGACTTATGATAGGTTTTGTCATCTTAAAAAAAAGGTAATTGTAAAAAGATATTAAAATATGAAGCTTTGAGCTCGAGCACAAATAAACCTAGGGAGGACACGACTCAGTACCTCCCATCCATTCGAATATATACGATACAATAATTACAAAAGTTGAAGGGAAGTAGAAGAGATGGAGGTGTAGAAGACAATATGTAGTATAAGGAAGTCTTTAACTCCAATTTATAAGATCATAAGTACCTTTTTGTTTCAATTAGCTTAAAGGGGAAAATCAATATCACTATAATAAGAATGAACTCTCACAAGCTCCATAGTGAACAAGGTGTTGGACAATTCCTAAAACATTTTGTGATGAAATAATTTTCCATTTTTTTCTTAAGATCCAATAAATCATAGTTGGTCTAAGGACTGTAATCGTAATCATTATCATCATCATGTACATTAATTTATTGAGTTGTCTAATTGCTTTAGTGTGTTTTATATTTTCTAATTGTGACATGTTTATGATTAAGTTAACATATTAGGTGTTGAGGTAGAGGCTCTGTAGGTATAGTCCATGGGGCTAGGGTCTATAGGATGTGGGGGTAGAGCATTGTACATCTATGGAAATCTTGGATGAGGTGTATTTTGAAGAGAAAACACCCTCATCAAGCCCTATCTTCAAGTCACATTATGAAGTTGTGGATATGTGGAGCTAATCTCGACATTTAAGGAACTTTCAAGTGTCTACTAGTTTGTGGCTAAGCATAGTGCCTAAGGTGCAAGAAAGCGGCCATGCATTAGAATGGCCCACGATGGATAGGATCAGTTTCTTAAGGGCCTCGAGAGGTGATAAATTGATAAATCACCTCTGCAGGACCCCAACTTAGCTTGCCATAGTTTCATACTTGAAAAAAAAGACACAATCTCACCTCTACAGATGATCTATCAAATCCCATATTTGTGGATGGAACTTTGAAATATGTAGTCAAAGTGATCCGAAAGGTGAATAGTGATAAGGAGAAATGCCCTAAGTAAGAGCTCGTGGCTAAGGATATGTCGGGTAACATAGCCTTCAGGAGGAAACAAGTTGTGGAGGTTGTTCAATAGAACCAAAAGAAACACAAGACAAACTGCATAAGGTTATGGCTAAGAAGGTGAAGATGGTAGTTGGAATGGATGTTGGTATGGAGGAGATTGAAGGATTAATGTTCTAGGTGGTTTATGGAGAAATTGGGGCATCATTAATAATTTGACTTATGGAGTCTTAGCAGCCAGTCTTAGGTTACATTTTTTTATCATGTATTAGTTAAGGGATGGATATGCTTCATGGTAAAGTTACAGTAGGGTGTGACTTTGCTTATTCAAAGGAATTGGATGTGCGGGCTCTTTGGCTTATGCTTAAAACATTGGAAGTCGAATTTCAACCTATAACGAGAACCAACCTTGATGCAAGAAGTATGGGTTCTCTTGCCAAGTCTCCCCATATAACTATGGCGTTCAAAAATTTTAGAAGGAATTGAGAAATCTTTGGATTGTTTCATTCCCCTAGAAAATAATTTCAATTACAAGAAGGATATGAGAGTTTGATTACTCAAGAATTTCATTCCATTCTAATAGATTCCAATTTATTAGTCATATGTGAGATAATTGTTCAATCTCTAGGTGACCAGGATAAAGAAATCTCTACAAATCAAAATAGCTTGTCTTATCCAAAGAATTAGAAATAGTGACATCTCATTCATGTTGTCCTAAGATTAAGAAATAATCTCATTAAATATTTGTTGCAATATAATAGGCATGTTGAAATCTATTAATAATTGAATAGGATCGTCAAAGTTGCATCTAAATAAAATGGCCCCATTATAGGTGGTATAACTTGCCTGTTGAGATAAACTCGTTTGCTGGGAGCATGAGTCTCTCCCTTGTGGTTGGATGGAATAAGTTTAGGTGAATAGCATGTGATTAAACTAATGTGTCGTATGATTCAATACCTCTAATCAACATGAGCTAATTGTTCAATCCCTAGGCGACCTGGATAAAGAAACCTTTACAAATCAAAATAGCTTGTCTTATCCAAAGAATAGAAATAGTAACATCTCATACATGTTGTCCTAAGATTAATAAATATTCTCATTAAAGATTTATTGCAATATAATAGGCATATCAAAGCTATTAATAATTGAATAGGATCATCAAAGTTGCATCTAAAGAAAATAGCCCCATTATAGGTGGTATAACTTTCCTGTTAAGATAAACTCAATTGACGGGACCATGAGTCTCTCCCTTATGGTTGTATGAATAAGTTTAGGTGAATAGCCTTCGATTAAACTAATGTGCCATATGATTCAATACCTCTAATCGATGGTGTACAATCAAATGGGGTACATGAGCAAATGGTCCGCTAACAAGTTGACCTCATGAAACTTTGGCATGGGGAGTCAATGCCAAAGTTTGCTAACCTAAAACAAGGATCCTTACCTACCTACAAATATTGATTCTAAAACTAATCTACCCTAATGCATTGAAACAAATCCCTCAACCCCCCTTAAGAACTTTAGGCATTGAGAGCTAGTTATCTTCTTGCCAATAACATTAAGAGCTGGCTATACCCGTAAAGCATCCATGTTATCCTAAAATGAAACTAGAATGACATGTCATCTCCCACACAACAAATCCTTCTAGTAGCCATCTTGCTACCTCAAAACCTACACCCACCTACATTAACTATTACCTTAAGAATTTTATAACCAATAGATATTATCCCATCATAGTTATCTATCATAGTATTCTTCATGATAATGATTTGATCTATGGGGGGTCTACTAAGCAATAATTATGGATATAATAAAGGAGTTCAATCCCCTCCTAAATTTCATACTCTTAGTCAACCTCTTATATCCGAACAAATTGATCCATAGTTCCCTAGTCTACCTTTGACTTGAGAAACCTTTGTTCGGTAGATTCTATGCCCTATCTCAACACCCCATTCCAGTGTCTCCTCAAGCAATCCTAATGCAAGAGGGGTCATCACAAAACCCTCTCTCAAAAACTCACAACACAAACAACATGGATTTGAATACAAAAATCTACAACTATGAGGCAATATCTTGTATTTCGAACTTGCACAAAATGCTTACAAACTTTGATAAATTTGATTAAATCAAATTATACAGTCTCTAGGACTGATGAACAGTAATACAAATACGTTACATTGATAAGCAATAACAGAAACAACTCCTTCTCTTTCAAGTGCAAGCTTCAATCTACAATCTACAACTTGTAACCTTCAATTTGCAAACTATTACAGTCTTCAACAATGGATTATTATCTTCATCTGTTGTCAAAATACCTTCATACCTGCAACAACAATGGCTTCCATATTTTCCATGAAGAGATGCCACGCCCTATGCACAACAAACTCCCAAAAAAATATTCTCTATTTTTTCATCACCTTCAAAAAATTGTTAATACCATTTTTTTAATTTTTGCACTCTTTCCAAAAATATGGTTTTTGCCTTCTTTGAAAAGCTGCAGCCATAAAACTGAAAAGGATGCTCCATCAATTAGAAAAAGAATTAAATCATTGAAAAAATATGATTTTTTCCTCCTTTGAAAAGGCTACGCCGTGTAATTGAAAAGGTTGATCCAACAATTAGAAAAAACATTAAATCCTTCCAGAAATCTATTTTTTGCCTCCTTTGAAAAGGCTATTCCATGTAACTAAAAAGGTTGCTCCACAATTAGAAAAATAATTAAATTCTCCATTATGCATTTCAATAACTCTAAAAGAATCCACTCCATGTTGGCCTTTTGCTTTTCAAACTCTACACTATTTGCAACACAAATTAGACCAATTATTTAAAATTGGATTTTTGGCCTACTATTTTCAACTTGTTTCTCAAAACATTATTCAAACCAAACTAATAATATTTCTAGTTGATTCAATATTGCCAACAACCGTGGATGCTCCTGCATCAAACACCCATGGTAGAAAGAAAAGTGACCCAGTCACTTCTCAAGAGGAAAACCAAGATGATTAACCTCAGCTTCTGACAACCAAGATGAGTCTTCAATAGGTCTTCCAAACCATTTCACCAAGTATTCAAAGCATTGATTATGCCTTGTGCTCCTACTCACCCTGTTGTCCAGGATTGCTTCTATCTCCTCCTTCTCTGAAGTAGGTGATGGTATATGCAATTGTTCACCTATTGTACCTTCATCATTTTCAGCTTCACGAAACTCTACTAGATCTAAAACATTAAATATAGGTGAAATATTGAGCTCACTAGGAAACTCTACTTCGTATGCATTACCTAAATCATGCTTTCTTACAATTTTGCAAGGTCCAAATTTCTTCATTTTCAGCTTGTTGTAGGTGCAAACCATAAATATTTATTTTCTCGGGTGTACCATTACTTCATCGCCAATCTGAAATTCCTTGTCTCCTCTTCAAATCAGCTTTAGACTTGTATTGAAAAATTCATTTTAATGATGTGCTTTCTTACCTATTCATGTATGCTCTTCATGTGATCAGGAAAGTCCTCTGCTTCTGCACTTTTCTTCTCACTTTTGTCTATATTTTTCAGATATGAAACATCCCTTGGGATGCTGCCATAGACAATCTGAAATGGTGTTCTTCCTATGCTCCTATTGATTGAGTTGATGTATGCAAACTCTGGTTGAGGTAGAACCAAATCCCACCCCTTTGGCTTGTCTCCAACTAGACTCCTCAACAAATTGCCCAAGCTTTTGTTTACAAATTTTGTTTTCCCATCTGTCTGTGGATGGTAGGTTGATCAAAACTTGAAATTAGTTTTCATCTTCTTCCATAATGTCCTCCAAAAGTAGCCAACAAATTTTGTATCTATGTCTGAAACTATGCTCTTCGGTAGGCCATGTAGGTGCACTACTTCCTTGAAAAAAATGTATGCAACATGCACAACATCATTAGTATTTTTACATGGAATGAAATGTGTCGTCTTAGAAAATCTATCTACCACCAAAAATATTGAGTTGTATCCCTTCTGTGTCCTTGGTAAACCAATAACAAAGTCCCTGCTCTTCTCTTCCCATGGCCTCTTGGGTACTGGTAAAGGTTGATATAAACCAGTGTTCTGACTAGTTCCTTTTGCCACTTGACAAATTCTCCAACTTTGCACATATTTTTTTATATCTTGCTGCAACTGAGGCCAAAAATATTGTTCTCCAACAAGTGCTATGTTCTTATAAAAACCAAAGTGTCCTGCAATTTCTCCACTATGTTTTTCCTTAATCAAATTCATTCTCATTGAACTTCTACGAATGCACATTTTATTACCTCTGAACAACATACCATATTGGATTAAATAATCCAACCACTTTGTCCTACCTACTGCAATAGGTGCTTTTTAATCTCTCCAAGCCTCTCCAAAATCTGGATCTCCCTCATACAATTCCTTCAACTCATTGAAGCCAACAACCTCAACCTACATTTCGGTTAGCAAACTCTGTCTTCTACTCAATGCATCTGCAACTCTATTAGACTTCCCACTTCTATGCTTAAAAAAAAATGTATAGCTTTGCAAAATTTCTACCCATTTTATGTGTATTTGATTTAACTTCCCTTGACTATTCAAATATTGAAGTGCTTGATGATCAATAAACAAAACAAACTCCTTAAGCAAAAGATAGTATCTCCACTTTTTCAATGCTTGAACAATAGCATAAAAATCCTAATCATAAATTGAATATTTATTCTTTGCATCATTTAACTTCGCACTAAAATAAGCAATGGGTTTACCTTTTTGACTTAGAACAGCTCCAATGGAATTACCACTTGCATCACAATGTACTTGAAATACCTTGTTGAAATCTGGAAGTGATAAAACATGCTACTCTATCACCTTAGCCTTAAATAGATCAAAACTCCTTGCTTCCCCTGTATTCCATTTGAACTCTTTCTTGTCCCCTCTCATGGTCTCAGTTAGTGGTGCACATACTACTGAAACCTCTAATAAACTTTCTATAAAAACTTGCCAAACCATGAAATGATCTCAGCTCTGTAGCACTCCTAAGTGTGGGCCATTCTAGGATAGCTTTCACTTTTCTTGGATCCATATTGATTCCCTCTCCTGGAACAATGAATCCCAAGTATACCAACTTCCTCTTCATAAAGTTGTTCTTCTTCGAGTTAATGAGCAACTTCTCTTCTCTGAACTTTTCAAAAACAAATTTGACATGCATCAAATTCTCTTCTAATGTATTATTGAATATCAAAATGTCATCAAGATAAACAATAACAAATATGTTAAAGTTACAACATCATGAGTGATTCTCCAGATCAATATTGTGAGTCAATATTGAGCCTCATGTGTCGATGTAGTGCCTTATAGGATCCTTAGTTGGACTCACGAAACTTGGAGAAGAATCTTGAGTTGGACTCAAGAATGGTTAAGCTTCATGTGTTGAGGCAAGTGCTTTGTATGTGAAAGTGATGATTTTGTACAGTCTTGCTAGCCAAGGCTAAGGTCTTGTGTCAAGACAGATCCTCATGTGTTGAGGTGGTTCCTCATGTGTTGAGGTGATGGTTTGCATGCCAAAGCATGTATGGTGTGTGATGTAATACTAACCATGGTTGAGCTATTAAGTCTCCTCTAGAGACTAGTCACCTCTAGAGTGAATTAATTTAGCATATAACCACTTTGAACGATAGTAGAACAATATGATCACATCATTGGGAAAACCTCCTTAGTATATCTGATATGATAATTAAGCTGGCACATGTGGAACATGTAGATAAGACAAGATATAAAGATAAGATGTGGTAATATATGAGAGAATTCAAATTTGATATAAAGAATTAATTAAGAGAGAATTCGAATTGTTAAACTTCAGTAAATCAAAGGAGAACTCGAATTGGTCACTACAGTGATGTTAACAAGAAAGAATCAGTTAAGACAGTTAACTAAGTGATAACAAAGAAGATCTAGTTAACTAAGTGTTATTGCATGACAACACTTGAGTTGTGACACTTGCATGACGACACTTAAGTTAGCCACCTAACTAAGTGGGAAAGCTTTCAGTTAAGGGGAAAGTTCATCCTAAGAGACAGTTCAGTGAGTTAATGCATTGCATGAGAAGTAGGGCGCACTTCTTCATGCAAGATTGATGCATCCAGATGGATGGTGAGTTCATGCTGAAGTCAGAAGATAAAAATAGAAGTCGATGCATGAAAATAATGTATAAATATGTTATACATGATCGATGAATTTATTGTGAAGCGAATTCTCTTCTCTCTTGAAGGCAATGTGTTTCTCTTTGTGCAAGATATTATTCTGAGTCTCTCTTCTTTATCTTTCTCTTGCTCTATAATTGCACTGAGGGTGCTTGATGTAAAAGACATTCTCTGCTATCTATCATTATACTAAGGAAGGTTTTACTAGGGTTTTATTCCTCAAGTCATAGAGGGTTTCCCCAGGGTAAATTCATGTTTTGAATGTGATTGTTTATGTTCATAATTGTTATTTGATTTCAAGTACTATTGTATTTTCGAATTAAAGATCTCTAATTAACAAAATATGCCCAAAAATTCTTTTAATACCTCATTCATCAATCCCATAAACATGCTAGGTGCATTGGTTAGCCCAAAGGCATGACCAAACACTCATACAAACCTTCTTTAGCCTTGAAAGTTGTCTCCCATTCATCCATTTCTCTGATTCGAATTTGATGATAACCACTTTTCAAATCAATATTGGTGAAGTACTTAGCTCCACTTAAGCAATCCATAAGATCATCTATTCTATGCAATGGAAATATGTATTTGATGGTGATCTTGTTAATGGCCTTTGAATTCGTGCACATTCTCCATTCTCCACCTTTCTTTGGTGCCAAAACCACAACCACTACACATGGACTTAAGCTTTCTCTAATCAAACCTTTTTGCAACAATGATTGTACTTGTCTATTCAGTTCTTCAGTCTTTGCAGGAGACATTCTGTGGGCTTCATTGTTAGGAAAACTTGCTCCTAGTATCAGATCAATCTGATGGCTTATCCTTCTCATAGGTGGTAATCCTTTTGGTGCATTATCAAAAACAATTTCTTGAAATTCATGCAACAAATTTGCAACTTCCACAAGAACATCTTCCACATTTTCTTGGTTATTTTTTGGAATCGAAGCAAAATAAACTTTTTCATGCTTTAGGCCATCTAAACAATTCCTGGAATAAACTAAACAAATTCTTGCATTGTTGCAAACCTTACCCATTTCCTCCCTTAATGGCTTCAATTTGTGTCTTACTCCATCCTTCGTCAATGAGTATGTGTTGGCATACCCATCGTGCATTTCTTTCCTATCAAATTTCCAAGGCCTTCCCAACAAAACATGACAAGCATCCATAGGTATAATATAACACATAATTTCATCACTATAACCTCCTATTTTGATTTTTACCAAACTTTGTTCACTGACCAAAAGTTTTTGATCATCTTGAATCCAAGCAATCCTATACGGATGTGGGTGTCTTCTTCTTTCTAGCTTCAACTTGTTCACCATTTCTTCAAATACAAGGTTATCAATGCTTCCACTATCTTCGATAAAATTACATACCTTTCCTTCACATTTGCATCTTGTTTTAAACAAATTCTTTCTTTGAACATATTCATTATCTCCATTCAACAAGCCTCTTCTAGTCATTAAGGCTTCTCCTTTCTCTGCTTCTTTAGAATGTGATGACTCTGCATCTTCCTCATTCACATTCATTGCCCTTGCATTGTTTCCAGGCCTTCTATTGGTTCTTTCTTGATTATGAGGGCAGCCGTAAGATCGATGTCCCTCTTCTCCACACCGGAAACAGGTTCCATGAAAACCTCCTCTTCCAAATCCTCTACGCGATCTTCCTCTCCCTCTAAAATTTTTCTCTTGGGAGTCATAAGAATGATACACTTTCTGATTTTTGTTGCTTCCATGGTCTTCATTTTTCTAATTTTCTTATTATTGTCTTGCCCTCCATAAGACCTTCCTCCAGTTCTTCCACTGCGACCTCTTCCTCTTTGCTTATTTTCAAATTTTCTATTTAATCTTTCTTCCACCTTCAGTACAAATTGATATGCATCTTCTATGGTGCACATTCTCACTAGTGCCAATTCTTCTTGTATGCTAGGCTTCAATCCATTGATGTGACGAGCTACTTTATCCTTATTTGCTTTAGCATGCCCAGTTCTAATCAAGACTTTGTGGAATTCTTCAGTACATTCTTTTATTGTTCTTGTTGCTTGTCTCAGACTTTGCATCTTCTTGAGAAACTCTAGTTCATAATCCACGGAATGAATTGCCTCTTCATATTTTCTACCATTCTATGTCATTTAACAATTTATTTGTTTCCTCTCCTTCCTCTTTCAAGATGGATTTCTTTCTATCAAATGCTAGCATGTCCCTTTAGTTTTGTCTTTACAAATTTCACTTTGTCAGGGTCGTCAATCTCTTCGAATTCAAAGAACTCTTCCATGTCATTTATCCAATCTATGAGCTCTTATGGATTTAAGCTTCCATTAAATGTTGATATCTCCATCTTTAGTCTTTTTCCAATATTGGAAATGGCTCTAATCAATCTCATTTCTCCGAAATATATTTCATCCTGTGATTCTTCTTCGAATGGTTCCTCGCTTTCAGCTTCATCTTCACTTTCATCTCTTCTTCTAACATAAGCTCCTCGATGCAACTCTTCTTGCAATGCCTGAACTTTCCTTTGAATGGCTCTAAAATATTCCATACCAGGAGGGTTTCTACCACTACCTTTACCCCTACCTCGTAGGGCTACTCTAGGAGGCATTTTTCTCACAACTCACAACTAACAAGTCCTATTACAAAGTGCCTCACTTCGGCGCTATGCCTGCAGACTCAAGAACAACCAGCTTTGACACCACTAATGCAAGATGGGTCAACACAAAACCCTCTCTCAAAAACTCACAACACAAACAACATGGATTTGAATGCAAAAATATGCAACTACGAGGCAATATCTTGTATTCTGAACTTGCACAAAATGCTTACAAACTTTAATAAATCTGATTAAATCAGATTATACAGTCTCTATGACGGATGAACAACAATACAAATAGGTTACATTGATAAGCAATAACATAAACAACTCCTTCTCCTTCAAGTGCAAGCTTCAATCTACAATCTACAACTTGTAACCTTCAATCTGCAAACTATTACAGTATTCAACAATGGATTCTTGTCTTCATCTGCAGTCAAAATACCTTCAAACCTACAACAACAATGGCTTCCATATTTTCCATGAAGATATGCCATGCCCTCTGCACACAGACTCCCCAAAAAAAATTATCTATTTTTTCATGACCTTCAAAAATTTGTCAATGCCATTTTTTTTCTTTTTGCACTCTTTCCAAAAATCTGATTTTTGCCTTCTTTGAAAAGCTACGGCCATAAAACTAAAAAGGGTTGACGAGATTTTTAATTACCTTCTAATTTCTCAATGGGAAACTAAGAAGTCTGTACATTAATTGTCAACCTAGGGTTCGTTGAGAACTTGCAAGTTACCATGCACTGTATGTGCATACCACAATCTCCTCTTACATTGGTTTATCTACTGTGAAGTTGTATTTCAATAACCTTAATTACAAACAATGGTATGAACAATTACACTGTCTTGGCAAGGAAATAGAAAGATAAACAACTATTGAAACAAAATTTCAAGGAAAGTAAATTCACGCAAGCTATAGGTATCAAGAGTATGACTCAACTGTCTCCTGAAACAACCCCATTGATGTGCACTAAGACTAATTGAAAATTTGAATTCCTATATCACTCTTGTAGAAATTGAAATTCACACCATGATAGAAAGTAAATGCTAAAACTAAACTCACGCTGTGTGGGAGAAGTAAATTCTAAAACTAAATCGTGCACTATGTAGGAAAAGTAAATTCTAAAACTAAATCACACTGTGTGGGAAAAGTAAATTCTAAAATTTAGTTCACACCACACTTAAAAGAAAGGTAAATTGCAGAATTGAAATCTAAAATTTATCCTTGTAAAATATAAGTTACAGTTTATAATCCAAAGAAGTAAATATGGTCATTGAATTAAGCACAATGATTGTGAACACTATTCTATGAATTGAAATCAAACATAATAAGAAATGAAAACTAAGCAATGAAGTAAAACTACATCAACATAAAATAAATAAAATCATATTGCAAAAGAAATTATAAAACTAGAATCTATATTGGATCAAGATGCACTTGGAGTTTATTCCATCATTATTTTGACTATTGCTCTAAGAGTCCTCCCTATATAATGGAGAAGGAGCTTTTATTTATACATGATTCTCCATAACAAATAATAAACGAGGATCCAAAATATCCTCATCAAATTCCTAAAAATTTGGATCTCAAAACTAATCCCGAGATCTTTGCCAAAAAATAAAATATAATATTTATCCAAGATTCTTTTCACATCCAAGAGGTTAATGATACTCCTTGATCCATGGAATGACAAGTGGTTGAGGGGAACTTCGAATTATTGATTGTTCTATAATTTATGCAGGTTCTGTAGGAGGTTCCACAGCTCATAGGTTCTATAGGAGGTTTCGTAGCTTGGGTCTATTATATAGGAGGTTTCGCATCTCGCATGTTCTGTAGGAGGTTCTGCATCTCACGAGTTTCATAGAGGATTCACACCTTGCAAGATGTGTAGAGGATCCGCTGCTCACAGGTTTTACAACTTGGAAAAGGTTCCGTAGATGATGTAAAGCTTATGCAGCTACCTTAGATCCACAATTGCATACAAAGGTTCTATAACTACCTATAGAGTTTCCACAACTGCCTACAAAGGTTCCTTAGTTTCTTATAGAGTTTCCGTAGCTACCTACATAAATCCCTCAAATATTTTGTAGCTTCTTCCTAACAAATGAGTCAATATCCAAAGCAAATACATAATACACTAATTACCCTAATTTTAGTCAAAAAATCAAATGAAATACTAAGACATGTAATGGAAAAACACCTTGAGCACAAAAACCCAATATGAGCATTAGAATGGGATTAATAAAGGGTTATGCATAAGCAAAAGTTTTATAAGTAAGTTAAAATGATGATAGAAAGATGCCAAATCCAAGGCCCTTCAGGATACTCCAATAATTAGAAAAATAATTAAATCATCCAAAAAAAATGATTTTTTCCTCATTTGAAAAGGCTATTGCATGTAACTGAAAAGGCTGCTCCAACAATTAGAAAGAGCATTAAATCCTTCAAAAAATCCGATTTTTGCCTCCTTTGAAAAGGCTATTCCATGTAACTGAAAAGACTACTCCACAATTAGAAAAACCATTAAATTCTCCATGATGCATTTCAATAACTCCAAAAAAATCCATGCCATGTTGGCCTTTTGCTTCTCGAACTTTAAAAATGCAGTCCACCACTATTTGTAACAAAAATTAAACCAATTATTTAAAATCTGATTTTTGGCTTGATATTTTCAACTTATTTCTCAAAACATTATTCAAACCAAACCAACATCAAAATGTAATCTTTTTGGTTGATGCAAGATTGCCAACAACCATGGATGCTCATGCATCAAATCCACATCTTCCTCAATCTGTATTCTAGCTTGATGTTCTCCTATTGGAGGCATGCTTATTCCCCTAACTTCGATCGGGTCACGCCAGTGTTCCCCTCCTTTCAAGTTGGCTCTTCCCCTCCCCAACTACCTTCAACTCGAAAGGAAAAAAACCTTCGAATACCCCACAGCTAATCACAGAAAGCGATTTCCCTACTAAATAGACTCGGTTCAAAAACGAACCCCTTAGGGAGAGGAATGAATGAAGTTTCTCAACCAATGGGTTGCCATCAACTTTTAGTTACATAATTGAGGGAGATCGAAGGAGGGTCTTTAGAAAATCAACCAATGGGAGAGGCATGAAGTTGCTTGATTGACCATCTATAGTAGGGATATCAAGGGTCTTTAGACACTCGACTAATGGGACACCATCGATTTTTAGTTCCTCACTTGATTTAGTATTGATCGAGGTATGATTAATTGCTAACTCGATGCAATAGGGAGAGGCGGTAAGCGACTCACCCATTATGGGCGAGGTATGATTAATGACTCAATCAACAAAGGAGGGTGAGGTATAGTAAGTGACTCAATTGATGTAGAAGGATGAGGTACAATAAGTGACTTGCTTAATATAGGAGGACGAGGTATGGTACATGACTTGCATGATGTAGGAAGGTCAGGAATAGAGTCACAAATTCAATGTAGGAGGGTGAGTTTCTTTAGACATGAAGATCAATGTACCATCATAAAATTTTACTTACTCAATCGACTATAACCATAGGGAAATCAAGGTTCTTTAGACACTTGACCACCAAGGAGAGGAACAGAGTTCCTCAACACCAATAAGGGGTACCCTAACCCAATATCCCAAAATACATAATTCCATAGACTTAGAAAGTCCTTAAATGCCTTATGGAAGTCATTCATAGACCCTATTTATTAAAGTGTTGCTTTACTGTAAACTAATATATTACTTTAGTAAATAGCTAAGCCAAGGCCAAGGGGATGTGAGAGTTAAGTGCATCCATAACCTAATACCCCAAAAGACATATCTCCAAATATATTAGGTGAATACCAAGTTTTCATTGTATTAAATATGCCTTGAACGAACTATTAACCTAATGACTTCATGTTGATAGCTCAAATCAACACTAGTTATCCGTCCGTGACAATAGTTTAAAAGATGACACTTGAATGTCACTGGTCGTTCACAAAAAAATACACTTAATGATGGAATATCCTATGATTTTACCCCTAAATGATGGACCTAATCATTACAATCAAGATCCCATCTCATTACCCTTCATCCTATACAATTTCAACCACAAAAGAGCCCATTCGTACCTTGTACACTAGCAAGGTGTGAACGATTTGCATGTTTCTCTTTAGCAAGGCACGAATGCCTAAAAAATTAATAAAAATTTCAAATTGAGGAATTATGGAAGCATTCAAACTCATTTGGCTCGGTTGTAACTCTCTAAACTACTTAAGCATTTTCAACATGATTCATAAACATTTATTCTGAGTCCATAATACAACATAGAACACACTTAGTTTGGGGGAGGGAAAGATATCAAATTTCTATTATGACAATGAAAGAATACAAATCCATACCTTATTGTTTATAGGAACCTTATCAAATCCAAATATCAGGTCTCTCTGCTTTGACACTCCAACAATCGCACTTCGATCTTCTGGATGCATACAAGGGTGAAGTCACTTAAGGGTAGTAACTTCTACAATCAGGGATATATGAACAACAGCATGAGTTTCTACCTTGGATGGGAGATGAAGGGTGCAATGAAGCTTGATTCCTCCAGCATAATCTTGCTACAATGGGTGTCCCCTCCTTGGACCATCTCATCTCCTTTTAAGTTTGATGGAGATAGTTGGAGATAGTTTCAAAGCAGTTTAGAGAGTTGTAACTGAGCCAAATTAGTTTGAAAACTTCCTAACTCCTCAATTTTGAATTTTTATTATTTTTTGTGAATTTTTTGAGGCATTCACACTTTGCTAAAGGGAAACATGCAAATGGTTTGTGCCTTGCTAGTGTATAGGGCATGAATGGGCTCTTTTGTGGCTGCAACTGTATAGGATGAAGGGTAATGAGTTGGGATCTTGCTTGTAATGATTAGGGCTATCATTTAGGAGTCAAATCACAGGCTCTTCCATCCTTAAGTGTCTTTTTTTGTGAATGATTAGTGACATTCAAGTGTCGTCTTTTAAATTGTTGTCACAGATGGAGAAGTCTCCATTTGATTTATAACACCCTTGGCCTTTCCAACATGTATGCACTTAATGATACCAAAGAGAGCAATGCTATGGAACTTGCTAACTAAATATCTACTAAAAGTCAACTAGTTATTGTGTGGTGACTTTAACACTAGGAAGCCTTATTACAATGAGATTTGTCTTAACCCTATCAATATGCCCCAGTGAGAGCATATGAGATAGAATGGCCTTTATAATCCCAACAAGTTTTATAAGGGTGATTCTTCGAAGAAGAGGTTCACATAGTCTACCTTAAGTCTTGACTCTAACAGAGTTATGAATCATCTTGTAAAATATTTCATTTGGAATAGAACACCTTCTTCTTTAACTGTGATGGTGGAAGGTTGATGCAAGTGATCAAACAAGTTACACTTTCTAGCCATTATTGTATTGTTTTCTCAATCCCATGGGGAATAATGAAGAAATTAAGATGTCACTACCTAGCTCTAAATACCTACTCAATATCTCCCATTTGTATCATCTAGCATGTATCCACATTTTTTTGCATATTTGGAAATTGCTTCCCAAGATTAAGGGGATGGTGAATATATTGAAAGATGAGTTAAACCATTGGTCAAACAACAAACTTCATGAGTGTGTTTGGACAGTAGAGAGTAGTTTTATTGTGTTTGGGTCAAATAGTATCCAAAGAGGAATTTGAATTTGTCTCTCAACATCTTCAATGTCTCCTTATGATGAAGCTCTTTAATCCTATGTGGCCAAGCTTCAATAACTTTTGAAGGTAAATGAGATCAATTAATACTTAGGTGCCCATAATTGGTCTTGACCCCATTAGTTTAAAACCATGGATCAAACCACTAATGTTTTTTCTAATGATAGTGATAAAGGAGGCTTCTTAAAAGATTAGAGCCTTGAAGCGGTCATTGAGAAGAGTAACCGACTAGGTGCAGACTAAGTGGGATTTTGTTAAGCATTTTTTTATCTTCTTCTAGTCCGAAGAAATG